>BSBN01000948.1:1200000-1906441 GCA_027924645.1 Cunninghamia lanceolata
AACAACCATGCACATGTCTTCTCTTCCTTTACTGCTCTCCCTTTGATCATCAACCACTTGTTTTTCACATGTCTTCTCTCCCCCTTTGTCATCAATGGAAAAGGGCTCATACTTGCAACTCCAACACTTTAGAATCATACCAGCTACTCCCCCTGAGTGGTAGCTCCCTATCATCAATCTGGACCACAAGATATGACTGTGATATCTACCGGACTGATGCACTCCAGTGCACCTTAGTTCATAACCAGAGGGGCAATAACCCCTAACTTCTCCCTGAGATACTCAAAAGAGTCCTTAGGTAGAGGTTTAGTAAAGACGTCTGCAATCTAATCCTTGGAAGGCACAAACTCCAATCTGACTTCATTCTTGTTCACTTTCTCTCTCAGAAAGTGAAACTTGATAGATATATGCTTAGTCTTTGAATGCAACACCAGATTCTTAGATATATTTATTGCACTTGAATTATCACAGAACATTGTGATAGGCTCTTCATACTCCACTCTTATGTCTCTTAGCATTTGCTTCATCCACAAAACTTGAGTGCAACTACCTACTGCTGCAATATATTCTGCTTCTACAGTGGACAGAGATATTGCCTCTTGTTTCTTGCTCAGCCAAGAAACTAATCTCTTCCCCAAAAAGAATGCTCCACCACTGGTACTCTTCTGATCATCCACATCTCCTGCCCAATCTGCATCTATATATGCATGAAGAGAGAAATTATGATCTTTGGGATACCACAATCCATACTCAACTATTCCTTTTAGGTATCTAAAAATCCTCTTGATTGCCATGACATGAGATTCTCTAGGATCAACATGAAATCTAGCAACAAGACCCACAACATTCATAATGTCAGGTCTAGTTTGAGTGAGATACAACAATCCTCCAATCATTGACCTGTACTTTTTCTAATCAGCCTTAGGAGAGTCATCATCTTTGCCCAATTTACATCCAGTTGCCATGGGAGTATTCATTGGTTTTGAGTCTTCCATCCCAAATTTCTTAACAATTCTTTCACATATTTGGTCTGAGAAATGAAGATTCCTTTCTTTATTTGAGTGATTTGTAGATCCAAGAAGAAATTCATTTCCCCAAGCATGGACATCTCAAATTCACTTTTCATTTGATTTGCAAAAGTTTTACACATACTATCTCTTCCTCCAAAAATGATATCATCAACAAACACTTCAACAATCAAGATGTTTTCATGATCAATTTTGAAATACAAATTACTGTCAACAGTACCTTTGTTGAAACCAATCTTCAAAAGATGCTTATTCAATCTTTCATACTAGGCTCTTGGGGTTTGCTTTAGTCCATACAGAGCTTTCTTCAACTTGCAGACCATATCACTATGATTAGACAATTGAAATCCATCTGGTTGCTCAATGTATACTTCTTCTTCCAAGTCACCATTTAGGAAGGCAGACTTGACATTCATCTGATATACTTTGAAGTCCTTGAAGGCATGAAAAACAAGAAATAATCTAACTACTTCAATTCTTGCCACTGGAGCAAAATTTTCTTCAAAATCAACTCCTTCTATTTGAGAGTAACCCTTGCAGACCAATCTGGCTTTATTTCTGATGACTTCACCAACTTCATTTAGTTTGTTCCGAAAGACCCATTTGGTTCCAATCACATTCTTGTTTGTAGGTCTGGGAACAAGATCCCAAGTGTGATTTTTCTCAATTTGCATCAGCTCTTCCTCCATTACTTTAGTCTAGTTTTCATCATTGCAAGCTTCATTTACTGTCTTAGGTTCAATATTTGAAATTAGACAATACTCATCTGAATCTTGAGCAATTCTCCTTCTCGTTTGTACACCTTTTCTTTTATCACCTATGATCTGATCTTTAGAGTGGTTCAGTCTTACATACCTGGGAACTTTAGGAGTTTCTTGCACTTCTGATTCTCGATCAGGCTCATTGAAGCTCATCTCTTCTTCCTGATTTACTGGATCAGTTTGAATCTGACTTGCAGAAGGGGCTTGGGCTCCTTGAATCAGAACACCATTCTGATCATCTTCATCATATTCATAAAACCTTGAGGGTTTTTCAATTCCTTCGTCAACCTTCACATTTGTACTTTCTATAATATTTCTCAGTCTCTTGTTATAACATCGATATGCTTTGCTTTGATTAGAGTAACCCAAGAATATTCTTTCATCACTTCTAGCATCAAAATTGCCTAAATCTTCATCTCTTTTGATGTAACATTTGCTACCAAAGACTCTGAAATACCTTACAGTAGGAGTGATGCCAAACCAAAGTTCATAAGAAGTCTTACCGGTATTGCTTCTGATTTGAACTCGATTGAGAGTATAGATTGCAGTGCTAACAACTTCTCTCCAAAAGATCTGAGGAACATTTGCTTCCATCATCATTGTCCTAGATGCTTCCTGGATGGTCCGATTCTTTCTCTCCACTACTCCATTCTGTTGTGGAGTCCTAGGAGTAGACAACTGTCTCTTTATTCCGCAGACAACTGTCTCTTTATTCCATGTTTCTCACAGAATTCTATGAACTCACCGGATGTGAATTCTCCACCTCTATCAGACCTCAGACACTTTAATTTCAATCTGGTTTTATTCTCTACCATAGCCTTGAATATTTTGAATTTCTCAAAGACTTCTGATTTCTCTTTCAGAAAAGTTACCCACATCATCCGGGAGTAGTCATCAATTAGTAACATGAAGTATCTATCACCTTGCACACTCCTAATTCTTGCTGGACCACATAGATCAATATGAACGAAGTCCAATATTCCTGTAGAAGATTGTTCTTTGCTTTTAAATGAGACTCTTCTTTGTTTTCCCAACTGACATTCTTTGCACAAACTATTTGTAGGTTTCACCAGTTTTGGAAGATCTCTTACAGCCTGAGTGTTGCTTATCTTGATGATATTATCAAAATTCACATGACACATCCTCCTATGCCATAGCCATCTCTGATCAATTTTTACAAATAGACAACTTTTACCAGTACCAACTAGATGGAAGATATTACCTTTTGTCTGAGTACCGGATGTAATATCTGTTCTAGAACTTTCAAAGATCTTGAATTTTCCATTCTTGAATTGGAGATCATAGCCTTTGTCCACCAACTATCCAACACTGAGAAGATTGTGCTTCAATCCTTCAACATACAGTACATTACCAGTTTTTTTCTTTCTATCAAAAGAAATAGTTCCCCTACCTCTGATTCTACCAGCAGAATTATCACCAAACTTTACCACTCCTCCTTCATACCTTTCCAAATCTAAGAACTTATTTTTGTCACCTATCATATGGTGAGAGCATCCACTATCAATGACCCAATCATCCTTTTCTTCAACTTGGGTAGCCAAAGCTCTTTCTACAACTTTATGATTGACAGATTCAGAGGGCATTGGATCTTCTTCCTTGATGGCAATAAACACCCAATCACTTTTGGATTTTTTTCCTGTCTCTGATTCATCATCTGTTACTCCTTCATTATCATCCTCTTCATGAACATAATAACAATTCTTTTGGAACCTTGATCTTTTAGGATTTGGCCTTGAAAATCTTTCCAGACACTTTGAGGCAAAATGACCAATCTTATTGCAGTTAAAACACTTAAAAGGCAATTTCCCTTCATACTTAAGGGATCTTCTTTGTAGTCTTTTTGCAATAAGGGCTTCAAGCTGAGCAGTTTCAATTTCTTCTTCTTCCAGGTCTTTTCTTGCTTTTTCATACCATGATAGTTTCCTTGAAGAGTTCTCTCCCGGATCAAACCTTTGTTTACCTTTTATAGAAGCACTAGCTCTGAATGCAAATTCAATCTTGGGGGGGGGCATCTCCAAACTTAGTCATTTCAAATGCAGCTAATTTACCAACCAATTGATCTCTTGTGACAGTTGTATGGGCTCTGAATTCTTCAATGGTAGCAACCTTGATTTTATAAGAAGTAGGAAGGGATCTGAGGATTTTGCCAACAATTTCATCTTCATCCAAGACTCCACCAGCACATCTAATTCCACAAACAAGCTCATTTACTCTTGGCATAAAAGTAGTGATATTTTTATCTTCTCTTATCTTCAGATTTTCAAATTTCCCTTTCAGACTATGTAGCCTTGCACATTTAACATACTTGTCTCCTTCATGCAGAAGTTCCAATTTTTCCCAAATCTCAAAAGCAGTGGGTAGGTCAACAACATTTGAAAGCTCTGAATCAGATAATGTGCTTAGAAGAGCTTCTATAGTCTATAGATTATTTTCAGCATCTGTGATTTCATTTGGGGCTTTCAGGCCACCCTGTGGAGGAGTATACTTCGTTGAAGCCATGGTCCAGTACTGGATTCCCATACATTGCAAGTGACATTTCATGTGACTTTTCCAAAGATTAAAATTGGTTCCATCAAACTTCGGACTATCCTTCTTGTAGGACGACATCCTGGATCTCCTCAAGCGGTTAAGCTCTTTTAGAGGAACTCAGCTCTGATACCAATTGTTAGATTCAGGACAGACAACTGAGAGGGGGGGTGAATCAATTGTCTAAAACTTTCTTCGATTAAATACTTAAATCCTCTTTGTGATTTAGCAGCATATTAATAAAATAATCATGGAAACATAGTGTAATTAAATCAAGAGCAGAAACATATCAACACATAAGACACCAAGATTTTGACGTGGAAAACCCAGTTAAGGGAAAAACCACGGGGTGATTAACCCAAGATTGTATTCTCTGTTAGAAGAATAGAAAGAACAAAATGGCACATGCCAATTAGGGCTCACTGCCTGGGCACACTGCTCACAAGAGGCTCACTGCCTACAAGAGACACACTGTCTACAAAATGATAAGTATCACCTACTTGAACTAGAAAATAGCATCTTCACCATGCTTGAATCAATTCCATTTAAGCCCAAAACTTCTACTCTGCCTTTCACTCTCTTCCTCGCTATCACACTCTCATCTCCACTGGACAGCCTTTGAAATGACTTTACAATCCCTTATTTATACAAGGCATCAACTTAGGAATAATCATCTAAGTCGACAAAAATCTACAAGAACATCTGCAAGATGTGTAATACATCCGGTCGGCAGTCTCAGGAAGAACACCATCATCTGAAAGTTATTCTTCAATTGTGAGCTCTAACTCTAATGCGGACCACCAACATGAACTGGACACGATCCAAATACCTTCACAAAATTGCCTAAATCACCAAGAACATCCACACTTCATCTGCTTACTAAAATCCTTCTCTCCTTCATCTGGAACCTCAAGAACACAGTCTGTCATCACTGTCACAAAGGAATAGATGCTTGCGGACCTTCAAACCATGAACCAATCAAGTTGACACTTCACAAAGACTTCCTCAACACTCCCTCAAATCCACAGAATATGATAATGCATTTCTGGATCTCACCGGACCTATCTGTGTCACTCTATCACCTCTAAACACCTGCCAGAACTAGTTTTACTTGGGTGGCCACAACTCCTTCAGATCTTCATGCGGACCTCTGAAATATTTACTGGATTAACTTAAGACTCATATCTACAAACCCTTTGAACCGCATCCTCTAATAGTCATCTTATCTTGGATCTTTACCTTACTGTCTCACTATTCTTCTCTGTTCCTGATTAGGACTACTTTTCTCAATATCCTCAGCACTCAACTCATCCAATCCTTTTCATCAATACAACAGGAGTATGTTGACATCAATGACAACACTAGTTAGGCCCATACTTGTAACATACTTGATACTTGGGCACCATTTTGAAGTAGGAACTCTAGATATCTATTAGGATTGAATTTTAAAACTCGATCTAATAGTCCCATGGTATTGGGATCTTGTGTAAAGTCCATCACTTCTTGATCTTGATTTTGTTTTTATTGATTATGGGAAGGAGAAGGATGGGGATGATCAATCATGATTTGAGTAATTGTGTCCCTCATTTCGAACTCACGAGGCATCCCAAACTCTCTATCAGGTTCCATTTTTTATTTTTCTTAGATTGTAACCTTTTGGTTGGGGGAATACAAAGAAATGACCCAAAATTGATGTTGGAATGGATAAGTTATATGAAGGATGTTGGACCTTAAAATTTTGTTAATTTTATTTGATATTCAAAATGTTTGGACCAAGTGAAATTGACTAGTGGATGGAGGGTGATGTGGTATGATCAAAGATAGATGGTTTTGGATGATAAGGGTGATCTTGATGATACCCTAGATAAGATTAATCAAGGGATGATTTTTGAATTTCAAATCAAAAGAGACTTAGGGAAAATCTAGATCTTGTGGATACCATAGGATTTATCCTCTCTTACTTAGGGTAGACAAGAACCTAAGCAAAAGAAAAATATAAGGATATTTCACTTGGGGTAGACAAGACACACCAAATAAAATGGGATTCTTAGAATTCACTAACTTAGGAGTAGTCTAAGGTCCTAAGTTAACTTATCCAAGGTTGATAAGGTCTAATTTAAGAAAAACCTCAAGATAGACAAGTTCTTAAGCTTAATATAAATTAGGGGATGATGATAAGATCTAAATTTAACTTTAGCCAAATTTTTGATTTGAGGTAGATTTGGTTAAAAAATGATTTTATTAGATGAGATGGAAGTTTTGTTTTGATAGGGGGTGGATTTGATGTTGATAAGGATTTGGTATGGTTTAAATTGATTGGATGAAGTGATGGGTCCAACATGAGTCAATAAATTTGTTATATGATCAAAGTTTCTAAGATGTCCAATTGGAAAGTGGGATGATTAGGGGGATGAAGATTTTGATGTAATGAATGATTTTATGGAGGAATAGTTTAGTGAAATTGGAAATGGATGGTCTTAAGTCACCTTAAAATTTTGTTGAATTCCTAAGCACAGTCAAATTTATGATTGGAAATTTGCTATGTTTGGCTATCTAAGGTTATAGGTGAAGGTGCTGCCAAAGTCTATTTAGGCATTAATAGAGGGAGATTAGGCACTGACAGAGGGAGATCAAGCACTGATAGATGAAGTGAAGGCACAGATAGAGAAGGTGCAAGTGCTGACAGATCAGGTACAGGCATTGGCAGGTTTGGCTAAGGTGCTAAAAGGTCAAACACGGGCGCTGACAGACTAAGCACATGCACTGACAGGTCTAGCTAAGGCGTTGAAAAGTCTGGCTAAGGCATTGACAGGTCAGACACAGGCACTGACAAATCAGGTGTAGGCATTGACAAAGAATGTGAATATGTTGACTAATTCAAATGATTGGTCATTTAACTATTTGCCAAAAGCATTGACAAGACTGACTTTGGCGGTAACAAAAACTGTGGAAGTGCTGACAAAGATTGTGAAAGAACTGTCAGGGTTGAATTAGGCACTAAAAGGTTCTATTTTATGTTTTATTCAAGGGATTTCTTGGCAAGAGATTTGACAAACAATAAAACACAATGGCTAATTATTATTTTAGGGAATAAGGCTGACAGGCTTTTACGAGTTTATCACATGAAGACAATTCAAGCACATAATCATTCCCTAAAATTATTCAAGTAGGTGTGATTTCATAATGTGGGCCCACATAATAGAATACCTATCCATGTTCTTACCTAACTAAGAACACTTCACCTTGAGCGAATAGCTAGGGATAAGGGCGTTGTACCCAATACCCCTTTCCTTGGAGGCTTTTATGCCTTTTCCAAAGAAAACTTTTATCTTTACTTCAAGGAGGTACAATGGTGAGTAACTTTAGGGGGTGGTCTATGTCCCTTGCACCACACTAGAAAATGATTGATGGTATTAACTAGGCTTTATAAGCTTCTAGGGGGCGCCCCAATAGACATGAGGTATAGGGGACAAATTTGTGAACAAGGGATTAGCAAGCATCCAACCAAGAACTTCACCACTCCAGTCTTGATGGATCGAAGGTCTTGAGGGCTTAGCTTAGACCGGATGGGGTCCCTATTGAAGTGAATTTTTTAATTCTCACAACATTTATATACCCCTTCAGAACACCAGACTAAGGTCATCCCTTAGAGTGGGTGTACTTCCAAGCAGGCCTCCTAGGGAAGAAAACACCACTCACTTCTGATCCCCAAGATCACACAAGGTGCGAGGGGAGAGCATACATGAAGGTAGTGCTTCTTTGGGTAGATAAAACAAAGGATTTACAAAAGGATTTCTGATTCCCAAGATCATCCAAGGCTGTGAGGGAAGAGCATACATCCTAGTGCAAATCAAGACATGACAAACAAGTTCTTTTCTTTCTAATTTAATTATATGCAACTAAAACTAGTAGAAAAGAAATAAAATTTGACTATGGTGCTATAGAAAATATTAGTAGTTTGCAAATGATGTCTTGGCCAAACGTATAAGAGCTACAAAAAACTAGATTAGTGTCCAAAAGATAAGATAAAATTTTGATCAAACAAAAGTGCTGACATAAGCCACTTAGGTGCTACCATAAGATACTTAAGCGCTAACAAAAGCTACTAAAGCGCTGACGGACACTGCTTAAATGCTAACAGAAACTACTTAAGCACTAAATCATAAGGCTCAGGTGCTAAAGGAAGACTCCATAAGTGTTGCCAGACATCAGATGTGCTAAATAGAGACATCTAATTGCTAATATAAGACTCAGAGGCACTAAAACATAGTGATATACTTGCTTTTTACTTGCAGCCGAATGCGCTGAACCTACAAACAAAGGCATTGAACTTGAAAGCGAAGGCGCTAAACCTGCAAGTGAAGGCGCTGTCTCAACATAAAAACTAAAAAGCAAAAATGTTAATCTCTCTGGAAAAATAGATGAATTAGATTATTTCTTGCAAACAATGTTAGTTAGCACAACAAAATATAAGGATTTTTTTAGGTCCAAAATACACTGTTAAAAGCTTAGAAGTGATTGTAGGTTAAAAAAATCTTTCCAAATTGATTCAATAGCCTATTTAAAACCCTTAATTTCTTGCAAAACATACTATTAGACCTGTAGAAAGGTGTTAGAATAGCTGTAAAAACCATTGTTAGCTCATAGAGATGTAAAATTTCTAAACAACAAACAATAGAATAGAGGCGCTACTGCGGGACACGTAGGTATTGATACAGGACTCGTAGGTGCTAATAGACTAAGCTTAAGTGCTAACATATGACTCTGAAGTGCTAACTTCTTGCAAAATATACTGTTAGTTGACAGACAAAGGTGCTAAACAGAATGTCATGGGTGCTATTTCTCTTGGCTTAGGCACTAATCCACAGCTGAAAGTACTAACCTGTCACCTGCATAGAAATACATAGAAATTTCTTCCCAAAAAGTTAAATTTAGGGATGGACCAATCCCACAAGGCGTGCCAAATGAAGATGGTAAAATGTGGTGAAGATGTTAAAATGCAAAGTAAACATAAAAAAATGATATACCTTCAAATCTTCACTCCATTTTAGTCTCCTTGATAAGGTGGAAGAAATGCATGCACCCAGCTACCAATCCTAGCTTTACCCAATACAAATTGAATGTGGATTGCTCAAATATAAACCAACATAATGAGGACAATGAATTGGCAATGATTTGAGGATAATTTGGCTATGAGGGTGGTAAGATTATGAGAGCATAAGTGGATGGATTCTTCTCCTTGGTTAGAGTCAAAATGCTTGGAGAGGCTCTTTATTTATAGATTTTTGGAGGATTTTAGATCAATGGTTGGAATTCAAAGATGAGATCCAATGACTGATATTTCATAGTGAAATCAATGGATAGGGTTTCATCAACAAAGATGGAGGGTGTGTAATGAAAAATTTGGATAAAATGAAAAAGATAAAACAATACAATGCCCTACCTTGTCCAAATCCTTCAATACCTCGAATAGATGCAATATATCTTGATTGTGTAATGTCAGAAGGTGTCCCCTTGGGGGCTTTTCCCTCATAAGGTTTAGCTCCTGGGTCTTTAGCATGCATTTAGGACATTTTAGTTCATATTTTGGCATCCCGATCGAATGAGACCGAGGTTCCATGGAAAATTGGACCTAGGTGGACCCCTTGAGCTGTACCCTACCCAAAATAGGGGGGAGGACTTGGGCACCTGCACCCTAGTCTTGCCCTATTTTGGGGCAGCCCTAATTTTTGGGTGTCGGTTTACGACCGTTAGTTGGTTCTTTTCCCGACACGGTAAAGTTTGATTTTTAAAATCTTGGCGGGAATGCTTGTAGTTGCATATATAAGCATGTTTAGGCATTCATTTGTAAACTAGATGGCAATTGTGATGTTCAAGTGTTCTCAAGGTGATTCAAGACTTTCTATTGTGTTGCAAGAGCAGACTTGTATGTTTTGTGTGTTGATATTTGTAGATTTGAGCATCAATCTCCTCATGGCATGAAGAGTATCTTCCTCCATGAGAGCTTCACTACAAGGTGACATATCATTGTGTTTTTATCATTGATTCCTTTAGTTTTTGCCTCTGCCTCACAAGGACATGCGCTCTTTGTCTAACAACAGTGTTCGAAGACTTAAGTGTCCTCCGGCGCTTGACTGAGGCAAGCCTCTAAACACTACAACCCCCAAACCAAGTCTTGTGATTACAGGTTAAAGGTGTCACATCTGGAAAAAGTGGAGTTGCAAGAAGGCTTGGCAGACATCAAGGATTTGGAATCTGAAGAAAAGTTAGACACAGGAGCACATCCAGGACTAAGGTTCTCGCAACATTGTCTTCCATAGACAGATCTCGGGAAACAGAAGTTACAGGGCTGATCAATGTCGGAAGGAGGTCTAGTTTCCATGAAAAAGCAAGTACCTTGGACTTGGGTACCCGCACCTTAGTCCCTAACTGTTCTGCCTTAGAACTTCAAAAATAGATATTCTGTGATTTGTTATTTTACTCCCGTCTGCAAGAGCTTTTTCCGTTATTCGTCAACTTGTTGTCGTATTTGCATAATTAGGGTTTTAATGGTTAATTGGACATAAGAGAAGAAAAAATTGATAATTAATCCCCTAATCCAAGTTTCCCTTCATTTGTAAGTGACCTAGGGTATGATAGTGCTCGCCACTCAACCCTAGATGGTTTAATGTTAGGGTGAAAGGAGGATTTTAACATCTAAACAACAAAAGATTAACAAAATCCAATTTTACCCTAAAGATTTTGGTGAACCTGTGTTATTGGACTTAAATTACAACTTGTTGAGTGTTTGTCTTCAGATTTGGGTTGATTTCATTCATTCATTTGGTTATTCATTTTATTGCATTGAGAAAAATTAAAAAAAATTGAAAAATTTCAAAAATACAAAAAAATTGCATTGTTTGGCTTACTAAATTCCATTAATTCTTCCTAAATTTTCCTAATTCATGATTTTTGCATCAGATTTGATATAAAATACAGAAAAATCCAAAAAAATAAGAAATTTACATTGCATTTTCATCATTTAATTGCTAGGGTTTTGTGGAAATTTTGACAATTTTATATAGCCTAGTAATTCCAAAATCCTAGGGTTTGTAGGCAAAATATTTTATCAGATTTTTCTATTGATTTTAGAGGCTCATTCAAATTTACATTTGGCTGTAGTCTTGCATTTTAGTGTGAATTTGCATTTACATTTAAAATATTTGCAATTTTGCATAGAAAATTTCAACAAAAAACTAGCAATTTTGATGCATTTTTATTAAATTTGCATGGGCATTTTGCATGTTAAGGCTTGAAAATCATTTTAAGATCTGATATTATTTAATTTCCATCATAAATCAGACCTCAAAATATTCAAATAGCATTTTATCCCAAGACCTCAAACCTAGGGCTTCAAAAACAATGATTTTCGCTAAATTTGGCCTTATCGACTCTCTAAACTTGCACCATAGGTGTGTTGTGAAAGGTATTTTGGCATTAATTTTATATTATCAGGGTAATCATTTTCTTCCCCTCATAAAAATTTTCACAACACCCTTTTATCGGGCTCTTGTAGTGAAAATTTTGCAAAAAAACTACACATTTTGGCTATTTTCGCCCTAGGGTTTGACCGAGTTTGCACTCCAAGTGTGTTGTCATCAATTTTATGGATTGAGGTGACTGATATTATTGATATTATTTTCTTTACCTCCTGAAATTCATTACAACACCTCTTTCGCTAGGTCTTGGAATAGAAAAACCGTGAAAAATAGCCTATTTTTGCTATATTTTCACTAGGATTTTACCTTAAGTGGCACTAAAAGCGTGTTGTGTTGCGTATTTTTGCATCAAGTGGCTGTTATTACTGATATTATTTTCTGTCCATCATAATTTTCCTCACAACACCCTTTGTTATGCCCTTTTACATTGAATTTTGGTGAAAAAAGTGCCTATTTTGACATATTTTCACTATATTTCGACTTGGCATTATCTTGGATTTGCATCAAGAGTGTGTTGAAAAGGATCATATTACTATTTTAGACTGATATTAGACATATAATTTTCTTCCCTTAATCAAAATCCTTACAACACCCTTTATTTCGTTCATTTGCATTGAAAAGAGTACAAAAATCAAGCATTTGAGGCTATTTTGGGGCATATCGCTTTGCACTTGCCTTTGATATACTTCTGTTGCATTGATTTGAAAACATATATCATGGCTAATTATTTAGAAGAGTTGTTTGCATACATCGTAGACATTGAGCATTTCTTTAAATTCACTGATAAACATCTTGAAGTCCTGGAACAAATAGCATACATTCATGATGTTGATCTCTCTATATGCTCAACATATGAAATCCTTTGTCATATAGGTTACTTTGATAGCTTCACAAATCTCGTGGGAATATATCCTTCGATATTGGATAATCTCACTAAATTCTTAATCAACAATATATATACTAGTGATGATCTTAAAATGTTAGATGAAGCCTTGGATGACTTTATGGGAAATTCTACTATGAGACCTATTGATAAAAAATGTGATGATAACTTTAGTTTGCCTCATGATCCCTCTCCCAAGGTTGTTCCTTCTCATGAGAACACTTTGATGCAAGAGGATGATTTCATTGGCACATCTCTTAACATCATACCACCAAATCTTCATTCTAATGCTCACTCTAGCCAAGATGAAGCATTAGCAAATGAAGAACCATCACCACTTTGCCATTTCGATGCTCTCCCTGGCCAAGAGGAAGCATTAGTGAATGAAGAAGCCCCTTCAACAAAGACCATTCCATGGGTAGACAATGAACTTTCATCTAACAACAATAAAAACTCTATTACAATGCATGAAACATCTATAGATCATCCTACCAATCTTGCTCCTTTAGTTGATTGTTCATATACCTTGGATATCGCTAAGTGAAGACCTCTAATGTCCCTCCTTTGTGATCCAGAGAAGCCAACGAAAGCCTTCAAATCCATGGGGAAATGCTCATGAATCGCATCCACAATTTTCATACAAAACCTTACTCACTATCACTGGTCTGCTATAGTACATTGTACACCGGTTTACCATGATAACCCGTCACAAAATGTATCAGGCACTTGTATATCCCCAATGTACATTTGAAATGTACATTCTTCATATACATACCAATTATACATTTGAAATGTACAATTGGTGGGACCCTCAACCTTTACTCCTTCGTTGGATGTCTTTCTGCATACAACACTTAATATGCAACGAAACTTATATACAAGCCTTAACCTTCTTTCCCGGTGGGTTTATATTTCCTTACCGTCTACTGCTGGTCGACACTTGCATTCGTAGAAAAGTGCCCTTCAAACTTGCAATCTGGTCACCACTCCGATAGGTCATCTTCTGCATATGACTGAATGTATCTGTAGAATGTATATTCCAATATACATTCAAAACATACAACTCAAAACATACATTTGTCGAATATGCCCTTGGAATATGCCTTCGATGAAAGTTGACTGTTGACTTCTTTGTATCAATCTGATGTACATTTACAATGTACATTCAACACATACAATCCGCCATGTACATCTGTGGGATACTCACAACCATGCAATTGCGATATACACAGGGATTGAACTCGATGTACATTTGCGATATACACAGAGATTGTATATCAACACTTTGCGACATACAAACCCGATGTGCAATTGTTGGATACACACAAACTGGTACTCAGATGCGATAACGATATACACATGAACTGTCTACGACAAACAAAAGTGATATATATACAGGAAATGTATATCTGATATGTTTTACCCTTATATCTTCCAAACATGCATTTTCAACATGTCTTCACACTTGATATGCCTTGCAATATATGCACAGACTGTATATCCCGCATACAAATGTGATATACTCACAACTTGTATATCCTGTAGAATTTTGCTGATTTAATCTGTTGAAACCCTTGTGATTTCACAGATCTGTTTCTCCTGCAAACATGCAATCCTCTACACTTTGTCAACCTAGCACATGCCCATGCTAGGACTCTTCAATGCATGATGTAAGCGATCCAACAAACCTGAACATGGACAAACAAGAAATAAAACAAAACAAAACCTAAACTATATACAACCATTCCACCAATTCAAAGAATCTAACTGGTGGAATGGGCTCCGAATCCATCTCAATCCCAAATAGAAAATTGATTGCACAGTGAATTCAAAATGCCAGAAAATAACACAAACAAGATCTTCTTCTTATTGCTTTAAGAAAGGTATACAAATATCTGATTTCATAGTTGCACTCTGCAAATTCAATTCAATCTGTCAACCAGCATCTATATATCTTCAAATTGACCCGATCTAGGGTATTTATCCACTTACTAGGAGTAGTGCTGACTTGATTCCCAGCGGCTAAGAGACAATTCCAAGTGGCTGGAAGATACTAACCAACTAACAAACTCTTAACAAACTAACAACCTTGTCATGACAGATCGACAAGTGTCCTAGGAGCTTGCACAGAAACCTAGATGCAAACTACTATAACATATATTGGTCAAACAGACCTTATTACATCAAAATGAACTATAAACAGTAAAATGTCTTAAGGAAGTCAACTTGTGTTAGGTGCCCCTACACAATACTCCCCAAGAGAAGAAATCTCAAGTCCACTTGAGATGAGAGCTTGAAGGTCGGCACCATGTTCGCTGATCTGTTCCTTAGTCATCCAAACTACCTCTGAATCAGGTTTCCCTTGCCAAGCCACCAAGTATTCCATATACTCTCTGTTCCGTGTCTTCTTTGCCACTCTTGAGTCTAAAATCTTCTGCAAATGTGGTGGATCATATTTAGGAATATCATCATCTGCTGTACCCTATAATGGTTCCTGTTCTACATCTAGATTATGTTTGTATGGAGTTAAATCACATACATTGAAAATAGGTGATAATCCAAGATCATGTAAAGTACTAAAAATTCACATCACATGAACTGGAGTAAAAAAATAAAGACTTACTGAAAGTAAAAACAATTACGGTAAAAATAACTTCTACTTCACCATTCCGAAGGAAGATATTAAGTTAACTTTCAAGAGTCCAAGCAATCTTACAATTTCATAAGTAAAAGTACAACCATCATTACAATGCATACATAAATACGTCTGAAGTCATTTACAGAGTATGTAGAAATAATATTACAAGTGTCGAATAATGGCATCAAGCCTTACATTCATTTGAATACAAGAAGCACACTTGTCATCAATGTCAAATAAATCTATCAAGGAGTCCTCGATCGCCATCGACCAACCAGCCATCTACTGCGTCGAAGGACAAGAACATGGTTCAGGCACTTTTTCTGCCCAAATACGAAGCATTGTGCTTCCCTAGAATTCCCCAAACTGAGGAATACTCGACCCTGCTCGAAGAGCCTAGCATCCTGTAAACATATGCAGGGTGGAATCTGGTATGTGCCTATCAATCTACATGCATCACTAACATGAATGCAACATCTCATCAATAGGATATGGTAGGGAAAATATACAATGTATAGCTAGGAAAAAGTCCATCTATTTCAATGATGCATGTCTATTTCAACATTCTATTTGCTTTGGCCAAAGCATTGATCCGTTGTAACGACATGCAAGTTTTGAAAAAGAAAACTTACTTCCCTAATAACCCACATTCGATACCCGTCCCAGAAGACAATCTTTCCCTCAAAACTCTAATACAAGTGATGAAGATAAGCAAAATCAAAGTAAACAAACTCACTCTAAGTATAGTAATCATCATTTTGTCAGAAACTTCCAAGAAGAGAACAAAGCGATTTCATTCATTTCTTAAACATGACACAAATCGATGTGAAGAAAATAAACTTTATTTGAGTGAACATTAGTATAAGAGAAAAATAAATTGATTCTTTTAAGTGTAACTTTGTAGTCTATTCAATTCCAAAAGTTATTAATTACTGCAATACTGACTTTAATCTCTTGAACAAAGATTCTTGCATTGATAAGGAATAAAAAAGGTTTCCCTACATGTCTATCTTCAAGTAAGAATTGGCATAAGTCAAGAATGTTTATATTTCGTCAAGCTTCAGTAAAATATTTACATGCGTTTATAGAGCTTTCTGAACAACTAACGATTCAGTTTAATGGTTTAATTGTATCGTTACTCTTTATGAAAATAGCTGGCGTGATTCAACATATTTAGTTATCTAGCTTTAGATTTTATCACTATTTTCTTTAAATATCATCCACTTCAATGGTCAAACAATTTCCTGAATAAGTATTTATGATTAGATTTGATCTCTTAGCTTTTCTGGATTTACATCATATAAAGAAAGATTTATTCTACTCAGAAAAAGGTTTAAAATCATAGAGGATGTTTTTAAATTGTATAGCGAATGCCTATATTACACAGAAATCATTTTATTATACCGCCTTGATTATATTAAACTTAGATCATTTAACATCAACTAAGATCGACATAGTTATTCAGTTATAGTCATAAATTACCCATGGAATGGCATGTTTATACGGAAAAAGACTTTCATGAATCAGAAATTGGTTTTGGCAACGGAGACCGATCTCTTAAAGAGATTACTGATTACTTGATGTCCATAGAAAGAATATCAAACAATTGGTAGACGACAGTCATAGGACTGTAATTAGCTTCACTAAACAGCAATCAGTAAATAAAGATAAAGATCGACATTAAAAAAAATGCTCGATATACAATACAGCGAAAGACATAAACAATAACGGAGATCGGCATGTAAACACAACAAACGACATTCATTTGACAGAAAAAGGCATATAATTGCTGTGAACATCATCTTCTATACGTTGACAGGTATATATTACACAGAAAAAAAAATCACCATATAATATGGTTTGATTTGGCATAGATATTATGGGGAAGTTCTTTTTATTTAACTCAGAGATTGTTTTCAATGAAGCAAAGAATAACAAAACTAGCAATTAGTTTATAATATTTCGGGCGAAAAAAAATACAGAGATTGACTTTCATCAGAATATGAGTTCATTCACAAGGATCCTAAGCAGCTTTCATTTTACAGAGATGACTGTTACAGACTAAATCGGCTTCCCCATATACTAAAAGGGTTCTCAATGACCACGACGACTTTTACTTAGACCCAAACAGTTTTTGGTTACAGCAAATGGTATTTACATTTTGGAATGGTGGAGGTCAGTTTATACTTGCAAGGAGAATTCAATTCAATAACCTTAAATGGTTTTCAACACTCAGGAAAGACTTAAGTAACACAGATCGAGCCATTGAACTAACACAGGACAAAACACATTAATCTGAGGCCGATCCAAGTTTGAAGGATTCCATTCCAAGTTTAATCTTGATATGATCTATATAGCTTGCTTACATTTATACTCTAACATTCTAAAATTTCTAACATGCAGTATAGATACTATTTGAGGAAAATACCTGTTTCAATGATGCAAACAGTGCCTTTCTGTGGCAATCCGTCCCCTTGTCCAATGTTACAAATCGTCCGCCTGTCCAATGATGCAATCTGTCTCCTTATCCAATGATGCAAAACCATCCGCTTGCCCCCTGATGCAATCCATCTCCCCTTCTTAATATTTAGAACCCTAGATCCCCTTTTTAAGATTCGATCATGCATTGATCGCTGCCTCTTCCCATGCATGCTATTTTTCTCCATTTCCATCTTTTAACTTATAGTTTTCTTTTTGTTTTCTTTTTCCATTTACAAGATTGACATAGTTATTCAGTTATAGTCATAAATTACCCATGGAATGGCATGTTTATACGGAAAAAGACTTTCATGAATCAGAAATTGGTTTTGGCAGCGGAGCCCGATCTCTTAAAGAGATTACTAATTACATGATGTCCATAGAAAGAATATCAAACAATTGGTAGACGACAGTCATAGGACTGTAATCAGCTTCACTAAACAGCAATCAGTAAATAAAGATAAAGAACAACATTAAAAAAAATACTTGATATACAATACAGCGAAAGACATAAACAATAACGGAGATCGGCATGTAAACACAACAAACGACATTCATTTGACAGAAAAAGGCATATAATTGTTGTGAACGTCATCTTCTATATGTTGACAGGTATATATTACACAGAAAAAAAAATCACCATATAATATGGTTTGATTTGGCATAGATATTATGGGGAAATTCTTTTTATTTAACTCAGAGATTGTTTTCAATGAAGCAAAGAATAACAAAACTAGCAATTAGTTTATAATATTTCAGGGCAAAAAAAAAATACAGAGATTGACTTTCATCAGAATATGAGTTCGTTCACAAGGATCCTAAATAGCATTCATTTTACAGAGATGACTGTTACAGACTAAATCAGCTTCCCCATATACTAAAACGGTTCTCAATGACCACGACGACTTTTACTTAGACCCAAACAGTTTTTGGTTACAGCAAACGGTATTTACATGAAAGAGAATAGCTGAGATCAACTTTTTTCTGGAATGGTGGAGATCAATTTATACTTGCAAGGAGAATTCAATTCAATAACCTTAAATGGTTTTCAACACTCAGGAAAGACTTAAGTAACACAGATCAAGCCATTGAACTTGTTGGTTTTTTCCCAAACTGGATGCTTATTCCCAGATTTCCCTACAAGGTAGCCATCAATGATCAACAGGATCTCTGGGCCAGGGGCCAACAGTGTAGGAGATAGACTCTATATTTTATCTCCTCTTCTCCTTCAGGCTCTGCAAAACCTAGGGGGGTATTCCCTACTCAACATCCATGAGGATATACATACAAGGCTGGGATGCTGACAGAAAGCAGATAAATCCTCCTATAAGTAGACCAAAACTGTAAGATAAGAGCAAAGGGGCTAGCTTTGGGCCTATTTGTAGTTGTAGACAGAGGACTGAGGATCCTAAAACTAATTCTAATGTCCTAAAGGTTGTTTTAGAGTTTGATTTTGATTTTATGTTTGGATGGAAAGCTGGACATGGTATATAACACAAACACAAAGCTAGATCGGTGCCTGTCCAGGGCCTGGAGTCAGTAGACATACACCTGTGAATGATATGCATGAACAACTAAAACTGGATTTTAGGGGGACACATATGATACCTGCCTTACAGATATCTCCCAATACAAAGTGCTAAGCTATCTATACTTATGGTATCCCTATTGCAGTATACCCTTCCCAATGTTCAATCTAAAAACAATTTAATCTACCACTTGAGCAGAAGTTAAAAGATCAGACATTCAACACAGGAATTCCATGTTCTAGAGTTTTAAACATTCCTTGACTATTCAGACTCAAAAGAAAGATACATGCAATAATGGAGACAGAATTAGCAAAACACATGCTAACATAGCATTTCTCATATAGAATTAACCATGAAATCAGTGGATTCATGCAAAGCATACAACAGGAGATACATAAACTCACAAGTTTTTATGGACAGAGCAGCCAAAACCAACTGTATTGTATCATAGAGCCAAAACGTTCAACTTTCAACAACCCCAAAAAATGGTAACACAATCTGCTTATAACAGCCAGACAGTGTACCATAAGCAATTAATTACATGGCAAAAATATCAAAATTCGCTAGATACAGATCCCACAAAGGAATGGCGCTCAGAAGATATTAATGCAGCAGACCAAGAGGGGCCTCGAGCCACACGCCATTATCTGGAGTCTTCACTCAAAAATTAGGCAACCTGATCATGTGTACTAATGTCCACATCTCTATATCATCGCCATTAAGGGCCTCAACCACCCGCAGCCACTCGAAAACTGTCGCAACATTTCAAACAGAAGTTCCTGCCAAAAGTGATTCGCTCAAAGTTTGAAAATACACAAGGGAATAATCCCACATGCATGGTGAGGATATCACATCAGTAGTTCATAAACATGGTCGCACACATGATAGGTGTCGAGTGTTTTGCCACGCTTGACACACAACCCTTCGCCAAATACCCATCGCCGAACACCCATCGCTATGACACAAACCATCGGCCTACTCCATAATTCTCCTGCTGACCTTACTAGTCTCACCGATGCCTACTTCACATTTCCCATCATCGGCCAGACTAGAACTATCGGGCTAGCCCTCTAGACTTCCACCCATAGCATGAGTCATATCGATAACCACACAACACACTCGTCACCGAGACATGAACCATCGGCCAAGCAAAATTGACACTCGCTGACAATACAACTCGCGCCGATGAACCATGGCTTCATCCCTCCGTCGGCCAAACACACACCGATGACTCTTCATTGGTCAACCTCCTCACATCGGTAGATCAAAATAATGCCAGCCTGATATACCATCTCACTCCGATGGCATTCCCCATCGGGGTGACTCCCTTCATCGGCAAACTGCAAAACGTCGCAGCCGATAGCCAAAGTCTTGGCGATGAACACACAAATTAACCTCATCAGTGAGACCCACGCCGATGACATCGCATAGGCCAAACATCCACTGTCGGCCCAACTCAGAAACCCTTCGCCGATAGCATAAATCACACCGAAGGCACCATCGGCAAGAACAAACCCGTCGGGGAACCAGAAAAAAGACATGCCGATGATGAACGTTACGCCGATGGCACATCACTACCACCAACCTGATCGCTAAGAAGCCTACGAGGTCATGCCGATGGGAAAGAAGATATAGGGTTTAAATGAAGAAACCCTCTAAACATGAAAAAATTGACCTCCAGGCCAAAATGAGCACCAACACTGGCTCCGAATGGGGACGTGCAGGTGAAAACCTGCAGCGAGAACTAGATCTCCGGGTAGACCAGGCAAAAAATCCAAAAGCACGAACATGTACAAGACATTTACAATATATACATATTTTTTTACACGTGCAGAGAGACAAGTCATCTATGCAAAATAGAACTTAAGGAATTGGCCATGCACAGGCAATTCCAGAAATTCACCATCTAGGGCCTGGAGGAAATAAGAGTCCTCCCCATGGGTACTGCAAATCTGATATGGGCCCATCCATAAGGGTTCAAATTTACCATGTTTACCCTTGTCCTGATTTTTTGCATTCCAGATGAGCACCAGATCATTGACCTGAAACTTCTTTTTTGTAGCTCTCCTATCAAACAGATATTTCACATCTTGTTGTCTCTTGAGATTGATCTGGTGTGCTTTCCTTCTGTTCCCATCCAGTGCAACCAGCTGATTCACTCTTTCTGTCATGGAGTCTTCAATCTCCTCATCACTTTCCTAGATGAATTTGTAAACTGGCAGGAGATTGTTTATAGGCAATCTGGCTAATGCACCATATACCAGCTCAAAGGGTGACATTCCAATAGCCTTTTTTATTGTCACCCTATCAGCCCATATTGCTAACCTTAATTTTGAATCCCAAGCTCTCTTGTTCTTGTCTATTATCCTCTTGATAATTTTCATGATGCTTTTATTGCTTGATTTTGCTTGACCGTTTCCTTGTGGGTGGTATGGTGATGCATATGATAGATTGATCCCATATTTGTTGCAAAAATCAACAAATTCACCTGATCTAAAGCACATAGCATTATCAGTGACTATCTTGAATGGTACTCCAAACCTGATGATAACATTTTCCAGTATGAAATCCATCACCACCTTACTTGTAGCTCTCTTAGTTGGAATAGCCTCAATCCATTTGGTAAAGTAATCAGTTGCCACCAAAATCCAACTGCGTCCTCCACTTGATTTGTCTGCAATTTCCCCTATGAAGTCAATTCCCCATTGCTGAAATGGAGCATCCACAGTTATAGTTCTAAGGGGTAAAGCACCATCATATCTCAGCTTTCCTGAAAATCTTTGGCAAGGGTCACACTTCCTTACTAACCTTTGTGCATCTGAAAAGAGAGTGGGCCACCAATATCCTGCTCTGAGAATCTTATGAGCTGTTGTTTGGGTAGTATAATGTCCACCACACAATCCCTTATGCATGTCAATCAAAACATTGTTAGCCACATCTTCATCCACACACCTCAGTAGCACACCATCAGGGTTTTTCCAGTATAGCTCACCTTGAACAATAACATACCTGATTGCATGTAACTTTAAAGTCCTCTTTTGGCTGTCACTGAAATGGGAAGGACAATTCAGATTTTGCAAGTACTATATAATGTCCTTGTACCATTCAGATCTTGATACATTTACATTCTCATTTTGGACTGCATTAACTTGGCATGCTTCCAAGTTTGACTGTGCCATCATCTTGGCTAATCCTTGTCCTCTTACCAACTTGGTAATTTGTATCTCTATGTTGAACTCTTGCAGTTTGTTTATCCATCTGCACCTTCTTCCAGTCACCTCTTGTTGAGTGAATATGTCTTTGACTGCTGCATGGGGTACATATGCAATTACATGTGATCCTACCAGGTATGGTCTGAAACTTTTGATGGCTCTGACTAGTGCATATGCCTATTTTGCCATAATATCATACTTCAACTCAGAAGCTTGCAAGGACATATTGAAGAAAGCTATGGGTTGCTGAAAACCATCTTCATTTTTCTGTAACAAACATGCAGCAACAGTGTGAAAGGAAACAAATGAAAATACTTGGAATGGCCTAGAAAAATTAGGAGATTTAAGAACAGGGGCCATCTTGATTGCCTCTTTGATACTTTGAAATGATTCTATTGCTTCACTTTCCCAGTTGACAGTTGCATCTTTCTTCATCATCTTAGAAATGTTCCTTGTAGTTTCTGCAAAGTTGGGAACAAATCTCCTAACAAAATTTATTTGTCCAAAGAAGGACTGAACTCCTTTTATAGTTTTTGGCATTTGAATTTTGTCAATAATAGCCACTCTCTCTGGATCTATCCTAACTCCATCCTTGGAAACAATGTGCCCTAGGAGTTTTCCTTCAACTACCCCAAAAGCACACTTCTTTGGATTTAAAGAAATGCCATACTCTAGTGCTCTTATGAAAATCTGCTCTAGATGCAAACAATGCTGCTCCTCTTTCTTTGAATATGCAGTCAAGTCATCCTGATAAACAACTAGGATTGAATCAATCAACCCTGCAAAAGCAACATCCATTGCTCTTTGAAATGTAGCACCTGCATTTGTTATTCCAGAGGGCATTCTAACATACACATAAGTTCCCCATGGAGTGGTAAAGGCAGTCTTATACTATTCTGATTCCTTTACCTTCACCTGATTATAACCTGAAAATCCATCCATCATGGATAAGAGTTCACAACTAGTCACTCTCTGCAACATAGCTTCCATATTAGGCAGTGGATAGTTATCCTTTAAAGAGGATACATTCAAGTTCCTAAAATCAACACAAAGCCTAATATCACCGTTCTTTTTTCTGACTGGGACAAGGTTAGACACCCAAGTTGAATGTCTAATCGGCACAATTATTCTAGCTTCCCTAAGCTTTTTAAGTTCTTCTTGCATCTTTGGAGCTAAGGTAGGATTAATAGGTCTTTGCCTCTGTCTGAATGGCTTAGCTCCAGGCTTCAATGGGATCTCATGCTGGAATAGATCTTCCCTATAGGCTTTTAGGTCCTCATATGACCAAGCAAAAACATGTTTATACCTTTTCAGTAATGCAATCAGCATACTCCTGATGTGTGGTTTGAGCTGTTTACCAATATATACCTTCTTAGGGGCCTGAGATGTCCCCAAATTTATCTCTTCTAAATCCTCCTTGTTTGTGGGAGATGTCTTTGTGACCAATTGGTCTCTACTGTCAAAAGCTCTTTCCAAAGCTACTAACCCTCTAGGGATTTTATTAGTCTTCAATTGAATTATCTCTTTTCCCACAAGAGTTTCTTTTCCATCTATAGTCTCTACAAAAGCTTGGAAATCAATTTCTTGATTCTCAAATTCATCTATGCAGTGCAAAAATTTTAACAAGTCCTTATCATCATTAAACACTTGCCAACTGCATATGTTTTCTGGTACTGCAGGCCTGATTTTAACTTCTACATTTGTAACATCTGACAGAGTGATGTCATCTGGCCTTATTGCAACATTAGCTAAGAAATCAGCCATAACATTCTTTGATCTCTCTACCCAGCCTATTGAAAATGCATCAAAAAGTTCAATGGTATCCCAAACAGCATGCTTATATTGTTTCAATCTTTTGTTTTTCGAAGCATATCTATCTCTAATTTGGGATACAATCAGCTTAGAATCCCCAAATACTCTTAGCATTTTGATTCCATGTTTGAGAGCTATATTTAGGCCTAAGAGTAAAGCCTCATATTCTGCAATGTTGTTTGTGCAAACAAACCTCAGCAAGAAAGAAAATTTGAGGAGCTTACCAGTTGGAGACAGGAAAACAACTCCAGCTCCAAAGCCTTCTTTTGCACACGCTCCATCAAAATACATGGTCCATAAACCTTGTTGGTCCAGCTCCTCAATGCAGACATTCTTCTTTTTATCCTCTCTATCATCTAAGACAACCTTGAAGTTATCACAGTCAGTGTTTACAAAGCATATCTGTTCCTCTGCTTCTTGGTCTTCCACTATCTCTGATGATCTCTGTTCTCTGATTAGCTTAACATCCCTGCCATTCATTGGAATCATGGCATATGACTGGTCCAGTTGCATACTTCCACCAATTAGTGCAGCCCATCTTCTTGACAACAACATACCATATTGTGGCTTGATGTCAACCATTGTTATATTCATTTTATATCTTTTCTCAAGAAATGCTGCCAGTTTGAAATCTACATCCTTCATGATTCCAATGACTGGTACCTCTCTAGCATCCATAGCATAACATTTTCCACATGCCCTGTCAATTTTCAATCCAGCTTGTTGCATGACAGCTAAAGGCATGATATTTGTAGATGCTCTAGAGTCAAGCATACAATTTCTGATTATTTTTCCATTTATGACCAGGGATACATAAAATGGTTCCACTTGTGAAGGACACTTTGTCATAGTCACTCCTAAATAAACCTCAGGAGCCTCATCTTCTTCGTTGCACATGACACGTTTCTCACCCTGGATCTGAACATTTTGTTTAGCTTGAAAAGGCACCCCTGAAATTAGGGATATTGTCCTATTCTTGATTTCTTCAACCTTCATGAGTTCCATGAGTGGAACAGAGACTTTTACCTGGGAGAGGACTTGAGCTATATCAAATGGAGCATAATTTTGTATAACAGTTGTAGCTTGCTCCACAATCTTATTTTTATCCTGAACTGATTTAGCTTTTACTTTCATAGTTCGCTGATCACCATTCTTGTCTTGGGAATCTTTACCTTGATCTTCAGCTTGGGGGATTCTATTCTCTGGTCCTTGAGATTCATGACCTGTTCTATGTCTAAAATTCTGTTTATTATTACCCCACTGCCTTTTTTGTGGTTCAATTCCTTTATGACCATGCACTAGCTGACCTGTAGAAACATCTTCTGGTTGACGCAAGCTGCTTATCTGAGCTTTACCTCTGAGATTGTAGTTACTCTTGACTTGGGCAACTGCTGCAGCTGTGAAGGCCCTAATTTCCTCATCAGAAGGTCGTTGTAAGTTACTTAGAAAATTGTGTGAGCTCTGAGCATATACATAGTTATCTTCATCATCTTCATCATATGGGAACTGTTGGCAGGCCTGAATTCCATTATCTGTACTCTCATCAGCATCATAAAGATGGTATCCATTGCTTATGGACATCATATTAACATCATCATCTTGCACATAATGTGGCTCATTGCATTCATTACAAGATGTAGCATTATCATACAAGGACTGAGCAATCATACACTATGACTGTGAATGTGGCATCTGACAAATTATACACCATGGAGTATCATCAACAATATTTACATCTTTCTTTAGAGGATCAGGAGTTTCTTTGACATGTTGAGTCCTTTGATTTGTGTTGTTATGTGGGAATATAGGCTTACCATCATGCCAATTGGTATTATAAGGCATATCATGCAATGATGGCCTCTTTTCCTGCCTTTGATAGACTTGCCTATCAGAACCTATCCCTTTTTCACTTCTAGCTAGTCTGTAACTTAGGTCCTTAACAACATTTGCCAATTTATCTATCTTATCCTCAGGGGCAGATGTATTACCTTGAGTGTTTTGAGGCTTGTTTGGATTCTGCATAATTTTCATATCATCCCTTCTGTTTGTCTTGCCTAATGCCTTCCTGTTGTTCTCAATATTCACTGCAATCATAAAAGCATCCCTGAGAGTAGCAGGGCTTTTATCTCTTAATCCATATGCAGTTTTTGCATCAAAAGCATTAATATACAATATTATGCACATTGGTTCATTTGGCCTCATGTGATGTGGCAATTTGTTTAACACTTTAGTAAATCTTGCATTAAAATCTGCAACCTGCTCATTTGACCCTTTAGTGATACTGGTAAACTCATTTACAAAAA
This sequence comes from Cunninghamia lanceolata, assembly GCA_027924645.1. NCBI lineage: Eukaryota > Viridiplantae > Streptophyta > Pinopsida > Cupressales > Cupressaceae > Cunninghamia > Cunninghamia lanceolata. The sequence goes on from BSBN01000948.1 coordinate 1,226,670, forward strand.
AGCTAGGGTCAGTTTTGTCACCATATTGCTCCTTGAACATCCTTTTAAAATCATCCCATGATGAAATACTCTTGTCAGGTAGATTCTTGTACCATTCTCTTGCCTCGTCAACTAAAGATTGCATGAATGACTTCATGAAAACATCCTCATGTTCAACCTCAAAGTTGTCCATGACATTTTGAAAGGCCTTTAGATGATCTTCTCCTGACACTGTGTTGTTTCCTAAAAATTTAGGCACTTGCAGCCTCAGATACTTGTCAATGGGGTTAGGATACCCCAGGATACCATCAAATACCAGCTGTCTGAATCTATCTAATTGCATGGGTTGTTTGTCAAACTGATTAACATTGATATTTCTATTTGCATTCTGGTTTCTTACATTGTTCAGTGGTATCCTAGCATCATTCACATTTTGTCTCTCATCATTATGCTGATATTGTGCTTCATTTATTTGCTGATATCTCTGCACATTTGCATTCTAAAGGGTAGGAATTGAATCATTTTGGGCAGTCCTTAAAGCTTGCACTTTCTACCTCATGTCATCTCTAATTTTCATGGCTTGTAGATATTCTAGTTCTGCTCTCAAATTTCTAATTTCTTCAGCTAACTGTTCTTCCTTAGGCATGGAGGTAGATGGTCTCATACCATTCTGGTCATCATCTTCATCATCCCTCAGAGACTCTGCCTCTTCAAACCTTTCACTAGGGTCGAGAAATGGGCATTCTTGGAACACCTCTGACCTCATTCTCACGCTACCACCCTGTTGCCTCTCATATGCACCCTGAATATCAGTTTCTGCATTTGAAAAGTAAGGCACATGCTGTCCTGATGGCCTAGGGTTATCTTGCATATCATCACTTTTTCTGGGGGAACCCTCATGACTGACTGAGACAGCTCCCTTTCTTCTATACATCATTCTTCTTGTTACTGGTAACTCTTCAAATAAAGGATTTTGTTGGGATCTTCTCCCCTGCATATAAATTTTACTTTGACCAGTTGGGAGATTACTTCGGAGTCACCACCTATTACTAGGAACTGTTTTCTTTTGTAAATTAGGGTTCTTTCACAAATTCCCCAGCGGAGTCACCAATTTCTGTTGCGACTCGGATGGGTCACAAATATATCATTTTTTTTATCAGTCCTTCCCTAGCGGAGTCACCAATTTCTATTGGTTTTTTCCTAGACTGGATGCTTATTCCCAGATTTCCCTACAAGGTAGCCATCAATGATCAACAGGATCTCTGGGCCAGGGGCCAACAGTGTAGGAGATAGACTCTATATTTTATCTCCTCTTCTTCTTCAGGCTTTGCAAAACCTAGGGGGGTATTCCCTACTCAACATCCATGAGGATATACATACAAGGCTGGGATGCTGACAGAAAGCAGATAAATCCTCCTATAAGTAGACCAAAACTGTAAGATAAGAGCAAAGGGGCTAGCTTTGGGCCTATTTGTAGTTGTAGACAGAGGACTGAGGATCCTAAAAATAATTCTAACGTCCTAAAGGTTGTTTTAGAGTTTGATTTTGATTTTATGTTTGGATGAAAAGCTGGACATGGTATATAACACAAACACAAAGCTAGATCGGTGCCTGTCCAGGGCCTGGAGTCAGTAGACATACACCTGTAATGATATGCATGAACAACTAAAACTAGATTTTAGGGGGACACATATGATACCTGCCTTACAGATATCTCCCAATACAAAGTGCTAAGCTATCTATACTTATGGTATCCCTATTGCAGTATACCCTTCCCAATATTCAATCTAAAAACAATTTAATCTACCACTTGAGCAGAAGTTAAAAGATCAGACATTCAACACAGGAATTCCATGTTCTAGAGTTTTAAACATTCCTTGACTATTCAGACTCAAAAGAAAGATACATGCAATAATGGAGACAGAATTAGCAAAACACATGCTAACATAGCATTTCTCATATAGAATTAACCATGAAATCAGTGGATTCATGCAAAGCATACAACAGGAAATACATAAACTCACAAGTTTTTATGGACAGAGCAGCCAAAACCAACTATATTGTATCATAGAGCCAAAACGTTCAACTTTCAACAACCCCAAAAAATGGTAACACAATCTGCTTATAACAGCCAGACAATGTACCATAAGCAATTAATTACATGGCAAAAATATCAAAATTCGCTAGATACAGATCCCACAAAGGAATGGTGCTTAGAAGATATTAATGCAGTAGACCAAGAGGGGCCTTGAGCCACGCGCCATTATCTGGAGTCTTCACTCAAAAATCAGGCAACCTGATCATGTGTACCAATGTCCACATCTCTGTATCGTCACCATTAAGGGCCTCAACCACCCGCAACCACTCGGAAACTGTCGCAACATTTCAAACAGAAGTTCCCGCCAAAAGTGATTCGCTCAAAGTTTGAAAATACACATGGGAATAATCCCACATGCATGGTGAGGATATCACATCAGTAGTTCATAAACATGGTCGCACACATGATAGGTGTCGAGCGTTTTGCCACGCTCGACACACAACCCTTCGCCAAATACCCATCGCTGAACACCCATCGCTGTGACACAAACCATCGGCCTACTCCATAATTCTCCTGCCGACCTTACTAGTCTCATCGATGCCTACTTCACATTTCCCATCATCGGCCAGACTAGAACTATCAGGCTAGCCCTCCAGACTTCCACCGATAGCATGAGTCATATCGATAACCACACAACACACTCGTCGCCGAGACATGAACCATCGACCAAGCAAAATTGACACTCGCCGACAATACAACTCGCGCCGATGAACATGGCTTCATCCCTTCGTCGGACAAACACACGCCGATGACTCTTCATTGGCCAAGCTCCTCACATCAGCAGATCAAAACAATGCCAGCCCGATATACCATCTCACTCCGATGGCATTCCCCATCGGGGTGACTCCCTTCATCGGCAAACTGCAAAACGTCGCAGCCGATAGCCAAAGTCTTGGCGATGAACACACAAATTAACCTCATCGGTGAGACCCACGCCAATGACATCGCATCGTCCAAACATCCACTGTCAGCCCAACTCAGAAACCCTTCGCCGATAGCATAAATCACACCGAAGGCACCATCGGCAAGAACAAACCCGTCGGGGAACCAGAAAAAAGACATGCCGATGATGAACGTTACGCTGATGGCACATCACTACCACCAACCTGATCGCCAAGAAGCCTGCGAGGTCATGCCGATGGGCAAGAAGATATAGGGTTGAAATGAAGAAACCCTCTAAACATGAAAAAATTGACCTCCAGGCCAAAATGAGCACCAACAGAACTAACACAGGACAAAACACATTAATCTGAGGCCGATCCAAGTTTGAAGGATTCCATTCCAAGTTTAATCTTGATATGATCTATATAGCTTGCTTACATTTATACTCTAACATTCTAAAATTTCTAACATGCAGTATAAATACTGTTTGAGGAAAATACCCGTTTCAACGATGCAGACAGTGCCTTTCTATGGCAATCCGTCCCCTTGTCCAATGCTACAAATCGTCCACCTATCCAATGATGCAATCTGTCTCCTTGTCCAATGATGCAAAACCGTCCACCTGCCCCCTGATGCAATCCGTCTCCCCTTCTTAATATTTAGAACCCTAGATCCCCTTTTTAAGATTTGATCATGCATTGATCGCTGCCTCTTCCCATGCATGCTATTTTTCTCCATTTCCATCTGTTAACTTATAGTTTTCTTTTTCCATTTACAAGATTGCATTATTATTTTTATAAAGAAAATAATCCTCTCTAAAAATAAGAAGGTAATACATCTCGTGGCTTTTCTTTTTATACTAAATTTAAAGTAAGGTAAGATTAGAATATTGTTAGTCTATTCTTAATTTTAGTTTTACTTTAGCATATTTTTAATCAAATTTAATTTTAAGTGAATAATTTTATATTTAATTATTTATACCATTTACCATCATGGAATTTATATATATTCTAATAATTCAAAGGTGATAATAGATTTATTATTATTGTATATTTTTGAAATATTTCACCTACAAGACTAACTTCTTTTCTCTTGTAAAATAGGTGTTGCAAGAAAGCATACTTATACGACTAAACGACAATTTGAATGAAGGACAAAACTTAATTACGCCTAAATTAACAAAAGAGATTTGATAACAAAAGACAAGTCATCAAGCCAATCAAACCCTCATTAGAACAGTATGTAACATGATGTTCAAAGAGTCAAACATGCAATGCAATGCAAGAAGAAGCAAACTACGTGAGTGTGTGGAAATTCTAGATAAAACTTGACAAATGTTGCCATGAAGCTAGGACTCCCCTACCTGAGCCATGCTCTTGTCCTTCGACAAGACTGCAAAAGTCAAACTCATAAAACCATTAATAAGTTAGTCCCAATATAGCTGAAGCAAACGAAATAGCCGAAGAGATCAATTTAACCAATCAATGTAATTATTGCATTTTTAACCATTCAATCAAGTATGAAAAGTATGAGACATGACAGATTAGAAGGAAGTTGGATCTCATAAGCATTCTGTCCACACTTCTTTAGAATCTGACATGGTCCAATCTTCCTCTGCATTAGTTTGGTATGTTTACCTTTGGGGAGCCTCTCTTTCTTTAGATGCACCCACACCAAATCTCCCACATCAAATTGTACATCTCTCTTCTTCTTATCAGCATAGGCTTTATACTTCAATGTAGTTTGTTGGAGTTGGGTCTTGACTTGATCATGTACCTCTTTGATGGATGATGCAAAAGCTTCTCCATTTGCACTAATAGACTCTCCTGTAGGTAGATCTCTTAACTCCAAAATACCTCTTAGATGAATACCATACACCACTTGGAAAGGTGATTTCCCTGTACTTCTATTGACAGTGTCATTATAGGAAAATTCGGCCTGTGATAGGATGTTATCCCACTTCTCTCCATGCTGCCTTGTCAAACACCTTAGCAAATTTCCCAGTGAACAGTTAACTACTTCAGTTTGTCCATCTGTTTGAGGATGATAAGCTGAGGAGAAGGACAAATTGGTTCCAAGCTTCTTCCAAAGAGTCCTCTAAAAATGGCCAATAAATTTCACATCTCTATCTAACACTATGCTCAACAGCAATCCATGTATCCTCACTATTTCCTTGAAAAATAGGTCTGCAACATATGAAGCATCACAAGTGGTTTTGCATGGCAAGAAATGTGCCATTTTACTGAATCTGTCTACTACAACAAAAAACACTATCATATCCCTTCCTTGTTCTAGGTAAACCCAACACAAAATCCATACTGATGCTCTCCCATGGCTTAGAAGGAATGGGAAATGGATGATATAAACCTGCATTAGTGGATCTCCCTTTTGCTTTTTGACATATCACACATGCTTCCACAAATTTCCTCACATCTGACTGTAACTTAGGCCAATAGTAATGTCTCTTTACAAGATCTAGAGTCTTATCTAGACCAAAATATCTTGCCATGGCCCCACAATGCTTCTCCCTAATAATATTCAACCTCATAGAACACCGTGGGATGCACAACTGTCCACCTTTGAAAAATAATCCATCTTGTATCAGAAATTCAGAGTATTCAACATGATATTTGTCTCCAAAGGAAGTACATACTTTGTAGATTTCTCCAAAAGAAGTACATACTTTGTAGATTTATCCAAAGTCTTCATCAGTATCATACATAGTCTTTAAGGAATCAATACCAACACTCTCCAACTGAATCTGATTTATGGTTAGAACCCTCCTACTCAAAGCATCCGCTACCTTGTTATTGACTCCTTTCTTGTGCTTAAGTGTGAAAGTGAAATCTTGTAAAGTCTCCACCCACTTCATGTGCCGATGGTTCAGCTTCTCCTGACTATTTATAAAACTAAGGGCCTGATTATTTGTAAACACTATGAATTTTTTTGGCATCAAGTAATGCCTCCACTTTTTGGGTGATTGGACTAGAGCATACATCTCCAAATGATAGGATGAGTCTCTCTTCTTAGCATCATTTAGTTTTTCACTGAAAATGCAATAGGCCTCCCTTCTTCACTGAGTACTGCTCCAATTGCCATGTGGCTTGCATCACATTCCACTTGAAAAATCTTGTTGAAATCAGGAAGTGCAAGGACTGGCTACTGTGCCACCTTCTTCTTCAATGTCTCAAATGAATCATCTGCTTCCTTTGTCCAAGTGAATATGCACTTCTGTCCTCCTTTTATGGTGTCAAGCATGGGTGCAAAGACATGACTAAACCCTTTTATAAACTTCCTATAGAAGGTTGCTAACCCATGGAAACTTTTGACATCATTCATAGTTCCAGGAGTTGGCCAAGACAATATGGCACTTACCTTCTCTTGATCCATTTTCAATTTGCCATGTGAGATGACAAAACCCAAGTAGATGATCTCCTCCTGCATGAACAAACACTTCTCCAAGTTGATCATTAACTGCTCTTCATGTAACCTTTTGAGGACTAGGTCTATATGTTTGAGATGTTCTTCCCTTGTATTACTGAAAATCAGAATGTCATCTAGATATACTATGACAAATTTACCTATAAATTCTCTCAAGACCTCATTCATCGACCTCATAAAGGTACTAGGGGTGTTGGACAAACCAAAAGGCATGAACTTCCACTCATATAACCCCTCATTGGTCTTAAATGCAGTTTTCCACTCATCTCCTGGCCTAATCCTAATCTGATGATAGCCACTTTTCAAATATATTTTTGTGAAATATTTGGCACCTCCCAAGCAATCAAGCAAATCTTCTATCCTAGGGATTAGCAACCTATACCTAATTGTTATCTTATTGATAGCTCTTGAACCAGTAGAAAGTCTCCAAGTGCCTTCCTTCTTTGGTACTAGTACTGTCGGTACTGCACATGGGCTTAAAATTTTGCCAATTAGGCCTGTCTCCAACAATTCCTTAATTTGTCTTGCTACCTCTACATTCTGATCTGGTGTAAGCTTGTATACTACCTTATTTGGAAGTGTAGATCTAGGGATTAGATCTATGCAATGACTGATGTCCCTTATAGGTGGTAGGGACCTTGGCATTCCATCAGAGATGATGCCTTTGTACTTGTCCAATAATTCTTGGATAGCAGGGTCTATGAACCTTTGCTTCTTCTCTCCCTTGACTTCTTGCTGCTACTCCTTGTTCACCTTCAAGCATGGAATTAGGGCATATGAAAATGCATGTTCATCTACTATCTCCTTCATGAATTGTTTACCTTCTACCATCATTACCTTGACTTCTTTTCCTTTTGATTCCACCTCCTTCTCCATCCATGGTAGTAACTCTATCACCTAACCATCCTTGGTGACTGAATATGTGTTTCTAACTCCATCATGTTGTGCTCTCAAGTCATATTGCCATGGTCGTCCAAATAGGAGATTGCAAGCATCCATCTGAGCTATGTCAAACAATAATCTATCCTTGTATGGTTCAATTTGAAACTCCACCCAAGCCTGCTCTTCTACAACTGTTTGCTGACCTTGAGTGACCCATGAAATCTTGTATGGGCAAGGATGTGGAAGTCTTCTAAGCTTATGCTTTTCTACCATTTCAATAGACACAAAATTTTCAGTAGATCCAGAGTCAATCAGAACTTTACATACCTTTCCTCCTACCTTGCAAGTAGTTTTGAAAAGAGACTTTCTTTGTGGGGGTTCTTTGTCAGGCACCTTCATGGTGGTCATTGCTCTCCTAATCATCAAAAATTCTCCTTTTTCAGGATACCCATAAGCATCAGGAGCATTCACACTTTGATAAGTGCTTGAGCTTGTCGCACTTTGACAATCAGATTCTTGGATCAGATTTGTCCTCCTTTCTCCCATTGAACTTGTTTCTTTTTCTGGATAACTATTGGCTATATGGCCTTCCTGATTGCAATTGTAACATTTGATAGGTCCTCTACCCTAAGATCTCCCTCTAAATGGTGATCTTCTACCCCTAAAGTTTCCTTTTTGATCATAACTTCCCCTTTGAGTTTGACTGCTGTCTCCTTTGCTTCTCTCTAGATTGGATTCACCTTTGTGTCCAAATCCATTTCCTCTGCCTTTGAAAGGACTTCTTCCCCCTCTTTGCTATCTTCCTCTTCCTCTATTGTTCTATTCTTGTCTTCTCTTTAGTTTCTCTTCCACTTTGAGTGCTAATTGGTAGCACTTCTGAACTGTATCTGGATTATGCAGATTTAGGTCTTCTTGGATGGTAAATCTCAACCCATTGAGATACCTTGCTAACTTCTCTTCCTCATTCTCCTTTACCTTTGTCTTGACACATAGTTTCATGAACTCTTCAGTGTATGCACTGACATCTAACTCCTTCTGCTTCAGATCTTGTCTCCTCTTATGTAATTGGATATTGTAATCCAATGGAACATAGGCTTCCTTCACTAAAGCCATCATCTTCCTCCACGTAGCAACTCTATTCTTTCCTTCTTTCACCCTATCATCTTGGATGAAATTCCACCAGGTTAGTGCAGCCCCTTTCATTTTGGACTGAGTCATCTTCACTCTTTGGTGGTCTAGTATTTCCTCTGTTTCAAAGAAATTATTGAAGGAGTCTATCCACTCCATCACGGAATCAGGTTCCATTTTTCTTGCAAACACCGGAAGGTCTATTTTCATATCCATGGTCCTCCGCTCCATGGATTTGAGGGCGTTGAGTAAGGGTCTCTGGTCTGTAGGAACATCTATCTCTTCCTGCCTAGGGATCTCCTCTTCATCCCTGTCTCGTTCACCAGAATATTCTTTTCCCTTTCCTACTTTGTCCCTCAACTTCTCTAACTCATCTTTCAATTCCTAATTCTGAGCTCTAATCACTTTGCTCTCTACCAATTGCTTCTTTACTAAGACCACCAACTCAGCATTGGTCATCCTTGTTGGGTACTCTTCTGACCCTTCTCCTTTGGACATCTTGTCGCATTCTTCTTCTTCCCAAAAGATACTCCTTCGCTCTGATACCACTATGATGCAGAGTAGCCAACGAAAGCCTTCAAATCCACAGGGAAATGCTCATGAATCGCATCCACAATTTTCATAAAAAACCTTACTCACTATCACCGGTTTGCTACAGTACATTGTACACCGGTTTACCATGATAACCCGTCACAAAATGTATCGGGCGCTTGTATATCCCCAATGTACATTCTTCATATACATACCAATTATACATTCAGAATGTACAATTGGTGGGACCCTTCATCTTTGCTCCTTCATTGGATGTCTTTCCGCATACAACACTTAATATGCATCGAAACTTATATACAATCCTTAACCTGCTTTCCCGGTGGGTTTAGATTTCCTTACTGACTACTGCCGGTCGACACTTGCATTCGCAGAAAAGTGCCCTTCGAACATGCAATCTAGTCACCACTCCGACAAGTCATCTTCTGCATATGACTGAATGTATCTGCGGAATGTATATTCCAATATACATTCAAAACATACAACGCAAAACATACATTCGCTGAATATGCCCTTGGAATATGCCTTCGAGGAAAGTTGACTGTTGACTTCTTTATATCAATCCGATGTACATTTACAATGTACATTCAACACATACAATCCGCCATGTACATCTGTGGGATACTCACAACCATGCAACTGTGATATACATAGGGATTGAACCTGATGTACATTTGCAATATACATAGAGATTGTATATCAACACTTTGCAACATACAAACCCGATGTGCGATTGTTGGATACACACAAACTGGTACTCAGATGTGATAGTGATATACACATGAACTATCCGCGACAAACAAAAGTGATATATATATATAGGAAATGTATATCTGATATGTTTTACCCTTATATCTTCCAAACATGCATTTTCAACATGTCTTCACACTCGATATGCCTTGCAATATACACATAGACTGTATATCCCGCATACAAATGCGATATACTCACAACTTGTATATCCTACAGAATTTTGCCAATTTGATCCATTGAAACCCTTACGATTTCATAGATCTGTTTCTCTTGTACACATGTAATCCTCTGCACTTTGTCAACCTAGCACATGCCCATGTTAGGACTCTTCAATGCATGATGTAAGTGATCCAACAAACCTGAACATGGACAAACAAGAAACAAAACAAAACAAAACCTAGGAATGGGCTACGAATCCATCTCGATCCCAAATAGAAAATTGATTGCATAGTGAATTCAAAATGCCAGAAAATAACACAAATAGGATCTTCTTCTTATTGCTTTTAGAAAGGTATACAGATATTTGATTTCATAGTTGCACTCTGCAAATTCAATTCAATCTATCAACCAGAGTCTATATATCTTCAAATTGACCCGATCTAGGGTATTTATCCACTTACTATGAGTAGTACTGACTTGATTCCCAGCGGCTGGGAGATAATTCCAAGCAGCTAGAAGATACTAACCAACTAACAAACTCTTAACAAACTAACAACCTTGTCATGACAGATCGACAAGTGTCCTAGGAGCTTGTATAGAAACCTAGATGCAAACTACTATAACAGATATTGGTCAAACAGACCTTATTACATCAAAATGAACTATAAATAGTAAAATGTCTTAAGGAAGTCAACTTGTGTTAGGTGCCCCTGCACCATTTTGATTGAATATTCAAGTCATTTGGACATCACTAAGGATGTAGCACTAGTGGATGAGGAGAAGTCTCTCACATTGAATCCCTCAAGGATGGATGTTGAGATCACTCAAAATAATTTGCTTCTCCCACCACCTAAGAGGATAGAAAAATGTGTACTAATGAACTTCAACAAGAAAACATTCCACCTAACATTGAGTCAAACCAAGAAGCATTTAAGAATGAACAAAAAGAAAAATTACAAAGACTTGGCAATAGTACCTTATGTTTGCAAATGGAAAGAGAATGATTTAATTGTTGATGAATTCTAGCATGAAGACCCTGTAGGTAAGTATCTCTAACTTTTATCTCTCTCATGATATGCTTCCCCCGTGATGTGTTATATGTTGTTTAGGCCTCTTGGGATAACCTCAGATTCTCCCATAAGGTTTGGGATACTAGGAGACCACCTCTATTGTCACCTTCTTGTATTTATATCATCATTCTTTTGATTTCATTGTTGTGTGTTGTGTCTTATAGACATAGCGTCGTGGTTGGTGACCTGGGGGCACCCTATTGCAAGTATGGGCCTAACCGGTGTTGTCATTGATGTCAACATACTCCTGTTGCATTGATGACAAGGATTGGATGAGCTATGTGCTGAGGATATTGAGAAAATTAGTCATATTAGGAACAAAGAAGAATAGTGAAGACAATAAAGTAAAGATCCAAGATAAGATGAGTTTCAGAGGATGCAGTTAAAAGGGTTTGTAGATAAATGTCTTAAGATGATCCAGTAAAGATTTTAGAGGTCCACATGAAGATCTGAAGAAGTTATGGCCGCTCAAGTAAAATCAATTCCAACAGATGTTCAGAGGTGACAGAGTGACACAGATAGGTCCGGTGGGATTCGGAAAGGCAATATCCTATTCTGCGGATTTGGTGGAGTGTTTAGGAAGTCCATGAGAAGTGATAACTCAGTTGGTTAGTGTTCTGGAGGTCCGCAAGCATCTATTCCATTATGACAGTGATGACAGTCTGTGTTCTTGAGGTTTTGGATGAAGGAGATAAGGATTTCAGTAAGCAGATGAAGTATGGATGTTCTTGGTGATTCAGGAAAGCTTGTGGTGGTCTTTGTAGCATGTCCAGTTCATGTTAGTGGTCCGTATTAGATTTTGAGCCCGCAATTGAAGAATAACTTCTGGATGATGGTGTTCTTCCTAAGTTTGGTCGACTGGATGAATTACACATCTTGCGGATGTTCTTGGAGATGTTTGCCGACTTAGATAATTATTCCTAAGTCGATGTCTTGTATAAATAAGGAGTTGTAAAGTCATTTCAAAGTGTGTCTTGTGGAGATGTGAGTGTGGTAGCAAAGAAGAGAGTGAATGATAGAGTAGAGGTTTTTGGGCTTAAATGGAACTAATTCAAGCATGGTGAAGATGCTATTCTCCAGTTCAAGTATGTGATACTTATTATTCTGTAGACAGTGTGTCTCTTGTAGGCAGTGAGCCTCTTATGAGCAGTGTGCTCGGGCAGTGAGCCCTAATTGGCATGTGCCATTTTATTTTTTCTATTCTTCTAACATAGAATACAATCTTGGGTTAATCACCCCATGGTTTTTCCCTTAACCGGGTTTTAAATCTTGGTGTCTTATGTGTTGATGTGTTTCTGCTCTTGATTTAATGCATTGTGTTTCCATGATTGATTAATTATTATGCTTCTGAATTACTAAGTGGATTTAAGTGTTTAATTGGAAGAAAGTTTTGGACAACTGATTCACCCCCCCTCTCAGTTGTCTATCCTGAATCTAACAATTGGTATTAGAGCTATGTTCCTCTAAAAGGAGCTTAATCGCTTGAGGAGATCCAAGATGTCATCCTACAAGAAGGATAGTCTGAAGTTTGATGGAACCAATTTTAATCTTTGGAAAAGTCACATGCAATATCACTTGCAATGTATGGGAATGCAGTATTGGACCATGGCTACAACAAAGTATACGCCTCCTCAGAATGGCCCAAAATCTGCAAGTGAAATCATAGATGCTGAAAACAATCTACGAACTAAAGAAGCCCTTCTAAGCGCCTTGTCTGATTCAAAGCTTACAAATGTTGATCTACAAATTGCTTTTGAGATTTGGGAAAAACTAGAACTTCTGCATGAAGGAGACAAGTATGTTAAATGTGCAAGGCTACAGAGTTTGAAAGGGAAATTTGAAAATTTGAAGATGAGAGAAGATGAAAATATCACTACCTTTATGCCAAGAGTAAATGAGCTTGTTTGTAGCATTAGATGTGCTGGTGGAGTCTTGGATGAAGATGATATTGTTGGCAAAGTTCTCATATCCCTTCCCGCTTCTTATAAAATCAAGGTTACTGCCATAGAAGAATTCAGAGCCCATTCAAGTGTCACAAGAGATCAATTGGTTGGTAAATTGGCCGCATTTGAAATGACCAAGTTTGAGATGTCCCCCCCAAGACTGAATCTACATTCAAAGCTAGTGCTTTAGGGAAAGGAAAACAAAGGTTTGATCTAGGAGAGAACTCTTCAAGGAAACTTTCATGGTATGAAAAAGCAAGAAAAGTCCTAGAAGAAGAAGAATCTGAAACTGCTCAGCTTGAAGCCCTTATTGCAAAAAGACTACCAAGAGGATCCGGTAAGTATGAAGGGAAATTGCCTTTTAAGTGTTTTAACTGCAATAAGATTGGTCATTTTGCCTCAAAGTGTTTAGAAAGATTTTCAAGGCCAAATCCTAACATATCAAGGTTCCAAAAGAATTGTTACTATGTTCATGAAGAGGATGATAATGAAGGAGTAACAAATGATGAATCAGAGACAAGAAACAAATCCGGATGTGATTGGGTGTTTATTTCCATCAAGGAAGAAGATCCAATGCCCTTTGAATCTATCAATCATAAAGTTGAAGAAAGAGCTCTGGCTGCCCAAGTTGAAGAAAAGGATGATTGGGTCATTGACAGTGGATGCTCTCACCATATGACAGGTGACAAAAATAAGTTCCTAGATTTAGAAAGGTATGAAGGAGGAGTGGTAAAGTTTGGTGATAATTCTGCTGGTAGAATTAGAGGTAGAGGAACTATTTCTTTTGATGGAAAGAACAAAACCGGTAATGTACTATATGTTGAAGGATTAAAGCACAATCTTCTCAGTGTTGGACAGTTGGTGGACAAAGGCTATGATCTTTGATTCAAGAATGGAAAATGCCAGATCTTTGAAAGTTTCAGAACAAAGATTGCATCTGATATTCAGACAAAAGGTAATATCTTCCATTTAGTTGGTACTAGTAAAACTATTCTATTTGTGCAAATTGATCAGAGTTGGCTATGGCATAGGAGGATGTGTCATGTGAATTTTGATAATATCATCAAGATAAGCAACACTCAGGCTGTAAGAGATCTTCCAAAATTGGTGAAACCTGCAATTAGTTTGTGTAAAGAATGTCAGTTGGGGAAACAAAGCAGAGTCTCATTCAAAAGTAAGGAAAAATCCTCTACCAGCTTATGGACTTAGTTCATACTGATTTATGTGGTTTGGCAAGAATAAGGAGTGTGCAATGTGATAGATACTTCATGTTATTAATTGATGATCATTCTCCGATGATGTGGGTTACTTTCCTGAAAGAGAAATCAAAAGCCCTTGAGAAATTCAAAATATTCAAGGCCATGGTAGAGAATGAAACCAGATTAAAATTAAAATGTCTGAGGTCTGATAGAGGTGGAGAATTCACATCCGGTGAGTTCATAGAATTCTGTGAGAAACATGGAATAAAGAGACAGTTCTCTGCTCCTAGGACTCCACAACAAAATGGAGTAGTGGAAAGAAAGAACCAGACCATCCAGGAAGCATCTAGAACCATGATGATGGAAGCAAATATTCCTCAAATCTATTGGAGAGAAGCTGTCAGCACTACAGTCTATACTCTCAATCAAGTTCAAATCAGAAGCAATACTGGTAAGACTCCTTATGAACTTTGGTTTGGCATCACTCCTACTGTAAGGTATTTCAGAGTCTTTGGTAGCAAATGTTACATTAAAAGAGATGAGGATCTAGGCAAGTTTGATGCTAGAAGTGATGAAGGAATATTCTTGGGTTACTCTACTCAAAGCAAAGCATACCAGTGTTATAACAAGAGACTGAGAAAGATTATAGAAAGTACAAATGTGAAGGTTGATGAAGGAATTGAAAAACCCTCAAGGTTTTATGAATATGATGAAGATGATCATAATGGTGCTCTGATTCAAGGAGCCCAAGCCCCTTCTAAATTTCAGAATCAAACTGATTCGGTAAATCAGGAAGAAGAGATGAGTTATAATGAGCCTGATCAAGAATTAGAAGTGCAAGAAACTCCCAAAGTTCCCTAATATGTAAGACTGAACCACTCTGAAGATCAGATCATAGGTGATAAAAGCAAAGGTGTACAAACAAAGAGGATTGCTCAAGATTCAGATGAATATTGTCTAATTTCAAAGATTAAACCTAAGACAGTGAATGAAGCTTGCAATGATGAAAGATGGACTAAAGTAATGGAGGAAGAACTGATGCAAATTGAGAAAAATCACACTTGGGATCTTGTTCCTAGACCTAGAAACAAGAATGTGATTGGAACCAAATGGGTCTTTCGGAACAAACTGAATGAAGTTGGTGAAGTGATTAGAAATAAAGCCAGATTGGTCTACAAGGGTTACTCTCAAATAGAAGGAGTTGATTTTGAAGAAACTTTTGCTCCGGTGGCAAGAATTGAAGCAATCAGATTATTTCTTGCTTTTGCTACCTCCAAGGATTTCAAAGTATGTCAGATGGATGTCAAATCTACCTTTCTGAATGGTGACTTGGAAGAAGAAGTATACATTGAGCAACTGGATGGATTTCAATTGTCTGTTCATGGTGATATGGTATGCAAGTTGAAGAAAGCATTGTATGGACTCAAGCAAGCCCCAAGAGCCTAGTATGAAAGATTGGATAAGCATCTTTTGAAGATTAGTTTTAATAAAGGTACTGCTGACAGTAATTTATACTTCAAAATTGATCATGAAAATATCTTGATTGTTGAAGTATTTGTTGATGATATCATTTTTGGAGGAAGAGATAGTATGTACAAAATCTCAAATCAAATGAAAAGTGAATTTGAGATTTCCATGCTTGGGGAAATGAATTTCTTCTTGGGTTTGCAAATCATTCAAACTAAGAAAGGAATCTTCATTTCTCAGACCAAATATGTGAAAGAATTGTTGAATAAATTTGGGATGAAAGAGTCAAAACCAATGTGTACTCCCATGGCAAGCGATGTAAATTGAGCAAAGATGATGACTCTCCTAAGACTGATCAGAAAAAGTACAGGTCAATGATTGGAGGATTGTTGTATCTCACTCAAACCAGACCTGATATTATGAATGTTGTTGGTCTTATTGCTAGATTCCAAGCTGATCCTAGAGAATCTCATGTCATGGCAATCAAGAGGATTTTTAGGTATCTAAAAGGGACAGTTGAGTATGGTTTGTGGTATCCTAGAGATCATAATTTCTCTATTCATGCATATACAGATGCGGATTGGGCAAGAGATGTGGATGACCGGAAGAGTACCAATGGTGCAGCATTTTTTTGGGGGAAGAGATTGGTTTCTTGGCTAAGCAAGAAACAAGAGGCAATATCCTTGTCCACTACACAAGCAAGGTATATTGTAGCAGTAGGTAGTTGTACTCAAGTTTTGTGGATGAAGCAAATGCTAAGAGACATAAGAGTGAAGTATGAGGAGCCTATCACAGTCTTCTGTGATAATTCAAGTGAAATAAATATTTCTAAGAATCCGGTGTTGCACTTAAAGACTAAACATATATCCATCAAGTTTCACTTTTTGAGAGAACAAGTGAACAAGAATGAAGTCAGATTGGATTTTGTGCCTTCAGTTAGTTTTAACACAAACCTGGCTACCACTACACCAAAAGCTCAAACTGTTAGTGAATGGCGCCCTGGTCATGTTAACCCAGAGACCGCATGGGTCTGGGAAGGGAGGAGTTGAGGGTCACACACCTAAGCACCAATAGAGCCCCACCAGCCTGTGCCTACCTAGTGATAACCACATAGGCAGGTACGAGCTGCTTGGCACCTTCTTGTGCGCATGGTGCGAGTGGGCATCGGTGGGAATCGAACCCCTCCCCAGTAGAGTCGCCAGTTAGTTTTAACACAAACCCAGCTACCACTACACCAAAAGCTCAAACTGTTAGTGAATGGCGCCCTGGTCATGTTAACCCAAAGATCGCGCGGGTCTGGGAAGGGAGGAGTTGAGGGTCACACACCTAAGCACCAACACCTTCTAAGGATCAGATTGCAGACATCTTTACTAAACCTCTACCTAAGGACTCTTTTGAGTATCTTAGGGAGAAGTTAGAGGTTATTGCCCCTCTGGTGATGAACTAAGGTGCACTGATGTGCATCAAGTCCGGTGGATATCATAGTCATATCTTGTGATCCAGATTGATGATGGGGAGCTGCTACTCAGGGGGAGCAGCTGATATGATTCTGAAGTGGTGGAATTGCAAGTATGTGCCCTTTTCCATTGATGTCAAAGGGGGAGAGAAGAAATGTAAAAAATAAGTGGCTACTGATCAAAGGGGGAGCAGGAAAGGAAGAGAAGACATGTGAATGGTTGTTGCTGATAGGGGGAGTTGTGACACTAAGGAGAAGTTCTTGTCTTGATGGTTAAAACAATTTTTCACATCATATGTTGCCATTAATGACAAAGGGGGAGATTGTTGCAAGTATGGGCCTAACTGGTGTTGTCATTGATGTCAACATACTCCTATTGCATTGATGACAAGGATTGGATGAACTATGTGCCGAGGATATTGAAAAAATTAGTCATATCAGGAACAAAGAAGAACCGTGAAGATAGTAAAGTAAAGATCCAAGATAAGATAAGTTTCAGAGGATGCGGTTAAAAGGGTTTGTAGATAAATGTCTTAAGATGATCTAGTAAAGATTTCAAAGGTCCACATGAAGATCTGAAGAAGTTATGGCTGCTCAAGTAAAACCAGTTCCGACAGATGTTTAGAGGTGACAGAGTGACACAGAGAGGTTCGGTGGGATCTGGAAAGACAGATTTGGTGGAGTGTTTAGGAAGTCCATGAGAAGTGATAACTCAGTTGGTTAGTGGTCTGGAGGTCTACAAGCATCTATTCCATTATGACAGTGATGACAGTCTGTGTTCTTGAGGTTCCAGATGAAGTATAGATGTTCTTGGTGATTCAGGAAAGCTTGTGGTGGTCTTTGGAGCGTGTCCAGTTCATGCTAGTGGTCTACATTAGAGTTTGAGTCTGTAATTGAAGAATAACTTCCAGATGATGGTGTTCTTCCTAAGTTTGGCCGATGGATGAATTACACATCTTGCGGATGTTCTTGGTGATGTTTGCCGACTTAGATGATTATTCCTAAGTCGATGTCTTGTATAATAAGGAGTTGTAAAGTCATTTCAAAGTGTGTCTTGTGGAGATGTGAGTGTGGTAGCAAAGAAGAGAGTGAAAGACATAGTAGAGGTTTTTGGGCTTAAATGGAACTGATTCAAGCATGGTGAAGATGCTATTCTCCAGTTCAAGTATGTGATACTTATTATTCTATAGACAATGTGTCTCTTGTAGACAGTGAGCCTCTTGTGAGCAGTGTGCTCGGGTAGTGAGCCCTAATTGGCATGTGCCATTTTGTTCTTTCTATTCTTCTAATAGAGAATACAATCTTGGGTTAATCACCCCGTGGTTTTTCCTTTAACCGGGTTTTCCACATCAAAATCTTGGTGTCTTATGTGTTGATGTGTTTCTGCTCTTGATTTAATGCACTGTGTTTCCATGATTTATTAATTATTATGCTACTAAATTACTAAGTGGATTTAAGTGTTTAATTGGAAGAAAGTTTTGGACAACTGATTCACCCCCCCTCTCAGTTGTCTTTCTTGAATCTAACACACCCTCCTATGTGACTATCCCTAAGACACTTGTTTTCTCCTCTCTTATTTATTGTTTCCCTTCCTCTAGTGTTTCCATCTAGCAGGCAGATGACGACAAACATTTATACTAATGCAGACCTAGTGCCCCTTTCAAGAGAAATCAAAAAATAGACTTAGTTCCTAATATGATGATGAGGTTGTATATCTTATCTGATGCTTGGCTAGTGGAAGCACTTGTGCTTTCCGCGTAGTGAATTTCATGATGTTTCTGTCACATTTACAAACCTTAACAATACTACTGCTCTATGCACCTTTCTTTGCCTTTGAATTTGGCTATTCAGAGAGCTTCGTGATATAGCCTCACGGTTGTTGTTTATCATGATGTTGTAGACATTAACATGTTTCTTGTAGGGATGTGTTTGTGGGAATATTTGGTGATTGTAAAGTACATGTCACCTCTGGGAGGCATGAGCTTTGTGAAATTTTGTGTTCCCTTGTGTGTTTTCTTCTTACCTTAACGTGCTTGATATAGATAACTGATATCAACCACCTTAAGATGGGGGCATATATAAGGTAAGTTGTCTGTTATAGATGTTAGCAATGTGTTTGACCTCAGATGCAGAGACTTGTGCCCTAGGGTAGTGCATCGTGCATCCTGAGTTTGTTTGCAATCAATCAATCAATCATGTAAGCCCTCTGCGGAGGCAGGATATTGGGCATATCATTTTTCTTAAGCCCTATGCGGAGGTGGGGATGGTGTATTTCTCAGAGCAGATTGCATCATCCTGTCATGTTCAAAAGTCCTCTGTGGAGGCGGGGAGCGGTTCTGTGACTAACTCAACCCTTAAGCGTGTCTTCGGTGATTGTTGTGGCAAAGCCCAATCATCGGTGTGTGCCTGTAATGTGCCTGAGATGGTGTTGGACCTAGAAATAGGTACACTCCATCGCTTGTCTACCGTGTCTTCAAGTGTGTGTTTTGGCGTGCTTGTTTTGTGTGGCATGTTTGTTTCCCCATATGTAGAGACTAGCACACTCGGGTAGTGCTTCCTAAATTTTGGGAGGTTTTGTGTGTCTTACATGTTTGTTTCCCCATATATAAAGAGACCTGCACCCTAGGGTAGTGCATCTTGTATTATGGGAGGTTTGTTTACTTTCCAGTACTTGCATTTGCATTTAATATATATGAGAAAAAGAAAAGAAAAGATATAATTTCTGTCTTCCATGCATTAATGTGTCTTCTATGCATTGACTATATTCTCCATGTTCTGCATGACTGTAACTGTCTTCTCCGTGTTTTGCGTGCTTGTTACTGTCTTCAATGTGATTGGCGTGTCTTCTCCGTGCTTGATGTGTTTGTGACCTTCCTTTAATGCATGTATTGGCCTCACGTTTATACATACATTAAAGTGGGGGCTAAATGTAATGTTATAAAATGTCCCCTTGGGGGATTTTCCCTCATAAGGTTTAGCTCCCGGGTCTTTAGCATGCATTTAGGATATTTTAGTTCATATTTTGGCATCCCGATGGAATGAGACCTAGGTTCCATGGCAAATTGGACCTAGGTGGACCCCTTGAGTTGTACCTTGCCCAAAATAGGGGGGAGGACTTGGGCACCCGCGCCCTAGTCCTGCCCTATTTTGGGGTATCCCCAATTTTTGGGTGTCGGTTTATGACAGTTAGTTGGTTCTTTTGCTGACACGGTAAAGTTTGATTTTTAAAATCTTGGTGGGAATGCTTGTAGTTGCATATATAAGCATGTTTAGACATTCATTTGTAAACTAGATGGCAATTGTGATGTTCAAGTGTTCTCAAGGTGATTCAAGACTTTCTATTGTGTTGCAAGAGCAGGCTTGTATGTTTTGTGTGTTGATATTTGTAGATTTTAGAATTAATCTCCTCATGGCATGAAGAGTATCTTCCTCCATGAGAGCTTCACTACAAGGTGACATATCATTGTGTTTTTATCATTGATTCCTTTGGTTTTTTCCTCTGCCTCACAAGGGCACATACTCTTTGTATGAAAATGGTGTCTGGAGACTTAAGTGTCCTCCGGGGCTTGACTGAGGCAAGCCTCTAAACACCACAACCCCCAAACTAAGTCTTGTGATTATAGGTTACAGGTGTCGCATCTGGAAAAAGTGGAGTTGCAGGAAGGCTTGGTAAACATCAAGGATTCAGGATCCGAAGAAAAGTCAGACACAGGAGCACTTCCAGGACTAGGGCGCTTACAACATTGTCCTCCGTAGACAGATCTCAGGAAACATAAGTTACAGGGCTGATCAGTGTCAGAAGAAGGTCCAGATTCCCTGAAAAAGTAGGTACCTTGGACTTGGTCACCCGCACCTTAGTCCTCGACTGTTCTGCCTTGGAACCTCGAAAATAGGTATTCTGTGATTTGCTATTTTACTCCCGTTTGCAAGAGTTTTTTCTGTTATTCGTCAATTTGTTGTCATATTTGCATAATTAGGGTTTTAATGGTTAATTGGACATAAGAGAAGGAAAAATTGATAATTAATTCCCTAATCCAAGTTTCCCTTCATTTGTAAGTGACCTAGGGTATGATAGTGCTCGCCACTCGACCCTAGATCCTTCAATGTTAGGGTGAAAGGAGGATTTTAACATCTAAACAACAAAAGATTAACAAAATCCAATTTTACCCTAAACAGATTGATTCAATGATTTGATATGTTGGCTGCTCAATTCAGCAGCATAACATTGAGATGGAGATGATTGATGATAAAAGATGGAAATGGATGAGAAGATTGAAGAATGATTTTGACAGCATAAGGATACATGAAAGGTGGATTCCCCAAAAATGGCTTGTGATGGCCCTATTTATAGGAAATGCTTGATTCAAATGGCTGGTTAGGATTGAAAGGTTAAATGATTCATGTGGATGGCTAGGATTGATTAGTTATTCCCACTCTTTGAGGGAGTTGTAGTCATTTGACAAGTGTCAAATGGTCTTCCACCTTACATGGAGACAAATGTGGAGATAGAGACAAATATGGAATTTTCCATTTTTGGAAAGGAATGACGTGGAATACATTAATTAAATAAATATTTAATTAATTTAGATGAGGGAAAAGTGGAAATTAATTAAATAAATATAATTTATTTAATTAATTGACTATGGAGAGATAAATGGGATAATGATGGGAAATTAATTAAATAAATAAGATTTATTTAATTAATTGGCTAATGGATAAGTGGAATTAGGAGTGGGATAGGACAAAATGCTACATGATGTCTCTAATAATGTATTTGACTAGGTGTTGCAGGACATGGACAAATTTGGGTGTCTACATTTTGCCCCTCTTTGAGATGATGTTCGAGATGATGAGATTTATGTTGAGTAACATCATTTAAAAGAAGATAAGGTATGGATAGAGGAAAAGGATATGGATGATGGAAAGATAGGATGAGGATGCCCCCTCGAGAGGATATGTGGGTTGGACAAACATGGATAGGGTCTCAAAATGAAAGGGATTGGTCAAGGAAGATAGCTAAGGGAATGGATGGAAGAAATGAATGATGTGTTATGCTGTAATGAAAGTGAGCAACCATGATGTTTGATATAGCACTAGACATTATGTACCAAGGTATAAGGACTAGGGTGACGATATGTCTTGTGTCCCAACGTAATACAACCTTGTCTAACGTATGAGGAAGAAAACTTAGAGCATTAAAGTCCTAATGCACAAAAGGTATGATATGACCTTAGATGCAAAGGATAGTGCAAAAAGGTATTCCAACATACACAAGATATGAATATTAGCTGGAAAGATATCGATTTGATACAAATGCAAGATAAAAAGACAACACACAAGAAAGCAAGCAAGCATGCACAAATGATTCAAAAACAAACAAGGTATTGCCCCTATCAAGCTGTAAACTAGTGATTGATTGATTGATTTAATGATAGTGTTGTCATTATGGGGAATAATATATCCCTAGATCAACACAAGGATGATGATGATAATTGATTGATTGATTTGGTTTACAACAAGATTAGGATCAAGACCAAAGATGTGATTGGATAATTTGACACAATTGATTAGCTTGATTGGTATGGATTGATATGACTTGCATTTGAGATTATTGTTTGGATTGATTGATTGATTGGATGTTTGAAGAATTTGAAGTGATGTGAATGAATGTGATTGAAGAAGCATTGATTGGATTGAATAGAATTGGATGAATGGGATTGATATGAATGGATTGGTGATGGATTGGATTTTAGGTGTTTATTGATGATGTGGGAGATAGATGATAGAAGAAATATGAGATGGATGAAGATGATGAAGATTGGATGAAGGATGAAAGATAGAAGTGGTCTATCACCTATGCCTGAATCTAGGTACTTCCTTCATATCCCAGATTGCCTACATACCTTGTATCCACAAGATCAAGGCACTTAACGATGGAGATAAGATGTAGTTTTGATTGTTTTATTGATGATGATGATGGAGAAAGTGGATGGATTGATCAGGTTATGGATTGATTGGGATTGATTATGATGATTTGATTGATTGAAATGATTTGGCATTGATTTGATGATTTGATTGGATTTGTTTTGATGGATTGGTTGATGTGACCTATTGTTTGATGCTGATTGATCTTATTACTTGGATTTTTTAATTTGATTATTGGATTGGATTTGTTTTGAGTTTGATTTGATTTGATGTTATTGATGGGATGATATGGTTTGGATTGATGTGATTTTGATTGATTGATAGTGTAGATTAGATTAAGCAATGAAGGAAAAACACTAAATCATATGCAATACAAACACAAGATTATACCTCACATGCGAAACCTAATCCCATCAAGGGAAAGAAGGAGCCTTTGCACCCAAAAGAAGCTCCCAAGACCAAGATTATCCCTAGACTATGGATTCAAATGTAAAATGCTCTTCAATTGTGCAACTCACTAACTCAAGGATGATTTTGGCATGGTAACTTTGCATAAACTTGGATGATGAAAATGACTTGTGAGAGGTTGTATTTATAGACTTTTTGGAGAGATTTTGATCCAAGGGTGGAGATTGATTGGAGAGATCAATGGTGGAGGATGAAAGTGATGTGGAGGGCCTAGATTTGATCTTGGAAGATGGAGGGCTAGGAATAAAAGTAAATCTTTTATTCATTTTTGGGAAAGGGGTGAATAAATGAGGTTGGGTGAGATGGATTATTTGTGAATTAAAAATTCACATGGGGAAGGGTAAAATGAATTAAAAATTCATTTGGGGAAGAGTGGATATTTATGAGTTATGACATGTGTAAGGGATGTGTAAGAGGAGTAAATGTGATGCGTGATTTATTTGAATTTTAAATTTGGGGGATGTGGAGAGAAGTGCTAATGAGGGTTTGACTTTCTTAATTAGGGTGATTAACCTAATTAATGTGGCTGGAATAAATTAATAGAGGGATTAGAGGGGGGATAATATTAATTAATTAGTGATTTAATTAATTAATCCTAAGTCTAGGATGAGGTAGGCTAGAGTAGGCAATTAAATAATAGCTATTTAATTGTCTAGGGTAGGGATAGGCTAATTAGTAGGCTAGATTAATTAGTTAACATGGTTTTAACTAATTAATTGGATTTAGGCAAAATGGGGGAATTGATTTAATAAATTTTGCATATTTATTAAATCAATTGGCTAAGGTTTGGACTATTGAATCAACAAAATTAATTCAATTTTGGGGATGAAATGGTGTGGATTTAGGAAATGAAAGGGGTAATTAATTAAATAAAAATTTAATTAATTGGTTGGAAAGGGAATTGGTATGTTTTAGGGATGTCAGGAGTCATTTTGGTGGTCGAGACATTTTTAGGTGTCTACAGATAGATTAGCTTGATTTGATGATTTGGTTGGATTTGTGAAGGGATGATTTGATTGAAGGAATGATTTGATGGATTGATTTTATTGCTTGGAGTTTTTGTTGGTTATTTGATTTTTTTTTGCATTTTTGGGGAATATTTTGATTTTTTTGGATTTTTGAGAATATTTGATTTTTTTTTGGATTTTTGGGAATATTTGATTTTTTTTGGATTTTTCAGAATGTTTTGATTTTTTTGTATTTTTTGAAATGTTTTAATTTTTTTTTTGTATTATTATTTTTTTAGATGTTTTGGGATGGCATTGGATTTACTATTTGGGTAGCCTTTGTGCTAGATACCAATGACAAGGGAAGACCAAGTCTAGGTGCAAGATGAAGGTAGGATGGATGGGTAAAAGAATGGGTGATAGTAAATGGGATGGAAGGCTCATGGTAGATGGGTAGATAAGAGGATAGGTTATAGCGGAATGGAAAGCTCATGATAAATGGATGGATACAAGGATAGGTGATGGAATGGAAAGGTCATGATAAATGGATAGATACAAGGATAGGCTATAGCGGATGTATGTATGCCTCATAATGGAGATAGGATGTGATCTCCAAAGACTATGTCACATAGGAATAACATGCCCCATTCTAGGTGTAATACTTAGGATTTTACATGACAAAGCTTATGACGAAAGGATGACATGATGGATTTTACATGACAAATCTTATGACAAAAGGATGATTGGATGGATTGGAAGGGATGAGGCATATCAAGAGATATCCAAAATATGTTTCAACATTTTGCCCCCATGTCTTCATCAAGATCAAAAGGAGGAAAGGTGGATGAGTGGACTCAATAGGATAGGTATATGGGTGTAATGGATAGGGATGGTAGGATAGGATATGGGAAGATAGGACATGATAAGATGGAAAATGATAGTGTGGTATGGATGAGACAATGTGCCCCCAAGTGTAAGTGACATAGAAGATCAACCTACACATGATGCCTGTTTGCCAGGTTTTCATCATGGTACTTATCCAAGGTGCTTGTTTACTAGGTTTTCACCATTGGATGAAGGGATTTATCTTTTTTTTTTAATTTTATTTTTCTCTTTTTTTTTTCTTTTGATTTTTTTTTGACTTTTTTATGAGATGACAATTACACATGGCACCTATTTGCCAAGTTTTCACCATGGTAATGGATATGAGCAACTCAAGTGTCTAGCTCTATGGAAGGTGATAGTGTCCCAATAGAGAGGGATGTCGTTGCATGGACCATGTCATTATGCTCATAGATGTTGGTAAGGGATTGCATGAAAGAGAGATGAAGTAGGTGGATAGTGGATTATGTAGGCAAGGTAGATTATGATGGATAGGTGAAAGACTTATGCAAAAGCATGGACCATAGGAAGGTGATGGGGAAGATTTGTAGGATAATGAATGAAGGATGGAGAGATGGAGTGGTGCAGGAGCACCGTGTTGGTCATGATGTTAGTCACAAATAAGCATAGAATAAAAGTACACATTAACCTTTATTCATCTTGAAAGATACGATGAATTTAGAGAATTCATGATCCCAAGTCTCCGTTGATTAGGACTTAATATACTAATGTTACTCAGTGGTTGATGTGTGTTGCTGTTTCTATTTTGGGGCCTTACATTGAGTTCATTATCATGACACTGTTTCTATAAAGATTCTTCACAGAGAGGTCATTTTATACAGTTGTTTGATCAAATGATATAGTTATACTCAAATATTTGCATGATATTCATCAATTATACATGCTTTAGCTTCAAATATGCTAAATATTTTCAATTATCTACGAGATGTCCACATATTTGCATTATTTGCTTGAGATTATCAATTATTTGCAATTATGATGGTGAAATGCTCTGAAATTTAAAGAAATTGAAAGAAATGCTTCAAATTAATGTTGAACCTTCAGCTATTGAACCACATGTACATCAGATACAGTCATGAAGAGAAGAAAACCAAACCATATGTTCACTAGGACATTCCACAGCTAGATACAGTTGATGCTAACTTCAAAGGAATTGTATGAAAACAACATATGCAAGTAGACAAGCACTCCAAGGGACGCAACAAATCACCACATATATCCAGAATTCACACACTGATTACTCAAGATTTACTATGAATTGTAATCAAAACAAGTCCTCTCATTCATTAAGTATGCAAAGATATAAATGTATACAAAAAGCTTTGAAATGAGCCCTGAATATTTCAGCAGATGGATTTCAATTAAGTTTTGAATGTTTGAAATGAGGCATTCCTGTACCTTTTATAGAAAAAGGTGAGGAATCTGTTACAAAAGATATATGATCTTGATTTATCTATGAATATCTATGGTGAGTATTTCCTTTGACTTTGTCAACTTTATCAAATGGCACAAGTTGCCAGCTGGCAACTATCTGAAATACTTATTTTCAATAAGTACCAGATGCTGATATTTACTTCATGATGCATCATCATCTACTTTATCTGACTCATGCACTCCATCATCAGGTGCATCACTTTCTGTACCTTCATCATCCTGATGATGGTGACCTTGTATATGAGGCTGCATGATGACCCTGACATTTTCATACAACTGCACTATTTTATCTATTTCTCCACCATCCTGGGTCTTTGCTTTGATAATGGCGTGTTTATGTGCCTAGTATTTATTTATGATGTTATCTAGTTTATTCCTTCTGTTGTGTAATGTCTCATTATAATTTTCTATTTTCACCTTGGTCCTCACCAGTTTATCCATGATTTCTTCTGTCATTTGGCCTAATGGATCATCAGCAACAAATTGGAAGTTATTATGTAGAGCTTGGATTGCAAACTCCTCATCTTGATTTTCTACTTTTCCTTCTAACATTTCCAAAATTTCTGCCTTAAAAGACATCATATCATGTAACTTTATGCTGATTTCTCTCAACTTATTGTTGCATCTTTTGAGTACATCACATTCAAATTGAATGTCCTTATACCATATATCTACCAATAATGCATTGTTATTATTCAACACCTGTTTGTTGATGAGCAATTGAGGATTTATCCTCTTTATTTCTCCTAGGACATCCAATATCTTCTCCAATTGGAAAGACCTTTTACCTGTCTCCATTTGCAACTTGTCTACCTTTTTCCTGGAACCACTGAGAGAACTCCACGTCTTCAAAGAGGCCTTTACCACTTCTTCTGCTTCATCAAATGTGGAGTACATCCACTTTCTCAATATGGATGACTCATGTTTCATGAGATCCAACTTATTTACCTCCTCTTGGGAAATAGCAGTCAATGGGATTGCATGATCAGTGGAATTATCTTCAGAATTAGTTAACCTTCCTATATATGCATGCAACTGAGCAATGTGCTCTTTGTGTTGCTTATTTTTCTCCTTTTCTCTCTTAACCTTTTGAATCAAAGAATCTATAATGTCTTTTCCTTCTTGACCCTCCTGGTCTTCATTTGCAAACCCCAAGTCAAGTGTATTAATCTAGAATTCTTCTAGAGTAATATTACCCTTTTCTTTATCTACAGTAGGAATTGCTATCTGTGCAGTCCTTCTTCTAGTTGTTGGATCTCTCTTAATGGCTGAAGTCATTCTGGCCTTCCTCTTTGGTTTTATCAGGTTTTTTGAAAACAAGGTAGACACATCAAATTCCTGAATCTCAAAATCAACCTCTGTGTTGACTTCCTTTTCCAACCATCGAGGTACCTGATCATGTTTCTCAGCATCATCATGATGTTCACCTTGATCTCTTGTATCCACCAGCATATGTGATGGAGAAGGTGATTTTCTTGTTTCTTCTTCATGATGTTCATACTGAGGGTGATCCTATGGTACATCCTCCTGCTGAGGAATTTCCTTTTCTGGAGGAGCATCATCCTGAGGTGGAGGATCTTGTGATGCTTCTCTTTCATTACTTCATCCACTTTTGACTTTTCCTCCTGTTGAGGCATATTCATAGCAGCGGATACTGTGGAATCCTCCTTAGGTGCTGATATTTGTTCTGAAACCACTATTTGTTATGCACCTGCATTACTTACTTCCTGAACTTTAGAAGCATGATCTTCTAATACATCTTTCTCATCAGCTTTCTTTTCCTGAACCTCTACTATAACGAGCTTTGCTGATGTATCCTGTTGGTGTTGTTGTCTTATTTCTCAAGCATGGCCCTCTGGTTCCGCCATCTTCACTTCTTCCATATGTTTTCCTTTATCAGGTGTACCTGTTGGATGTTCAGGACTTACCTCCTATCTATATGTCAAATCCACTACTGCAGGACTTGTCACCTGTGCAACTAATGTGTCCAGCCCCATTTCTTGATCTATCTTCTCTGGACTCTTTTCCTTTTCAGATTCCACTTACTTCATTTCCTCCAATATTGTTTGAACTAATGGAGTCCCCTGAGGAGTCATGTGCATACCTGTAGCAAGGGTTTCCATCTTCTGTGAAGCTACTTCCTTCACTACCTCATCATCAGATAGATTAACTGTTTCATCCAATGAGATAATGCCTCCTTCGAATATCTTGGAGGTTTCTTTTCTTTGCTCTTCTGCAAGTTCAGTCTTGAACTTCACAATGGTAGGAAGTGGAACATTGTGTTGAAATTCCTTATGGAAAACTTCACTACCTGCCCCCTTCAACAGTGTAGGGGATTGCTTTATCTCACCCCTCATGGAGGTTCTTGGTTTCTTAGGTGTGGTAGCTACCACCACCTGTGGGGCTTTTCTTTTCCTTTTGAATAATAAAGGGGCCTCCTCTTCCTCAGGCTCTTCCTCCAGGAGAATATCCTCTTCTATTTGTTTTTGTGAGGATTGACCCTCTTCTTGGGTCTCAGCAACTACTGCCTTTGCTTTCTGATCTTTCTTAGACTTTTGTTTACCTGCTTGTGGAGGTGATGCTGATCCTGATCCTGATGCTACTGCATCCTCAGCTAGAAACACTGCCCTTTCAATAATCACCCCCTTGGGTTCATTATCAATTTTCTTACCCCTAGGGGGTCTTTTACTTTGCTATTGTTGTGGAGGCAGCCTTTCTCCTTGAGATTTCCTTTTTTCAATTATAAAATCATCATATTCCTCATCAGGAATATCCCGTCCTTTCTTTTTATTATCCACAGTAATGGCAACACCTTTCTTCTTCAATGCCTCAATTTGTTCATCTACCCAAGCTTGGGTTAGGTGTAATGTCTTGGCAATGAAAGGATCTAAAGATATATCTTCTTGCATAGTCAGATCAGGTGCAGATATTGTATCATTATATATTTTCTTTTCTTCATACTCATCTACCAATATCCTGCCATCATCCTTTTTCAACTATGAAGGAATGGAGATGCAGTCAAAGGTTTTGATTTGATTGAATGTTAACCTTTGGTATCTTCTTCTTCTAGCTTCTACTTCATCTTCACAATCTGCCTAGAAGTCCTCTAGGTGCCTCTTATGAATAGGTTTCCCTATTATTTTCTGTATCCTCCCATAAGGATCATATGGCCTTACCAGTGGGAATGGCTGCAATTGCATTTTATTCAAACTAACCATGACCTTCTTGATACTTTCTAAATCTGGGCATATATACCAACCAACAGCTATTGGAAATAAAATTGGTGGTATTTTTTGAGCATCCTTGTATGCCTTCAGTATTGTGGAGCTTTGCCTTATAAATTCCATTAATACCACTGCATCAGTGGGGTATCTTGGTAGCATGAGGGGTTGTCCTTCAAAGCCCTCAATTCTCATGTAAGAAAATGTTGCAAATTGGATGTACCAGGCTCCATGCCTGTAGATTATTTCTTGAGCCTCCATGCTAAATCTTTTCGTTCAGTCCTCCTCCATGGTCCTCACCAGATGCATAGAGAATGCATCATTTACCAATTTGTAATCCTGGAGGTAATTAACTCTCTGCAACTGGGGATGATGATCCCAAATATGAGCATCATTGGTGGTTCCACCAATCTTTCCAACCGTTGTTAATGCATCAAATGTGCCTTTGTAAGCACAGGAGTAGACAATGTAGGATGTCATGTAAAAGAAACAATTTGAACCTCCCAGGTTCAGAAGCTGCTCAAGTAGAGCATCACTTATCAATTGGCCCCATAGTGGCTTAGTGTCTGCATATATGCACATCATGATGACACCATACATCCAGTCATTAAAACTACTAGCATCAGGCTAGCCTGTCACCCTGCTAAGCAATGCAATCATATATTGATACTCGTCGTCAAAATCATACTTATACAAATGCACATGAAGTTTGGCCGCTGCAGGATATGTACTATTCTTAGCCCTCCACTGATACATGTTCTTTCTTGCTTTCTTCTTATTATTTTCATATTCAAGTTCAGATTTCTTCAAATCTATGCTGTTAACCTTCCTGCCCAATGGCAATCCAAATGTCTTGGAAAGACCCCTGATGGATAGGTCTGCATATATTCTCCCATGTTTCACCACCTGTCTTGTTTGTGGATTGTAGTTTCGTGCACACTCAATAACTAGCTTCGGAGACTCCATGGAGTACGAAAAACCAACCGCATTCCACATTCTAGACACGAACACTGCATCCAACAGGGTGCTTCTATTCTTTTCATCATTCATTTTGGCGGACCAGGCCTCCAAATCGGTACTTCCTTGATGTGTATCCGTTATGGCACCATACTTGAACAGGATTCCTTTAGGAGATGCGAACATGGGCCTGCTGAATTCAGCCTCACACTTAGCTAACCTCTTATTAGCCATGGATATCTGCAATTAACAAGATTTGTCTTACAATGGATATTCACAAGCATGCATATAACTATTTATCTCTACTAACATCATGCATACTATACTTATTCCGCATTTACTTTTCATGGGATGTATAAACTAGAACCTACAACATCATACCTGATTATGCAGAAGCAACAGGATGAGGGTTTCAATTACTTACCTGGTTATGCAGATCCCTTTGATTATACCAGTGGTTTTCTAAAAATGCTCTTGATTCTGGTGATAATCTCGTGCTTCTTCTTGCCTGTAAGCTCTGTACATCCAAGTATCACCTATACGAGGGTTTGGGAAGCTAGCACTCTGTAAAAATGATTTTATCGCCAAGTAAGTGTAAAAATGACACTTGAATTTACCTTTTAACTTTGCAATTAGGGTGAAATTAGGGCAAACCATGATGTATTAGATTTTAATCATTGATTTTTTACGGAAACTCAGGATTTCACCAGGTGTGTCATTAGGTTCTGTGGTCGGAGGGAACTACCTACCACATCTGCGCACATTAAATGTCAATGGCAGCAACAAGAGCTGGGTGATATCCATATGACAAGATATATTTGAATATTGGGGTGATATTTGGATATCGGGGTGATATTCAAAAATGATGATGATCGGATAAACTATAACCTCTCTCTCAGAATATCAGGATGACATCATCCAGATATTCGCTCAGTATATCGCTATGGCATCATGATGTCATCATCATGTTTGCGAGAAGGATCATGTTTAGGAAATATGCCCTCGAGAGGTAAAAATGATGATTACGTCATCGTCATGTTTGTTTCTTTGTTTATCAGACTTGAATGACATCATCAAGATAATGGCCTAGGGGGATATTTCGCGGCAGGAGGATATTGAGAAATATCAGGTTGCATTGAGAAATATGACCCTCGCGAAATACATAAGGCTGCTGACGGTTAAAAGTCACTATCACCTAAAATTGACGTCCAGACATTTGGACCACATGATTTATCGGGTTATAAATTAGATCGGGATGACCTTTTGTAATATGACTGATGTTAAGAAATATGATCCTCCCCCTGTGAATATCAGGTTTGACCAGGATTTTGACCATTCATAACTTTCACATCCTAATGAATATCAGGGTGATGCAAAAGGCAAACCTACATGAAATTTGATGCTCTTTCTAAATATGAGGTTACTGGAATGAAATTGACAAACTGACCTCATGATGATGACTTACCCAGCCTCTCCATAAATGATGACCCACATGACTTACTTTTACCAAACCGCCAGGAAGCACAAAACAAGCCAAGCCAAAAGTTGGGTCCTTGTTTTGTCAAGTCAAAACGGGGCGTGTTGTGTAACCACACAACACACCCCTTCAGCAAGCTAATTATACATCTGAGGGAGGAGACTAAGGTATTGTTATGTTATTATGTTTTATGCATTTATATGTTTGGTTATGTTGTCCTTGTTGTTGGGTTTTCATGTTTGTAATAAAAACCCCATCATGTGAACCAGTGTCTCAAATTTGGCATCCTTATAAGCCAATTTGGATATCTTGGACAATTGGGGTATGTGGATGTTTTGTTTGAAGTGTCTTGTTGATGTGTTTAAATCTTGTTATGTGCTAAACATGTGTCATGTGTTTAGTTAGTGTTTTGGCTGATAATCTTGTTTAAGCTAAATCTAAAACGTGGAAGTTGTAACGACTCCAACTTTTGGTATTCCGGTTGGAACTGGAAGAGACCATAAGAATGGCATTAAAAAGATAGAGGGGTTCGAAGAGAATGGAGGATTGAATAATACATTCTGTGGAGACACTGAAGTTTAGTTGAGTTTTTGTGTTTGCAGGTCTGGTATTCTGTATATATTTTCTAGATTTAACTGCTCTAGTTTTCTGTTGTCAAAAATGCTAGATTGAGACCATTCCACTGGTGGATTTCCTTGAAATTAGTGGAATGGAACCTACATATAGTTTGTTTTGTTTTTTGTTCACGGTCATGGAAAAATGGGACAGAGGATCTGACTGGTCGAAGAAGTGTCGCAGTAGAAGGCCTAGCATTTTGTGGTGCTAGGGTTCGACAGTTAGAGGCTGCAAGGTTTGTTGCAGAGGAGGTAATTAGTGGGAGATTTATGGTGTTCAAATATACATTTTGTGTATATAGTGCATTTGCATGTCAGATACATAGTCTGTGTATATATTGCAAAGCATATCAGGTGTGAAAACATGTTGAAAATGCATGTTATGAATATACAAGGTTAAAACATATTAGATATACAATTCCTATGTATATCGCATTTGTATGTGAGTATCATCCTATGTATATCCTGTGAAGAAATGCATGTATAAGGGTTCATTCAGGTTGACTTTATGTTGTTCGTCGAATATACAAGTAGTGTGTATATCGCAAATTCATGAAGGTACATTTCCTGTGCATATCACTATCGCATTTGAATGTATTTCGTGTGTATTCTACTATTGCATATCGTGGTTGTATGTTGTGAAGATACAATGAAAACATACATTGCATTTGATGCAAAGGATGACTGACAGAAGTGGTAGTTAGAAAGTATGTTGGAAGGATATCTGTCTGCGGATACAAAGAATGACTGGTAATAGCGGTGAAGAGAACTGATGATAGGAAGTTATCAATTGTATATTCTGATTGCATGTTACAATTGTATGTTGAGACATACATTGATTTGTGATACAAGTGTTGATTGGTAGTAGCAGGTAAGAACCTTTTAGCCCACCGGAAAAGCAAGTCATGTTTTGTATATGAAATTGGTTTGTATCAATTATTGTACATTAAATTGTATGCGGTGAAACATACAACGGTTGGGAGGAGATCGTGGGTCCCACCAAATGCATATCTCAAATGTATATCCTAAATGCACATTGAAAATGTATATTGCAAATATACATTAAGAACATACAAGTACCCGATAGCATTTGTGACTAACTGTCAGGGTAAACCAGTGTATAAGGCACTGTAGCAAACCAATGATAATGAGTAGACTTTGTATGTAAATCAAGAATGCGATTTATGGGAATTTCACTGTTAAATTGAAGGCTTTCATTGTACGGCTCTGCATCAAGTGGTATCAGAGAAAAGGAGTATCCTTTGGGTAGAAGAAGAAGGCAAGATGTCAGAAGGAGAGGGGTCAGAAGAGTACCTAGCAAAGATGACCAACACTAAGTTGGCGGTCCTAGTGAAGAAACAATTGGCAGAGAGAAAAGCAGTTAGAGCTCAGAATCATGCCTTGAGAGATGAGTTAGATAAGTTGAAGGACAAGGTAGAGAAGGGAGATGAAGATTCTGGTGAACGAGAAGATTGGGATGAAGAGATCCCAAGGCAGGAAGAGATAGAGGTTCCTGCAGACTAGGGACCCTTACTCAATGTCCTCAAATCCATCAAGAGGAGGACCATGGATATGAAAATAGACCTGCCAGTGTTTGCAGGCAAGATGGAACCTAATTCAGTGATGGAGTGGATAGACTCCTTGAATAACTTCTTTGAGACTAAGGAAATACCAGAACACCAAAGGGTGAGAATGGCCCAATCCAAAATGAAAGGGGCTGCACTAAATTGGTGTAATTTCATCCAAGATGATAGGGTGAAGAAGGAAAGAATAGAGTTACTATGTGGAAGAAGATGATGGCTTTAGTGAAGGAAGCCTATGTTCTGTTGGATTACAACATTCAACTACATAAGAGGAGACAAAACTTGAAACAAAAAGAATTTGATGTTAGTTCATACACTGAAGAGTTCCTGAAACTATGTGTCAAGACAAAGATAAAGGAGGGTGAGGAAGAGAAAGTGGCAAGATACCTCAATGGATTGAGGTTTAACATCCAAGAAGACATAAGTCTACATAACCTAGAGACAGTACAAAAGTGTTACCAGTTAGCACTAAAAGTGGAAGAGAAATTAAAGAGAAGACAAGAGAAGAACAATAGAGGAAGCGGGAGACAACAAAGAGGGGGAAGAAGTCCTTTCAGAGGCAGAGGAAATGGATTTGGACACCAAGGTGAATCCAATCAAGAAAACAACAAAGGAGACAACAATCATACTCAAGGAGGAAGTTACAATCAAAGAGGAAATTTTAGGGGCAGAAGACCACCATTTAGAGGGAGATCTCAGGGCAGAGGACCTATCAGATGTTACAATTGCAATTAGGAAGGCCACATAGCTAGCAGATGTCTAGAAAAGGCAACAAGTTCAATGGGAGAAAGGAGGATAAACCTGATACAAGAGTCTGAATGTCAAAGTGTGACAGCTTAAACACTTATCAAAGTGTGAATGCTCCTGACAGTTATGGATATCCTGAGAGAGGAGAAGCTTTGATGATTAGGAGAGCAGTGACCACCATAAAGGTGCCTGACAAAGAACCCCCACAAAGGAAGTCTCTCTTCAGAACTACTTGCAAGGTATGAGGAAAGGTATGTAAAGTTCTGATTGATTCCGGATCCACTAAAAATTTTGTGTCTTTTGAAATGGTAGAAAAGCTTAAGCTTAGAAGAATGCCACATCCCTACCCATATAAGGTCTCATGGCTCACCCGGGGTTAGCAAATAGTTGTGGAAGAATAGGCTTGGGTGGAGTTTCAAATTGGAACATACAAGGACAGATTATTGTTTGACATTGCCAAGATGGATGCTTGCCATCTCTTATTTGGTAGACCATGGCAGTATGACTTGAAATCACACCATAATGTAGTTAGAAACACATATTCAATCACCAAGGATGGTAAGGTGATAGAGTTGCTACCATTGATGGAGGATGAGGTAGAATCAAAAGGGAAAGAAGTAAAGGTGATGATGGTAGAAGGCAAACAATTCATGAAAGAGATAGTAGAAGAAGGTGTAGTTGCATATGCCCTAATTCCATGCCTAAAGGTGAACAATGAGAAGCAGCAAGAAGTCAAAGGAGAGAAGAGGCAAAAGTTCATAGATCCTGCTGTCCAATAACTATTGGACAAATACAAAGGCATCATCTTTGATGGAATGCCAAGGTCCCTACCACCTATAAGGGACATCAGCCATTGCATAGATCTGATCCTAGGATCTACACTTCCAAACAAGGCAGCATACAAGCTTACCCCAGAGTAGAATGCAGAAGTGGTAAGACAGATTGAGGAATTGTTGGAGACAAGCCTAATTGGCAAAAGTTTAAGCCCATGTGCAGTACCAGCTATACTAGCACCAAAGAAGGAAGGCACTTGGAGACTTTGTACTGATTCAAGGGCTATTAATAAGATAACAATCAGGTATAGGTTCCCAATCCCTAGGATAGAAGATTTGCTTGATTGCTTGGGGGGTGCTAAATATTTCACAAAAATAGATCTAAAGAGTGGCTATCATCAGATTAGGATTAGGCCACGAGATGAGTGGAAAACTGCATTTAAGACTAATGAGGGGTTATATGAGTGGAAGGTCATTCCTTTTGGTTTATCCAACGCCCCTAGTACCTTTATGAGGTTGATGAATGAGGTCTTGAGGGAATTCATAGGCAAATTTGTCATAGTATATCTAGATGACATCCTGATTTTTAGTAATACAAGGGAAGAGCACCTCAAACATATAGATTTGGTCCTCAAAAGGTTACATGAAGAGCAGCTAATGATCAACTTAGAGAAGTGTTTGTTCATGCAGGAAGAGCTCATCTACTTGGGTTTTGTCATCTCACATAACAAACTGAAAATGGATCAAGAGAAGGTAAGTGCCATATTGTCTTGGCCGACTCCTAGAACCATGAATGATGTTAGAAGTTTCCATGGGTTAGCAACCTTCTATAGGAAGTTTATAAAGGGGTTTAGTCATGTTTGTGCACCCATGCTTGACACCATAAAAGGAGGACGGAAGTACAGATTCACTTGGACAAAGGAGACAGATGATTCATTTGAAACATTGAAGAAGAAGGTGGTAGAGCAGCCAGTCCTTGCACTTCCTGACTTCAAGAAGATTTTTCAAGTAGAATGTGACGCAAGCCACATGGCAATTGGAGCAGTACTCAGTCAAGAAGGTAGGCCTATTACATTTTTTAGTGAGAAACTGAATGATGCAAAGAAGAGATACTCATCATATGATTTGGAGATGTATGCTCTAGTACAGTCAGTTAAAAAGTGGAGGCATTACTTGATGCCAAAAGAATTCATAGTGTTTATAGATAATCAGGCCCTTAGTTTGATAAATAGTCAAGAGAAACTGAACCATAGGCACATGAAGTGGGTGGAGACTTTGCAAGCTTTCAACTTCACACTCAAGCACAAGAATGGGGTGAAGAACAAGGTGGCAGATGCTTTGAGCAGGAGGGTTCTGACCATCAATCAGACCCAATTGGAGAGTGTTGGCATTGATTCCTTGAAGGCCATGTATGATACTGATGAAGACTTTGGAGAAATCTATAAGGTATGTACTTCCTTTGGTGACAGATATCATGTTGAGTTCTCTGAATTTCTGATCCAAGATGGATTACTTTTCAAGGGTGGATAGTTGTGCATTCCATGGTGTTCTATGAGACTGAATATTATCAGGGAGAAACATTGTGGGGCCATGGCAGGACATTTTGGTCTAGATAAGACTCTTGATCTTGTAAAGAGGCATTACTATTGGCCCAAGTTGCAGTCAGATGTAAGGAGATTTGTGGAAGCATGTGTGATATGTTAGAAAGCAAAAGGGAGATCCACTAATGTAGGTTTGTACCAGCAACTACCCATTCCTTCTAGGCCATGGGAGAGCATAAGCATGGACTTTGTAGTGGGTTTGCCTAGGACAAGGAAGAGATATGATAGTGTTTTTGTTGTAGTAGATAGATTTAGTAAAATGGAACACTTTTTTCCATGCAAAACCACTTGTGATGCTTCATATGTTGCAGATCTATTTTTCAAAGAGATAGTGAGGATACATGGTTTGCCATTGAGCATAGTGTCAGATAGAGATGTGAAATTTATTGGCCACTTTTGGAGGACTCTTTGGAAGAAGCTTGGAACCAACTTGTCCTTCTCATTAGCCTACCATCCTCAAACAGATGGATAGATTGAAGTGGTTAACCATTCATTGGGTAATCTGCTAAGGTGTTTGACAAGGCAGCATGGAGAGAAGTGGGATAACATCCTATCACAGGCCAAATTTTCCTATAATGACACTATCAATAGAAGTATAGGGAAGTCACCTTTCCAAGTGGTATATGGCATTCATCCAAGGGGTATTCTAGAGTTGAGAGATCTGCCTATGGGAGAGTCTATTAGCGCAGATGGAGAAGCTTTTGCATCAGCCATCAAAGAAGTGAATGATCAAGTCAAGGACCAACTCCCATAGACTACATTGAAGTACAAAGCATATGCTGACAAGAAGAAGAGGGATGTACAATTTGATGTTGGAGATTTGGTGTGGGTTAATCTAAAGAAGGAGAGGCTCCCAAAAGGTAAACATACCAAGTTAATGTAGAGGAAGATTGGACCATGTCAGATTCTGAAGAAGTGTGGGTAGAATGCTTATGAGATCGGTAGAATGCTTATGAGATCTAACTTCCTCCTGACCTTGGATTATCACCCATTTTTAATGTATGTGATTTAACTCCATACAAGCATAATGCAAATGAAGAACAGGAACCATTGCAGCATACAACAGATGATGATATCCCTAAACATGATCCACCAAAATTGGAAAAGATCTTAGACTCAAGAGTGGCAAAGGAGACAAGGAACAAAGAGTATATGGAGTACTTGGTGGCTTGGCAGGGGAAACCTGATTCAAAGACCGTTTGGATGACTGAAGATCAAATCACAAACCATGGTGCAGACCTTCAAACTCTCATCTCGAGTGGGCTTGAGATTTCTTCTCCCAGGGAGTATGGTGCAGGAGCACCCCTTCAGCAAGCTAATTATACATCTGAGGGAGAAGACTAAGGTATTGTTATGTTGTTATGTTTTATACATTTATATGTTTGGTTATGTTGTCCTTGTTGCTGGGTTTTCATGTTTTAAATAAAACTCCATCATGTGAACCAGTGTCTCAAATTTGGCATCCTTATAAGCCAATTTGGATATCTTGGACAACTGGGGTATGTGGATGTTCTGTTTGAAATGTCTTGTTGATGTGTTTAAATCTTGTTGTGTGCTAAACATGTGTCGTGTGTTGAGTTAGTGTTTTGGTTGATAATCTTGTTTAAGCTAAATCTAAAACGTGGAAGTTGTAACGACTCCAACTTTTGGTATTCCGGTTGGAACTGGAAGAGACCATAAGAATGGCATTAAAAAGACAGAGGGGTTCGGAGAGAACAGAGGATTGAATAATACATTCTGTGGAGACACCGAAGTTTAATTGAGTTTTTGTGTTTGCAGGTCTGGTATTCTGTATATATTTTCTAGATTTAACTGCTCTAGTTTTCTGTTGTCGAAAATGCTAGATTGAGACCATTCCACTGGTGGATTTCCTTGAAATCAATGGAATGGACCCTGTATATAGTTTGTTTTGTTTTGTTTTCTTTTTTGTTTGTGGTCATGACAGAATGGGACAGAGGATCCGACCGGTCGAAGAAGTGTCACAGTAGAAGGCCTAGCATTTTGTGGTGCTAGGGTTCGACAGTTAGAGGCTGCGAGGTTTGTTGCAGAGGAGGTAATCGGTGGGAGATTTATGGTGTTCAAATATACATTTTGTGTATATAGTGCATTTGCATGTCAGATACACAGTCTGTGTATATATCACAAAGCATATCAGGTGTGAAAACATGTTGAAAATGCATGTTATGAATATACAAGGTTAAAACATATTGGATATACAATTCCTGTGTATATCGCATTTGTATGCGAGTATCATCTTGTGTATATCCTGTGAAGAAATGCATGTATAAGGGTTCATTCAGGTTGACTTTATGTTGTTCGTCGAATATACAAGTAGTGTGTATATCGCAAATGTATGAAGGTACATTTCCTATGTATATTGTTATCGCATTTGAATGTATTTCGTGTGTATTCTACAATCGCATATCATGGTTGTATGTTGTGAAGATACAACGAAAACATACATTGCATTTGATGCAAAGGATGACCGACAAAAGTGGTAGTTAGAAAGTATGTTGGAAGGATATCTATTTGCGGATACAAAGAATGACTGGTAATAGCGGTGAAGAGAACTGGCGATAGGAAGTTATCGATTGTATATTCTGATTGCATGTTACAATTGTATGTTGAGACATACATTGATTTGTGATACCAGTGTTGATCGGTAGTAGCAGGTAAGAACCCTTTAGCTCACTGAAAAAGCAAGCCATGTTTTTTATATGAAATTGGTTTGTATCAAGTATTGCACATTAAATTGTATGCGGTGAAACATACAACGGTTGGGAGGAGATCGTGGGTCCCACCAAATGCATATCCCGAACGTATATCCTAAATGCACATTGAAAATGTATATTGCGAATATACATTAAGAACATACAAGTACCTGATACCATTTGTGACTGACTGTCGGGGTAAACTGGTGTATAAGGCACTGTAGCAAACCGGTGATAATGAGTAGACTTTGTATGTAAATCAAGAATGCGATTTATGGGAATTTCACCGTTGAATTGAAGGCTTTCGTTGTACGGCTCTGCATCATGGAGGTATGTGGAATTGTTGTGGAATGGAAGGGAACCATGACCAACAATTGCACACACCATGATAAACATTAAAGCTTTTGATGGGAAGGTGGTGTAGGAAGCAATGGGGATGTTTGCTTAGGAAATGGGTGATGGTGGAATTTAGGTATCCACATGTACTTAGTATTTTTATGATTTTTGTTTGACTTGTGGGATTTTTGGGATATTTTAATGGAATGGTCTTTTTGGGATTTTTGGATGGAAGGGGATGGTTGGGATTTTTGTGACGTGGAAGAGGATGCCTCATTTGATTTGCTTGATTTGTACTTAGGGACCCAAACCATTTTGCTTTTGGACTTTTCTTTTAGAGGTATGGGTTTAGGTAGCTTTTTGAATGGACTTGGCTTTGATTCTTTACATTTGTGCTCTAAGGAATTAGGATCCTTAGGATTTTTGGCTTTACTAGTATATGCATCCAAAATTTTGCTTTTGAATCCCATGGTTTGGTGGAATGATTTGAAGCTTTATGTTTAGACAATGTGTACATTTGTTGGTCATGATTAGGAATGTAAGGGAATTTATGGATAAATGGATGATTAGGTGTTTGTAGAAGTGGAGGCAAAGTGGATGGAGGGATAGTAGGAGTTGGAAGTAATGGAGGTAAATTGGATGGAGGGATGTTAGGAGTTGGAAGAAGTGGAGGTAAATTGGATGGTGGAAGGTGTATGGTCACATGCTTTTGACATTTGTAGGGTGGTGGAGGTGGAATGTCAACATATGTTTTGGGTGTATGATAGGGTTTATGATGGAAAGTGGTGGGCTTAGGATGCATGGAGGAAATAACATCTTTGGATTGTTTACCTTGGGGTGTGTATCCAAGGCCAAATGAGCGTGAAGAGACTTTGACATGGGTTGGTTCCAAAATACCTTGTTCATGAAGGCCTAAGCCTTTACCTTGGTAGTTCATGTTTTGGAGGATGTGATGGACAATGGGACTAGGTGTGGTTTGAACACTAGACTTGAGTTCATTATTGGATGAAGAAGGTGAGGTGGAAGAAAAAGGTTATTGTTGTCCTAAGGAAGAACATTCATGGATGAGGGTGGATAAACCAAGTGGATATGGTGGATTTGCAACATGGTTGATGGTGGGTATGGAAGGATCATTAGGATATTGATTATCATTGTGTTCACTAGGATCCAAGTTATTTGTTTGATCTTCTATGCTTGCTTGAGGGACAAGTGTCTCATCATGACAAGTGGAAGCTTGCTTATGATGGATAGGGCTAGGTGGAGGATGGATTGGAGCAATTTGGATATCTTGCTCATGGATAGTTATGGGAGTAGGGATAGGATCAAGGTGCTCATGGATAGCTTCTTCATCATCTTGATCATGGATTGGATAAAGTTTGGCTAAGAGGATCATCATGGTTTTTATGATCATAGATAGAACCTTGATTATAAATAGGATTAATTTGGCTATGAATGGGATACATTTGCTCATGAATAGGGTCATGATCATAGATAATATTTTGAACATAGAAGATATATAGATCATGGATAGGTTGAACTTAGAGGTAATTTGATCTTGATTTAGATTAGGGTTGTTGTTTCCACATGCTTTGGATTATACTCTTGACAACTTTTGATGTTCTTGAGTGGAATGGGATAACTCTTGGATAGGTTGAATAGGCTCTTGGATAGGCTTGACATGTTTTTGAGGGTTATCGATATGAGGGCATAATGGTGCTTGAATTGGATTTATAGTTGGAGACTCTTCACTAGGTTCGATAGGTTCTTCGTGGTCATCAACATGAGGGGATAATGGAGTTTGACTTGGGCTCATAGTATTAGGCTCTTGATTAGGCTCGATGACATGTAGATCACATGAGGGGGTTGTAGGATTGGACATGGTATTGGAGAACTCATTAGGAGGCTCAAGAATAGGTGTTTGACATGGGGGTGGTTGATTCCTTGCTAGTAGCTAATGGATCACATCCTTCGCAAGGGTATATGTGGAAGGACAATAGAGTGGATGGATGATAAGGGTAGATGGTGTTGGATTAGGATTAGGATTAGATAGAGGGATAATGGGATTGGATGGATTAGGATTTGGACTGGGATTAATCTTACCACAATTTATGAGGTTTTTGATCAATCTCTTAAGTTTGACACAACTGGTTGTCGTATGACCCTTAACCCTATGGTATGCACAATATGCATCATCTTTATACCAAGGGGGTTTAAAGTGGATTTATTCAAAGGATTTTATCAGTGGTAGCTCAATCAAATTTGCTTGGACCAATTGTTGTACAGTTATGTCCAAGGGATCTTGTGGTGGAGGATTAATGGAACATGGGGATGAAGGTAATGAAGGTTGATGGACCAATGGACTAGGGGTAGGATCACATGGTGGTGTTGGGATAGGCTCATGGATTGGCATTTGATTGGATGATGGAGGCCACTCATAGGATGCATTGGCTAGATTGGTATCTCCCTTGTCAAAGGTAATTAGGTCTTGCATTGGATAACTTGGGCTTGATTGATTTATGTATAAAGGACCACTTGGACTTGGATGTGCTTCATGTAAAGATGGACTTAGGTCTATCAATGATGCTTGTTGTAAGGACACTTGGTTGCCATGTGGATGGGTTTGGTGGTGTGTTGGAATGTTAGAATGAGGAATTGGATAATGTTGCTCGGTGGAGGTTAATAGGTTGATGTGGCATTGACTTGGTAGGTGGATGGATTAAGTTGATGTGAAGTTGAGGGGGATGACACATAGGATTGAGGTGGAATTTGTTGAGGTTGGGATGGTGTTTGGATTTGTTGTGATATGACTTGTTGTTGTTCTTGTTGTTGGTGAATGTGTTGATGTTGTAGTTGGAATTGTTGAATTGGTTGATGTTGTTGTGGTTGAATGTGTTGATGTGATGATGATGGAGGGGTTGTATAGGATAATGGTTGTTGAGATATGGATTGATATGGATATGGGTTGATATTGGAAGGAGTGTGATAGGTTGATGAAGGATTGATGTGACATGTGGATAGATGAGGTCGATATGAAGTGGATGGGGATGACATGTAAGGTTGAGATGGAATTGGTTGATGTTAAATGGATAGAGGATGATGTGCTTGTTGGGTTTGACAAGTGGCCATGAGGTGTTGGGCTTGGGCTATGAGATGTTGCATTTGAGGTGACTGACTTGCTTGAGGTTGAAGTTATTGGATGATGCCTTTGTATAGTGTGTTGATCTAAGGGTTGTGGCCTTTGGTAAAGTGATTGGAGGAGGTTTTGAAATTTTGGTACTATGTCTTCTAATATTATCATGTTGCCACACAAGTGTTTAAGTCTTAAGTCCTTTTTGGCAAGTGCTTGATTATGATTTAATGATGATGTGGATTGTTTGGATGATGATTTGATGATTAGGATGAAGGTGACTAGGCTGAAATTGATTGGTATGTGTTTAGGATGAAATTGATTGGTATGTGTTTAGGATGAAATTGATTTGGGTATGATGTGTAGTATGACTTGTTTATGTCTTTGGTGTTTAGAGCTTGATTTGGCAATGCTCAAACAAATGATTATGCATATACACACATGAATCACTCACGCAAGACACAAGCAATTTTTGACTTTGAAAATGAAATGTGATGATTATTAAGCAAGCACACATGGAAGACACATCAACAAGCATAATGTCTAGCCAAGTGGGTATGGCCAATTAGGTCTTAGGCTAGATTGCACAAGGTTAACTAAGGAATTGGAAGTGAAATCCTACCACACAGCTGAGAGAAAGGGGTAACCCACGCTTCACCTTCACTTCCCAAAGGTATAAAGTTCTTTGGGGCTTAGCCAAGAGTGACAAGATTTACAACTCCCAATGAGGGTGTCTTTCAATTCAGCCTTGGTTGAGGTTGTCCCTTGGAGTG
This sequence comes from Cunninghamia lanceolata, assembly GCA_027924645.1. NCBI lineage: Eukaryota > Viridiplantae > Streptophyta > Pinopsida > Cupressales > Cupressaceae > Cunninghamia > Cunninghamia lanceolata. The sequence continues at coordinate 1,271,273 of BSBN01000948.1, forward strand.
GTGTGTCTCCAAGTAGGCCTCCAAGATAGGGTTTACAAAAGCAAACCAAGTGAGCTGTCACTTGATTCACACTCACATTTGTTAATTGACCCTTTAGAAATGAAATGTGTGGAAGACAATTCAAGCACTTGTTCTTTTTAGATCCAAAGCCAAATGTGAGGGAAGACACTGGTTCATTTTAAGCCCAATTTTTGGTGTAATAGAAAACAAGTTGTTCGTTTTAAGCCCAAATCCAAATGTGTGCTCAAACAATGATTAAGAGATGAAAGATTAGAATGAGTGCACCTGATTAAATTGCTTTCCAATATGCTGTTTTGAATGATCCAAATGTTGCTCTAGCTCCTTTGATTCACCTCCAAGCCTCAAAATTGCAAAATGACCAAGTAAACTTGCATAGAAGACGATTATGCAAAAAATAGAAATCTGATAAAATTATGATTAAGATTATCAGATATAGAAAAAAAATTGCATAAACAGATCCCTTAAGAAATTCTATTTACTTTAAATTTTTTTCTTTTGTTTAAATCCGATCAAATTTGCTCAAGATATGCTCAATTGAAGTTTAAAAGGAAGCTGAAATTTGACTGCAAAAAAGGATGGAAAATGACACATTTACCTGATGAAACCTATACCATTGAGAAGTTCATGGAGTCCTCTTTCCAATGAGTATTTGTTTGTGTGATTTGGCCTTCGTATGTGAAAGTTATGATAGAAAAACCAAAATCCACAATGACAGCAACCAAAAGCGAGTTATAGAGCCAAAAGCGATGCAATTTTGATCATATGCGAGCTAAATTTTGCCAAAAGCGATGATATTTTTCTCATATGCAAGGCAAATTACCAAAAGCAATGCACGTTTGCTCATAGCGATGCAAACTTAGTGGAAGCAATCAATTGTTCCCGGATGCACAAAAAACACCTATTTCTGCAAAATCTAGGGTTAGGGTTATGAAAAATAAATATGAGAGATATGTAAATATCAGAATAACCCTGTTAATGATTTAGATTAATTAGATAAAAGTCCTTCAACCATAAATTAATAAGATCTTGCAAAACAAATGAGATTAGGTCAAGATGATCAAAACCCTAGACAAAATAGATTGCAAATGATAAAATGAAAACCAGGAACATGAACACTCAGATCAAAACCCTAGATCAAACAAATGAAATCCAACAAATCCTGCAAAGATGTTAGTAATCAAACAAAAACCCCAGATTGCTAGATGTGATGAGGACTGCCAAAAGCGATGCACTGTCATTAAAAAATGATGCAAATTTTACCAAAAGTGATGTGATTTTGCTCAAATGTGAGGCAAATTTACCAAAAGTGATGCACTTTAGCTCATATGCGAGGTAAAGTTTTCCAAAAGAGGTGATTTTTCTCAAATGTGAGGCGAATTTACCAAAAGCGATTTTCTGCAGCTTGAATGCGAGTTTCTTCACCAAATGCTCTTTTCTTATCGAAATCTAGGCAAATTTGTACTCAAAATTTATGGAAATAGCCTCCCAGACGCATTGGTGAGGTTAGATTTGAGCTAGGAGATCATCTACATATAGTTTCATCCAAATCTTGACAAACTAGGGTTAGAAAAAGGCAAATTTTTGCAACAAGAACCTACAAAAACTAATGATTAGATCCAATAGGGTATGTTCACGTCAGGTCCACCAAAATGTGTAATGAAAAATTTGGATAAAATGAAAAAGATAAAACAATACAATGTCTTACCTTGTCTAAATCCTTCAATACCTTGAATAGATGCAATATAGCTTGATTGATTCAATGATTTGATATGTTGGTTGCTCAATTCAGCAGCATAACATTGAGATGGAGATGATTGATGATAAAAGATGGAAATGGATGAGAAGATTGAAAAATGATTTTGACATCATAAGGATACATGAAAGGTGGATTTGCCCAAAATGGCTTGTGATGGCTTGATTTATAGGAAAGGCTTGATTCAAATGGATGGTTAGGATTGAAAGGCTAAATGATTGATGTGGACAACTAGGATTGATTAGTTATTCCCACTCTTTGATGGAGTTGTAGTCATTTGACAAGTGTCAAATGGTCTTCCACCGTACATGGAGACAAATGTGGAGATAGAGACAAATATGGAATTTTCCATTTTTGGAAAGGAATGATGTAGAATACATTAATTAATTAAATATTTAATTTATTTAATTAATTTAGATGAGGGAAAAGTGGAAATTAATTAAATAAATATAATTTATTTAATTAATTGACTATGGAGGGATAAATGGTATTATGATGGGAAATTAATTAAATAAATAAGATTTATTTAATTAATTGGCTAATGGATAAGTGGAATTAGGAGTGGGATAGGACAAAATACTACATGATGTCTCTAATAATGTATTTGACTAGGTGTTGCAGGACATGGAAAAATTTGGGTGTCTACAGAGGGCTCACAATATTTTTGAATTTTTAATTTGGTCTTGGAAAGGCTTTGCATTAATGAAGATGGAGACATGTGAATGAATTAAAAATTTATTTTATGGGTGAGTGGGATGAGATGGGACAAGTGCATGGATTGGGAAGGGTGAGGGGGAGACAGATGTGCCCTTAATTAATTAAATAATGTATATTACTTAATTAATTATGGGGAGCTGGGTTGATGAAGGGTTAGATTAATTAAATAGGGGATTAATTTAATTAATTTGGCTGTAGGAAATTAGTGGATGGGTTAAGTAGTGATCCAAATTAATTAAATAGAGATTTATTTAATCAATATGGTTGTAGGGATTTGGTGGGATAGGTTAGTTAATTAAATAAATGAGATTTATTTAATTAACCAGGGTTTGGCTATAGGTAAGGTTAAATTAATTAAATAAATAGACTTTGTTTAATTAATTTGGGTTAATGGCAAAGAGGGATAATTAATTAAATAAATATTATTTATTTAATTAATTTTGGGTAATGGTTAAGGAGAGTAATTAATCAATAAAATTTATTTAATTAATTATGGGTAGGTGATAATGGGATTGAATAAATTAGTTAAATAAAATGGTTTATTTAATTAAATCGTGAAGAAGGGGATAAGTTAGTGTGGAAGGAGATGTTAGGGAGATGCTGGAAAATGGTGGTGTAAGGTATGTCATTTTTCAGGTGTCTACACATCCAAACAAAAGATTTTCCAAAACTTATATCGTAGAAATGCATCCATCATGAATGCATGTGAGGAAAAAATTTCTTATGAAGGCATCTAAGAAGTATATTTTGATCTTTGACATGTCTTTTGTGATTTCATCAATTAACAAAGAATATGACTTTTAAAACCAACTGACAATAATGAAAGATGGAAACAAAATCTAGATCCACAAGATAGAAAGAAGTTAGAGAAACAAAACCAAAAAGGGAACAAGAGAACAAAGCCTAAAACAATTATTAAAACTGAAACCCTAAAATAAAACAAAACAAAGGCAAACATAATGAAAAACTAAAATTTCCTATACTAACTAACTAACCTAAGCTTGATGGTTCAAGAACATGAATGGTATAACTTTAGTTAGTGTAGAATATTAGTGTTATTACTTATTATTTAAAAAGTAATTATGCATGTAAAACTACACATAGCGTTAAGCCATCTTAGGTGGCTATGTGACAACATGGAGAGTTGGTCAAACTCGTCCAAGGTATGTGGTGCCTCTTTCTTTCCATTTGGTGGAACAAACTCACCAACTCTATTTGAGTGCATGAGTCAACTTCTTAAGTGACCCAATCACCTCACCCTATATGCACAAACTTGTTCATAATATAATTCAACCTATTTTATTCAATTTTTGGCTTCTTTCTTTTTACATTGCATTGTGTATTTTTATCATGCAGGATGAGCATGTGGTTGCTTGAATTTAATGGATCACCTATGTTGGTAGATGTTACAGAGATTCTGGCTAACATGGAATTAGAGCCGTTCTATATTTGGTTGCTAGTTCAATTTTGTTTGTAGATGAAATTGATTATTGCATGCAAAGTCCATTTTGGAATTTGGGTTGTGTTTAGTCTATTTGCAGGAAAATTTGTGTGCTTGCAAAGTCTATTTTTGTGGCTTCATGGAGGTATTTTTGTGACTTCATGGAGGTAACCTAGGGCATTCTACGTGACTGTGAAGGCCTATCCTGTGTGGAGGTGAACCTAACCCAACTGAAGTCCATGATTTATCTGTTACAAGGCCATTCATACATGAAATAAACATTTAAGTACAAGTGACATTTACATATGGACATTTACTTCCTTATACTTTAAATTATATTTCATGTATATAGTTTTAGGATGTTTGAGAATGGTTTTAGATCTCTAGGAGTTACAATGCAAATTCTAGGTTTTGGAGGATCTTATAATTTTTTAGACTTAGTCAAATTTTAGTAATCAACAAGCCCCTATCACCTTGTAATTATTTAAGGGTAGTTGTAACTATTCAAAAGATTATTGTAAAATTTGATTTGCAAGTCAAAATTAAGTGCCTTCTTTTTTTAAGGTTAATAATTTTTTTCCTAATCCATTGGAAATGATATCGCACTAAAATTATAAAGTGTCATTTTTCGCTCTAAATTGGGTTAGCCTATGCATTGAAATTATAAAGTGCCACAAAATATAGGGGGATAAAAACATTGAATTACAAGGGGACGTATTGAGTCATGTCAAAGAACACTTCTGTCGAGTGGTGTCAAGAGCACTTCTATTGAGTTGTGTCAAGAACACTTCCATTGAGTTGTGTCCAAAACACTTACGTATTTCCTTCAAACATTTTTCTTCCACATGATCATTTTGGTATTTTCTCATAATTATATCATGTCTAAAAATTGGAAAATCAGATGCCAATATTGTGGGAGTAATCAATAGAGGGATGAAATATGTCCTCACTTCTCACATCATCTCTTTCAAGCCTGACATCTCCTCAAAAATCACCTATTGCTACATGTGAATCTAGAGTTGCTTCCTTGAGAATATCCAGTGATTCATTACACCAGGATATTGATAACAATTCTTTTGCTTCTATAAAGTTTAGAGAGGCTTCACAGAAGGTTTCCAGAGATTCTTTTTCAACAAGACTTCACGTGGCATTTGGATTATAGCCACATGGGCATGCATTGACATTCCACACATCTGTTCTTCATACATTATTGCTCTTGCTTTACCTACATTAGCTTCTATAGTGACAGATTCTATAGATATTCATGAGTCCACATCTTCGACTCGGTCATCATATCAACACTTGTCACTTGATAGCATTGGCTTGGAGATACTTGAGCAACCTTTAAAGACATCATGGGCTTCATCTAGATCTTTGAATCATGTGTAGAATTCAAATACATTCAGACTTATTCTTGTATACTCCTATATGGAATTTGTGAAGATTACTTGCACACTTCTATTTTTTTCTCTTTTTTGGAGGAAAGTTTTTTCCCACTGGGTTTTCTTTCTTTCTCCACTTAATGAGAGATTGCATTGTACATGGGTACCTCATCAGGCCTAGTTGCTAGGACCCATCCTTATTTGTGCCCACCTAAGCTATGCTTAAGGGGGAAGTTAGTGTATAATATTATTGTTATTACTTATTTTTAATAATTAATTATGCATGTAAAACCACACATGACATTAAGCCATCTTAGGTGGCTATGTGGTGACTTGGAGAGTTGGTCAAACTCATCCAAGGTATGTGGCATCTCTTTCTTGCCATTTGGTGGAACAAACTCACAACCTCTATTTGAGTGCATGGATTGACTTATTAAATGACCTAATCACCTCACTCTATATGTACGAACTCAACTCTTTTTATTCCATTTTTGGGTTCTCTTTTTACATTGCATTGTGTATTTTTATCATGTAGGCTGAGCATGTGGTCGCTTGACTTTTGTGGCTCACCAATGCTAGTAGACGTTCCAAAGATTTTGGCTAACATCAACAACTTCAACTCCTCCCTTTCTTAACATTGTCAAGCAAAAGAAACTCTATAGTTGTAGTTCTAAAAATTGCTAGTTTATCCGTAAACTCATAACAAGAAGGATTGAACCATTTAGGCTTGTGGTTTGTATTCTCTTTAGCAAGAAATAGAAGTTGAGGAATCTCATCTCCCTCATGATATATACATGAACATGTCCGATCATTTGAATCCCCATATAATCAAACAATAAGAAGGCTTTGTTATTTAATTGCTTTAATGTTATCATATAAAACCTCCTAATTAATTATTGTGCCATGAAAATGAAAATTCTCATTTTTAATTAAAAATTATGATCTATTTTGGTGGTAGGAATTATACTAGAACTTTCATTTTATTACCATCAAAACATAGAAAACAAGATGAATGACAAGTAAGAGAAGGCCTGATAAATTTCCATGTTGTGGTGTCATCCATTGAGAAAATATGCCTGTTATTGCACATGTGCTCTTTAATATGTACTTCTCCATCTATGTTGGCATGATTCTTAGGTACATGCACATCACAAAAAAGAAATTTAGTCAATACTATATGTCATACAAAGATGAATCAACAAAACATTCCTCAACAAAACCACATTTTTCATCTAAGCTAACTTGGTGACTTGTAGAAGACATTGTTGGCAAGAGACACTGTGTGGCTTCATGATTGTTGTCATTGATGGCAACAAAGTCTATCCCACACATCCGTAGAGCATAGTATGTCTATACCAGAAGTTAGATTGAAGAGTGTTTTGGTCTGGTGAACAAGAACAGAGCATGCAGTAAGGTCTGACAATCAGGTCCGGATCTCTCAGAGGATGTATCTCAGCAAAGTACAGACTTGGGGAAGTCAAGAGGAGTACCATTAATACTACATTCCAGAGATTGAGCCTTCGGTGATGAAAGAGTGAAAAGATATGAGCATCTAAGTGTTGGGTTCCTAACAGGCAGAGCAGACTGAGGAAGAACTGACCGGCAGAGCATCAGACCTTAATCCGAATGAGAAATTGATGATGGTCAAGCTATTTGAGGAATCATACATGGTTGGCTGACTTGATTGATGACTTCTAACTCTATGTCTTGGATACGCATCACATATTAAGCATGGATTCAGCCGACAGATCAGTGTTTTGTTTTTATCTTGAGTATTCTGATTGCCGACTAGAAAGATGTTGAAATCCTTGATGCGGATATATATACCAGATGGATTTTGATATGAAGGTGTGTGAGTAAGTGTGCAGTGTGTGAAAAAAGTAGAGATAAAAGTGGACGCAGCAATACAAGTCTGGTATGTGATAGAACGACACTAAAGCAGAGGAAGAATGAAGTGCAAAAGATCAGTATATTAAGCCTAACTAGAACTAAACCTTTGCATATGTGGATGCCTCTGATTAGTTCAAACACTTGGTTACCTTCCATAAACATTGTAGACAGTGAGTCTCTTGTAGGCAGTGTGCCTCTTATGAGTAGTGTGCTTGGGCAGTGAGCCCTAATTGGCAAGTGCCATTTTGTAATTCTCATTCTTTTAATAGAGAATACAATCTTGGGTTAGTCACCCTATGGTTTTTCCCTTAACAGGGTTTTCCATGTAAAAATCCTTGTGTTATGTGTGTTGATTTTATTTCTGCTCTCATGATTATGTATGCTCTTATGTTTTGATGCTACACTAATATTAAAGAAGAAAATAAAGTTAAGATATTTAAGATAACTGATTCACCCCCCCTCTCAGTTATCTGCCTTGTTTCCAACAATTGGTATCAGAGCCAATTTCCTCCAATTAGAGCCTGACAACTTGGGGAAGATCTGGGAATCTCAATGGATATGTATGGTATGAGGGAACAACTTTAGTCTGCCCTAGATGATCTTGAGCAATCTCACTCTGAAGTCAATAACTTGAGGGAAAGACTCAAACAAGCTGATGATTTCATAAATGAACTAAAAGAAAAACTGAGTATCTCTATGAAAAAGAGAAAGGAACTACTTCAACAATTAGCAAGTCAAAGTGAAGCCAATGATACTAATGAAGACCTGAATGAGAAAAATAAGCTATGTGAGAAGCTATCAAAAGAGGTCATTATGGTAAGACATGAAATGGAATCAGGGGTTATGAAGACTGTCACAAAATGGATAGGATAATCATGCATCTGGAATTTGATCTTGAAGAAGCTAGAGATAATGAAGAACAACTTGAGAATTAGATAGACACTCTTAAAGGGATCTTCAAACAACAAATGAATACAAACAGAAATTTAAGATAAGTTCTGCTCAACTTGAAGTTCTTCTTGAAATCCAAAAGAGGGTAGATGACAAGCATGGCTTGGGTTATGAGAAAGGTGAAAGCTCTGGATCTGGTCAAAAGAACTCTGGATCAGGAAATCAAAGAAACATGCCTAGAAGACCTTCGATAAGGTAACCAAATGCTCAAAGATATCCATCTTTCAATGGCTACTGCTACAATTGCAACAAATTCGGTCATAAAGCAACTCAGTATAGAAGAAGAATGAATCAGACTAATTCATCCTTCTCCAGACAGTGTTTTAACTGCAAAATGTATGGTCACAAATCTCATGAATGTAGAAATATTTAAATAAACAATTCATTCAATGGTAGATGCTTTGCATGCAATAGAATGGGACATATGTCTAATCAATGCAGATCGAGAGGATATCAGTCAAATATGCAAAGAAATGTTGTTTACTACAATTGCAATAGATCCAGTCATATTGCCAAATTCTGCGGAAGTAAGAATTAGGATAAAAGGGGTCTGGTACATCATAATCAAAATCAAGACAAAGGAAAAGGAAAAGTGAATGCAAATGAAGTTGAAAGGGAGTTGAACAAGATTTGGGAGAAGAGAAATACAGAAAATGTTGGGGATGGATCTGCACCAGAATCTGTTGCTGATATTCCTTCTAGAAATTAAATTAGATGAGCTTTGGCTCAGGGGGAGTCACAAAGGAAAATAAATTCCCCCAACTAGTCAATTGGTGCCTAAATTTGGCACATGGAATGCTGTGGATTAAAGGGTTCTAAGAGATATATCTAAATAACCCTCGGTAAAAATATGGAAGAACCATAAGAAGCTTTGAAAAGTTTAATCATCCAAGACTGATCCCGATTGACAGCCATCTGGCAAATACAAGATTTTCACAGTTGGATTTGGTGTGACTCTAAATTGAAATATCCTGATCTACGGATAAATGGGATGATTTGAGGAAAGGAGATACATTGTCAGTTATCACTAAAAATAACTCTAAGTGCATCTCATTGATTCAGAAAGATCTCTATCAGAACAAGGCAATTGGAATAACTTAAGTTGTGCATTTATTGCAATATGAAATTAGGGTTTATGTAGAGATAAAATGGTTCCTTTACTCATCATTTGCACATTTGCATTCGAAAAGAAGAAAGAAAGAGATCTGTAAACAAGATTGCTTCAACCCTCTCAAGATCAACCACAGAATCTGATTCAACCAGTGATCTTTTCTGGCTCATATCGTGAACCCTAGAAGTGTAAAAAGGTATTTCCGTTCTTGAATATCTCTCTCTGAATCTTTTGCAAGATGGCTACTCCAAATGTTGTTAAGATTACTGATAGGCCACGTCCAAAATTCAAGAAACATCCTTACAAATCCCTAGAAGTTGATCCTTTAGGCGCATTCTCTAGCATTCCACATGGTGTTCTACACGTAGAAGATGTTAGGGTATACATCCATGCAAATATTAAGGAATTTGGAGAATCAAAGCTGATGGATATCTATCACAAGCAATTAATTGATGATACGTTTGAACTTAAACCTCAATACAAGGCCCTCCGGGACAAACATTTTGACATTGCATCCACTTTCCCTATTTTGTAGAAGATGAATGGGTCCGGTATGTTCTTAGCAGGATACATGACAACTTCATGTGTTTGATGAGGCCATTTAAGATAACAAAAGATGCCATTAGGGCAGTAATTAGATTGCACTCATCCGGTGGGTTGCCTGCTCTCAACTCTGTCAAGAATCAGACAGTGAGTGAGGCTACTGGATCAAAGTTTGACAAGAGAGCAATGACAATAGAAGATATCACTGATCCAGATATCAATTTTATCTCTATGATAATTGGCTACAAAATATATCATTTCAGCAGGGAAAACTCTGTATTTGGAACTACAATCTATATTGCATATCAAATGCTAAGGGAAAATGCAGACTATGATCTATGCAAACTTCTTCTGAGCCAACTGTTAGAAAACTTGCAAAAGATCAAGAAGGACAAGAAGAAATCATTCAAGTATGGTGGGCTAATACTATGTTTATTCTTTTACTATATGAATGAGCTATCTGGATCAAGTGGTTGGGTATGGCAAAATGATAGACCAGTTGCCATACAAATCAGAGATTATATGTATGGGCTTGGTGATGCCAAGGCACAAAGTACAGCACTTTGGGGATACTTCAAAAACTTCCAAGGCATGATGCAGGCCAGAGAGAGAATCCCCCAATCTCTAGTTGAGAAATACAAGGATATAGTGTGCTTCATGGTAGACACTGATCAATGCCTAATGGAGGCAGTGGAACCTAAAACAATCTGGATTATGCCAATGGGCTATGAGGTAGATGAGAAAATTCTAGAGTTGCATGTCCAACACCTACTGAGCCAACCTAAGGACCCTGAGGCAAAAAGGTTTGGAACCTTTCAAGAATTGAGTGTGAAAATCCATGTTGAACTAAGGTAACCTAAAATAAAGAGAAAAGTCAAGAAGGAAGTAGAGGAAATCACCAAGAGATATGGGATATCAAAAGAGACAGTTGATGTAAATAGAGAGAAAATAGAAAGAGCTAAGAAAGAGAGACAAGAAGCAAAAAAAGGAAGTGTTCTAGTGCAAGCCCCCTCCTAGACTAGATCCTCAAAGAGCTCTGCACCTGCCACCTCTAAGAGCCCAAAAGCCTCAAAATCAGAAGCAAAGACATCTGGAAAAGGAGAGAAGAGAACAAAGACAAAGGCCACAAGGTCATACACAAGCCAGAAGGATGATGAAGAGACATAGACTGATGAGGAGGTTAAGAGAATGAAGAAGAAAAAGAAAACTTCTAGGGAATCCTCTACTGGTGAAAACAAGGAAGAAGAAGCAAAAGAGTTTGTTGAAAGGCCTACTCTCTCCATTGATGATATCATCAAAGTGGTCACTATGGATGGGAATCTACAACCAATGACAAAATTTATGATGAGTATAGTGACATAGACAAAAGGATCTTGGAAGAAGCTACAGTTAAGTACCTGGACATTTATAACAAAGCATTCATTGAAATCATCTCTCTAATTCCTAAAAGTTTAGAGAAGGTACTTGAACTCATAAAAGACAATGCCAGAGAAAAGGATTTGGACATCTGGGAATAGATAGCTATTCAGCTCTATCCTTCCATTACTCCAAAACAAATGAACATGATCTTCAAGGACTGCAAGGATGAGTTTAGGAGCAAAGCTAGAATGAACAAAATTATGCTTGGAGAGACAGATCAGGTAGCAAAAGAGACATAAGACATCCTCCGGAATGCCTTCATGAGATTCAATCTTCTGGTTATAGAGGAAATAGATGAAGAACCCTCTACCATGGATGTTGAGGGATTAATTACTTCAAAAGAAGTATCTTCTAAGAAAAATGTAGAAGAATCCAAAGAGATGGATGAAGAGAAGACTAAGAACTTAGATTCCTCTGTTTTGGAAGAGGAAGTCCATGAAGAAGTAAACATCTCTCTTCCGAATCCCCCAGCAGACTCCAGAACTAAAGGAGAAGAAAGAAAAGAAGAGAAAATTAGTCAAGAAGAAGAGGTAAAGGGAAGAGAAGAAGATCAAACAGAGAAAATCCCAGATGATAGTTCTAAGGTGGTAAAAGGTAAGAAGACTCTGTCTCCAGCAAGAGACACTACTGAGGCAGTAAAGAGCTTCTTGAACAAAGAAATGTTAAAGATAGATGAACCGGAATTATTTCAAGGACCACTCAATTTTGACTCCCTCTCTCCGGTCTAGACAATGAAGGTAGCATCTTTTGCTCAAGATAAAGCAAAAGAAAAGCTTCTGAAGTCTCACATGGAAGACTGTGAGCTGATAGAGATTGCATCCGGTGTACTAGAGAAAATCATGCCATCCTTCCAAAAGGATCTTTCGGCCTCTTCATACGGTAATCTGAAATCTCTTGTTAATTCTATTAGCACACATTTTGATTCTTTGGAGAAATTGGCAGAAGAGAAAGTTCGGAAAGAGTTTTTGGGAAAGAGATTCTCTGAGGTACAGGGACTCATAGCAAATGATAGGAGAAATCTAGATATTGGGATAAAGAGCCTAGAAAATGCTCTTAAAGATGGTGGAGAAATATACAAATTTTGTCTATCTTGGTCTAAAGTGACAGAGGATATTGAGAAAAAAGTGAAAGAATAGGAAGGTAAACTATCAAGTTTATCTCAGAATTTTAATCCTCTCACCACATCCATAATGAATCAAGAATGCCAGGCTATTGCCATTCTAAATGAAATAAAGAAACTTGAAAAGGAAAGGAAGAATATAATAAGTAGAATGGGTGAACTTAGAGGGATAATTATCCCTAAGTCAGAGGCCATGCATGAGGCCCTAACTGATGCTCAAACCACAGCCCGGACCAGTGATCTAGTAGACTTTAAGAGGGCATAAGCTTTTACATTTTTGTTGAGTGGTCACATCTCAATTTTGGACAGGATGAAGCAGAGTTGGGCAACATAATTTGTCTAGTTGAAAACCACCTTTGCGGATATACTTAAGTATATGTAAGTACAACATGTATATATACTTATGCGATAATGTATAGATTGATTTTTGCAAATTTTGTTGTACAGATTTCACCCTTTGCCATTGATGTCAAAGGGGGAGTGAGGAATAGTGAAAAATGTGGTATCCAGCTAAGGGGGAGCTTTGGTACAAGTGTACATAAGACAGAGCATCAACCAAGGGGGAGTTTGTTACGACACTTAGTCATTTTTCACTAAGTGTTGCCATCAATGCCAAAGCGGGAGATTATTGGCAAGAGACACTATGTGGCTTCATGATTGTTGTCATTGATGGAAACAAAGTCTATTCCATACATCCACAAAGCATAGTATGTCTATACCAGAAGTTAGATTGAAGAGTGTTTTGGTCCGATGAACAAGAACAGAGCATGCAGCAAGGTCTAACAATCAGGTCCAGATCTCTCAGAGGATGTATCTCAACAAAGTGCGGACTTGGGGAAGTCAAGAGGAGTACCATTACTACTACATTCCAGAGATTGAGCCTCTGGTGATCAAAAAGTGAAAAGATATGAGAATCTAAGTGTTGGGTTCCTAACAGGTAGAGCAAACTGAGGAAGGACTGACCAGCAAAGCATCATACCTTAATCCGAATGAGAAATTGATGATGGTCAAGATATTTGAGGAATCATACATGGTTGGATGACTTGATTGATGACTTCTAACTCTATGTCTTGGATACACATCACATATTAAGCATGGATTTAACTGACAGATTAGTGTTTTGTTTTTATCTTGAGTATTCTGGTTGCCAACTAGAAAGATGTTAAAATCCTTGATGCGGATATATATACCAAATGGATTTTGGTATGAAGGTGTGTGAGTAAGTGTGTAGTGTGCGAAAAAGACAGAGATAAAAGTGGAAGCAACAATACAAGTCCAGTATGTGACAAAACAACACTAAAGTAGAAGAAGAATGAAGTGTAGCAGATTAGTATATTAAGCCTAATCGAAACTAAACCTCAGCATATGTGGATGCCTCTGATCAGTTCAAACACTTGGTTACCTTCTATAAACATTGTAGACAGTGAGTCTCTTGTAGGCAGTGTGCCTCTTGTGAGTAGTGTGCTCAGGTAGTGAGCCCTAATTGGCAAGTGCCATTTTGTAATTCTTATTCTTTTAATAGAGAATACAATCTTGGGTTAGTCACCCCGTGGTTTTTCCCTTAACAGGGTTTTCCATGTAAAAATCCTTGTGTTATGTGTGTTGATTTTATTTCTACTCTCATGATTATGTATGCTCTTATGTTTTGATGCTGCACTAATATTAAAGAATAAAAGAAAGTTAAGATATTTAAGATAACTGATTCAGCCCCCCTCTCAGTTATCTGCCTTGTTTCCAATAGACATAAATGTTTCTTTCTTTTCAAGATTAACATGAAAATAATTTCCATCAAGCTTTGTTTCTTCAATTGAATTATTAGAACTCTTCCCTCCCATGATTTTGACTTTAGAAGTGATATCCGATTTCTCAAAATCATTACTTTGTTCAAAACAAATGTTATCATAGGTTTTAAATCTCACAAGGGAATGATCATTTAGATCATATTTTTTAGATACATCACTACCACTGTGTTCCTTGTGAGGCCTAGGGTTGTTAAAAATATTAAACCCAAAGAATGATGGATCAATAAATTTTCCCATCCAAAGTATTTCATATATTTCTTGCTCAAGTTTACTATTTAGGTCATCCAACTGAATAATTACAATGTTATCCATAAGACAAAGTAGATTAGCCTCTTGAACTTGTAATTCCAAGGGTCACTTTCTTTAGTGTTCTCAATCATATCCAAATAAAGTGAGTTATTCATGATTAGCTCAGAAGGTTTTTGGTATTCCTGATACACAAGTACCAACAAGTCAACAATACCATCATTTATTCCTTCATTTCAAGGATAACACGACTCTCCATTTAGATAAATGCTTGTGCTGATATCCTTGATTCATGTGTAATCATATATTAGAACTTGAAATAAACTCATTGATGGCACATTCCCTCGTTCAAAAACATTTCTTTCATTTGATTTTAAATTTATAACATTATTGTCATGATACTCATCATCACATCTTTTAAAACCTCTTGTTACACTTTCACTTTTCACATTTATCCTCGAGTATATAAGTATCGCAAGTTGTTGTTTCTGCAATTCTGAGTACCGTTTGATTGTCTACCAAATTAGAGGAATATTGGTACTCATTCTATTCTTTTATTTTTCTAGTTGGAATATGTTCATAAACTTCTTCACCTGACGGAGCAATGTCATGTCCTTGTCTATCCAATTCTAAATTTGTTGACTCTCCTTCATTTTCACCTTGAACGTTCAACATTTCCTTGAGAGTCATATCTAGCCTTATGATTACTCCTGGACATGTAACTTATCCATGCCCAATCACAGTATGCAGGCAATATTTATCATGTAATCTTATTTATTTGAAAGTACCTGGAAATCCAAGAACTCACATATCATGATTCAATTTTTGAATCATCTTTGGAATACCTAATTCAAAACCTAGCATGACTAGTTGGTATGGATGGGGCATAGAATTGATTTGTTAATGACTTTATTCATTGTCATTTGTTGAAATATTTTCAATTACAATTTCTAACATCTCATCATTATCCTCTTCATGCATCTCCACATTATCATCTTTCTCAACTCCCAACATACATGTGTTTGTTGCTTCACCTTGTTGATTCAACAATTTGATATGATCCTCCACCTTTTCAATTATTTCTTGCATATTAGAAACTTAGTTGTTTGTGTTGGCATTTTCAATGTCTGAATCATCACTAGAATCATGAGGATCTACTTTTTCTTTTCCTTGTGGAATAACTAGAGCAACATCTTGACCCTGAGAAGTATTCATATTCAATGGCAAGGGAACAAAGTAAGAACTTTGTTGGTTGGTCATTGGAGATTACTAAGGCATTCCTTGGATTTGATTTGAAAAATCATTAATACATTTTGGTTATTCTAACCACTGAAGAACTATTTAAATCTAATGTAATTTGTGGTTTCCCATACTAATTCAATTGATGATTATGAAATGTCATGCTTTGTTGATAATCCATTCGATTTGGTTGAGGCATTAGATTTGATAGAGGGTGATTGCTTTCTTGATTAGATTCCATTCCATACATGTTTGATGAATACAATATTTGATTCTACTATGGGGTGCAATAAACTTAAATTTTCATTCCTTGTGTATGATCATGTCCAATGTGGGCTAATGTTGAAGTTCTTTGAAAAGCACCTTCCACCATGATTTCTCCTAGCATATATCTTATAAGTGTAGAAAATGCATGATCCAATCCCCATAAATAATGTCTTAATACTTTAATTTGATTTGGCCTATACACAATGTCATTTTTTCCCAAAGCTTGGTAAACTCTTTGATTGAATTGATCAATAGGCTTACCCAATTGTCTCCTTATCGTTGCAAATTGCAGGAATGCTTCTCATGGATTTGTATTTTTCCCAAATTGTCTTAGGAATGCGTTTTCCAATTCAACCCACGAATGTATGGAATTTGGTGGAATACTAGCAAACCATTGACAAACCATTGACATGTTACATCATGAAGGTTGCTAACAAATAGTTAAGTAAATCCTTCATGATTTATCTAATTTTTAATCATCAAATATTTACAAATTTGACATGCTCAAAAGCATTCTACCCTACATGAGGGGAAAAGGTAGGCAACCAATTATACACATTTGTAAGAGTTTGAAAAACCTTGGGCATACACATAAGATTTGCCATCAAGATTGTTGGGTTAAACTAGTTCTTGGGTTAGAGTTAGTGGATTAACTGTTAGTGGTCTTTAGCACATGGTTTTGGAGCTCATGGTTTTGAGCCCATGGTTTTGCATGTATAGAAGTCTATATAATGGCTTGGTGACTCCATTGTATGTGTGGTTGGTTGAAGCCTCCAGGCGCAGTCCAGTTGGGCTGAGGGTTAATATGAAGATCTTCATTGCCAGTTTTTCCCTAGTTTGGGGGTTTCTAGGGTAAATCATTGTGTTGTGATTATGTTCTTGTTCCATGCTTGATTTGAGTTTCTGCTATGCATTTTGAATTCTTGGCTGTATATGGGTGTTATCTGTGGATAGGGGTTTTTTTATTCAACAATTGGTATCAAAGCTTGAGTTGCAAGCTCCAGTGTTTGTGTCTGTGGAGGAGAAAAATGGCTATTTTGGATCTAGTGATGTGCATCAACTTAGAAGAATTTAATGTATTTAATGCATCTCACAACGTGTGGAGATAAGGCAGCATTTATTTTTCAATCTGGTATTCTTGCTAAAACATAAGGTTTGAGTGTGTGCCTCAGTGCTTTGGCTCCCAGAAGAAGGTTGAGCATGTCTGTGTAAGATTGGTCGTAGTTGCTGATGTAGGCATGTAGCAAGAACAAGATTGTAATGGAGTTGTATGTAAAATTTAATACATATATTTGGGTTGATGGTTGTAAGACCTTGTATGGCTTGCTCAATCTCTAAAAGGAAAGGCTTGGTAAGAGAGGAGTTCTCCTAGGTGGTAAGGGGGGCTTAGATTCATGTGGATTCCCAGTTTGATGTCAATCTCGGTGACAAAGAGGGCATTGCACTTGGTTCTTGTGGAAGGGGGGTTTGGTGCTAACCCAAAGACTAAGTTTAAAGGGGGGATTGTTGGGTTAAACTAGTTCTTAGGTTAGAGTTAGTGGATTAACCGTTAGTGGTCTTTAGCACATGATTTTGTGCTAGTTGTATTGGTCCATGGTTTTAGAGCTCATGGTTTTGAGCCCATGGTTTTGCATGTATGGAAGTGTATATAATGGCTTGGTGACTCCATTATATGTGTGGCTAGTTGAAGCCTCCATGCTTAGTCTGGTTCAGGCTGAGGGTTAATATGAAGATCTTCATTGTTGGTTTTTCCCTAGTTTGGGGTTTTCCAGGGTAAATCACTATGTTGTGATTGTGTTCTTGTTCCATGCTTGATTTGAGTTTCTATTGTGCATTCTGAGTTCTTGGCCATGTATGGGTGTTATCTGTGGATAGGGGTTTGTTTTTTATTCAACAAAGATGAAATAAGATCCCTAATTTTAATAAAAAATATTCTTCAAAATTTGGCATAACACACATTCATCATGACTTCCTTTTTTATTTTGAATTTTTTATAGTTTTTATATTTTTGAAATTTTATAATTTTGATTTTTTAAGGATGATAAATTTCAGCAATAGAGAAGGCAAATAAAACATTAAAATTGACCAAAATTAATTATCCTAACATTCTTTTCATGGCCCTCCTTCTAGCACCATTTTTGTTGATGCCAGTTAAATTGACATGCCAACTTTCCTATGAATCGTGAAGCACGTAGGTTGGAACATGATGCAGAGGAAGGACAATCAATATAAATGAAAGGGAATGACCTTTTAAAGGCTTCTAACTTCTTGAAACAAGGCTACAAGGCTTCCATTACATCCATTCTTCATCCTTGCTTCACAAATGCACTTCAAACATGTTCTCAGGCACCTAGGGTCAAAACTGCCTTGTAAAGTCCTAATAGGATAGTCACATCAAATTGACACAAACTTCTTATCATGGATCAACTACTCATTTAAATAGGTCTGTAGGACTTTGACACACATTCCCAACACCTTCTCTAATTCCAAACTGGACCCAATCATGGCTTGATCCACCCAACTTGCTTTCTAATGAATACATAGTCTGATTTTCAAAATCAAATGCAACAAACTATCATTAATAACTTTCACAAATCAAAGAACTAAGACAATTGCTTTAGTGAGATTCAAGACAACACTAATACAGATTTTTCCTCCAATTTTCATCAAGATCCAACTGTGGAAAAGAAATTTATGGTGTTTTTTCCAAAACTGGTAACCCTAGGTCTGTTTGCACAAAAATTTCTCTAACTCATTCAAATCTTAATGAAATTGCATCAAACCAAAACCAAATTAAAGTAGATTCATATGAGAACAGAAACTCATAAATTATACTACACTATGTGGACCGTACAGTCCATACCAAGCAACAGAATAGACTGCTACGTAGAAAAATGCACAGAAAACAAGGGTTTTCATTTATCAAAACTTCAAATACACAATGTTTCATCATCCTTTCATCATCCTTCCAAATTTGGAGGGTGCCACCATATATATCCCATCCATTCCAAATTCCTTTAACCATCTTTTGATTAGTTTGTACATAAAACATCATTTTGTCACTTTTTGCCAAAGTTGCTTGACAACTTTTGGGCAACATTGACAACTTTGACATATTTGCATTACCTAGTACCAAAAGACTCATACTTGACTCCAACTGACCCAAAATGGATTGTAAAGACCTTATTAACATTGAACAACACAAAATAAAACAAAAACTCAAACTTTGCCTCTTGTAGGCATCAGGTCCTGAGGGTGCTCCTATACCATACTCCCAAGGAAAAGAAAAATCTCAGTTCCATCTGAGATGTGATCTGCAAATTTGTCAATGTCTTTCATCTTGGACTCCTACAAATTGCAAACCTGATATGTAGAATCTCATTCTGCTTGCAAACATTCAAATGCATGTTTCATTTTTTCCTTAGGTCTTCCACTTCCTGACAACTTGTCCTTCAATTAATGTTTTGCGTTCCTGACTTTCCCAGGATCTTTCTTCTTCTTCTTGTACCGTCTCTTGCTTAGAATCTTCTTATCTTCAAGGTTCCAAAACTCTAGTTCCCATTCATATATCTTATTACCACTGTCCACATCTTCATCTTCATCATTTGAATACAATTTGTCAGCATATTCATCATCCATAAAATAAAAAATGCAACCATTACCTCTGTTGTCTTTGTAACATCTTCTTCACCATATTGTACATAACAAGCTGCATACACTGTATTCGCTTTTCCTTTTTTGTTTATACCCTCTCCCATCTTCATTTTCATCTGCTGCACCTGTAAACACATACTCACAAATATTGTTAGAAATAAAATCTTGATTCTCAATGGACCCATTTTCTCCACATTTTTCCTCTTCCTCAGATAGCTTTTGCTCTTCCATCATCAACAAAGACTTTCCAATGTTTGGTTCTACTGTCTGCTCTTGCCTTCTTCTCTTCTGAATGATCTTCTTGATAGGCCACTTTATCCTCTTTCTTATTGGTAAATGCCAACCACTTTCTTGTTCTGCCTTCTCAAGACACTGCTGCATCTAAAGATTCATTCTCTCTTCAAACTTTTTTATTTGTTCCAAGGATTGTCTCAGCTCTGCCATCTCTTGCTCAATATTAATTTTTTTTACCTTCTCATCCTTTTTCTTTATCTCCCTTTCCTCTCTTTTTCTCTCTTGTTTCTTGCTTGGCAATTTCTTACTCTTCAAGTCTCCACGGACTAATCATCTCAACATTTCCATTCTTCTTTCTCAAGCAAGTCTCTTTCACCTTGCTTCTTCTCAATGCTTCTTCTTGTCTTGGTGATACCTCACCTTAGGCCCCTTTATTTTCCCTTGGCCTAGTCTTTTGGTATCCAGGTTCTTCCTTTAACCTGCAAAAAAAAGACAATACACAAACTCCCAAAACTTCCTTGCCCAGATCTTTGGGCTTTGATACCAATTTGATGCAGGGGTAGGACAGTCAATATAAATGCAAGGGAATGACCTTTTAAAGGATTCCAACTTCTTGAAATAGGGCTACAAGGCTTCCATTACATCCATTCTTCATCCTTGCTTTACAAATGCACTTCAAACATGTTCTTAGGCACCTAGGGTCAAAACTGCCTTGTACAGTCCTAATAGGATAGTCACATCAAATTGACACAAACTTCTTATCATAGATCAACTACTCATTGAAGCAAGTCTATAGGACCTTGACACACATTCCCAACACTTTCTCCAATTCCAAACCGGACCCAACCATGCCTTGATCTACCCAAATTGCTTTCTAATGAATAGATAGTCTGATTTTCACTATGAAATGCAACAAACTGTCATTAATAACTTTCAAAAATCAAAGAACTAAGCCAATCACTTTAGTGAGATTCAAGATAACACTAATATAGACTTTTCCTCCAATTTTCATCAAGATCGAATGGTAGAAAAGTAAGTTATGGTATTTTTTCCAAAACTGGTAACCCTAGGTTTGATCCAGGGCTGTTTGCACAAAAATTACTCTAACTCATTCAAATCTTAATGAAATTGCATCAAACCAAAACCAAATTAAAGTAGATTCATATGAGAGCACAACCCCATAAATTATACTGCACTATATGGACCGTATAGTTCATACCAAGCAACAGAAGATACTGCTACGTAGGAAAATGCATAGAAAACAAAGGTTTTCATTTATCAAAACTTCAATTACACAATGTTTCATCATCCTTTCATCATCCTTTCAAATTTGGAGGGTGCCCCCATATATATCCCATCCATTCCAATTGCCTTTAACCACCTTTTGATTAGTTTGTACATAAAACATCATTGTGTCACTTTTTGCCAAAGTTGCTTGACAACTTTTGGGCAACATTGACAACTTTGACATATTTGCATTACCCAGTACCAAAAGACTCGAACTTGACTCCAGCAGACCCAAAATGGCTTGAAAAGACCTTATTAACATTGAACAACACAAAATAAGACAAAAACTCAAACTTTGCCTCCTGTAGGCATCAGGTCCTGAGGGTGCTCCTGCACCAGAACAACAAAAGTTCCCCTACTTGGAAGGTGGCTAGACTCAAGAGTCTTCATCAATTATTGCATGAGGTTTACTATAATCCTTTAGTTGGAGAGCACTTTGGTTGGTCCATTAAAGGGGATGCTGTGAAACATTAGGAATAATCCATATAAAAAAGAGATTCACTTAGTGCAAGAAAACACTATTAGCCATTATGAATCATCAATTTCTCATTCAAACACATTCAAACATAATTAATTTCATTAAAACCTCGTATGTTCCTTGAAATCAAGATTTTACAATTTGGAATATGAACAATCATCTATGAAATTCATTCCAATCTTTATGAATTCAATTATAATTCTCAAAAACATAATATTTCATCATTTAAACCATATCAATTTCTTTTTATGCCTTTTGAGATTTAAAATTATCATCAAATACTAATTTAACATTAATATATAAAAAAAGGTAAAAAGAGGAGGGGAGAGGAAAAGGTTCGAGAAAAAGAAAAAGAATCCAAACTCATCCTCAATCATTCTATACATCACTTTGTAAATGGATAGATTCAACTTGACACCAATCTCCATTAGATCCTTTATCAACAATCCCAAAGTGAGATAGTGCAATCCCCAAAGGAAAAGTCATGTGTGTGATTGTTGTCAAGTTCCTACAAGCACAGAGTATGTTCATTCAACCACACAAAATAACTCACCATCAACAAGGCATTAGTGGTTTGAACACACGTTGAATCCATTGGCATTTGGTGAATTAAATGCATAGAGTTGTGGAGAGAAAATACATTCAAAATTCAAAAACTAAAACATGAAAACCCATAAAGATTCGTGCCAAAATTGGAATCTTAGATTTATGTTTCAAGTTTCATGGATTTACACCAAAAAGAACCCAAAGGAACCGAATGATGACCCCTTACAATGAGCCTTTGAGAGGTATATATAGGCACTTTTTGAAAATAGGGAAGAATGTGGAGTCATTTTGACTACTCCTTCACACTCTAATATTACATTATATTACACAAAATTTGCATATTGCACATTTCATTTAGCCCCATCTTAACATTGCTTCTATTTGTACAATTGGAACTTGTTATAACTGCCTTTACCAAACTTGGATTAGGACCATTAGAATGCACAAATCAAACATTTGCCTATATAAAATTATCCAAAATTGTATCATGTGCCTATTTGAACTCTATAATATTTTGTTCAAAATCTTCACACACCATCTAAATTCTCATTAGCTTGGTGATAGATGAAGAGTCAAAATTCCCTCCCATAGGTGATTTTTCTTTCAACATATTATTGAACTAAGATTTCAAAACCTGTACAGAATTCAAAGTATTCTATTCATTATATACATTGTATCTAATTACTTTTGAAAAATCACTAATTTTTTCTAGAATATGCTTCATAAGATTATAAGAAGCCCAAAATATGTTCTTGCATCCTTGTAATATGCCTTTTCTGAAATTATATGTTTCAACCCATTTTCTATGAATATATTCTTCTTTACCATCCAAAATTTCCCCATTGACCAAAATTTGGAAGTCCATCTTAGCGAGTTCCAACAATATGAGGAAGATCTATCTAAATGTCATTCAATTATTAATCAATATTACTTTCCATCATCTTTGTGGCATCCTCTTCTTTTGTGAACTTGTTGCACTCAGCCATAATTCTATCTATTGTTTTATGCCCTAATGTCAATAGTTTATTACTCCATGCCCTAGTTTACATCACTATATTCTTCACTTTATTGGTAGGTTTCATTCCTTTTTCTACATTGGGAGTTGGCTAAGAAGTATAGGCTAAATTTGTAGAATCTATTGAACCAACCAAATTCTTAATATAGGATGTCAAATAGGCAACTTTAGTTCTCAATTCTTACTTTTTTTCCTTATCTTTTTCCATCTTTTGAACTATCCATTCACAAATGATTTTTTCATTTGTTTACCTTTCTCCATTTAAGGCTTCCACAATGAAATTGTAATGACTATATAGTCTGATGGTTGTGTTTCAGTTTCCAATACATCCTTCAAAGGGGTCATTGTTTGGGCTTGCCAGGATCCTTGTACATTTGTAGTGATAGTGGACCTGACCCTTGCTCATTTTGGAGGTGTTGTCCTAAAAATAATTGATGGTAACTAAGTGAAATCATTTTTTGGTGGCTTCATCATAATTTTCTTATGTTTAATGATTTGATTAAACCATTGGGGTGTGTTGTCAATAGATGTGTGTTCTTGATAAATCTATTCATCTTTAGTCTCTTGTTTCTTTTCTCGTGGGGAACCTTGGCTCTTAGGAGGACTTGGTGGTGGAGGAGGTAAATGAGATGGAGGAGAAGTATTTCTTTCAAAGGAGGGAATGAGTGTCCTCTTGGGAGAAGATGGAGGATTTTTCCTAGGAGGAGTGGATGATTTCCTTTATGGAGTACGTGATATCCTCTTTCTTTGGGGTGATGGAGTTAGTGCCTTCTAATGAGAGGTATGTGGTTACTTGGTGGGAGGAAATGTAGTCCTTTCTAAAGATGATATTACATTTCTTGATGGAGACTCAACCTTCTCCTTCTCTTGAATAGTTTGAGAAGTATTGGCTTGTAAATTTCTTGGAGAAGGATGTGGAGGAGATTGATGGGGGGATACTTAGGAGGAGAAGAGTGAGTTTCTTCCAAATCACCCTCTATAAAGATAAGCACTTTGAGTTCTCTAGTTGGTAAACCAAACTTCTCTTTCATTTATTCAACCACTTCCTAATCGTCTTGACCATTTTCCCTGTTCTTTACTTCAAATCCTTGGCTTCCCTGTCACTCCACACAATTTGAGGAAAGGGTTTAGAAGAAATTTGTTCCTTTTCATAGACCAAATCCAACACATTCCCATCATCTTTGATCACATTTGTAATAGTTATAATTTGGTACAATTTTAATTGAGGTGAATTTAGATGAGTATAATCTCTTCTTCTTACTTTATAGTCATCATCACAATTGGCTCAAAAGTCTTCTAAACTCTCCTTGTGTCTACAAATTAATTTTAACCCATCAATGGTAGACCTTGGGTTAAATAAGGCCCTTTGTAATGCCCCAACCTGAAGCTCAATACATTAATAGACAAAAAATTGGATGAACAATTTTTTTGCAATATAAAAGTGGCATTAAGCAACCCACACAACAATCCTATGTGCCCAAGGTGTTATCACAACTTGTAATGACACACTTGGCACACACCCCAAATATAGGATGCAAGGTGACACAAGCAGAAGACTTAGAAACACCATGGGACGAAACACCATGGTTGGCATAGAAAATGAGACAAGGAGAAGAGTCAAGATCTCTGAGGTTACTAAAAGTGTGTAAGATTTTTACTCAATGTTTCGGATCACACTCCATGATCCATCATCAAGAGAGCTGGAGAACATAATTTCCAGCTATTTAGATTTGTAACACAATTCCCTCCCATGAAGGGTATCAATAATAGACCTCAGATTTCCACAATCCATGATATTATTCTTGAGAGCTTCAGGATTTAACTGTGTAAGTTTTTTACTCAATGTTTCGGATCACACTCCGTGATCCATCACTAGGAAAGTTAGAGAACAAAATTTCTATATGTTTGGATTTGTAACACAATTCCCTCCCATGATGGGTATCAATAATAGACATCAGATTTTCACAGTCCATGATATTATTCTTGAGAGCTTCAGGATTTAACTGTGTGTAAGTTTTTTACTCAACGTTTCAGATCACACTCTGTTATCCATCATTAGGAGAGCTGGAGAATAGAATTTCCAACTGTTTGGATTTGTAACACAATTCCATCCCATGAAGGGTATCAATAATAGACATCAAATTTCCATAGTCCATGATATTATTTTTGACAGCTTTAGGATTTAACTGTATGTAATTTTTTTTCTCAACATTTCGGATCACACTCCATGATCCATCATCAGGAGAGTTGGAGAATAGAATTTCTAGTTGTTTAGATTTGTAACACAATTCCCTCCCATGAAGGGTATCAATAATAGACATCAAATTTCCACAGTCCATGATATTATTCTTGAGAGCTTCAGGATTTAACTGTGTGTAAGTTTTTTACTCAAATTTTCAGATCACACTCCATGATCCATCATTAGGAGAGCTAGAGAATAGAATTTCTAGCTGTTTGGATTTGTAACACAATTCCCTCCCATGAAAGGTATCAATAATAGACATCATATTTCCACAGTCCATGATATTATTCTTGAGAGCTTCAGGATTTAACTGTGTGTATTTTTTTTACTCAACGTTTCGGATCGCACTTCGTGATCCATCATCAAAAGAGCTGGAGAATAGAATTTCCAGCTATTTGGATTTGTAACACAATTCCCTTCCATGAAGGGTATCAATAATAGACATCCGATTTCCATAGTCCATGATATTATTCTTGAGAGATTCAGGATTTAACTGTGTGTAAGTTTTTTACTCAACTTTTTAGATCACACTCCATGATCCATCATCAAGAGAGATGGAGAATAGAATTTCCAGCTATTTGGATTTGTAACACAATTCCCTCCCATGAAGGGTATCAATAATAGACATCAGATTTCCATAGTCCATGATATTATTCTTGAGAGCTTCAGGATTTAACTGTGTGTAAGTTTTTTACTCAACGTTTCAGATCACACTCCGTGATCCATCATTAGGAGAGTTGGAGAACAAAATTTCTAGCTATTTAGATTTGTAACACAATTCCCTCCCATGAAGGGTATTAATAATAGGCATCAGATTTGTACAGTCCATGATATTATTCTTGAGAGCTTCAAGATTTAACTATGTAAGTTTTTTACTCAATGTTTCAGATCACACTCCGTGATCCATCATTAGGAGAGCTGGAGAATAGAATTTTGAGCTGTTTGGATTTGTAACACAATTCCCTCCCATGAAGGGTATCAATAATAAACATCATATTTCCACAATTCATGATATTATTCTTGAGAGCTTCAGGATTTAATTGTGTGTAAGATTTTTACTCAACGTTTTGGATCACACTCCATGATCCATCATTAGGAGAGCTAGAGAACATAATTTCTAGCTATTTGGATTTGTAACAAAATTCCCTCCCATGAAGGGTATCAATAATAGACATCAAATTTCCACAAGCCATGATCTTATTCTTGAGAGCTTCAAGATTTAACTGTGTAAGTTTTTTACTCAACATTTCGGATCACACTCTGTGATCCATCATCAGGAGAGATGAAGAACATAATTTCCAGCTATTTGGATTTGTAACGGAAGTCCCTCCCATGAAGGGTATCTATAATAGACATCATATTTCCACAGTCCATGATATTATTCTTGAGAGCTCCAGGATTTAACTATGTGTAAGTTTCAGATCACAATTAAATCCTAAAGCTCTCAAGAATAATATCATCGACTATGGAGATTTGAAGTCTATTATTGATACCCTTCATGGGAGGGAATTATGTTCAAATCCAAATAGCTAGAAATTCTATTCTCCAGCTCTCCTGATGATGGATCACAGAGTGTGATCCGAAACGTTGAGTAAAAAATTTACACACAGTTAAATCCTGAAGCTCTCAAGAATAACATCATGGACTGTGGAAATCTGATGTCTATTATCGATACCCTTCATGAGAGGGAATTGTGTTACAAGTCCAAATAGCTATAAATTTTGTTTTCTAGCTCTCTTGATGATTGATCACGGAGTGTGATCCGAAATGTTGAGTAAAAAACTTACACACAGTTAAATCCTGAAGCTCTCAAGAATAATATCATGGATTGTGGAAATCTGATGTCTATTATTGATACCCTTCATGGGAGGGAATTGTGTTACAAATCCAAATAGCTGGAAATTCTATTCTCCAGCTCTCCTGATGATGGATCATGGAGTGTGACCCAAAACGTTGAGTAAAAACTTACACACAGTTAAATCCTGAAACTCTCAAGAATAATATCATGGACTGTGGAAATAAGATGTCTATTATTGATACCTTCATGGAAGGGAGTTGTGTTACAAATCTAAATAGTTGGAAATTCTATTCTCTAGCTCTCCTGATGATGGATCATGGAGTGTGATCCAAAACATTGAGTAAAAACTTACACACAGTTAAACCCTAAAGATCTCAATAATAATATCATGGACTGTGGAAATCTAATGTCTATTATTGATACCCTTCATTGGAGGGAATTGTGTTACAAATCCAAATTGCTAGAAATTCTATTCTCCAGCTCTCCTGATGATGGATCACGAAGTGTGATCCGAAATATTGAGTAAAAAACTTACACACAGTTAAATCCTGAAGCTGTCAAGAATAATATCATGGACTATGGAAATTTGATGTCTATTATTGATACCCTTCATGTGAGGCAATTGTGTTACAAATCTAAACATCTGGAAATTCTATTCTCCAGCTCTCCTGATGATGGATCACGGAGTGTGATCTGAAATGTTGAGTAAAAAACTTACACAGTTAAATCTTGAAGCTCTTAAGAATAATATCATGGACTATGGAAATATGATGTCTATTATTGATACCCTTCATGGGAGGGAATTGTTTTACAAATCCAAATAGTTGGAAATTCTGTTCTCCAGCTCTCCTAATGATGGATCATGGAGTGTGATCCAAAAAGTTGAGTAAAAAGATTACACAGTTAAATCCTGAAGCTCTCAAGAATAATATCATGGACTATGGAAATATGATGTCTATTATTGATACCCTTCATGGGAGGGAATTGTGTTACAAATCTAAATAGTTGGAAATTTTGTTCTCCAGCTCTCCTGATGATGGATCATGGAGTGTGATCCGAAACGTTGAGTAAAAAACTTACACACAGTTAAATCCTAAAGCTCTCAAGAATAATATTATGGGCTGTGGAAATTTGATGTCTATTATTGATACTATTCATGGGAGGGAATTGTGTTACATATCTAAACAACTAGAAATTTTGTTCTCCAGCTTTCCTGATGATGGATCATAGAGTGTGATCCGAAGCGTTGAGTAAAAAACTTACACACAATTAAATCTTGAAGATCTCAAGAATAATATCATAGACTGTGGAAATCTGATGTCTATTATAGATACCCTTCATGGGAGGAAATTGTGTTACAAATCCAAACAGCTGGAAATTCTATTCTCCAGCTCTCCTGATGATGGATCACAGAGTGTGATCCGAAACGTTGAGTAAAAACTTACACATAGTCAAATCTTGAAGCTTTGAAGAATAATATCATGGACTGTGGAAATCTGATGTCTATTATTGATACCCTTCATGGGAGGGATTTGTGTTACAAATCCAAATAGCTTGAAATTATTTTCTCCAGCTCTCCTGATGATGGATCATAGAGTGTGATCTGAAATGTTGAATAAAAAACTTACACACAGTTAAATCCTAAAGCTCTCAAGAATAATATCATGGACTGTGGAAATTTGATGTCTATTATTGATACCCTTCATGGGAGGGAATTGTGTTACAAATCCAAATAGTTGGAAATTCTGTTCTCTAGCTCTCCTAATGATGGATCATGGAGTGTGTTCCAAAACATTGAGTAAAAAACTTACACAGTTAAATCCTGAAGCTCTCAAGAATAACAAAATCTAGATTTTAAGAAATTGAAATTATCCTAAGCAAATGTCAATAAAAAGTGAATAATAATAATGATACAAAAAACAAAGACTTAAAAGTAACATTGCAAACAAAGCCATCAATTACCATAATAAATTAGGGCTAAAGATCAAAATGAAACCCTAAGTTACAACCATAAAGTAGAGTAAAACTAGATAAAAATAGAAGGAAAACCTAGATATTGTGTGAAGACACCCTCAAATAGATAGAAATTTGTAGGAGTCGAAACACTAAATGATTGCAAGGGAGAAATGACACAGATAATTATGAGAAGAAGCTAAAATGATAGTAATTTGAGTCAGCTCAACATTTTGTTTACCTTTTGCATGCATGCCATTAATGGCACACCAACTAGCCTTTCAGGGTGGTTTTGCAATAAACCATAGTCAGGCTATGAGGAATCAAAGGTAGTTTGCAATTCACCAACAAAGGGAGCCCAGGGTTTTACAAAACATTCAGAATTTGGAAAATAATAAACTTTAAGACTTTGCATAAATAAAACAACATAAGACCTCTTAATTAAAATGTCCTCTTTAGACCATAAGGCATACTCACTAGGACATTTGTGACATTCAACAATGTAATTTTAGCATAGAAACACACATTACAATAAGATAAAATAAAAGAAAAATGAAACACCATCCAAGCACTACAAAAAATGGAGGTCATAAACTTTAGTATCAAGGTCCCAAATTTTAAAATTTAGAGGTGTGTTGTGAAGAGTCACAACACCATCCTGGAAATCTTTTAAAGAAGCCCATTTCATGCATTACTCAAATATGAATAAGAATGATTTGGTTCATCACACTCTCTACTTTGTAATAAAGCACAGGATATCCTAGAATAGTATGTGTTTAGTGACAAAAGGAGGGGTTTTCAATTTCAAGGTTCAATCCTCCTTTCACACCTTACATTCAGGGACATAAATCAAGTCAAGCCACAACCTTTTGCAAGAGGGCTCTACTACAGATTTAGTGTCCCTTATAATGAAGATGAAACTTGGAATTTGCTGATTTATTGATTAATTAAAGCCCAATTATGCTTAAAACCCTAATTTCATAAAATCGTAAATAAATGGGTGAATCTCGACAAATGCT
This sequence comes from Cunninghamia lanceolata, assembly GCA_027924645.1. Lineage (NCBI taxonomy): Eukaryota > Viridiplantae > Streptophyta > Pinopsida > Cupressales > Cupressaceae > Cunninghamia > Cunninghamia lanceolata. Next base: position 1,301,401 of record BSBN01000948.1, read on the forward strand.
CGCACATAGAGATATCAAATGACAATTAGATACATACCAGATTTTGAGATTTTGTATCTAGAAACGTTAGGGACTAATGAGTGGGCACTTGAGTCCAAGGTACTAGTTTTTGTTGGGATCTCTGAAGGTTGTCTGTAACCTATTTCTGTTGTTCCAGGGATTTCTGTGTTTCGAGACCCAGAGGACTAATGAGCAGGTGCCCAAGTCCAAGTCCTACTTTTCTACTTTGATCTACAATTCTGACACTCTGTTATGCTTTACTACAACTCCACTTCTTCCGCTTCTACACCTGTAACCTGCAATCACAGAAAAGGGGGTTGGGGGTTGTGGTGTTTAGAGGCTTGCCTCAGTCAAGCCCCAAAGAGACATTCAAGTCTTCCGAACATCGTTGTTAGATAAGAGTGCATGTCCCTATGGGATAGAGGCAAAAACCAATTGATAAATGATTGAAAACATAAATAAATGTCACCTTAGAGGTGTAGCTCACATATAGATGAAAATCTTCACATCGTGAGAAGATGAAGCCAAATCTACATAACAAACATAATAACAATACAAGTATGCTCTGCAACAATTAATACTTTGAATGCTCTAAAATCACAAGTGAGCCAAAAGTTCATGATCATCTTCTAGTTTACAAATGAATCCCTAAATATGCTTATATATGCAACTAAACATATTCCCTCTTTAATTTCATAATTTAAGCTTGAGATGTCGGCAACAGACACTTACAACGGTCGCATAACCGACATTTAAAATTTAGGACCCCATTAAATAGGGCAGGACTAGGGCGCAGACACCCAAGTCCTCAGCCCCTATTTAGGTCAAGGTTAAGCTCACAAGAGTCCTCTAGACCCCATTTAACATGGGTTTTCAGGGATTTTCTATCGGGAGTTAAAATGAACATGCACGATTAATTCTAAGAATGTGGGAGCTAAACATAGGAGGGAACAAGTCCCAGGGAGACATTTTTTGATGTAACATTTGGCCCCCACTTTAATGTATACATGAACATAAGGCCCATACATGCATTGAAGTATGGTCAACAAACACAACAAACATGCCAGGCACTTAGAGCTAATGCATACATGAAGATTGAGAACTATTTCTAGCTCCCAGTCTCAGGTAGACATTAGAGAAAACATGTCACAGACATGCCAACACAATGAAGACCATGACAGGCATGCAAAACATAGAGAAGATAGTAATAGGCATGCAAGACACAAAGAATACATCATTGAAGACATGTAAAACACAGTGAATACAATGAATGGAGTGATTATTTCTTTTTCATTTTCTCATATATGAATGAATGCAAATGCAGATACATGGAAAGTAAAAATGCAACACACCACCCAAAATGTAGGAGGGGCTTTCGCCACACTCTTTGGACTACATATGGGGCAACAAACATGCAATACAAATCTCAGAGTGCAGGAGAGGCATTTCTCCATGCTCTTTAGACTACACTTGAGAACAAACATGCCATACAAATCCCAAAGCATAGGAGGGGCATTTCGTCATGCTCTTTGGACTACACTTGGGAACAAACACACAGAAGACACAGAAAACACGAGTGCCATATAGTATGCCAAGGACATCCTATACATATAAAACTGTTGGATCTAGGGCATACAACTGAGAGGGGGGGGTGAATCAGTTGTATAAAACTTCTTCTCATTCAAACACTTAACTCTCTGTTGTTAGTTAGCAGCATATCAAATAATCATCCATGGAAGCATAATACATAAACACAAGAGCAGATAAGCATCAACACATTGAACACCAAGATTTTGACGTGGAAAACCCGGTTAAGGGAAAAACCACGGGGTGATTAACCCAAGAATTATTCTCTGTTAGAAGAATAAAGAAAAATGAATGGCACATGCCAATAAGGGCTCACTGCCCGAGCACACTGCTCACAAAGAGGCCCACTGCCTACAAGGAGACACACTGTCTACAAAGTGATAAAAATCACAGTCTTGAACTGGAGAATGACATCTCTATCATGTCCGGATCAGTTCCAATTAAGCCCAACAATCTCTGCTCTGCCTTTCGCACGTTTCTTCGCTATACCATACTCATCCTCACACCACACACTGAAATGAACTTACAAACCGTTATTTATACAAGACATCGACTCAGGAACAAACATCTAAGTTGGCAAACAACCATAGGAGTATCCGCAAGATGAATAACACATCCGGTCGGCCATCACAAGAACATTCGCAGGATGAACAACTCATCCGGTCGGCTACACAGAGCAAGAACTTCATCCGGAAGAATAACTTCAATTCCGGGCTCTACCATCAATGCGGACCAACAACACAACCTAAACATGATCCAAGAACCTTCACAAGCCTGTCTGAATGTCCGGATACATCCGCACTTCCTCTGCTTGCTGGGATCTCTTGTGTTCCTCATCCGGAACTTCAAGAACACAGTCTGTCGCCACTGTCATAATGCAAGAGGTACTTCCGGACCTCCAAATCATACACAAATCAGGATGACACATCACAAGGACATCCCAAACACTCAGTCCAATCCGCAGATTAGGATGATACAATTCCGGACCTCACCGGACCTTTTTGTGATCCTCTGTCACCTCTGGATACTTGCCGGACCCGGTTCTATACCGGCAGCCACAACTCCTTCAGATCTTCATGCGGACCTCTGAAATCTTAACTGTAGCATCTCAAGACTCATATCTACTAACCCTTTAATCCGCATCCTCCGGTTCTCATCCTATACAGTACATTTACCTTCTTCTCATCACTGTTCTTCACTGTTCCTGACTGAGGCTAATTTTCTCAATATCTTCAGCACACAGCTCATCAAATCCTTCTTGTCAATGCAATATGAGTATGTTGACATCAATGACAACACTGGATAACCTCATACTTGCAACAAAAACATGACAAACAAGTGATGGAAGGAGCCTATTGCTAGGTTCACCACCATCTCAAGCACATTACAGGCACACCTAATGGTTGGGATTATGCCACAATGACCATTGAAGACATGCTTAAGGGAGGATACACCAACCCTGCCTACTCGGAGGACTTTTAGAATAAAAGGATGTGCACTAGCTCAAGAGATACACCATCCCTTCCTCCGTAGAGGGATTTGAATAAAAGGATACACACTAGCTCAAGAGATATGATATCCCACCTCCACAGCGGGCTTAATGATTGCAATATAGAATAAAGATGTGCACTCATGCAGAGATACAACATCTTGCCTCTATAGAGGGCTTACAAACACGCTTCGTTAGTATCAAAATCATTAGACAACTTACCTTATATGCCCCCACCTTAAGGTGGTTGATATCATGTACCAATATCAAGCACTTTAAGGTAGAGAGAAAACACACAAGGGAACAAGAGCTCACGCAAAGCCCAAGCCCCCAAAGGTGACATGTACTTTACGATCACCGAATGTTCCCACAAACACATAATTTCCTACAAGAAAAGAGGTTAGAAATATTTCTATAAGATAATAACCACATCACATTATCAAAAGCAATGCATGTACATCATTCACATAAAGAGTTGAGGCTATACTACAGGTCCAAGATCTAAGTACAACCGTGGGGCTATACTGTAAAAATATCAAAACTGAGTGTAACCAAGGCTAGATTCAAAGATAAACAAAGTGCATGGAGCAACTGTATTGTTATGGTTTGTTAGTACAATAAGACAACATCAAAATATCACATGGAGTGATTCTACTAGCCAAGCGTCGGATATATATCAAACCCATCATCATATATTGACTAGGTCCATTTTTGCTTACTCTCTAAAGGGACACATGGTTCGTATTAGTATTATATGTTTTTTCATCATCCACCAACTAGATAGAACCACTAGAAGAAGGTAAACAATAAATCAAGAGAGGAGAATAAGTTCCTTAGGGTCATCACGTAGGAAGGTGCCCCCAGGTCACCAACCACAATGCTATGCCCCTAGGACACAACACACAACAATGAAAATAGAGGAGAGACAATATAGAAGAATGATGATACAAATAGAAGAAGGGTCACAATAGAGGCAGTCTCCTGATATGATGCAGAGTGGCACAAGGGAAGTACAACACAAAGAAAGTTTGTTCTCCTTAGCCCACTCACCCACTTCACTTCTTCAATCCAACACAATCAAAGGCACATTCCAGAGTATATGAAGGATTTGTTACCTAAACTCTTGTCCAACTCTCAAGGCTATGTCTACACCTTCATGTAGGTCAGAAAACACCTTACCAACACTTGGTTTGACCACCAACTTCTCAAAACTCTCCAACCTATACCTTGACTAGTAAGGCTACTAGCCCTCCAAACTAGGTTTTCTTCACACAACTTGACAAAATCCCAAATGACTAGGCAAAAAAATGATGGTTTTAGATACCCTCTATGGAACCCTATCAAACTCCCAAGTCTCCTATTCCAACTCTACTCCAGCAATCTAGAACACTCATTAGGTCTCTAGGCCTAATTGATCAATTTAGGGCTAGGTTACAAAGCAAGTGCTCAAAATTGGGTGCATAGATCAGGGGAAGGAACTTGGAATGACTCTACCTTACCCAAACAACACAAAACCATCATTCATTCAGTCACCCTATCAAGATTCTGTCATCTACAACCTCAAATAGCATGAATTTGGTCAAATACAAGGAAATACTTGACCTAGGGCATCATCTTAAAATTTGAAAACAACATCTCCTAGCCAAATGCTTTTGGAATCCTATAATACACATCCCTAGCCTACATTTCACCATTTTTTATGAATTTTCACCAGTGGGAATGCATTCTAGGGCTGGATTTATGTTGCAAACCCTAGAAAACAGGGTTTCTAGACCAGTCTTGAAAGAAAATTCAATATCTTATGACCTCGACCACTTCAAGACCTCAAACTAGATTCATACAAACCCTGACTCCAAGCACTTTCAGAAAAATAACATTTGCACAATTGACAAGTCCGTACAGGCCGTACACAGTAGAAAAAGCAGGAAAATTTACTATTTTCTATGGTTTCAATGCCCCAAAACTCCGTACCAGATGTTCTCTACCATACAGGAGTGAAATACAATGAGTTTCAACTGATCCTAGTCAGTGTCTAACTTCTTCAACCACATTCAACCACCAAAAATGGTTTGGAACCGGCCAATGTGTCATTGACACTATTGGCAACATTTTACTCTATGGTATTTTTGCCTTTTCACAAGGATGGCGATTGGGTGTGCTTGTCCAAAGGAATAAAAATCACCATCCTACTTCCTACAACATGTTAAAACACTAGAATCACCCAAACAAACTCAAAAACCAACATTAGACCTACTAGGCCTAAGTGGCTCAACAGGGGTCCAGATGGACTAAGCATGATTGAGGTTTATATGGTCACCTCAATCATCTTGACCACACAAAAAGGACCATAAAATCATGGCTAAAGCCTTATTACAAACAAAACCATAACTTTCAAAAAAAATGCAATCAAAATGACTTAAGGAACCGAGGTGCTCCTAGGTGCCCTGCACCACGATATCCTTGACCTTACAAGAGTATCAAGGGTCATCCAAGGAGGCCTAAACAACACATAACACATCACAAGGGAAACACAACACAGAGGTAAAGGGTTAGAAATACTTACCTCTAGGCACAACTAAACTAACGGTTGTCGACAAACAAATCATCTTCCCACTCTCAAATGTTAGAAGAAAGTGGGACATAAGGTACCATAGCCCAACTTTTGTTTTTGTCTTTAATCTCTTTCTCTTTAAGTTTCCTTTGTCTTGTTCAATGTTAGGTGGTGAAAGTGATTTTTTTGGAGTGATCTCAACATCTATTCCTAAGGGATTTAATGTGAGAGACCTTTCTTTATTCACTAGTGTTGCATATTTTGGAGAGAGAGCATAGGTATTAATGGAAGGTAAGGTGTTGTGAGGATAATTATTAAAGTTTATATGTTTAGTGACATTCAAAGATAATGCAACCAAAGGAGAGGTAGTCAATGTTTCTAAATACTTAGTAATATCCAAATGACTTGAATGTTCAATCAAAGAAGGGAGATTAAGGATCTTTTCTTCCTTAGTGATATCCAAGGTGTGTGAATAATCAATTAAAGGAGGAAGGGCAATGGGATGATCCATAGAGTTTTCATATTCTATTGTAAGAACAAAGTTTGTAATATTATTAAATGAATGCTCATTATCTATCTTTGGAATGCTCTCTGTTAGAGGGGGTTCTTCATTTACTAATGCTTCATCTTGGCTACAGAGAGCATTGGAATGAAGAAATGGTGGTATGATGTTAAGGGCTGTGTCAATGAATTCATCCCCTTTTTCCAAAGCGTCCTCATAATTGGGAACAACTTTGGGAGAAAGATCATAAGGTAGAACGAAGTTACCATGACATGTTTTAGTAATAGGATTCATAGTGGAATGTTCAATAGAGATAAGGTCATCTAAGGGTTCATCTAACATATTGAATTCATCAGTACTAAATGTATTATTGGCTATAAATTTAGTGACATCATCTAATATCAAAGGATATATTCCCATGAGATTTGTGAAGTTATCAAAATCAGATATATAACAAAGGATTTCATATATGGAACACATAGAAATGTCAATATCATATATGTATGCTATTTGTTCCAAGACTTGAGGATAGTCATGAGTAAATTTAGAAAAAATATCAATGTCTATGATGTATGCAAACAAAGTTTCCAAAGAAGTATCCATGATATATGCAAGGAAAATAATGCAAGACTATGTGTATTTATGACCTAAAAATGCTTGATTTTTTCACTTGTTTTCAATATAAATGCCTAAAAGAAGAGGTGTTGTAAGGAAATTGATGAGGGGCAGCCAATAATAACCCTAATATCAGTCCAATAACGCAGCAATATCCTTCACAACACACCTTTAATGCAATTCTATATGTAAGATAAGTTGAAATCTAGTGAAAATGCCAGATCTTTAAACCCTAGGCATGAAATCTAAGTGCAAAAGTGCACTATGATGAAACACTACAGTTAGAAATAAATCCTAAATGAGTGTTTAAAACAGTAGTAAAATCTGAAACAAGATTTTAACCACAAACCCTAGCTAATGCAAAAACTAGGTTATATGAAAAATGCACAATTTCAAGCAATTTTTAACAAATTAGGCATGAAAATGCAATGCAAATGAATAATAAATGATGAATCTATGTAATTTAAATTAGATCTAATGAAAATAACAGAAATTAAATATAAATTAATTCAAATTACTTAAAAATTCAAGCCTAAAATGTCAAAAAAATTTTCAAAATTTTCAATGTTTTTGTAAATTTTCAAATGCAATAAGATGAAAATTAAATGAATGAATGAATTGAGTTTGAAATCTGATGCAAAAATTATAAATTAAATGAAAATTAATTAAAATTATATAAAAATGCAAGCTAAAATGCCAATTTTTTAAAGTTTTTTTATTTTTTTATTTTTTTTTGTAAATTTTCAAATGCAATAGGAAAATGATGAATGAAATTAATGCAAATCTGAAGTACAACACTTGACAAGGTGCAAAATTCAAATAAACATGGGTTCACCAAAATATTTAGTGGAAAAAGGAGGGGTTTTCAATTTCAAGGTTCAATCCTCCTACATTCGGGGACATAAATCGAGTCAAGCCACAAACTTTTGCCAGAGGGCTCTGCTACATATTTAGTGTCCCTTAGAATGAAGAGGAAACTTGAAATTTTCTGATTTATTGATTAATTAAAGCCTGATTATGCTTAAAACCCTAATTTCATAAAATCATAAATAAATAAACAAATCACGACAAATGCTCGTACACAGAGATATCGAATGACAATTAGATACATATCAAATTTCAAGATTCCGTATCTAAAAAAGTTAGGGACTAATGAGCAGGCACCCAAGTCCAAGGTACCAGTTTATGTCAGGATCTCTGAAGGTTGTCTGTAACCTATTTCTACTATTCCAGAGATTTCTATGTTTTAGGATCTAGAGGACTAATGAGAGGGCACCCAAGTCTAGGTCCTACTTTTCTGCTTTGATCTATAATTCTGACACTTTGTTATGCTTCCCTGCAACTCCACTTCTTCTGCTTCTACACTTGTAACCTGTAATCATAGAAAAGGGGGTTGGGGGTTGTGGTGTTTAGAGGCTTGCCTCAGTCAAGCCCCAAAGAGAGATTCAAGTCTTTCGAACACCGTTGTTAGATAAGAGTGCGTGTCCCTATGGGATAGAGGCAAAAACCAATTGATAAATGATTGAAAAAACAAATAAATGTCACCTCAAAGGTTTAGCTCACATATAGATGAAAATCTTTCACATCATGAGAAGATGAATCCAAATCTGCATAACAAACACAATAACAATACAAGTCTTCTCTGCAACAATGAATACTTTGAATGCTCTAAAATCACAAGTGTGCCAAAATTTCATGATCATATTCTAGTTTACAAATGAATCCCTAAACATGCTTATATATACAACTAAACAAATTCTTGCTTTAATTTCGTAACTCAAACTTGAGATGTCGGCAACGGACACTTACAACAGTCACATAACCGACATTTAAAATTTGGGACCCCGCTAAATAGGGAAGGACTGGGACACGGGTGCCCAAGTCCTCAACCCCTATTTAGGTCAAGGTTAAGCTCACAAGAGTCACCTAGGCCCCATTTAACATGGGTTTTCAAGGATTTTCCATCGGGAGTTAAAATGAACATGCATGATTAATTCTAAGGACCTGGGAGCTAAACATAGGAGGGAAAAGTTCCCCCGAGACATTTTTTGATGTAACAATATGGAGCAAGGAAAGTGAATTAGTATTTTCCTAGTGTAGAGGATGTTCTTGAGCATGACTTGCTAGCCCTTGCTAGAGGGGAAGTGACTTATAATATTATAGCTATAGGTGGTATTTATAGGCTACATCTTGATAGTGTAATATCCTCTTAAAAGGTGAAGATGAAAAAAGGGATGAAAATGGAGTTTGAGGTGTTGAAGTAGGATACCATTTATGATATTAGAGTTGGTTTGCAAGATACTATTGAGGAGTATCTCTCTTGTTCATAGAGGAGGTCAAAGGGTCCTCCTCTAGAGAGATGACGGTCATATTATGGAATTTAATGCCCCTAAAAAGTAACAACTATTCAAGCAATTATTATTGGATAGGAATCTTAATTTCACTCTAATTCAATGAACTAAATGTTCTAAGGCTTCATTTACTACTTTATCAAGTAAATGTTTGAATAAATGGCTTTAGTTTATGATAGACTCAACAAGATTATTTAGTGGTCTTGGTATTCTATGTAACCCTATCATGTTGTTATGGTCTAGCTCATTTATCATAGTAGTTGTTGGATGTATTGCTCCTTCCATAGTTTTTAGGATCATCTTTAGGGTTTTCTTTTCAATATATAGGTTGCATTCTTCTATTTAAAAGTAATGAATCTAGTCAAAAGTCTCCAATAAGTGTTTTCCTATTATGGATTGATCTTTCTTCTTGGGTGGAGAATTTAATGTAATATTATCCTCTATGGATAAATTTAGGGGTTCTTCTATTCTAACTAGTTCCAAAGTAGATTTTAGTAATTTTGTTCAAAGTTGTAACTTTTTATATTATTTTTAAAAATGGGTAAGATGTCTAGAATAATATGTGACAAGGATTGTACTACATTGTGGAAAGAGTGGATCAGTTCCTTGTGTCCCCAGTTAGTTACAAAAGTCTTGGACCAATAATGATGGGTGGTTCCAAGTATATTGGTTTGAAAACAAATAATGCAACTAAATAGGAGGTGCTCCTTGCAAGCTTAATGATGGCTCATGTGACTAACTTAAAAAATATTTTATTAAAAGGGAACACATAGATTGTAATCAATGCCTTAAAAAAGAATATTGAACTAGCAATTTGATCCTTATTAGGAGTGTTTATACGGGTTCAAAATTTTGATTCTATGGAATCCAATCATTGTTATCATGAGAAAAATAGAATTATTAACTTGTTAGCTGATGAGGGTCGTTGCAATCCTCATCATTTAATTATTTAAATTTCAATCCAGGGCGGTGCCCAAGGCTATATACAAAAGGGAGAAGAAATACTTTGCATGACAATCTTTTCTACAAATAGAATTGAAAGAAAATGCATGAAACAAATTACTGCAATCAAATCTAATCTAAGAGCTTGCAAAGGAAAATGTTGGAATCAAATCTATCCTAAGAAGCTTATGAAGGGAAATAATGGAACCAAATCTATCCTAAGAAGCTTGTAAATGGAAATATTGGAAATGTAAAGAAGAAGGAATAGAAATACTATTGGAAAATAAACTAAGGAATGAAAATTACAAACAACTACACTATTGCTTCTAAAACACTAAACTATATTATTTTATAAAACTCTTCCCATTTGATTTCTTGATTGCAATGCATTTATAGAATACTTATTCTTAAGTAATCTATCAAGAAGGTGGATCTGAGATCCTATACTTGGGGATACAAACTATATCTTCTTCCTTCAATCTTGTTGCCTTCTATCACGCCACTTTTATTTCTGGCACTTTTTATCATGAAATTCTCACTTATTTTGATGAACTAGATCAAACGCTTTCTGAGTTTTCTTCCCCTCATTCTTATCTTTCCAAATCATTTTAAATTCTGAATTTCATTGAGAAACAAGGGAGATATTTCTATTTTACTAAGACTATTTTTTAACTTTTTAGTGCTTCTTTCTAGGATGTTTTCTAGCGCTCCAACTTGACAAAATTTATTCTTCAGTCTACTAATTGTTGATTATAAGTAAAAACATGCAATCTAATTAAGACATACTTTTATTTAGCTAATAGATGAGATGATTTATTGTCTCATTATTAGCCAACCATGGTATAGAACTCTCTAGCTTCACATATCTAGAAAGTAGTGTATATTGGATTTAGAGGGGTTGAATAATCTTGTTGAAATAGATTGACCACCCCAAACTGTGAAAAATGAGTAAATAGTAATTATATATGTATATGGTTGTCATAAATCTTCAATGTGATTGTTTTTAGCTTGTTCAAAGAGTGAATAATATTGAATTCAATGCAATGTTTGTTTAGTCTAGATTGCAAGATGATTGTTTCTCATTGACTATATATAGTGGCATGGTGTGTTGGATTCTTCTACTTGTAGTCATGGTTAGAGTTGGCAAGATGTATTTTATTTTCATTAAGTTTCTATTTATAACAGTCCACAAAACAAGTGTATCTTGTGATCTCCTACACAAAGGGGAGGCCTCATATCACTAATTGGAGAAAATTTTTAGTTGTTCAAATGTACCCATGTTAACGTTGGTTAAATCCATTTTGGAGCATGAGGACATTATAGAAATTGGTGTTTTTAAACCCAAGCCTTAATTTTAGAGGACTTAAAACCGAATTGTGAATGGTGATCATTAATGAAGAGGTGAAAATTATATAGTGGAGTTGTTGTCAGAATATGATGGATCACTGAGAGGGGGTGAATCAATGATCTAATAAAACTTGTTCATTCATCAACCTTGTAAAACAATCAATGCCAACATAAACATGGAAGACAATAAGATCACACAAATGAAACCATGACACAAGTATTTAAAGTGGAAAACCCTAAACAGGAAAAAACCACTATCCAACCTCACCAATCTTTATTAGGTCTCACTAACCAAAATCTCACTGTTTACATACATGCCTCACTGGCTAGGATCTCACTGATCACATACATGCCTCACTGGCTAGGATCTCATTGATCACATACATGCCTCACTGGAAAAGATCTCACTGATCATAATAACTCCAGTCTCAAAATAAGAAGATAAACACAGAGTACTACTCTGTGTACATTGATATTAATGGTTATAGATGACTTCTATAACTCTCTTAATCAAACACCTTATCTCTCCTAAATTGGCACAAAAGTATAACTTTCAGGACCTCCATACTTTTAATGTACAAAAGATCATTACTTTGAAATCATGGGAAAATGCACTATCTTGATTACAATGATATCATAGACTACATGGCAACATCTGAGTTCAAGACACATTCACATCCAAAATGTACCCCTTCTTTGCACACAAGATTCTTCACAAGACTTCTCAACAAACACTATGAACAAACAGATATGAACAATAAACAAGGAACCATGAAATATTTGCTTCAAACACCAATTTCACTTATTTGAAAAATAATTTATCAACATCCAACTCTGCATACATGGATGACTATACTGTTGTATATGTGGACAAATCGTTCACTGAATCTCTGCACACATTTTTGACTATCACATTCTTTGAATGATCAAAAAGAATAATACCAAAATAGTGACTTCCTATTACATAGACAACAATAATAACATGAACATCTTCATATATAAAACATATGCACACTGTCCTTACAAGCTTCAAGAATCAATGTTCTCAATCAGATCATACTTCTATAAAACACACTCCATTCACAGTGATATAAAAGCATTATATAGCACTGCCATTCAACTTTCCCTCACTGTGCATAATCAAATCAAACCCAATCACAACACTTCAAATGCACAGTCAAACAAAAAAACCTTTCATGCTCTCGTCACTACACAACAAATACTAAGTATACATCAAAACACAGATCACAAAGCATCACACAACCTTAGGATTTTGTCTCTCAAATCATCAACATAAAGAGACATATAAATTGACTAAAACTATTCTTTGGACATCCTCGACACTCACATTGTCTTCACACTATCTCTGAGATCCATACTCACTTAGAATCCTGGAAAAGGAACTTCAAATCCATCCCATATACTCTTCTTTTAAACCCTAAGACCATCAGTTGCTATTACAGTTGAAGAAACTGCTTCACAACTAATAGACAGTTAGGTGCTTGTCAAGTTTTAGCACACAGAAGGAACCATTGAGTTTTGAATGAAATTAAACATACACCTTCGATTCATTCTTTCATGCCCTAAAGAATTTCAATAGACACCATCGATCTTAAGTTGGCACCTGAATAGAAAGTAGTTAACTGATAGAGTCGGTTGCCCTAGGTAAGGGGCCATTCATTTCATGACTTAGGTACCCTCCATGTTATAACTTAAGTCACTTTAACCTTCTATTACAAGTCAACTGCATTTTATAAAGAAAGTGCATAACAGTCACTTGAAACCTTTAATCATTTGAATGCTAGGGTTTAATCATTGAAACTTTTAGGGTTTTAGAATGTAGTGTATGGAAACTTCAATAAGAAAAACCCTAAAGAATAAATTCTTGCAACTTTCTGAGAGAGTGAACACTAATCTTTGCCTATAACTTTGACACAACCAACTATGCACTTACCAACTAAATATATCTTGAAAGATCAACAATAACACCATGAACTGAGAAGGGACCACTAGTAGAAAAACAACAATAAATGACAAAAAACTACTAAAAATTGCATATAAGTGACTAAGCTTGGTCACGTGACCATTAGTAGTTTATTGCCGGTCATTTATAACCTGACCAGATTTATGACTAAACCATTTTTAGTCATTTATTGGTTGTTTTGATTGATCAATTTGGTAGTATATTTAGTCAATTTAATTGATGTCAATTAGTAGTATATTTAGTCATTTTAATTGACTGATTTCCATTAATTGGTAGTAAATTTAGTCATTTTAATTTTAATTGTCTTCATTTGGTAGTTTATTTAACTATTTTTGTTCACTAATTTCTACCTAAAAGTGTTGGAAATGAGACAATGCTTTTGAGGTTTAAACATAAAACATAGAAAAACGTAATTGATCATTCATTTGCAGATAATGAAACAGCTATTAAGAAGGCAAAATATTGAAATTTTATTGAGAAAAGGTGTTCTTATAGCAAATATAAGACTTAAATGTTGGAAATAGTCCTGACAACTGAGAGGGGGGTGGATCAGTTGTCTCGCAATTTTAACCTTTTCTACTTTTAATCTTCTTTATCAACTTACAATCAGATCAATAATGTAAACATTAAAGTATGAATCAACAACACATGAGCAGAAATAAACTTAACACACATAACACCAAGATTTTTATGTGGAAACCCAGTTAAGGGAAAACCACGGTGGGGGTTAACCCACAAGATTCATACCTTGTTAAAAGTACTTAGAAGAAAAGAGAAGGCACATGCCTTTGGGCTCACTGCCCAGAGCTCACTGCTCAAGAGAGGCTCACTACCTACAGAATTTATGTTTAATATAGAAAGAATTAACTGATAAATAGTATCTCCTTCATGCCTGGTTTAGTTTCATTAAGTGCTCACAAAACTTATTCTCTGCCCCAAATACTTCTTTTCTAACTCTTCATGAAAACAACTCTTGTTCTTCTACTTCTCCTATGCTTTGCTCTGCCTTCGATCCTTTCTTCAGATTATATTATTGTTGCACAAGGATAATTTTGATACATTCTCATTTATCTTCACACCAATCTCATTTTCCACAATAATTTTGAACACTTTGAATTTATCAAGAGCTTCTAATTTTTCTTTTAAGAAAGTTACCCACATCATCTGGGAGTAATAATCAATCAGCAACATAAAATATTTATCTCCTTGCACACTCCTAATTCTAGCAGGACCACATAGATCAATATGCACAAGTTCCAATCACCCACTTGAAAATTGTTCTTTACTTTTGAATGATGTTTTGTTTTGTTTTCCCAATTGACATTCTCTACACATGGTATCAGGTTTCACAAGTCTTAGAAGATCTCTCATAGCCTGAGTAGAACTTATCTTGACAATGTTATCAAAATTCACATGACACATTGTCCTATGCCACAACCAACTTTGATCTATCTAAGCAATCAAACAACATTTACCAGAACTACTTAATTGAAAGATGTTACCTCTAGTTTGTGTACCAGATGCAATTTTAGTTCTGGAGATTTCCAAGATTCTACATTTGCCATCCTTGAATCGGAGATCATAACCGTTGTCAACCAACTGTCCAACACTGAGAAGATTATGCTTCAGCACTTCCACATACAGAACATCATTGGTGTTATTCTTACCATCAAAAGAGATGGATCCTCTACCACAGATTCTACCAGCTAAGTTATCTCCAAATTTTACAAGCCCACCTTCATATTTTACAAGGTTTACAAACTTACTTTTATCACCAGTCATATGATGAGAACATCCACTATCAATCACCCATTCATCCTTTTCAACAATCTGAGCAGCCAAGGTACTTTCCACATTTTCATAGCTAGTAGATTCAGTAGACACCAGATCTTCTTCTTTGATAGCAATGAACACCCAATCATTTTTAGTGGAACCTCCATGATTAGATTCATCATCTGTGACTTCTTCTCCAACTTCTTGGACATAGTTACATTTCTTCTAACCTTTATATCTATTAGGGTTTGGTTTTGAAAACCTCTACAGACATCTTGAGGCAAAATGACCAATCTTATTACAAGAAAAACATTTGAGTGGCAACTTTCCTTCATACTTACCGAATCCTCTTGGCATTCTTTTAGCACTAAGAACTTCAAGATCTGCAGTCTCAATTTCATCATCTTCAAGATCCTTCCTTGCCTTCACAACTCTATTTGATCTTGTAGAAGAGCTTTCACCTGGATCATATTTTTGTTTTCCATATACACTGCCCTTAAATGTAGATTCAGACTTAGGAAGAGAATCACCAAACTCACTTAATTCAAAAGCTGAAATTTTTCCAACCAGCTGATCTCTTGTAACTTCTGAGACAGTCCTGATCTCCTCTATAGCAGCAACCTTATGTTTGTATGAATTAGGTAAAGATCTGAGCACTTTTGCTACAATCTCTGATTCTTCCAAAGTTCCACCAGCACACCTGATACCACACACAAGTTCATTTATCTTTTGCATGTAGATTATGATGTTTTCATCTCCACTCATCCTTAGATTTTCAAATTTTCCCCTTAGACTTTGTAGCTTGTCACATTTGACAAATTCATCGCCTTCATACAGATTCTCCAACTTCTTCTAGATTTCATGAGCAGTTTTTAGTCCAAAGACATTTGTCATTTCTGAATCAGTCAGGGCACTCAACAAGGCTTCTTTAGCTTGAAGGTTATTTTCATCATCTTTGAGTTGATCTGGAGTTGAATGACCTTTCTCTGGAGGTTTATAGTCATCATTGGTTATCACCCAATAAGCATCACCCATGCATTGCAAATGGTACTCCATGTGACTCTTCCAAACAGAATACTTTGTTCCATCAAATCTCAGACTATCCTTCTTGTAGGTCGACATCCTGGATCTCCTCAAGCAGTCAAGCTTCTTTTAGAGGATCTGGCTCTGATACCAATTGTTGGAAATAGTTTAGACAACTGAGAGGGGGGGTGAATCAGTTGTCTCACAAATTTAACCTTTTCTGCTTTTAATCTTCTTTATCAACTTACGATTAGATCAATAATGTAACATTAAAGTATGAATCAACAACACATGAGAAGAAATAAACTTAACACACATAACACCAAGATTTTTACGTGGAAACCTGGTTAAGGAAAAACCATGGTGGGGGTTAACCCACAAGATTCGTACCCTGTTAAAAGTACTTAGAAGAAAAGAGAAGGCACATGCCTTTGGGCTCACTACCCAAAGATCATTGCTCAAGGGAGGCTCACTGCCTACATAATTTATGTTTGATACAGAAAGAATTAACTGATAAATAACATCTCCTTCATGCTTGGTTCAGTTTCATTGAGTGCTCACAAAACTTCTGCTTTGCCCCAAATACTTCATTTCTAACTCTTCATCAAAATAGCTCTTGTTCTTCTGCTTCTCCTCTGCTATGCTCTACCTTCGATCCTTTCTTTAGATTATATTATTGTCACACAAGGATAATTTTTCATAACTCATCAACAAGTACTTATACGCTTCATCAACCTTGGAATGAACATCAAGGTCGGCACTACAAACATCTAACTTAATGTGAATCACTAAGCTGTCGGCTAAACATAACTGGGACTCAAATCTTCATTAATCAACACACCATGCTCCATAGAAATGCTCTTAGATCATCAGCAACACGCTTGAATAATCTGGTCGGCCAAGACTGGGAAGAACAACAACACCAAGAAGGAAATCTTCATTCACAAGATCAAACTTCAATGTGGACATCCAACATAGTAGTCATACAATTTAGAGACTTCCACAAGCACATTGATTTCAACAAAAACATCCGCATTCCTCCAAATCATCAGAATCACTTGCATCTTCCTCCGAAACCTCAAGAACATTATCTGTCATGACTGTCACTTTAGAAAGATTGCTTGCGGACCTCCAAACCACGAACCACTTGAATGGATGATACACATTGAATTCCCAAACATGTCGCTAGATCTGTAGATCATCATTTGACATATTCAGAACAATCTAGACCTCTTTCCTGTCGCTCTGTCTCTTTTGAACACTGCAAAACTAGTTCTACTTAGATGGCCATAGCTTCTTCAAATCTTCATATGAACCCTTCAAAGCTTAACTAGAGATTCTTCAGACAATCCTCTACTCA
Source organism: Cunninghamia lanceolata (assembly GCA_027924645.1). Lineage (NCBI taxonomy): Eukaryota > Viridiplantae > Streptophyta > Pinopsida > Cupressales > Cupressaceae > Cunninghamia > Cunninghamia lanceolata. The sequence goes on from BSBN01000948.1 coordinate 1,318,925, forward strand.
GCCATATGGTCTGCATACATTGATCCTCATTAATTTTCTCAATATCCTCAACAATCCAGTCTTCTACACAGGCAGTAAAATAGGATATAGTCGACACCAATGGCAACAAGGATATGTTGACATCAATAACAACACCACTTAGGCACATATTTACAACATTAAATATGTGTCTTTGCTTTGAAAAATGTGTCACAAAGTGTGTTTCTCAGTGCTATGACTGAGAAAACTAAGTTACAATGCTCTATTTTTTGCTTAAACAACTCCAAAACATGAAAGAATTACTTGAAAAATGAAGCCTAAATATTTCATCATGGGATTTTACATCTCAAAATATAAATAAATATATCAAAACTCTCTTAATATTGCTAATTGCTGCATTAATTCTTCTTTGTTGCATCTCCTACCTTGGTCTCCACAAATAGAACCTAGCAATGCAATAAGTAAATTGCCCCTTTGTAATAGAAAGAAAATAAGTAACTTACTTTAACATGTTCTTTGAAAGAATATTTACCTTCTTGACTCCACAGATATTCTTAGATCTGTTCTTCCTCTCTTTCAATTGCTTCCTAGACTTCTCCACCTTAGTAGCAAGTCCATTCTACAAGATTCATGCAACATAGAAACGATCAAGCTATAAAATAAAACACTTCTACTGGTGGCCCTTGAAGAAGCCCGTGATATGCAAAATATTGATAGTGGTTTGTAGGGGGAGTAATTCTATCCATTCATTTTGCAACATGTTTTTCCAATTCACTATGTGTGGTGTTAGAACTTGCAAATACACAGTTGATCTAGTTTTTGTTGATGATGGATAGTGATATGGTTAAAGTGTTAGTGGCATTCATGTTTATTATCTACAGTATGATATGGATTTTGGACAATGATTTTTAAATAATGCTTTAATGCTTAGATGGTGATCTTAGTCACAGTGTAATACAAGTGCCTTTGTAGATCACAAGTTCCATCTTGATAGTGCTATTCACTTTGCATGGACAATGTATCTCTATTTTACAACACTGTGAGATGTTTTGACAAGTGATAATAGACAATGAAATGATACTTCTCTTGGTCACTATTTGCCTGTGCTCACAATCACTATTGGTCAAGACTATGATGCTTTGCCAATGATCTCTATGCATGTTTTTAGTACTTGACTATGTAATGCGTGTTTGGTAAAACCTGATGGTAATAGTGCAAGTGTAATGACAAAACTGACAGTGGGTATACATGACATAGAGAGTGTAAGTGATTTTTGCAATGATAGTGGTGTGGATTTGCCAAAATACAGTGCTTTCATGATGTTGATACTTGATATATGTTGAAAAGTCAAAGGTATTTGATGTAAAATGCAAAGGTACTTTGTGTTTCATTACTTATTCCTTCTTAAAGGAGTTTGATATCAACTATATGATAGGGTTGTTAGTTGGTGCAAAAGTGATTGTTATCCTATTGACAGTAATGTTTTCCTTGAGACAATGATGTATTGTGATAGTGCTAGTGCTTTAATAACGTCTCTACATTTTGAATGGACAGTGTGCCTTCCTGTAGCAAAGTCATTGTTTAAACATCTAGTTGAATTCAATGGTATCAGTTTCCAGTTTGCATTGTGAAGCATCTGTTGTAGAAGTGTGCCTTGATACCATTTGGTTTCACTGAGTGCACACCTTAACTCTATCAATTGCCCTCATTAACATTGCTTCATCAGCATGTGCAATTTGAATCTCAGTGAGCACTGAACTTTGGTATTTGCAATAGTTTCCTATCCCACTAGACTTAGTACTTTCTTTTAGGAATTGCATGCAGAAGATATCAATTAAATGCAAATAAAGATTAAACAGAGGAATGCAAAATACATAGAAATAATAACAGCGAGAGATAATTTTTAACTTGGTTCACCCAAACTCAGGCTACATCCACCAACAAAGAGTCCAATATTATTATCTAGTAAATCAAACCGATTACAACTAGCAATCCTTGCAACTCAATACCACTGCAAATGCTACAATACAATGTCAATGGAAACACTAACCCTTAGCCATTTTATCAAGACTTATGTCAGTTACAAAATAGGGTTTTTTTATTTCGGCCAATAGAAAAAATAACTCCCGATGCCTTTATAAAATAATAAAAGTCATTTAAGGTTTTGGGGGCATTGCCCCTTGACCTCACCCTGTATCACAACAGGGAGTGCGCTAGGGGCACTGCCCCTTGACCTTGTCTTGGGGCACTGCCCCCAAACCCCCATTAAATAATTTGGGGGAAACTACGCTGATAAAAGTGGGGAAAATTTAACCTCCGAGTTTGATTAGGCTCCATATAACAACACTTTCACCATTCTGTAATCTACATGCACTATACTATGCATTCCATAAGAAACTAGGGTTGGTGCTTCTCAAAAAACTATCCAATTGAGTTATTAACATGTGTCACTTAGACTGTAGCTTTCTTCAAAAGTTTGGGTAGTGTGCCTTCTATACAATCAAGCATCTTGAACTTTCAATGCCTTTTGGGACTGTCATATTTTGAAAAAAGGTGACTGTCTTTAATGATTTTTCTTTTATCTTGAAGAGATTTCATCTCTTAGTGACTTGATTGAAAAATATTCTTCCCTTTCTCCTAGGTGAAGAATGTTGTCTCAAATCATAGTCTAAAACCTTCAATGTGTGACCATATTCATCTTGTAGTTTGGAGCATTCCTTGGTATTAGAATACAAAATCTCAATGTAATAACTTCTTTTCCTACCAGTAAAAACCATCATTATGCCCCTAATTTGCAATATTGATTGTAGAGATCAAACTCAATACCCTCTTTTCCTTTTGTGCAAATTATCTCATCTTTGAGAATGTCACTTTATAGTTGGACTGTCCTATTATTAAAAACGATGCAAAAACTATTGCTAGATATTTGGAACTGTTGTTACAGGTCATCCAAACTATCTACTACATCTTCTCAACTACTTCCAGCTCACCAACTGATGTAATTTCCCACAAACATTTTTATAGGGCATGTGTGAGGAAGGTTTGAAATGGTCAAAACATTACATTAAAATACCACGATCCCATCCTCTGACAATTTCAGTATACACATATAATATATCAATGAATTTTTAACAAAATTAATCTTGATAATAAGATGATTTCTAAACCAAGAAAGAATTAGATGGTAAGAGATATCTAGAAGGATGATTTAAAAAATAAACAAATGGAGTAGCATTGGATTCTAGTTTCAATTGAAAGACACATAATTAGACTTTGGGATTCAACGATTCAATCCTGGCTAAGTGGTTGGTCCATACAAGCAATGAAAAGAGTTGAAATAAGATTGCTTCTTGAGGTCACTAAAATTACGTGATCAAAAATGCCTTCAAAATATGAAAGATGCAAATTACATATCTCATCAAAAGGAAGTGAAGATGATTGTGTTTGCAATTCCTGTTGTAAGCGCTATCAAGGCAAAATAGAAAAAGAGAAACTTCAAATTAGTAAAAAGATAGATCAAGAATATGAAAGATAAAAAATGCATACAATCACTTATAAACTTATTAACATGAATAATGCCAGTTTACCTGCTCTCATTAACCTATATAGTACTAGCATGCTTTAGCATGAATACTATTTTGTGCAAAGACAGCATAAACTATCATCATCGAAGAGACTGCACCGTATCGACGGGAGCTACTTTCAAGTCTCCATGATAAAACAAACATGATCAAAGACACCATACCATATCGGTAAAAGTTGTTCTAAAGTCTCTTCGACATAATAATTTGTATAAAAGAACATCATCGAGGAGAATATAACATATCAGGATAAGAAGTTTTAAGGTCCCTCTGATGGAAGGAAAGCAACATGAAACATATTTTATGTAGTGTAATGGATGTATAGAAATGACATTTTGCAATGTAATCTATATTTTGCAGTGGCTTCACGTGCTTCTAGATCATATCCATCTTAAATTAGACCTGGCATGTGTTATGAGGTGTCCCAAATACTCTCAAGGTGCCAATCCTTGTATTCTCACAACTATATGCTTCTAGGATGTAGCATGAAGTTTTTTGGATACATCTATGTGTGCCAGATCAATTGAAGATGGATCTATGCTAGATTTGGTAACCTCTCGTGTAAATAGAACAATAGACCAGATCCAAAACTTTCTTGAAATAGCAAAGATGTGGATAATGAAGAACCTTTTATTTCACCATATCTATTGTCACATGCAACAAGAGAATAAAGAAACATAACAAAATCACTCTTCATCCCACTACTCTCTTCAAATTAAATATAAAAAATTGGATGCACAAATTAAAAAGAATACAGGAAAGAAAAAGAAAGGGAAGGAAGAATCATGCAAAGTCTAAACACATTTGCAAATTTGAAACAATCTAGCAGTACCCAACAATAATCAAGGCGTGATACAGTTCTGGAAGTAAAATAAGCAAAATTAAATTAAATAATTGCATTTATTTTCTTGATAGATTATCAACTTCCAACTATTTCTTAGACAGGTTTGGAGGATGGGGAAGAGTTTCAAACCCTTATCTCCTGCTATCAAAATAATATGTAAATTCTTCCAAACCTAATAGAATACTTCATTTTCAATGCAAAAATCAGCATTGAAGTTGCCACTTAATTCATTCATTTATGACCCCCTTTTACCTTCAGTTTTCCACTAGTATCTCCATTTGTCACTTTTATGACTGCTTAACATCGTAGTTTCTGCCCTTTTGATATTGTTGTTACCATTAAACATTCCAGATCATTGTCATTCACTTTCCAAACCACAAATATTCCCCTTCATTATTTGGAATAACAGTCCCAACTTCACTATAAACTGCCTTTATTGACTAATTGTCATCACAAGCATTCATTATCACTGTTATAATGGGGCTACCATACTTGCAAGACCCTTTTAGCTCTTGTATCCACATCTGAAACTAAATCTGAATTTCTTATATCCTTAAACTTCTTTTCTTCTCTTGCATTACCAAATTTGAAACTTCTAAGCACAACAAACACCCCACTAAGCCTGGCCATTTGGATAAGTAGTTGCACCATAATGTGCAGAGTGCAGAGCAATAGGAAACAACTGTGTAACTCTTGGCTACCTTAGACTTATCAGATGTAAGACTATCCTAAGAAACATACTTCTTAGATTCACCAATGTTTTTTCAGGCAAAAATAACTATCTATGATGATGCTCTGCCTTATGTGACTATAGTTCATGTTTGGTCATCTTCCTTTTTTGATTTCATATATAGGCACTTCATACATAGGCATCACAATTTTCCTAAGGAAATGTTTTGGGTTTCTTGAATTCAATCCATCAAATATTTCTTCACCATTATTTATGGAACTTTGTCCACCATTAATAGAATGATAGTTTCTGCTAAATGGAACAAATGATCCTTTTTCTTATGACATTCCCATGAATGTCTTCTCCATTTAACTGTCCTCTATGCACTTGGAGTGTCATTACATCTTTGCAATGCCCTTCATCTTCCATAAATCCTTAACTTGCAAACTATTAAGGTTACCTTCTTCCATTAATATTGCTCTCTCATAAATCTCAGAAATGACTATCATACTCTAGCAACTAGATTGGTTCCAAATAAAGAAAACTTAAGGTCTGCTTTGCCTACAAGTACTAGGGATATCACAACATCTCACATTGAAAAATACTCATGAAGCATTGACAGTTCCTTTCTCACACCGCCCTGTTTGAAATGCCACTTATGGGGTGGTTGCCTTCTGATGGTCACAACCTTTCCTGTTTCTATCCCTTGATCTTCTTGGAGTGACTGTTGCATCATATTCATAAGGTGAAATAACACACAATTCAATATTTGGAGCTTTCCCCTTAATAGGATTGTCACTGCCTTTATGGATAAGACAATCTTTTATCATTTGATCATCGAACTATCTTTAGTTGTCTGTATTCCTTGAAATGAGATTTATGATTTATCTTCCATTCATTGATAATGGTTTTCACTGTCCTTCCCATGAGATTGCATCTAAAAGGACTGCATATTCAACATCAAAGTCACTTCATAACTGTCTTTCTTAGATGAGATGGCAAACAAGAAAAAGATATCACTGTCATTTCAGTTTTGCACCTTATCCATGAATGTTGCTATAACAATTTCCTTGTACCTTGATATTGTGAATCATGTCAATCTTATATAGTCAGTTAAGCCTTTAACACGAGGGAGATGGCATTGGGGTAGAGTATGTTGAATGTATCAATTTTCCTAAGCAACATTTTATCTATGTTGTTTAGTTTACTTTGTTTGACAATTTATAATCTACCTCTTTTAATATGATGTTCAAAATCTCTCAATTTGCAAAGGATAAACAAAAATGAAAGGTAACCATTTGTTGTTCACTATTGCATACACTCCATTGAATATCATTCAGGTAATAGTTTAACAGTGTAATCTTTGTTTGCATGTTAAACTGAGACAATTGGTTCATCAAAAAGAAGTACAGATAAGCACAAAATGGTAGGAAAAATAAATATAAGTTAGTTCTTTGTTATTAAAAATCACTCTATTTGTAATGAGAAAATCTACAAACAACTAACATAGTAGATGTTCCTTCACCTAGGTTGATCATGACTAACATTACAGACAAAAAAGAGACCGGCATCTTTGTGGTGCAATTTGAGGCATCCCAAACTTCAAAGGTCTTGTAAACTAATTTTTCACCTGATCCCACGTCCCAAATTCCAATATCACCAGTACTTGTTCCAACTAAAATACTCACCACAGTCATTATGGTTAGATTTCATTCTACTAGAAGGGAAATGATAGATTGGCTGGAAGAGCCTTGTAGACTACAATGTTAACTTTTGGCAAGTTAGAGTGAATATTACCTAACAGAATTGATTGCTTCTGGGGATGAAAGTCCATGGTAATTACTTTTGAGCCTTGGCTGAGGCTTCTCACAACCTTCACAGAAAGATCATATTGCAAATAAATGTTATGAGGTTGAGTTGGTCCTCTATACATCACCTGCTAATCAAATGAAAAATAGTAAATGTTAACTTTTGGGTATAACTAATCCATAACAATGACTAGCAGGTAAATAAAACTTTATGGTAAGTATATGTAGCTTTATAATGTTGCTCGCAACAATAAAGACAAAATTATTACTAGTTTTTTAATTCAAAATTTAATGCTTATATACTAGGGCCTAATCTGACAGCAATGGCCCCCTAAAGTCTACAAACTCCTAGCTTTAAATAATCATTTTCCCAAAGTATAAAAAAATATTAGAAAATAGATCAGATATAAACTCAAAAGAATAGAGAAAACTACATTTTTTTATCAAAATGAAGGTAGAGTTTTATTTATCTATTCGACACACTATTGGACACACGAAAAACATCATCTTTACTCATCCTCAGAGTTATAGAAGATAAAATAACACATCCATTGAGCAAGGCCAGTATAAGACCTAAGCAGTTAACCACTAAAGCTTCAAGCGACTCTCTGGTTATTGTTCTACTACTTGTAGAAGAGTCATTCTCTCTAGAAACCTAGTTTATGCAGTTGCCATGACCAATCCATAAATGTAAAGCCCCAAAAATGTATGCCATGGTAATACAGTATGTTTATTAATTCTTCCACTCCTTGTGTACTAAAATGAAGCAAACCCAACAAGCCACTACAAAAGTAAGATTAATAGATTTAAATGAGATTTTAATTATAAAGCCAAAAAGATCCTCTCAAAACACACAACCATCAAACTATTTTGTTATTGAAAATAGGGAGCATGATTTCACATCAATGCAGGGACTAGTACTCATAAGCCTCCTCTGGAATTGGTGCAGCTATTAAGGCCATCTTTGGTATTTTAAGAGCATGACATGGGAAAAAAATAGATAAAGGAAAGATGGTAGAGTGGAGGACATTGAGAAACCATATTGATGAAAGCATAAAGGATTCCTTTCATATAGATACAAAAACTATGATGATCTTCAAGGAAATCAATTTTCAGTAGCACTGCTATCAGAAACAAAAAGTAGAAGTCAGAAAATAGTTATGAGACTAGAGATGCCAACAACCTGAATACTAAAAAATAAAATGTAGGCAAGGCCCAGCCATGAATGTAGACTGTAAAAGCCACCAATACCCGGTCATTGTGAAACTTGTAAGCGACCCAAATGCCAGTTACTCCTAGGGCAAGTGCAAAAGCTTGCAAGATAAGATGCACAACCTTCTTGTAGTTTTTGGTTCCAAGCACTGTCTTGTATACTAACATAGCTATATAATACAAAAAATTCAACAAAAAGCCATTTAGAACATAATGTATGTTTATAAATTGTTCCCTTATAGTATATAACATATTATTGCTAACCTGCTCTATTCTAATAAGCATGTGTGAATGATACCTAAAATATAGTCTACAACAATTCTTGATTATATTAAAGTTTTCTTAAATTTACTCTTGCAAAATAACTTTCCTCAAGCTACCTACCTTCTCCATTGAGCAATATTAAGTTGACAAGCATCAATACTGGATGCACCTATAGAAAAATCAATAGATGGTAACTTTAAAAGTCTTACTATGTAACTCAAATGTAAGCAATCAATTACTACTCTACTTCAAGTATTGCTTCTCCAAATACTTGGTTAAGAAACAAGCTCACAAATCAATTTCTTGCAATGCAGTGAGAAAGAGAGCAAAATAATAAATTGATTGATGGATCTTATAGAAAACAACTAAAAGTTACTTCAATATAATTTGAAATTACCATTATCATTCCCTTTCTCAAAAATTCAAAGGGTGAAATGAAATACTTCTAAACTACTCTAGCTTTTAAAAAATAGTGTGTCCTCAATCATAATTATCATGAAATAAGATAGATTTTGGAGACATTACATACTATACAGAATGTTCCCAATTTAGCCATTCCTAACAATGAATCTTATCTATATACAATTATTAATTAAGTTTCATTAAAAGACCTGCTAAAACATTTGTGAATGAATCTACTTAGTTACAATCTCAGTTTGTAAGGGCTACTAGTTTAGAAGTGGGAATTTTTTAAGTGAATGCTATGGTGGGCTAAGTTTTATTGTATTGGAATAGAAAACTACAAGGAAACAAAGATTTGTAATATAAACATGTTTGTGGTGTTGCTAACATTACACTATAAAGACAATTAGATCTTACAACTTTCCAGGTCAACTCCCAATATGTATTCAAGTATAGAGTCTAGGCTCACCATGTTATGCAATCCAAAAACTCCCAATATTTATATCTAAATTCTGGATATTAGATTTCTACTTCTGAAGTCCAAAATTAAATAGAGTTTACTAGAAAAAGGAAGAAAAGAAAATAAAGAATTAAATTCTCACGTGTCACAACCAAGGTTGAGTCAAGCATCTTTTTGGTTGGTCACTCAATTTTGCTTATACTGAATTGATGCATAGCTCAATCGGATGGGCTCTTTGTTCCCCTAGGACCATTAAAGTAAGGGGAGACCAAAATCCTACCTCTTAGACACACACACCCAAGGGGTCGAGCAAGAGTTACACTTAACCAGGCGACACCATCTTTGCTAAGCAAGAAATAAATAACACACTTCCCTTTTACTATTTACACACTATATGAACATAAACATAATTTCTTGTCATTGGGATTTGTTTAGAGTTAAATATGAGTGCTGATCTGCTTAGGCACTGGTGTTACGTTAAAGCATTTCCACTTCATTAGTTATCACTAAAGTTTACATGGGATACAACGAGATCAATAGGCATAAATATAGACTTACAATCCAACTATCTTTAATCTATTCCCCAATCAATTGAAAGGCCTATCATTCCACTCTTGTGAATGGTAGCTAATTCCCACAACAACAATCCACTTTTTCGAGACCTAATGAGCTGTCTATATATAGACCCGAGTACACAAACTCCACTTTCCTTGTACACAAGAGAGATTTTTTGGCTCATACTATTGGAAGAAATAGAGTAATTCTTAGGTCAATGGAATTCCCTGCCCTATGGTAACTAGTTTGTGCTCCCTGCTAGAAATTTCTCCGTAGCCTAGGTTTGATCATGAGTGCCCTAGTAATTTTAAGCTAAGGTTCAAAACTTAAAAAAATAACCTTTCCTCAGTTGAAATCAATCATGGCATCAAATTAACAACCTAGCCTACATGATAGTATGTGCTATCTCAAGACATGTTTTTATTTTTCTAAAAGTGTAAAACAAACAAGACCTTAGAAAACAATGAAAAGAAGTCCTTTACATACAAAATAGAAAGGGTATAAACAAAACCCGCACCATGCATACAAGAAAGAATCTTTTTGAGGTCAGTTGTAGGTGTCACCAATACATGAACATTCTTCCCAGCCAAAGTCATTATGCCCACTATGTTCTTAGGATTTGACTACACAAATAAACCAACATATGCCGGAACCAAATTTTATTTCCCTAAATCAATTTATAATAGAGCTCAAATGATGAACCAAAAATATAAATAGATGGAGTAATAAAAATAACCAAGCCTGGGTTTTTACACCACATATAAGATTGACTGTATCTACCTATGCTTGAAATCTAGAGGGGTTGTAATCCCCATTTCTCATCCACTCTGAATTGTCTATGCATATCATAGTAGCCTAATAGAACACACATGATATATATTACTTAATATATTTGAATTAAACTACCTAGGGTAAGGATTGAATGGTTTAATATCAAATGAAATTGTGAGAATGATGTATACCTCAAGAACCATGGGGCAGAATGAATTCAATTAGCAATGGAGATGAAAAGAATAAAAAATCTGTGTGAGAAATCTACCTTGGCCTTGCCATATTTTTATGATCTTTATCTTTTGTCTACAACCCCGCTCTCTTTTTTAGCTTTTGATCTATACTTTCCTGCCTCCACAAATTAAACCTATTTTTAAGTAATTATGCAGGGCCTAAATTTGATGGCCGTATGACTATATTTAAACATTTTTGCCATAAAATACAATCAAAATTTTAAAAAAATTGTATCACATGAAAGGGGAGATTTTGGATAGACCATCAAAATTTATATAGAATTATAATGATATATATATTTGGTTTATATATAAATTTTACTTATACTAAAATATATCATAGTATTTTAAGGTTATCTTTGAATAGATAACCATCATTAAAAATTGCTTGACATGCAAAGTCGACCGTCAAATTTAATCCTTGATTATAGGGTGTTCTTCGAGTCTATAATAAAGAAAAATAAAATTACTGCACTTTCCCCTTTTAAGAGTTGCTATATTAAGTAATATGTGGGATGTAATTATTATAAAATTATATTGGGAAGTGTTTTTTTATTATATTTTAGATGTTATAGTTTAGTTAAATTAATATGAATTTTTTAAATATATTATATTTAAAAGATGTGGAAAAATAGTAATATATATTATTTTAAAAAAAGAAATGGTGCGAGAGGAGTGAAAATTAGAAGAGAGACAAATAATTGAGCAACAAGAGCAGAGCAAAATAGAAAAAGAGGAGTGTCTGTGAAGTGTAGAGGAAAGAAGAGACAAATTCCTTGCTCGCCTTTTCAGAAGTCTCTAGGTCCTTTCCAAACAAGCTTTATCGCCCATGCAAGTAGCTTTATTTGTGTGACTAATTATTTATTTGTGTTTTTACCTAACGATCAAATTAGTCATTTATTTAGTCATTTATAGTTGTGTTGCAAAAAATTTGTAGAATGACTAAAAGTTTTATTCACGTGACTAAAAGTTTTAATCACGTAGTCATTTATTTGCCAAATTCTACTAGTGGACATTGAGCATCACACTGTGTAAATAATACTACCATGACATGAAGATTTTCACCAACATTGTAATCTAAAAAGTACAAGAATCTTTTCCTTTGGAGCCTCAAGCCATGGAGCACTTTTGGATGTAGCAATCATCATGAGAACAACATGCAATATCAATCACAATGAGATGAGTATCAACAAAGACATCACTCTGCCATTCCAATCTAACTGAGGGCATGTAGAATCCAACTCATCAAGCAACTCTATCATGATGGAACAAACCTTGCAATCTTGTATGAAGCACTGCATATCTTGTAACATCATCACCATGAAGAGAATGACTGATACTTTATCTTTTTGTATCAACTATGATACCTTATCTTTTTGTATCAACTATGAAATGACCTTGTCAACATCATAGAGTTATAATCAACACCATCAATATCAATACCTTGAATCACCTACAACATGAAACAACATGATCCACTTTTTCTACTATAACAACTATCAAACCACACTGTTATAGAGATGAGTATATCTGTATACACCTAAAAATGACATGACTCTACTTAAATAAATATTTTAAATATTTATTTCATCTCCATATTCCTCTATCAATAAATAAATAAATTTATTTATTTATTTGACTCATTTCCTCCCATTTAATTAAATAAATTACATTTATTTAATTAATTTCATCTATATCAACTTTATTCTTCTAAATAATTAAATAATTTTAATTATTTAATTAAATCACCCATTCTTCTAAATTTAAATAAAATGTAAATTTATTTAAATTAAATCTCCAAAAAAATAAAATATATTTAAATATTTTATTTATTCTTCCAAATTATCTACAAGTAATTAAATAAATTTATTTATTTAATTATTCTTTCTTATCTTCTAAAAAAATCTTCAATATCTTCTAAAAATAAATTCTTGTCATGCAAAAGTAAAAGCTGAGTTAACTGATTTAAAGCTATCAACAAAATACTTAAATTAGAAAAATATATTCTAATTTAAGAAATAAAAACTCATCCTCATCAAGAAAGCAGTTAACTCAACAAAGCATCTTTTTGAATGACACATGTCCTTCTATTCACGCACATTCTCTCGAACATTCTCCTCCGTTGATCTTCTTATTTTTTTTCCACCGTTGATCTTCTCTCTCACAACTCTATAAATACAACCCTCTTCTTCTTCATTTCATATCAAACTTTCAAGTAAACTTATGCTACAGAATCCATAGCACGCCATTGGCACCACACTTTCACATCACTTCATTTATCATCTATTTCATATTTGTGTTGAAGCTCATCTTCAACACAACAAGTATCTGAGCCATTTCTCCTTGTCATTTTGAGGAATTGAAGCAAGGAAGCAAGCTTCCTGAGGGCCATCTTCATCACCAAAAGATCAAGAAAGAATAGGCGAACAATGGAAATCATAAGGTAAAAGGTTGTGAGTATCTCTCTCTCTTATTTTAAATCTTTTTTATCTGCACATTCCATTGATGTTTTGGGTTTTTATAATTAATTTTATTCATCCCACTTTTACCCATCACATTTCTAGCGCCCACCATGGGGCTCTTGCCCCTAATCTAACCAAAAAATCTGAGTTTCTTAGTGACAGGTTCCATACAGGCTTCTAACAGGTTCATCCAGCGCATACATCCTCTGAGCCAGTACTTTTACCTCCTATTAGAGTGCATACAGACTTTTGTCGCAAATAATCTCTGAACCGATGCTTTTATCTTCTGTTTTGGTGCCTGCAGTACTACGGTGCATCCATCCTCTGAGACAGCGCATACACTTCCTATTTCGGCACCTGCATAATCCTGGTGTATACACCCTATCTCACGGTGCTTACATACATTTTCATGGCACATATGTTAAATTAATGCATTTGTCTATTCTTCCTATGCTTTTGACACCTATCTTAGCACATTTGTAAAGTGATGCTTACACTCTCTATTTCTGCGCATACAGACTGTTAAGTGGCGCATCTGTTCTTCACTATGGTTTTAGGATTTCTAGTGATTTTTTTAGGTCAATTCTAACGTTCGTCTTGCAGGATTAGGAGCTGGATAGTCATTTAGCTGCATTAATTAATTCATCTTAGATTAATTAGGGGAAAAAGTAAAAAAAAAATGCATACAAACCTCATGTAGTCTTTAACTAGGAAGATAGTAACTGAATCACTACTATCTTTGCATATTGCTATCTCACAAAGGGAAAAGAACATTGCTATCTTTTAACCACTTCAAAGTTAACAAATGCATGAGTGCCCAAGTAGATAGCACATTTAGTTTTTTTCCTTTTAACTAGGATTGGATTAACCACTATTTTTTGTGTCTGTTGAATGACAATAGGCTTATGCTCTCCCCTTTACTGGGTGACCAGAATGCCAGACTTGTTATTCCTTGTGTTTAACCTTTAGAGGGGCCTACCCTTGGATGCCTGCCTGTCCAAGTGGGAATGACCCTGAGTGGAAACAGGCTAAAACCAAGCCCTACCGATCCACTTTAAATAAATTGTGCTTGAGGTGAAAGCTTCCTGCAACGAGTGCTACTGTGTTACACCGACAGCCAACCTCCCCCCAAACCCTCCAAGGCATAACCCTTGGAGGCTGGGAGACTCCATAATGGAGAGTAGTGCTACCACACGTGTAACCACTCGAACGGTTTCCTTGACTACTTAGCCATTTGTTTAGTATACCAAAAACCCCTATCTGTTGACACAAAAGGTGGAACCTTTGAAGCGGCCCCGATTCATGTGATTCTTAGTAGAGGTAGCATGGACAATCCTATGGTTTTGTGGGGGTACGAGCCTAAGGAAACCTGGATCTGGTATGCGTGAGAAGTGAGTGTCATGGAGGGGAGCCAGTGCTACCAAATCCTAGAGCTACACGCTTTGAATATGCACAGCTAGGGGATTCAACAAATACTATCTTTTCCAGCCTAGGATTGTAATTGTTCTTCTATCAAAAAGTCTGCAAAAAAGTATAAAAAAATAATAAAAGATAAAAATTATGAAAATTTCTATGCGTTTGCTATGTCTTTATCTGCCATAATTGAAAATCACAAGTAAAAAAGACCAAGTTTTCAACCAAAAACAATTTTTTTAAAAAAATGTACCAAAAGACTGCAAAAACAAACTTTGCCAGATCTACACATATGCTTTGACTTGTTGCACTTTTATCCTCTATTTCCACACATTTGTAGCTGTGCATCTATCACAATAAGCTTTTCCGGTCTTGTGTCAATTTCTGTAGAGATGGCAAACCAATTAGAATATATTGCTCAAACACTCCAATATTTGCAATTGTAAATAAACTTAGGTCTCTTGCCCCAATATTGTATAGCAATTGCTCAACAAATCCAAGTCTTACAACAAGAAATGGCAATCTTGCAAGCTGAATATGCCAGTACCAGCTACGCCTCGCCCCAAAATTGTATGTCCTTTTCCCATACTCATGACAAGGCAAGCACCACCTCAAGTTGGAAATCGTATACCACTTCGTCTACTAGTCCTCCTTCACCACCTGCTAAGATGCCTATCCCAAAACATACCAGTCCTACACCAACACCACCATCTAGTTCCTCAAACTCTAAATGGACAACCCAAAAAGAATCAGATGAGTTTTGGGAAAAATATTTTCCAAATTTATACAGTGAGAGAAAAGCTATGGAGAAAGCCAAATCCACTCATCCATGTACTCCTACACCTACGAAGGATGTGATCCAAGGACTATTAGTAGAGAGTCAACCATGTCCCCAAATTCCATTCCTTGACCTTACCAAAGATTCTTCCAATGCCATGTCAAATCCTACAACCCCTTCATGTCATCCGCAACCCCTTGAGCTTATCGAAGAACCTCCTACCATGAACCAAAATCAAGGTCCATCAAACATCCATGTTGTTAACCAAGAAGTTGTCCAAGATCTATCCACTTCCATTCAAGAAGACCAAGAGCTATGTCAAGAGCACACCTTAGAGCATGTGGAAACATCCACCCTTTGTCTAAATCAAGATCAAAGCACCCCCATCTAATTTCAAACCGTTCATAACCTTTATCTCTTCCATGATCAAGATAATACCTATGAAGAAGCTATCCATGAGCAACTTGATCCTATACATGGGAAAGAGATCCAATTCCAACCTGTCCATAATCTATACCTTCTCTATGATCAAGATACTGCCTTTTACGAAGAAGATGTTCATGAACAACATGATCCCATACCTATACGTGAGCAAGAAACCTCTGTTACTTATATTCATCTTCCATCTAATCTTATCCATGATCCAACAACTTCCACTTCCTCTGATGAGACACTTGCCTCCCAAGTGCACATAGATGATCAAACTGATAACTTGGATCCTACTAAACATAATGATAATCAAGATCCTAATGATTCCCCACCATCCGTTATTGACCAAGTTGCAAATCCCCCACAATATATCCTTGGTCTCACTACCTTCATCCATGAATGTTCTTCCTTAGAACACAAACATCCATTATCCTCTATCTCACCTTCTCCATCCAATAAGGAACTCGTGTCTAGTGTTCCACCTATACATAATCCCACTGTCCATCGCATACTCTAGAATATGAACTATCAAGGTAAAGGCTTAGGCCTTCATGAACAAGGTATTTTGGAACCTATCCATGTCAAAGTTCCTCCACCCTCATATGGCCTTGGGTACATACCCCAAGATGAAGAATCTCAAGATGTTGGTACTTCCTCCACTCCTCCTAAGTCCACCACTTTCCATCATAAACCCTATCATATCCCTAAAACATATGTGGCCATTCCACCTCCATCATCCTACAATTGTCAAGAGCATGTGACCATACACCTTCCACCATCCAATCTACCTCCGCTACTTCCAACTCCTAATATCCCTCCATGCATTTTACCACCACTTCTTCCAACACATTATCCATCCATCTATAAATCCTCTAAATATCCCAATCATGGCCAACAAATGCACATGTTGTCTAAACAACAAGCTTCCACCAACCTCACTTCCACCATCCCCAGGGGATTCAAAAGCACAAATTTGGATGCCTCTACCTATAAAGTAAAAAATCCTAAGAGTCCTCATGACCTAGGATACAAAAGCCAAGAATCTAAGAAACATCCATCTCAAAATTTGCATACACCCACACACCTCAATGCCAAACTAAAAAAGGTGTGGGTCCCCAAGCAACAAATACTTATCTCAGAAGCTGCACAAAAGATGCATATACCCAAGCCCATACCTTCACAGGTAAAATCTAAAAGCAAAATGGTTTGGATACCCAAGCAAAAAGCCATGAAGTCAAATAAGGCATCCACCTCTAAAGCATCCCAACCATCCACTTTCTCCCATGCCATCCACACGTCTCAAATCCTTCCATCCCACATGACAAACAAAAATCAGAAGTATACTAAGTCTATGTGGGTCCCTAAAGACCTACATCACTCATCCACAAGGCAAAAATGTCCATTGCTTCCTACACCACCTTCCCATCATAAGCTTCAATGTTTATCATGGTGTGTGCAACCATTGGTCATGGTTCCCTTCCATTCCATGACACTTACACATAACTCCATCTCCCCTCCCTTCCACTACTAGCCTACATATCTTCCCCATCCTACTCCCATGGTCCATGCTTTTGCATAAGCTTTCCAATCCGTATATCTACATCAGCATCCACTATCGTACCCTTCCATAATCCAATATCTACCATTCTCCATCTCACTTTCATGCAATCCCCTACCAACATCTATGACACTCACTAGCTCTAGGATCTAAACATCAATAAGTCAATGATCAATCAACACCAACATCATGAAGTAACTGTTGACCTATTTTCCTATGTCTAGAGCCAAATAGTTCACCTTGTATTTTCCTTGAAAATCCTTTAGAAGTGACCCTACAAAGCTAAATCTTTCAAGTACTCATGCATGCCTTGTCAAAAAATCCCAAAGTCTTGCCTGAAGAATCCTTGCAGAAAACCCAGAAAAACCTAGAAATCTTTTGGTTTCAAAAAATTTCTAAGTCACTTGGCCTTCGCAGTACAAAATGTGCAAAAAATAGTTGTATGCAAATGTCTTTGTATATACAAAGCCATTTGTATGTACATGCAGGTTCAAATGTACATTGGCGGGTAAAAAATCCCAATCGGCCTTCAAAAAAGTGAAAAAAATAGTTGTATGCATCTTTGCATGCATATCAGATTTGTATATGCATTTGGGGAATCTGTCGCAAGTTCTTAGAATATTCTGCGCTTGTATGTCAAGATGAATGTATATCGGGTTTGTATGTTTGCACATACAACGGGTATATACAATGAAAAGTATACAAGAGGAAATGTACATTGCCGATATGCAAAGCAGAAAGGAGGTGAGTCATACATACAAAGGATGAATGTACATTTTTACAATGTATATCGGTGACATACAAGACCTACATACAAGTAAAGATGCAAAGTCAAAATGAAGAGTTGCTACAGTGGCTTGTATATGCGATTGTATGTTCGCACATACAATCAAATATGCATTCCTAATATACAAGCCGGATCTTAAAGGAGCATACATTCCAGTTGATAAAGGGCAAGATTCCGCAGTTTGTATGTATAATTTGCTTGTATGTTCGCATTGTATATGCAACATACAAAGGATACATACAGGGGGAAACATACAAGGTGGACCCGACTGGGAACTCAAATATAGTTAATGATCTTTTGAAATCTGTGGCTTGCATGTATATGGCATTTGTATATGCCGATATACAAAGAATGAAAATACAAGGCCCAGATTTCATTTTTTCTCCCAATCCGATTGATAAAGTGGCTGGCGTCTGACTTGTATGTTATGGGCATTGTATATGCCAACATACAAAGAAGGTACATGCAAACTGGACCCGATGGTAAATTCAAGCCTGCTTCATAATCTTTTGACTTCCAGATGGTTTGCATATTTGCGGTTGTATGTTGTATATACAATGCGATATGCAAAAAATCAGATGCAAGGAAGATGTAATTTTTTTAGCGTTGCTTCTCAGACCAGCTCAGTGACAAATTAGGTGATGACACGTGGCAGGTGTCATACATGCAAAAGGTGATAGAGAATTAGAGGGGTCCGCCCTTGTATGTGACCATTGTATTGTATATACAAGGTGACATACATTTGAAGATACAAGCTCATATGCAAAAGCATTTTCAAAAGGACAAAGCCCGCGCTTGCATGTTGGTGTATACAAAGCGCTTTGCACATATAAAGACATTTCAGAGGCTAATTTAGATAGCGATATATACACAGATGCAAAGTGATATATACAGGTAGTTGACTGAAACTTTGACCGCCTGTATCTCCTCCATTTTAGTGAATTTTGACATGCTGTAAAATGAAAAAAATGCTCATTTTTGCCTCCTCTTTCATTTGCTGGGGATTTCAGGGACAGTTTCTCACTTTCAGTTTTGGAACTAGATTTGCATGCTTTGACTGCGGGACGTTTCAGCAATCTTTTCGAGTAGAATGCAAATATTTGTTGCATTCATTGTTGCAGGTAGACGAAGCTGCTCCTATTCAATGCCAAAATATCTTCCACCATTTCAGAGAGGGTTGATGATTCAGTAGCTTACATTGAAGTCTAGAAATATCTTCCATCTGCACCAGTTCTAGATCTTTCGTGCCATAACTCCTTTCAGTTGAACGTCCCTTCAGGAGATATTTTCTGATACAACTCATTGAGCAAATTTTGTAACCAACCTAGGTTAGTTTGGAATGCTATATATATGCATTCAAATGATGTAAATAAGGTTGGAAATTTTTTGAGCATTGAGGCTTTTCTATTTCCAAACAGAGCTTTCTGCTACTATAACTTTGCCTTCCCATTAAATATATGCAAATTATTTTTGCCTCTTTGGACTGAGTTTTAGTTTTGTGTGAATCTGCATATGTTTGCCTATGAACGTATTGTTCCTTCAATCATCTGGTTTCTCACCTTTGCTAGGATCAGTTGAATCTGTGTATGTCTGCTTGCTATATTTAGTTATGCTGTGCATCTTCTTAGTATTGTGAGGGTTCTTTTATTAAACTTGGTGAATCACCCTTTGTTTTCAAGCTTTTTTGTTTCATCCTTCATTTTAAAGCATTCCTTCTCCCTTTTCCTCTTAAGATTTAGTAGTTTTAGGTGATAACCAGTTAAGGAAGCCAGCCTTCTCTGGAGGTCTGATCTCATTTAGCAAAGTCCCACACTTAGAGATCATTCCCATGTTACTCCAGATTGGTGAGGTTTCACAACTGCATGCAAGGGTGCAAATCTGGGTGTTAACAATTTTGGCACGCCTGGTGGGATAGAGAGTTAGAGCAACGATCAAATATTATCTCTTATTGCTAGTTTTGATGTGCAACCAGTGATTTTCAGACCTGTAAGAGGTTAACACTTGCATATCTGGTGACTCAAACTAAGGGGAGACAAGCAGATCAGTTCTGTTGTGACATTTTATGAGAAAGATTCAAACTAGGAGTTCAAATACATTTGATTACTTGCAGCTGTCTCCACCTAGAAGACAGAGCAGGTCTGTGGTAAGGACTCTAGTTTCTAAAAGAATACAATCAACTCCACCAAATTTTAGGCCAGTTGCACCTGTAGTTCCTACACCAACTCAAGAGATCCTACCTCTAGCCGTTCCAATGGTAAGAAATCAGCCATTTGTGGCTTTTGATGGGGGCAGCCCATTGAATTTAACAATACATGATGTTATACCCATGGAAGCTTTGAAGAGTCTACCCTATTTCACAAGGGAGAATCAAACTACCCCTATTGAGCACATTAGAGACATGGCTTCTCTATGTGGAGTGCATCATATAACCCAAGAAAATGTGGCCATCAAGCTGTTGGCTACTTCATTCAAAGGAAAAGCATTGCAATGGTTTAGGAGTTTACCAGTGCAAACCATTACAACCTGGGATGGTCTAGGTGATAAGTTAAATAAGCAATTTCAAGATAAATCAGACAACTTGTCATTGGTTGAACAGATGACTACAATAAAGAGAGCTCCTCAAGAGCAAATGATGGATTTCAACTTCAGATTCTAGAAGACATGGGACATAATTCCTACCATGGTAAGGCCTCCAGTTGAATATGCTTTTCTGTATTTTTTGAAAGCCCTAAATAGTGATATTTCAGTGATGATACAATCATTAGGAGGTACTAGTTTACCTGATGCATATGAAATAGCTATTAGAGCAGAGAATAGCCTGATTCAGGCTGGAAAAATAGCACCTAGACTACCAATGCCCATCTTCCCTGAGATTCAAGCTTCTATGCCCTTACCAATTCCATATTTTGCCCCTTTACCTACTATAGCAGCATTACCAAGTACTACCAATTCTGAAAATGCTGCTTCTAGCTCATCACAAGAGTTAAAGGATATTAAAAATAGCTAACAGAAAATAGAAAATATCCTGCAAACTTTTGGGAATGAGTTAGTAAACATCAAAATGCAGCAGTCCCAGAATAGACAGCCCTATCAGCAACCCAGTCAAGGGCAAAATCACCCTTATCAAGGGCAGAACCAACCATATCGAGCTAACATGCCACCTTATCAAAGCAATTATCAGGGTACCAGGCATAATGTGAATTAGAGGCCTTTTCAGCCTTACAATTTGGTGCCCATTAATGCTGTCAAGGACCTTGTTCTTGTTCAGAATAACCTTACAGCTAAATATAAATGGTGTTTTCCATGCAATCAGCCACACAATCAGGCAGCCTGCTCGAATGGGGTTATAAATTAGGCTTTGATGGTACAGAATGTTGCAGTCTCACAACCAAATATGCCTAATGATGGGGCTGTGCAATAGTAGGAGCAACCTCAGAGTGATTCTGCCTTCATGAACTAGTAGGAAGGTGAATTCTGTGGCATGAATAGAGATAACACTCCAGTCGCAGCAAATACAAGGGCCAAGAAGAGGGGTTATGAGATTGAGCAAGCAACAAATAAAGGAAAGGGACATGCTGATGCTTCTACATCCCAAATTCCCCATATTTTATAAAGAAATGTTTCAGCAACAGTAAGGGAGATGCCTCATCTACAGGCTGATATTGTTGCTACAAAGTCACAACAAAAGGTAAGTGTCACTCCACCTTTCAATATCATTGAAAATATGAAGAAGATGAATGTGACAATGTCTATGTGGGATTCTCTATCCATCCCAAGCCAAAAGGGGATGTTGCAATCTGCCTTATCTAATTTAAAAGTGTCCAATGATACAATTGTCAACCCACCTAGGGTTGTCCTTACCAATTCCTCTCAGGATAACAACAAACAACCAAACAAAAGTGCTAAGCCACTCCCATTTTATGTATCTTTGATAATTGGTGACAAGTTAGTACACAATTGTATAGTGGATAGTGGTGCAAGCAGTTTTGTGATGCCAAAACAAATTGCTGATCAATTGGGATTGAAGTACCATCCCCTTGAGAAAGGTGTACTTCAACTAGATGGCACAGCTGTCAATACTATGGGTGTGATCAAGGACCTATGTCTCACTCTGCACACTTGCCCAAATGTTTCCATTTCCCAAGAGGTCTTCATCATTGATTTGCCTCCTTATTTTGCCATGTGCTTATCAAGAGAATTCACAGCCAAAATAGGAGGATATTTATCCTCGGACTGGTCCCACATGTTTTTCAGGACCAGATATGGCACCAAAGTAACTCTAAAATCTGAATTGCTTTCAAATCATCACATAGAGCCCTACACACCAAGTGTTGTTAATGCAAATTGCATTATTTCTGATGATCCTGAACTTATTGCTGCTCAAGAACTACAAGCTGAGAGCATACCAGAAGTGCTATTGAGGGAGTGGGCCTCAGAAAATGTTGTAGATGATCCTGAGGCACACATTCAAGAAGCTGGTATGGGGGATTACATACTACATGAGCCTAAAACAGCAATTCCAAATCTGGTAAAGGATGCATAACAACAGACAGAGCAGCAAGAGGAAGTATGGAAAATGTACTTTGATGGCTCTAGGAACAGGAATGGATCTGGCAGTGGTGCAATGCTTGTGTCTCCACAAGGTGAAAAATATTATTCTGCTTTCTGTTTTGCCTTTTCTTGTACAAATAACACTACTGAATATGAGGGATTGATCCAAGGTTTGTAGTGGGCAAGAAAGAGGAAAATTGGTTGTTTGCAGGTGTTTGGGACAGTGAATTTATTGTAAATCAGGTAAGAGGGCTGCATGTCACCAAGAATGATACTTTGAAATGCTATAAGCATAGGGTATGGGACATGATTGAAGAGTTTGATGCTTTCAACCTGATCTCTATTCCAAGAAATCAGAACTCCCATGCTGATAGGTTAGTTGCAATTGGGGCTCAATTTGATATCCCCAGTGATATTCAACAAGATAAGGTGCAGCCTCATATAAAAATAGTTGACAAACCCTCTATCCCTGACAATAATATTCATTGGCAAGTTTTTAAAAGTGATGAGCAGATTTTGTGGTTCCTGTTAGAGGAGGATGAGTTTTCCATGATGAATCAGGATAAACTCAAACAACAGTATGGCAATGATCAAATTGTCTAGCTGAGAACAAACAAGCTGCCCAAGGGATTGGTAACCTTGGAATCTATTTTTGGCACTGATGATCAGTTGAAGAAGACCAAAACCGCCATGCAGATGAAAGATGAACATTATGAGGAATTGGAAATTTTCAAGGGTAAACTCCTCAAAATAGGTAAAATCTATTCGCCTGAGGATAGGAGGGCTTTTATTGCTCTTTGTCAGGAGTTTGAAGATGTGTTTGCTTGGGATTATTCAGACTTGAAGGGATTTGATCCTCATATTGCCCAGCATACCATAGAGTTAGAACCAGGTAAAAAACCTATAAGGCAAAAACAGAGACCCCTAAATCCAAAGTTG
This sequence comes from Cunninghamia lanceolata, assembly GCA_027924645.1. Classification (NCBI taxonomy): domain Eukaryota; kingdom Viridiplantae; phylum Streptophyta; class Pinopsida; order Cupressales; family Cupressaceae; genus Cunninghamia; species Cunninghamia lanceolata. The sequence goes on from BSBN01000948.1 coordinate 1,342,621, forward strand.
GAGCCCCTGATGATTAAAGAATTGACCAAGTTGATCGAGGGAAAGATCATTTTCCTGATCAAGCATACTTCTTGGGTCTCCAACCTTGTCCCTGTCAAAAAAAAGAATGGGGAGATTAGGCTGTGTGTTGACTTCAGAGACCTCAATAGAGCCTCCCTAAAAGACCACTACCCACTACTCTCAATGGAGCAGATTCTACAAGTAGTGGCTGGTTCTTAAAGGTTCTCCTTGCTTGATGGATATTCTAGCTATAATCAAGTGTTAGTCAAGGAGGAAGATCAATTTAAAACTGCTTTTACTACCAAATGGGGCACCATGGCCTACAAAAGGATGCCTTTTAGTCTCTCAAATGCTGGCTCAACTTTTCAGAGAGCTATGGACATGGCTTTTAAGGGTTTGCTATATAAACTGGTGCTGGTGTACCTTGACGACATAATAGTTTTTTCTAAGAATGCATCTAAACATATGTCCCACTTGAGGCAGGTATTAGAGAAATGCAAAGAGTTTGGGATATCTCTCAATCCCAAGAAATGTATTTTTGCTATGCATGAAGGCAAGCTGTTAGGGCATGTTGTATCAAAGGAGGGCATTACCATTGATGTAGAAAGGGTAAGAGCTATTTTGGAGCTGCCCTTACCTAGCCATGAGAAGGGGCTTCAAAGCTTTATTGGCAAAATTAATTTTCTGCAAAGATTTATACCTAACATTGCAAATCTTTTGAAGCCTTTGAGATCCATGTTAAAAAAGAATACAGTTTTCAGTTGGACGAAAGAGGCCAAACTTAGCTTTGAGTCCATAAAAGAAGCATTGTTAGTTGCACCAACTCTGGTAAATCCTGACTTTTCCAAAGATTTTATTCTATATGCTTTTGGTGTTCTAGATACAATCTCTGCAATTCTGGGACAGCAGCAGAGTGGCGGCTTTGAACAGCCAATCGCTTTCTTTATCCAGGGGCTAGAAGAGTACGAACAGAGGTATAGCTTTGTTGAGAAACATGTCCTTGCAGTGGTGAGGAGTCTCAAGAAATTTCGGCATCTTGTTTCTAATAACAAGAGACATTTGATGGTTGCTCACCCTAGCGTGAAAGAGTTCCTATTAAGTAAAGATGTTAATGAGAAAAGGGCCGGTTGGATCACCAAAGTCATGGAATATGACATGGAGATCAAGATAACCAAGCTTGTTAGAGGTAGAGGACTCAATGAACAACTCGCTACCAGTTCTGAAAAAGAAGTAGAAAAAGAAGAAGAGGTGCTTCTGACCATTGAAGATACACCTTAGGAAGATACAACAGAAATGGGCACAAGTTGGGTTAGTAACATGACTCAATTTTTGCAAACTGGTAAAGGTCCAGCAAGTTTAGATAGAACCAAGAGGATGTACTTTAGATTGCAGTCTATTCCATATGTTTTAATAAATGGCATCCTTTTGAGAAAGGATTTTAATGGTGTATTGTTAAGATGCATGGATGATGATCAAACTGACAAGGTGTTGCATGAGTTTCATGATGGAACAACAGGGGGTCATTTTGCCCCAAAGACTACTGTTTGGAAAATAATGAGAGCTGGATATTACTGGCCCAGCTTATTCGAGGATGCCCATGCATGGGCTAGAAAATGTATAAAATGTGCCATTTTTGTAAGCAAAGAAAGGCTGCCAGCCTTACCTCTACGGCCAATTCAAGTAGAGCAGCCCTTCATGAGATGGGGTATTGATTTCATAGGTCCCATTAACCCACCATCAAGTACAGGCCACAGGTGGATACTTACAGCTACAGACTTTTTCACAAGCTGGATTGAAGCAATGGCTCTGAGGGAATCCAATGATAATATTGTTTTAAATTTTTATCATGATTTGATATCTAGATTTGGAGTGCCTGAGTCAATCATCTCTGACAATGCTTTAGCCTTTGTTGGCCTAAAGATAACTGACTGGGCTATTAAGAATGGGATCTATTGGAATACTTCATCAAATTATTACCCACAGGGTAATGGTTTGGCTGAATCTGCAAACAAAAATCTCATAAGAATTATTAAAAGATCAATGGAGGACAACCAGAGGACCTGGCACACTAATTTGAAATATGCCTTATGGGTAGATAGAATATCTCCCAAGAGGTCTATTGGGAACTCCCCATATATGTTAGTTTATGGGAAAGAGACAAGATTGCCTATATCTGTGGAGCTGCCAGCACTTAATATCATGAATCAGCTGGAGATGTTTGAAGAAGAGGATCTCATGGCTGTCAGGTATGCTCAACTTATGGAGCTTGAAGAAATTAGAGACAAGGCTATTAAAACCATGGAGTATCATCAGCTTCAGACCAAAAGAAATTTTGATCAAAAGGCCACTCCCAGAATCTTTAGGGAGGGTGATATGGTGCTCAAATGGGATGAATTAAAGAGCAGGCCAGGAAAACACTCCAAGTTTGACAGCATGTGGAGTGGCCCATTCCTCATTACTGAATGCAAGGAGCACAATGCATTTCAGTTATCAAATATGGATGGACAAAATTTGCCTATCCCAGTCAATGGGATACACCTGAAGAGGTGTTTTGAGGTATGAGTGCCTTGTAAATTAGTAGATTAGATTTCTTGCTTTCAATAAGTGCTACTGCACAATAGTTTAGATTCCCTTTTTGTTTTCCCTAAGTGCTGTCTAGCATAGTTGGAGGGGTTGCCTTCAGCATTTTTGTCTGTTTTGGTTTTTTAATGTTCTTCACTGATATATGTTGAGTTGCTAAAGTTAGAATTGTTTGTCAAAGTATATTTTAGTCTATGTATAACTCCATGCCTAATGGATGCTTAAGGCCACTGATCTAATTGTTTAGTAGGCAAACATCCCATAGAGGTCGCTAAATTGTTGACCTGTTTTCCTCTGTCCAGAGCCAAATAGTTTACCTTGTATTTTCCTTGAAATACCTTTTGAAGTGACCCTACAAAGCTAAATCTTTCAAGTACTCATGCATGCCTTGTCAAAAAATCCCAAAGTTTTGCCTAAAGAATCCTTACAGAAAACCCAGAAAAACCCAAAAATCTTTTAGTTTCAAAAAATTTCTAAGTCATTTGGCCTTCACAGTACAAAATATGCAAAAAATAGTTGCATGCAAATGTCTTTGTATATACAAAGCCATTTGTATGTACATGTAGGTTCAAATGTACATTGGTGGGTAAAAAATCCCAATCGGCCTTTAAAAAAGTGAAAAAAATAGTTGTATGCATCTTTGCATGCATATCGGGTTTATATATGCATTTGGGGAATCTGTAGCAGATTCCCAGAATATTCTGCGCTTGTATGTCAAGATGAATGTATATCAGGTTTGTATGTTTACACATACAATGGGTATATACAATGAAAAATATACAAGAGGAAATGTACATTGCCGATATGCAAAGCAGAAAGGAGGCGAGTCATACATACAAAGGATGAATGTACATTTTTGCAATGTATATCGGCGACATACAAGACCTACATACAAGTAAAGATGCAAAGTCAAAATGAAGAGTTGCTACAGTGGCTTGTATATGTGATTGTATGTTCACACATACAATCAAATATGCATTCCTAATATACAAGCCGAATCTGAAAGGAGCATACATTCCAGTTGATAAAGGGCAAGATTCCATAGTTTGTATGTATAATTTGCTTGTATGTTCGCATTGTATATGCGACATACAAAGGATACATACAGGGGGAAACATACAAGGTGGACCCGACTGGGAACCCAAATATAGTTAATGATCTTTCGAAATCCGCAGCTTGCATGTATATGGCGTTTGTATATGCCAATATACAAAGAATGAAAATACAAGGCCCGAATTTCATTTTTTCTCCCAATTCGATTGATAAAGTGACTGGCGTCCAGCTTGTATGTTATGGGCATTGTATATGCCAACATACAGAGAAGGTACATGCAAACCGGACCCAATGGTAAATTCAAGCCTGCTTCATAATCTTTTGACTTCCAAATGGTTTGCATATTTGTGGTTGTATGTTGCGTATACAATGCGATATGCAAAAAATTAGATGCAAGGAAGATGCAATTTTTTTAGCGTTGCTTCTCAGACTAGCTCAGCGATAAATCAGGTGATGACATGTGGTGGGTGTCATACATGCAAAAGGTGATAGAGAATTAGAGGGGCCCGCCCTTGTATGTGACCATTGTATTGTATATACAAGGTGACATACATTTGAAGATACAAGCTCATATGCAAAGGCCTTTTCAAAAGGACAAAGCCCGCGCTTGCATGTTGGTGTATACAAAGCGCTTTGCACATATAAAGGCATTTTAGAGGCCGATTCAGATAGTGATGTATACACAGATGCAAAGTGATATATACAGGTAGTTGACTGAAACTTTGACCGCCTGTATCTCCTCCATTTTAGTGAATTTCGACATGTTGTAAAAGGAAAAAATGTTCATTTTTGCCTCCTCTTTCATTTGGCGGGGATTTCAGAGACAGTTTCTCACTTTCAGTTTTGGATCTAGATTTGCATGCTTTGACTGTGGGACGTTTCAACAATCTTTTTGAGCAGAATGCAGATATTTGTTGAATTCATTGTTGCAGGTTGAGGAAGCTGCTCCTATTCAATGCCAAAATATCTTCCACCGTTTCAGAGAGGGTTGATGATTCAACAGCTTGCATTGAAGTCTGGAAATATCTTCCATCTGCACTAGTTCTAGATCTTTCGCGCCATAACTCCTTGCAGTTGGACATCCCTTCAGGAGATATTTTCTGATATAGCTCATTGAGCAAATTTTGTAACCGACCTAGGTTAGTTTGGAATGCTATATATATGCATTCGAATGATGTAAATAAGTTGGAAATTTTTTGAGCATTGAGGCTTTTCTGTTTCCAAACAGAGCTTTCTGCTACTATAACTTTGCCTTCCCATTAAATATATGCAAGTTATTTTTGCCTCTTTGGACTGAGTTTTAGTTTTGTGTGAATCTGCATATGTTTGCCTATGAACGTATTTTTCCTTTCAATCATCTGGTTTCTCACCTTTGCTAGGATCAGTTGAATCTGTGTATGTCTGCTTGTTATATTTGGTTATGTTGTGCATCTTCTTAGTATTGTGAGGGTTCTTTTATTAAACTTGGTAAATCACCCTTTGTTTTCAATCTTTTTTGTTTCATCCTTCATTTTAAAGCATTCCTTCTCCCTTTTCCTCTTAAGATTTAGTAGTTTTAGGTGATAACCAGTTAAGGAAGCCAGTTTTCTCTGAAGGTCTGATCTCATTTAGCAAAGTCCCACACTTAGAGATCATTCCCATGTTACTCCAGATTGGTGAGGTTTCACAACTGCATGCAAGGGTACAAATCTGGGTGATAACAATAACTCCTAAACATCATCAAGTCAATGATCAATCAACACCAACACTATAACCTTCAAACAACAACACAACACTGCAACCTCCAACTTTTGACATCAATGACAAACACATCAACAAAATCCCCCTTTGTCATTGATGGCAAAACAAAAACTCTCCACTCTCTCTCTCCCCCTTTGACATCAAGGACAAAGGACTGTGCTATTTAAGGAATCCCCCCCTATAAGATAAGTATATCTCCATTAAAATCCATGAATTATCATGCAATCTACTTATCACATCAATTAGCACTGTCAATCTTGTCAAGACTATCATTACACTGGTATAGTCACTAGACCCCTGCAACAAAAATATTTCAAGACCAAATCATCACTGTGCAAGAAAGATCTACAAACTAATGAAACTTGACTGTGTCATACATGTAGAGCACTATATTGGTCATGGCATTTTGAGAGGAGTAGAAAGCATATCATTGTCAAAGTGTCAAATAGATCATTAAATCACTACAAAGGAAATCACTCCCGACTGTTGTCAAGACTCAAATCATAGACCTCTGAAATATCATTGTACTTATGCTAACATAGTTATCATACCATTGTCATCTTGCACCTAATTCTTCTTGGACAAGTAGAAATTGTCATTTGGCATGAATATCATTTTCACAAATAATAGTTTGATGCAAACAAAGTACTAAGAGTCACTGCAGTCAAATGTCACACCCACTCTTGTTAAGATGATCACTACTCTATTAATACACTGTTAGAAACATGAATAAAAAATCACTGGTACAACATAGTATGATAGACTGTCACACACTACTAAGAGAAAAATAGTATATCACTACCCATTAACTGCACTTTAATCAGTCTAATATTGATACTAAACCTAGTGTATTAAGCTATGAATTTTTAGCAGTCTCATATTGAACATACCTTCCATGCACTCTATGTAATTTCTTTCTATGTGGCCAACTTTGTTACACCAATAGCAAACTACATTCATATTTCTATAAGATGCAAATTGACTCCTACAATCAATTGCTTTATGCCCATAACCATTACATGAGTAACAATAACCAGGAAAGGAATAATTGTACCTTATAGATTGATTTTGCCTGGTAGGTGGAGATCATGTGTACCTAATGATTCTTCTTCTTCCTCCACTGTTGATGTTCTTGAAAAATCCATTTTCAGCACTCTTATCTTCTGCCTTCTTCTTGTCTTTAGTCTCAAGAGCAACATAATGATAGTTAAGATCTATTTTCTATCTAGGAGCATTTCTTATCTTAAAACTTTTACCTCTTTCATAGCCTAATCCAATAGTGTCCTTGTGAAGTTTTTGTTTGCCCAACATCTCATACAACTTGCTAGTGCTCTCTTCAAACTTCTGATTTTTGTTTGACTGAATCTTGAGATTTTCAATATCTTTTCTCAAGGTGACTATCTCTACCTCTAGTTTTAAGCATTCAATTGATTTGACTTCAGATTCAGAATTTGTTACATCTACTATCCTTTTAGCCTCTTCAATCTTTGTTTTTAGGTTAATGACTAGTTTGTTTTATTCTTCAATTTGTACTCTTAAATCTACAACCAAATTTCTTGCCTCTTCAAGAGCTGAAAGTATTTTGACCTTGGAGTCCTCTTCTTATTGAATTTGTAACTCTAATCTCTGGTTCTCTTTTTTGAGTTTCTTGATCTTATCTAGAGCACAAATGAGTTCACCTTCAATATCAATTTCACATTCACCTTCATCATACTCCTATTCATATTCACTCACAATGTGGTTTCCTTCTTTGTCAACATTCTCAACTACAAAATCATCTTCAATCACCAAGATGTCCTCTCTTTTAAATATATCACATGATTTGTTTGAAGCTGGTTGATCAAATTTTGCTTGACATTTTTCCTTCACTCATTTCTTTTACTCTTTCCCATAATATTCCACCTCCAGGATCAACCCGAGTCTATTAGACTTCTCCTTGGAACCTGTTACTCTGATACCAATTGTTGGAATACAATGGATCACTAAGAGGGGGGTGAATCGGTGATCTAATAAAACTTTTTCATTCATCAACCTTGTAAAACAATCAATACCAACATAAACATGGAAGACAATAAGATCACACAAATGAAACCATGACACAAGTATTTAAAGTGGAAAACCCTAAATAGGAAAAAACCACTATCCAACCTCATCAATCTTTATTAGGTCTCACTAACCAAAATCTCACTAATTACATACATGCCCCACTGGCTAGGATCTCACTGATCACATATATGCCTCACTGGCTAGGATCTCAATGATCACATACATGCTTCACTGGCAAAGATCTCATTGATCACAATAACTCCAGTCTCAAAATAAGAAGATAAACATAGAGTAATACTTTGTTTACATTGATATCAATGGTTATTGATGACTTCTATAACTCTCTTAATCAAAAAACTTATCTCTCCTAAATTGGCACAAAAGTATAACTTTTCAGGACCTCCATACTTTCAATACAAAAGATCATTACTTTGATATCATGGGAAAATGCACTATCCTGATTATAATGATAGCATAGACTACATGGCAACATCTGAGTTCAAGACACATTCACATCCAAATTGTACCCCTTCTTCTTTGCACACAAGATTCTTCACAAGACTCCTTAACAAACACTATGAACAAACATATATGAACAATAAACAATGAACCATGAAATATTTGCTTCAAACACCAATTTCACCTGTTTGAAAAATAATCCATCAACATACAACTCTGCATACATAGATGACTATACTGTTGTATATATGGACAAATAGTTCACTAAATCTCTACACACATTTTTTACTATCACATTCTTTAAATGATAAAAAAGAATAATACCAAAACAGTGACTTCTTGTTACATAGCCAAAGACAATAATAACATGAACATATTCACATATAAAACATATGCACACTATCCTTACAAGCTTCAAGAATCAATGTTCTCAATCAGATCACACTTATGTAAAATACACTCCTTTCACAGTGATATAAAAGCATTATATAGCACTATAGCACTACCATTCAACTTTCCATCACTATGCATAATCAGATCAAACCCAATCATAACACTTCAAATGGACATTCAAACCAAAAAACTTTTCATGCTCTCATCACTACACAACAAATAATCAGTGTACATCAAAACACAAATCACAAAGCATCACACAGCCTTAGGATTTTGTCTCTCAAATCAACATAAAGAGACAGTTATAAACTAACTAAAACTATTCTCTGTACATCCTCGACACTCACATTATCTTCACTATCTCTAAGATCCATACTCACTCAAAATCCTAGAAAAGCAACTTCAATTCCATCCCATACACTTTGCTTTTAAACCCTAAGACCATCGGTTGCTATTACATTTGAAGAAACTACTTCACAACTAACAGACAGTTAGGTGCCCATCAAGTTTTAACACATAGAAGGAATTGTTGAGTTTTGAATGAAATTAAACATACACCTTTGATTCATTCTTTCGTTCCCTAGAGACTTTCAATAGACACCATCAATCTTAAGTTGGTGCTTGAATACAAATCAGTTAACTGATAGAGCCAGTTGCCCTAGGTAAGGGGCCAGTCATTTCATGACTTAGGTATCATCCATGTTATAACTTAAGTCACTTTAACCTTCTATTACAAGTCAACTACGTTTTATAAAGAAAGTGCATAACCATCACTTGAAACCTTTAATCATTTAAATGCTAGAGTTTAATCATTGAAACTTTTAGGGTTTTAGAAATGTAGTTGTAGATGAGAAAATTTAGACAAAAATGAAAGATAAAACAAATGCATGCATTACCTTTGACCAAACCCTTCGAATACCTTAGATGCTTTGAAAGATGGATGCATGCATGATTGATCGCTTGAATGATTGTATTGTTGATTGATCACAGTCATAGTATAATGTTGATAAGAGATAACCAGATGGAAGATAATAGATGAGGATGGATGAGAAGATTGAAGAAGAATGATGCAAAGGTTCTAATGATAATTTGATAGCATAAGGATATCAAACTCAATGCATACAAATGGCTTATGAGAGGCCGTATTTATAGACAAAGGTGAGAGGATGATCAACGGTGGAGGATAAAAGAAGAAACCAATGGAAGAGGATGAATGAGAGATAAGAAAAACCCTAAAGAATAAATTCTTGCAACTTTCTAAGAGAGTGAACACTAATCTCTGCCTATAACTTTGACACAAACAACTATGCACTTACCAACTGAATATACCTTGAAAGATCAACAATAACACCATGAACTGAGAAAGGACACTAAGCATCACACTGTGTAAATATTACTACTGTGACATGAAGATTTTCACCAACATTGTAATTTGAAAAGTACAAGAATCTTTGCCTTTAGAGCCTCAAGCCATGGAGCACTTTTGGATGCAGCAATCATCATGACAACAACATCCAATATCAATCACAATGAAATGAGTATCAACAAAGACATCACTCTGCCATTCCAATCTAACTGAGGGCATATATAATCCAACTCATCAAGCAACTCTATAATGATGGAACAAACCTTGCAACCTTGTATGAAACATTGCATATCTTGTAGCATCATCACCATGAAGAGAATGACTGATACTTTATGTTTTTGTATCAGCTATGAAATGACCTTGTCAACATCATAGAGTTATAATCAACATCATTTGTCAACATCATATGGTTATAATCAATACCATCAATATCAATACCTTGAATCACCTACAACATGAAACAACATGATCCACTTTTGCTACTATAACAACTAACTATCAAACCACACTATCATAGAGATGAGTATATCAACACAACAATCATCAATATCATCAAGATAGGAAGAAACATAAATAAGAAATGATCAATCAACACTAACATCATGAAGTAACTCCTAAACATCATCAAGTCAATGACCAATCAACACCAACACTGCAACCTTCAAACAACAACACAACACTGCAACCTCCAACTTTTGACATCAATGACAAACACATCAACAGTTGTTAGTTTGCAATGATGATGTACATATGGAGCATATAAGTCATGAGTTGAAGGGTTTGATACAAGGTGTGATGGAGGATGATGTGGTCAAAGTTTTGTAGGAATAAATTCAAGTCCTTAGTTGTGGCATGGGCATTCTAATGGATTTTTGTTAGGATTTAAGGATGGTAATCAAACACATGTTTGTGTCTCACCATAAAGGAGTTTTGATGCTGGTGAGCAACTATACTCTTCTATGTTTTAAAAATGGTCACTATTCTCACTCAGTGAGAAGTGTAGAATTAATTAAAGTCATTCTCTTTAATTGTTTGGAGAAATCTATTATGTTTTTTAATGTAGGTGTAGACACCTAAGCATGCATTCCCACATTCTCGTTGTCATCACACTAGATTTATCCCATAATTCCACTTCTAATATTAATTAATTATATTATATTTATTTAATTAATTAATTTTATCATTCCCCCAATATTAAATAAATAAATCCCAATTATTTAATTAATAAATATAACTATTCTCTTGACATTAATTAAATAAATTATGACTATTTACTTAATTAACTAACTAATTCATCCCTTCTTCTAATGTTCCAACTTTAATTGAATAAATCAACATTTATTTAGTTAATCCATCATCCCCTCAACATTCTCCAAAAATTAAATAAATACATAATTAATTTATCCTAAAATCCTCCTTAATCATTAGTTGATTAAATAACCTAGTTTAATCAATTAACTAATCATTTGTACATTCCTCCACCAAATCAGCAAAGTCAACCTTGCAATAGGCTTCAAACATGCACATGGCTCAAAAAATGGCCTTTTTGATCCTTGCCCTTCATAAAAAATAAGAAAATCCTCACCCTCCATCTCTCCTCAATCTTTAACCTAATCATGTGCACCAATCTCAAGATTCCACTTGTTGGATTCTCATTCTCTCTTGTGAATGGATCAAGCCAAACTCTCCATCACACAAGATCTAATTCTATCCATCCATCCTCTCTAATCCAAATCTATAAATCCACCATTCCACAAGTCATTTCTAAGAGTAGGAATTAGATGGAAAGTAAGGTTGTGCTGCTGGAATGAACAACCACATGTCAATACAACAATAATAATCAAACTAAACACATCCCGTATTGGCAACAAGGTTTGTGTGGTGAGGTCTTTTGTTCTCTCCCACCTTTTGTATTCAAATCTTAGCTCAATCAGAGGTATAGATTAATATAGAATAGGATAGGTATTTGCATGCATTTATCTATTTATTTTTATTCCACACTTGATATACACATTTTGGCATGCCCAGTGGGACCCATGTCCCTAACTAATTTTCACATTTGCAATTATGTTTGAAGTTTACTCATAGGTTTTCTACAAAATGGTATCTTCATTTCTTGTGTTGACATGTACATTCATCCCAACATGCCTTCAATGCACATGCATTTGGTTGCATTGTTGGGACTTCTTTATCATCTGCCATTTAATTTTCTTTATTTAACTTGGTGTTTACACATTTAATCAAATTTTTAGGTTAAACAAGCCTAGGAGGATTCTCTTGTCTAAATTTTGTGTTTATAGGCTTTTTTTACACACCTTTTATAGGTTGTTTGGTGTTTGGTGAGCCCTCAAAATGTTTTAGCACTTGTGTTGCACAATTTGGCATCCATGTTAACTTCATAATGCACCCGTTTCTAATTCGGTGTCCCCATCATCATGCTTAACTTTCATCCTTTTTATATTTTTTTCTAAATTACCTTAGCTCATTCAAGTCTCTAACACCTCTCTTCATCTAATTTGTGTTGTTTTAGGTCTTTATAGCTCATTGTGGCTTTACAGGTTTGTAAAATTTTCAACTCACTATGCACCTCTAGAATGAATGGTGTGCCTGTACATTCCCTGATGCATCCTTTCCATCCTTTCGCATCTTCATTTCAACCTGATGTGCCTTTGTTGGTAATTATTTTCTAACACTATTTCAGCACCTCTATTTAGACTGTTATGTTTCTATTTCATTCTTGAGCATATATGTTAATTGATTTAGCACATCCATTCTAATACTAAGCATTTCTTGTTTTTCTTAGTTTTTGTATTTTCTAACCTTTATGCTGATCTTAGTTTACTTCTTCTATTCTACTAACCTTACTTGTGTAGCAAAACCATGATTCCAAGGTATTTTCTCCAATCTACTAACACGTGGGTTGTAGGTTTTCTTGAGGAAGAAATATTTTTAAACCATTTGTGTTTTTGATTATTTTGTTAAGGTGAATTAAATAGTTTTCTAGATTAGTGTGTCCAAGGGTGTGTATGCTCTTCCCTCATGCCACAAAGTGATCTTGGTCCAAATTAGAAGCATCACTTGTGTGTATTGGTCTTCACACCTCGCATTAATTTTTTCTAAGGTAAATGAACTTGTTTGTTATGTTTACATGATACAAGGGAGTGTATTCTCTTCCCTTGCATTGTAAGGTGACCTTGGGAATCAAAAGCATCCCTTCATTAACTTTTTGTTTCACCTAAAAGGATAGAATTATGTATGCTCTTTCCTTGTGTCACAAGGTGATCTTGGAAATCAAAAGTGACTAGTCCTTTTCTTAGTTGCCTTTTAGTGGGCCTAGCTTGGAATTCATCACCAAGTTGCAACCTGATCCCATGTTTTCTAGAGGGATATATAAATTTGGGAGAGAATCAAAAGACTCTCCAATTGAGGTACATTTTTTGTTAATCCTAAGCTTGCAAGAAAATTTATAGCTTGAAAAGTGACATCAAAGAGTGGGTTACCCTCTTGTACCAAGCCATTAGACATACACCTCATTTTATGGATTTTGGCATCTCGTACCACAAGGTATATTTAGGACATCCCCTAGAAATCCTTGTTCAACATAGATAACTTTTAGCCATTCACAACTTGTGATGCATCGATAAGTGGTTATCCCTAGGAAGTTACTCACCATGTGCCTTTGGAAATGAAATAGTAGGCCACAAACAACAAAAAATTTAAGTTTGTGGTTAGTGCTTTGAGATCATGGGCCAATACTATTCATGACCAAGTTTACCTAGGTATAAAGGTGGGCTCATAAGTTGAACACTTCCACTTGAATAATTAGGTTTCTCATGTGCTTGACTTGTTTATGCCTAGTCTAAAATCAATAATCAATCCAAAAATACAAAAAAAATCAAAAAGTCAAAAATCCAAAAAAAACTCACAAGACAAAGGTTAAAAGCCCTCAAAATCCAAGATCGTGAAACAAACCCAACACCCTCACTCCATGTGAAATCCATCCATCTAAAATTCAAGCCATTGCAAATTGATCCCAAATCCCTAAATCCTAAATCCAAAAAATGAACAATCTCCCAAACCAAGCATCATCCATAAACCAAAAACCAAAATCAAATCCCAATCTCCAAATCAAATATCCTCCTAAAATATAACAACCACCCATTGCAAATAAAAATCAACCCAATCAATCAAATCAATCTACCTAAAGTCTTGGACCTTACACAAACTAGAATCAACCAATCAATCATCATCAAATTAAAATAAAAAATCAATCCCCTTCATCAAGTTACATAAGGCCCTAGACCTCCTCCCAAGATAACATTAAAAATCAAATCAAAACCAATCCAAATCAACCATACAAAGTCTCAAAAATCAATTCAAATCAAATCACCCCTCAAAATCAAACTCATCACCTTTATGCCCTTCGTCACTATATTGCAAGCCAAATTAAAAAATGAATTTTAATGACAACAACCCTTTTGGGTCGAGTTTCATCCATAATTCTCATATTAGGGCTACCTCTTATCTAGGATTTCTTGACAACATTAGTGAAGCTGGGAGTCTCCACAACCAAAGAAAATATTTTCCAAGGTTTAAAGAGTTCTTCAACCTTGACCAAACCTAAATCTTGCTAGATTAATTTGTGGATAGCGACAAAGACATCTTGGTGTAGCATCTTATTGAAGTAGGGTCTAAACTTCCCCATTGATATAACTTGGACAACCTTAAAAATATTATCAACCATGACTATGATAATCCTTGGGGTCATGAAATGACCCAACCAACTCATGATCCCACAAATTGTCATATCAACCAAACCAATGAGGATGGTACTTGATCACCCCTATCATTTGAAACAACACATCATCTAATAATCCCCCCATCAAGAAAAGCCACAAACATCCTCACTCAAATCCACATGACATACCTATCAAATAATCAAGAGAACCCACTATCCCAATCAAGATAGCCAACCATTCCCTAAAATGAATTTGCATCTCAAAATGTCAAACTAGTTTATTTCCAATCAAAAAATTCCAAACCAACCCACACCCTTTCCATTTATCTCCAATTGATAAGCCTATCAATTGAATTTGACACCTTTAAACAACCCCTTCATCAAACCATCCAACAAAACCCAATCTTTTCCAACTCCTTTATGCTTCCACCTCTTAGTACCCCCTTTGACCAAGAGTGGCAAGAGATGAAGAATTCCATCAAGGTATTGCAACTTGGGATGTCTAATCAACATAAGAAATACAAGTTTGAAGAAATTTGTCCCTATCTCTTTGATCAAACCATCTCCCAAATCCCCTTTCCACCTTATTTTGAGATTCCCAAATTTGACAAATACAAGGGAAAGGGTGATCCATACGACCATGTCAAAGAATTGTTCATGATATTCCAAGAGGTTGCATATGAAAATATGTACTTTCTCAAACTCTTTCCTTAGAGTTTGGGAGAACAAGCCTTAGAATGGTTTATACACTTTCTTCAAGACTCCATTATCCAACTTGACAGAGAAGTTTGTCACACACTTCTCCTACAACATCAAGCATGAGATTACTATGCTAGACCTTTATAACACAAAGAAATGTAATGGAGATATATTCTCATCCTTCCTAAAAATATGTTGAAGTACTGCAAGTAGATTTCCCTAGCCTATCTCTAAGAAACAACTTGTGCATATCTTCATCACAAACTTGAATCAAGAAATGGCCTTTCACCTTCAAGTGCATTGCATCATGACATTTGATGAGATCATTGAAAAGGGAGTCCACAGCAAGAAATATCTCATTTCCAAATGTTTGATCAAAATCTTCTCCAAGGACTACAATCAAATTTACAAACCTAAGTTTTGGGCTAAGAACAAAAAAGCAGTTAGTGATGGGGTCACTAACTCGAAACACATGCAAACTGCCAAACCATCAAAAGAATCTAAACATGTGAAAAATGTTCAAATGCCTACCAATATTTCTATTCCTTCCAGCCAACAAAAATCAAACAATAAAAATTACCAATACACCTTCTTGGTTGAACCCTTGGAAGTCGTATTTTAAAAACTTGTTCAAGAAAACATGGTGACCTGCCTTCTCACCAAATCTTTTGATGACATGAAACCTAAACTTTCATGGTTCAAGGATAATGAATATTGTGATTATCATAGAATCAAAGGCCATGCCATGAATAAATGCATGAAGCTCAAAATTACATCCAAGACCTAATCGACAAAGGTAAAATTGAAATAGAAGGAGATACATTGTCTTCACCAAATACACAAAGGGGGATATTTCAAAATCCATTTCCAAAGCATGAACATTCATATTCTTTGATGTCTAAATAAGGCCACAATTCTAGCTTTGCATCTGCGTGTGGCTAAGCTTCGGCAACAAAAGCAAATTGTTGACAATCATATAGCTAGAGGTGCCCAAATCAAAGCTTGCATGCATTAGGTCAAAGTGGGGATAGAGCCTCTAAAGAAATTTTCCAAGCCCTTCATGCTCACTACACCTCCTAGACCATTAAGAAAATCAAAGATGGCCATCAAATTTTGATTGGAATTCTTGATGTCATCTAGGCTTTTGTTCATCATTATGAGCAAGTTTTCATAGCTCAAGAGAGTTATCCTATAAGGAATCTTTACAAGAACACCTCAAGGTTTTCCCATGTCAGTTTTCTTCCCCTCAGTAAGCCTTTTGTAATTAATTGCTCACCATTGTTGATCTTCGATAAGCGGTGTTTTCTATGGTGAATAATAAAGCTCCCGGTTGTTATGGTTTTCTTTATGAGTCTTAGAAAGCTCTTTGGGATTTAGTATGTGAAGACCTTCATAAAGTCTATGCTAAAATGTTTCATTCTAATTCCCTAGGAAAAATTATAAACAAAGGAAATACTAAGTTCATACCTAAGTTTGGAGATCTCGAGGATATTTGCAATGGGTGACCAATCACTTTGCTTAATGTCTCCTACAAGATAATAGCTAAGGCTCTTGCTTTGAAGTTGTACCACCTTCTTCCCTTTGTGTTCAATGAAAGCTAGTTTCATGAAGTATATATATTATGGATAACATTATTGTAGTCTAGAAAGGTATGAAGTGGGCTAGACACTCATAGCGAAAAGTTGCAATCATGAAGATTAATTTTTCCAAAGCCTATGATCATATTTAATGTTCCTTTATCCTATCCATGATTTAGGATCTTGGATTTGGACCTTGCTTCATGTATTTTATTAAAATGCTTTTTTAGATGTCTCTGCTCACCTCACCATTAATGGGTATCATTTCAATTCTTTTAGGTTGTTTTAGTTAGTCTGCCAAGGATGCCCCTTAACCCCTACTCTCTATATTTTAGCTGCTAAAGGGTTTGGTTATCTTCTAGCCCATTGTATGACCCAAATATTGAAGGCACAAGACAACTGAGAGGGGAGGGTGAATCAATTGTATCAAAAACTTTAACTCTTCTTAAACAAAATCACATTCACATTCACTTACTTTAACCTCTTTATCTGTTATGAAGATTAAACATGAAATGCAAAAACAAAACTTAAACACATCAACACCATACACACATGGTAACCATATTTTTACGTGGAAAAACCTAAAAGGGAAAAACCACGGTGAGTGTTAGCTCACAATATAATGTAGTAACAATATCAAATAACAAATGAGGCTCATTACCAAAGGGCTCACTGCCCAAGGACTCATTGTCCAAAGAAATGGTCACTACAAATAGGGATCACTACCATGGGGTGGCTCACTACTGAGGGGTGGCTTACTACTGAGGGTTGGCTCACTACCTAGAGGGGTGGCTCACTATCATGAACTGATATAATAGCATCTACAACATGCCTGAGTTCAGTTCCATTGAAGCACAATACAAATCACCTTTGCTGCCCTTACTACACACACACTCTCATCTGTGCATATTCACAATCCCACTCCAACACATGAATTCATTACATATATTTATACCAATCATCAACCTTCATACATCAAGGTTGTCATTACAATCTACAACCATTGGAATAATCTCCAAGGTCGGCAAACATACATAATTCAAATTAGGTTAGACCTAAAAAAATTGCGAAGCAAATGCATTAAGGAAGAACACTTCATAGCTTAGCTCAGACCCAAATACATCTTCACACACTTCAATATTCTTCTACAATCCACGAAAAACATCCGCAAAGAGTGTTAGCATCCAAGTCGGCCTAACTTGTGCAAACACCAAGAACACTTAGACACATGCTTCCAAGAGCTCAATCATTTCTTGTGGATCAAGCACAAGCCTTTACCATGATCTAGAGACATCCAAAAACAACATGAAATCACATGGGAGCTGACAAATATATACGCAATAGATCTCACTTGAAGACAACAAATATCACTTGAAGACAGATCATAGACTGCTCACAACAAACACTATTGAACTCTACTAATCAATAACTTTGTTTCTGGAGCACCAAATCACAAATATCTTGGAATTAAGATAGCTAAGGACCTTATAAACATAAGTCTAAAACTACAAGACCAAAAACCAAACTGCAGATAAATGTGAAGCAAAATACTTTCTCCCTGTCACATACTGGTGAAAAGAACTTCTACTGCATAGCGATTTAGACCACCAAACTCTGGATTTAGCATCTTCAAACACTTCTCTAAATCATATCCAAATATCATACTCCACTCTTCAACATAGAAGAAATGTGGAGAAAAATTCAAACAATATTCAATAAGCCAGAATACATCTTCACAACTCTGTCTTCAGTATGAACCAAATTTTCTCAAAAGCATTTGGATATTCAATATCAGGAGCATATTCTTATCATCTTTAGTACTTATACAACACAATACAAAGAAACTAACTCATTACAATCAAGTAACAAAACAAGAGCATAGTTGACACTAATGACAACACAAACATGGTGGCATCAATGACAACACTGGTTAGCACATACTTGCAACACCAGAATCTAGTCAAAGAAACTCCCTTGCCTAATTCCTCTGCTTAACTTGTGAATGGGAACTTTTCAAATGACTCCTTTCTCAAATTTATTGAAGAAGAAGGTAATATCAAGCAAGCTATGCATTGTCAGATATTTTTTGTAAGGCTTCAAGTTCCAACATTCAATGGTAGAAAAATCAATGCTACAGGCAGTATTGGGAAAAATGTCTTGTTCACCTTGCATAACATTAATTAATTTAATTAAGTAAAAATAAATATTCTTTTGTGGTGCATCTTAATTGATGTGTTTAGCCACATTAAATATTTATTTGGTATCACTTGTAAAAGTTGTATTTAACATTTGGAGACATAAGGCAAATATTTATTATTTGTGTAAAATAATAAATATTGGAGTCAATGGTTTTGTAGTCATGGTTTTGAGTCACATTGTTTTTATCCAATACCACAAGTTGTATTTGTGTGAGATTGAGTTTATAAAATCAAGCACAAGGTTAGTGGTTAGGGTTGGCTCTTATTTTATAGGTTGTGTGGGAGGCTACCATTGTATTGAGTTTTCTCTTGTGAGTGCACATTGTAAAGCATGGAATGGGATGTGTAGATTCATGCTTGAATACCTGGAAGTTGCAGTAGAGGAGCTTGATATTTCAGAGGTGTTCATGGAGACTCTGTGAGTGTATTGTAATTTCTTATTGCTGAATAATACATTGAGTATGGATCCTTTTGGAGGCTAGGTTTTTCCCTCAATGAGGGTTTTCCCAGGGTATATCTTGTGTTATCTTGTTGATTGTCTATTGATCTTTGCATTATGGTAAATCTATAAGATTATATGTGTTGGTCTCCTACAATGATTTAACAACTAAGCCCATAAAGTTGTGACTCAGAGATTGGACATCTAACCAGAATAGTTGTCTTAATCACTATGAAGATGCATTTAACTTGTCAACCTAGGGACGTGAACATGAAATGGGCTAGTACAGTATGTGCACTAGGAACTCCAAAGTAGCCACATTCATTCTACAGCTAAGAAAGACATAATGATGAAAGTAAATTGCTTGGAAAGAAATAACATAAATGCTGAACATCAACCAACAACTATACTAAGCTGAAGTGCATGACAGAAAATGAAAATCTAGGCAAACAAACAAGAAACTACTCTGTTTGCTTTGGCTGCAGGAACAGACACAGAATGGAATTCTAGTGGCTACAAGAACATTCGATGGTAGATTCTAACTAACTGCTTAATAGAAAATAACAACTAAACTAAAAGATGGAATGCTCACCAAGTGGGCCCCCTTGGATGAGTATCCCTTAAGACAAATGTAAATTCAGATATGCAAACTTATAACTTCATTTTATTCATTGAAAAACATAAGTACAAACGAGCAACATAACTATATTACTAAAAAAATTAATAGTGTGAGTACAACCTCAGATTAATCAACCCCTCAGAAGGAGCATCTGAGTCTTATTTATAGAAAGAAAACTACAAACCAACTACCTAGCAAGGCAGTCAACTCCAACAGAATAGGACACCACTTTAGGGAAAGCATAGAAGGTGGAGAGGAGGTCATGCGTGTGTGGAATCTAGTCAAGCATGGTTGCTTTAATGCAGATCTAGCACAATAGTAACTCTTATATTCACTCAACAAGTAATTAAGACTAGTTACAAGGTGGTTTATCTTCCCTCCATTTAACATTTGAATGACCACCTTGTTTGACTTTGATGATGAGTAACCAACTGATAGAATCTTCCTTGACTTTATAGGATGCTAATTATCTGCATAACAATATTAGTACACACAATAATTGCATATCTGTAACTATCTTAGAGTAACATTCATTAAGCATATGTAAAATTAACATAGATAGTTCATATAGCATGCCAATGTCATTAAAGATTATAGGAAATAACCTATGCCCAATATCTTATGGTTTTGAGGAAATGTCATGAAAAGATCAAGATCTAGGTACCAAAGTCCAAGATAACTACAACAAATGGATAATAAATTCTAACAAAATTGAGTCATAAAGTAGACTCATCACTCTCCCCAACCTAAGACTTTGCTGGTCCTCCAGCAGAGGAAGGGTTGTTCTTCTGTTTGGTCAATGCCCTAAAATTAGTAACTACCAACTGTCCTATATATCAGTTTCTATAGTGCATGAATTAGGATCCCAATAGAACCCTTGTTGTCTATCCAATTTGTTCCATCTCTGTCTCTCTTCAGCAATATCATACTGGTAAAACCTAAAATTTGGCATAGGCCATAATATGATAGGTGGTTGAAAAATTAAGGGAAGCTAGAATTGGCCCTTTGTCCTCCCTATCTGTATATATCTATCTGCTCTTTTACATGCTGCAGCATAGTTCTGTAGAAAGTGAGGCTCTACTTGTTTTAGTTCATCAGACAAACTGTTCCACATTTGTGCCAAATGTCCCTTTATAGATTCTCCTATAGTGTTTACACCTTCTCATATTCTCTATAAATTGCTTCTCTCTCAACTAGGATTCTACTGCCATAGCTTGGTCTATAAAGCATTCTGTACCAATCATTGAAAATGCTCCCTAGATTTCTAGATTCAGCTTTGATGGACAGGGGAGTGTTGAATTATGTTTGCCTATAAGCCTTGAATTGTTGTCCCCAACTAATCTCATTTTGTATCCAGGACATAAATTCCCTTAATTGAACATCCCCAACATACAACAAGGGATTCCAATCATGATCTTGGGACACATTATAATTATGTAAATAGAATTCACACAACAAATTCTTCATTTCAGGAGGAGCAATCCGATAAGCATTGAAAAATTCAAGAGGAGACTCAATGGAAGGATTCAAACCTAAAACAATCCTTGCTATTTTAAAAGAAAGACACTTCTCCTTCAAATATAGAGCATAAACACTTGGAGGATTCCTGCACTCTAATACCTGAGGCACTAAGGCTGCCATATTATCCACTCTCTCCTTTAAAGTCACAATTTAGGCATTCTTATCTTCAATTTCTTCATCTTTCTTTTGAATTTATTCCTTCAGCCTACGTTTCTCCTTTTTCCATTCTTCTTCTCTCCTCTACATTTCATTCCATAAATTCATAGCTACCATATGCATTGAAAAATTAGAGGGCCGGTGTATTCCTACCAAAAGTTTTCTTGGCACTGATGGTTGCCCTTTATATAGCACTAACTGCATGGTTCCTGAATGTTCAGCCAATTCAGGTTGTAGGGCCTCTTGCTACAGGAACTCCTGGTTGTCTTCATGTCCCTGACTCTCAATTTGTTCAGCGGCAGTAGCAAGGTCTACCAATGTTACATTTGCTGGTTCCTCAAATATGTTCTTTTCTTCAATGTTCTCATGCCCCATTGGAGTCTTTGTATTTTTTGGTGACGTTTCTTTAGCCCTAGGGCTTCTCTATGGAGGCACACCAAAGGCTGGCTCAACAGGTCTTGATTTTCTAGGAGGGCTCTCATGTTTTTCTTCAACTGTAGGAAGAACAGTGTCAGCCTTCCATTTCTTAGAGCTTGGCACTCCCTTTCCTACAATTTGCTTTTTAGCTTTACCCTTTCTTATTTCTTCCTTTTTTTTCTATGCCCTAGTTCAAATTAGGTTGCTAAGAGGAACACCATCATCAAAATTTGAAGAAGAACTCTCTTTGTTTGAATGCTCTGCCTCAGAAGAACTAATCTCTATAGTTTGTTCAGCTGCAGGAGGGTTTATACTAGAAGTTGAGGTTCCAGGAGTAGCTTCAACATAACTCACTCTCCTCCTAGTCCTACGAGATTAAGGCACAACTGTAGGTCACAAATGCTTTGGTCTAATTTGATCAATATTTAAGAATTCTTCCCAAGTCATATTAGACACATCATGTAGAGACTTTTCAACTAACAATTTGATCAAACAATGGTGGGAAATAGAATTAGCCCTACCTTTTCGGGTCTCAGCCTCCATGATTGAGAGAAGGTGGTATAGCACATTTGGCACATTCATTCTTCTCCTATGCCTCATATGATTCAGCAATTTGAAATGCACAGAATGAAGATTCAACTGATGACCTTCACAAGTAATGTACCTCACAACATGAACAGCTACTTGCTTCCATGGCTCAAGCAGATAGGTTCTCTTGGCTCCTTGTTTGTCTACAATTATTGGAGGGTCACCAAGTTCTATAAATTTGACCCTAGCCGACCTGGCATCTTTGGCAACAAGGTAATTTTCAGCATCGGCAGGCAACCCTGTAACTTTTGCAATCCTTTCTTCAGTACCTAATACCTCTAACCCTTTTACCATGGCCTTACCTTCAGACAATGTCTGGGAAAATTCCAATGCAACATCTTCATTAAAACCATTCAGCTTCAGGAAATAATCTAACCACCCATAATTTCTAAACTTGGCCTGGCTGGGTGCACCCTGTAGTAATACCTCATGAACCATAGGTTCATTTCAAATTAATCCACCTCCCATTGTTTAGATGTCTAAAAACAATCACTCTGCAAAGTCTTTCTCCTACAATCTTTATCTGAAAGCTAAACTTCACCTTCCTGCAACACTGCTAAATTTTTAATCACCAATGTCATCTGAATTTTCCTTATTTGGGGACTCAAGATTATGATTAGTACAGGTAGTAAGGAGTAATCAATGAAGGCTATCACCTCACACTTGCGAGCCATCATCTCACTCAGAATTCAAATCAACTCAATTTTAAACTTTGTTAACATGCTGGTGTAAAGCAACATGGACTGACATGTGGAAATGGTATTCACACTCCCTCCCCAACCTAAATTTGAGCATGTGTCCTTACATGAGGAATGGTGATGTGTGATTTGACGGGGCAGGGAATAATTACATGCTATGGAGAACATCAACATTATTTTACAATAATTAAATGAATGTACTAAAAGATAAGTAAGATATACAAATTAATGTGCACGTACCTTGATGTTTGGAAGATCAGTTGCAAAAATGATGGAGAAAGTATCAGTCACCTTTTAAGAGATTCATTGAGCAATGAATGAAAGTGGAGCGGAATAAAGTGAGGTGGAATGAAGTGAGATCATGGCAACGTGAAGGAAGAGAGAATGATGGATATGGATGGGCAGATGGGTGAATGGATGAAGAAGTGGACCACCACAAAAGTGGAAGTCTTTATTATGACAAGTGTTGTACCTTGGTTAGCCAGAAGGAGGGACACTAGGTCTACTGCCTTCGATTGCAGGAAGTTCAGGAGTTGCATGCTGAGTGAATTGTTGCAGGAATTCTTCCTTCAAAGTTGGCTTGTTATACAACCTAAGGTGATGACCATTGACAAGCATCTTGAATCTAACAGGGTCAATGGTGGTGAGTTGAACAACACCATTGGGGAAAACTTCAGCAACCTTATATGGTCCTAGCCACCTTGTATGCAACTTCCCTACATTAGCCTGATACCTTGAGTTGTAGAGCAATGCCCAGTCACCTGTCTGGAATTTCTTGTCTTTGATGAATTTGTCATGCCACTTTATTCTCTGATTTTGCACTACCTCTGTGTGATGCAAGGCTGCTTTCCTCATCTCAACCAAAGCATTGAGCTGCATGATTCTATCTTGTTGTGCCTCAGAGATATCCATCCCCAAGTCTATTGTAGTCTGAAGAGTCTTATGTTCAAATTCAATGGGCATCATAGTTGTCTTTCCATACAGAAACTCAAAAGAGGTGAAGCCTGTGGTTGTTTTCCAGGTTGTCCTATAGGCCCAAACAGCTTCTGGTAGCCTATTTAGCCAATCCTTCCTATGGACAGCCACAATTTTGGTCAGAATGCCTTCAATTTCCCTGTTAATCACCTCAACTTGGCCATTGGCCTGAGGGTGATAAGAAGTAGATTTCTTGTGCCTTATGTTGTACTCATTAACTAGTGCTGCAACTAGGGTTGAGGTGAATTGAGCTCCTTGATTAGTCACTATCTCTCTGGGAACCCCATATCATGTGAAAATTTCCTCATAAAGAAATTCTGTAGCCTTGTTATCTCTTGCATGCTTCATGGCCTTAACTTCTACCCATTTGGTTACATAATTAGTGCATACTAAGATATAGGATTTACCATTGGATGGAGGATCAATGGGTCCTACAAAATCTAATCCCCACTTATCAAATGGAGTGATCACAAGTTGAGGGTAAAGGGGCATCTCATCAGATTTGGTTGGCCATCCCATCCTTTGGCATCTATCACATTTCCTTGTATATCTCCCTACATCTTTGTGGAGTGTGGGCCAGTAATAACCTTTATTCAAAATCTTCATTGTTGTCCTCTTTACTGCAAAATGCTCTCCACATGGTTCATTGTGGCATGCATGCAAAATGTCATATGTTTCATCTTCTCTCACACATCTCCTCATGACATGGTTTGGTCTAGTGTAGACCAAACATCCAGCAATCCATGAAAAAGGAAAAGACTTTTCAATGAGTACCCTTCTTTCCTTTGGAGAGAAATGAGGAAGGACTCTCCCTATGACTAGATAATTGGTTGTGTCAGCATACCATGGTGTTTGCATGGTGATTGAAAACAAGTGTTCATCAGGGAAGAAATTATCAATGACTTGGTTGTCCTCTGATGTAGTCATCCTTGAAAGAAATTCTGCAACAACATTGGCCTTCCTTGGCTTATCCACAATAGTGATGTCAAATTCTTGCATTAGCAACACCCATCTTGCTAATCTACCTGATATCAAGGGTTTGTTCATAAGACACCTAATGGCTGCATGATAGGTGTGTACAAAGATTTGATAGCCTATTATGTAGTGCCTAAATTTGTTGAGGGCATAGATTACTACCAGCATTTCATTTTTTGTCACTGTATAATTGAACTTAGCTCCTTGCAAGTTTTTGCTAACAAAATAAATAGCATGTTCAATGGCTCCCTCTTTCTACCCTAAGACTGCTCCTATGGCATAATCGGATGCATCAGTATGAATGTGGAAAGGGAGCTCCCAATTGGGCCCTTTGAGTATAGGAGCATGAGTTAATGTTGCCTTTAAATCAAAAAATGCCTTGTTACAGTCTTCATTCCACTAAAATTCAGCATCTTTAGTGAGAAGAGTATACAATGGGGCTGCCATTTTGCTGAAATCCTTGATGAAATGTCTACAGTACCCTGCATGACCCAAGAAGATTCTGACATCCTTTTGCTTTGCAGGAATGGGCAGATTGATTATGACTTCAATCTTTGCTAGGTCTACCTGAATTCCTTTTGGAGAGACATAGTGGCCAAGCACTACTCCTTCTTGCATCATCATGAAGCACTTTGCACTATTTAGGGACAAATTGTGGTCTTCACATCTCTCCAACACCTTCCCTAAGTTTTCTAATGCCTCTTTAAAAGTAGCACCATAAGTAGTGAAATCGTCTATATAGATTTTCATGCAATCATGTGAGATATCAGAAAATATGCTAATGACTGCCTAGAAAGTTGCAGGTGCATTGTATAAGCCAAATGGAAGCACTGAGTAGGCATATGTCCCCCAAGGATAGGTAAATGTTGTTTTCTCTTGGTCCTCTGGTGCAATCTGTATCTGATTGTAACTACTGAACCCATCCAAAAAGGAAAAGTATTTCTTTCCTGCAAGTGAGTCCAATACCTGGTCTATAAAAGGAAGGGGAAAATGAACATTTTTGGTGGCAGAGTTTAATTCTCTATAATCAATACAGACTCTCCATTTCCCTCCCTTTTGGGGCATGAGAACCAAAGGAGACACCCATTGGCTATCTGAGATTGGGTAGATAAATCTTGCATCTAATAGCTTCTATAATTCATCTTTGACAATCTCTCTTAATGCAGGGTTGATTCTCCTTTGTGGTAGTCTTACTGGTGTACAATCTTCCTTTATGTAAATCCTATGGGTGCATAATGTGGGATCTATTCCTTTCATGTCATGGTAATCCCATGCAAATGCATTCTTGTGTTTCTTTAACAAGTTTGTCAAAGACAACTGTTGTTCTTGAGTCAATTTGTTGGTAATATTAAGATATCTTTCTTCTGAAATCTCCACTTGAGTTGTTAACTCTACCATAGTTTCTTCACTAATGCTTGGTACCTTTATTTCTTGTGGAAGCAATGTATGAGACATACTTGTTGCTGCAGGAAAAGTGGGAATAAGTGTCTTCACTGAATCAACAGAATGAGACGATGATGCTTCCTCTACTTCACAATGATTCTGAATTATGTTAGACAATACCTCATCTTCCTCTTGAAGCTGCATGAAAGAGCTTATGCCTAACATCATAAGCTGTACCACAGAATTAGCTTCCTCAGCCTCTTCACCAACATATGGCCAAATAGGATTATCCATATCATGAGATGGTTGTGCAGGTGAGTAAAGAACAAGTTTTTTAGTGCTTCTCCCATCAGAGATGGTCATGTCTCCTGACCAACATCCAATATAAGCATCAGTTGTGGCTAACCACGGCCTTCCTAGAATGATGGGATACCCTCCCAATGTAGCTTTAGGAGAAAGTATCATGAAATCAGCTGGATATTCCCATGAGTCTAGGGATACCACAAGGTCCTCTACTATCCCATCAGGTTTAACAGTAGAACTATCAGCAAGCTGCGGGATAGTAGGAGTAGGTCTCATGTTTGTAACATTTAGTTGTTGCAGGATATTCTTGGTCATTACATTTATGGCTGCTCCCAGATCAATCAGAGCATTTCTGATTTGGATCCCGTTTATAACAACTCCTACCATAGGACTCCCTAGATCATTATATTTGGGAACAGTCACTTTCCCAAGCATGATGTCAGCCAACTGTCCCACCACATGAACCATAGTGGGGTCTTTCCTCTTTCTACCTGGCTCCTTAAGGCATGCTTCCTTGATTGCTTTGCCATATGTATGAACATCTTTTATGGCCTGAAATAGAGGGATCTTGACACATACATGTTTCAACTACTCTAGAATGTCAAAGGTGGGTTCCTCTTTCTCTTCCTTTTGTTTCACAGTTTCCAACCTCTATGGAAATGGTGGTTCTTGTGCAGTCTACTTGACTGGGACTGGTTCAAGATTTTTAGGTGCATTTGGTTGAATGGGGGTATTTAAAGGCTCTTCTTCTTCCTCAAGAAGCTCAGTAATGATGGGTCTGGAAGGAGCTGCCAAGATAGTTCCTGAATGCATGTGGATGTCACTTACACTCACAACATATGCAGGGAATTGATTTGGATTAGCAAAGTATACTAGCTATTGCTATGGTCTATTAATTGGGTTAGGTGAGGGCTGAGCTGGTAACTAAGTAGGTTTAGGTGTATTGGAATTGGAACTAGCAGGAGGAGGCATTATAGTAGGTTGTTGGGGCTGAGAAGGTGGCTGCATGTAATTAGTTGTTTGGTTTGGCCATTGTTGTCCTCCCCTCCATTGAGATGTTTGCTGCCAGTTTCCTAGAGGTGACTGTCAATTCCCCTGAGGTTGTTGCCACTGGGGTGTAGGGTTTTGGTAATTTTGCCAAGTGTTTGGAGGGTTATTCCAAGGCTAAGGTGAATATCCTCCATAGTTAGATGGAGATGACTATTGTCATTGGTTACCAGATGCATAAGTATTAAAATATGGTCCAACAAATGATAATGGATCTGGTGGCATACCTTGTCTTGGAGCCCATGGACTCCTTTATGCAACATAGTAGACTTGATCTTCTTCAACCTGGATTGTCTTGAACTTAGGTGGAATTTTCTTACTATCAATATTAGTTACCATCTTGTATCTGCAATTCCTCTTCTTTTGTCTGCAATGAGGACAATATTCTGCCAACATTGCCTTTGCCTCATCTTGCTTCTTCTTTGCTTGAAGTGTATCCAGCTAGGTGGCCATACTATTTATGATATCTTGCTTAAAATTAGATAGTAAGTGACTTATCTCCATCCTGGAAACTCCATTGGTAGGGGTTTTTCCCATAAGGGAATGGTAACCTCTTCCTTTCTTCATGGCTGCTCATTCTGGCACAACTTCTTAATATCCTCCCAAGGCACTTGGGTAATATCTCCTCCCCCCATTAAATCCAAGGTATTCGTGCAATGCTCACTTATTCCTCTAAGGAATAGTAGTTTCTGAGACTCCTAATTGAGTGTATGATGGGGAGATTTTTGTAAACAAAACAGGAACCTTGAGATGTAATCCTCCAAACTTTCATCCTCTTTCTGCTGCATTCTAAAAATATCATTTCCTCTCATATCTCCACCCCTACATTAGTCTTTATACTTCTCAAAAAATTTCTCTTTCATCTCATCCCAAGTATTGACAATATCACTACCTAGACCCATAAACCACTTCAATGCAACATCTTTCATGGTAGTACGAAACAGCTTAAGCCTATGAGCATCAGTGGTGTAGTCATAGCTTCTGCAAAGGACATCAAATTCAAACAAGAAGGTGTCTAGGTCCTCTGTTGCACATCCATATAAATTGGGGAGAGCTGAAGCAGGGATGTTTTTGAGGTTATCCACTTCATTTTGATGAGAAATAGGAAATGGAAAGGTTGGTTGATTGGGTCCATTTTGGGTAGCCATAGTTGCTTGGCTGATTATCAAGGCAAATGGATTGTTAATCAAGTTTTGGGCAGCTTGCTCTTCAGAGGATGTTTTAGAACTATTCAAATAAGGGAATGCATCAAGAAAAGGATTCACTTCTGCTTCTTCTACTAGGAAATTTGGATAATTAGGAAGGAATCTCCCTAAAGCATCTCTTCTTCTACCTCTATGCATGCAATATATACTCAGTATCAGCTAACTCACACAAAGAATGTTGTGAACAGATTGTGGGTCGTTACTTCCTAAATGAGGAATATACTAAGAGCACACTTCAAAAATACTTCTGCAAGAAACAATACTAAAGATGATTCCAAAGATCTTCCTAGTTTGACACCATCCCCGGTAATGGCACCAAAAATGTTGGTCTCCTACAATGATTTAACAACTAAGCTCATAAAGCTATGACTCAGAGATTGGACATCTTACCTGAATAGCTATCTTAATCACTATGAAGATGCATTTAACTTGTAACAATATGTTCACTAGGAACTCCAAAGTAGCCACATTCATTCTATAGCTAAGAAAGACATAATATTGAAAGTAAATTGCTTGGAAAGAAATAACATAAATGTTGAACATCAACCAACAACTATACTAAGCTGAAGTGCATGACAAAAAATAAAAATCTGGGAAAACAAATAGGAAACTACTCTGTCTGCTTTGGCTGCAGGAACAAACACAGAATGGAATTCTAGTGGTTGTAGGAACATTTGATGCCAGATTTTAACTAACTGCTTAATGAAAAATAACAACTAAACTAAAGGATGGAATGCTCACCAAGTGGGCCCCCTTGGATGAGTATCCCTTAAGACAAATGTAAACTCAGATATGCGAACTTATAACTTCACTTTATTCATTGGAAAACATAAATACAAACAAGCAACATAACTGTATTGCTGAAAAACTTAATAGTGCGAGTACAACCTCGGATTAATCAATCCCTTAGAAAGAGAATCTGAGTCTTATTTATAGAAAGAAAACTACAAACCAACTACCTAGAAAGGTGGTCAACTCCAACAGAATAGGAGGACGCCACTTTAGGGAAAGAATAGAAAGTGGAGAGGAGGTTATGCATGCATGGAATTTGGTCAAGCATGGTTGCTTTAAAGCAGATCTAGCACAACAATAACTCCTATATTCACTCAATAAGTAATTAAGACCAGTTACAAGGTGGTTATCTTTCCTCCATTTGACATTTGAACGACCACCTTTTTTGACTTTGATGGCGAGTAACCAACTGACAGAATCTTCCTCGACTTTATAGGCTGCTAATTATTTGCATAACAATATTAGTACGCATAATAATTGCATATCTATAACTATCTTAGAGTAACATTCATTAAGCATATGTAAAATTAACATAGATAGTTCATATAGCATGCTAATGTCATTAAAGATTATAGGAAATAACCTATGCCCAATATCTTATGGTTTTGAGGAAATCTTGTGAAAAGATAAAGATCTAGGTACCAAAGTCCAAGATAACTATAGCAAATAGATAATAAATTCTAACAAAATTGAGTCATAAACTAGACTAATCAGTATGCATCATTATCTCCATTGGGTTATGTGGAATTGGTTTGATTTACCTATAAATTCCTAACAACTGGTATCAGAGCTTTAAGGATTTTTCATGGCTTGCATATACTTACATGCTACTTGCATGTGATGTATCTATACATTTATGGTTCTGGGTGTTTTCACAGATCCATGTTTTGGTATAACCCTTGTTTATGTAGATATAGTGCAAAGTAGGAAAGATTTTGGACAATACAGAATATGAGGATTTCTGAAGGTTGTTGTGTTGCAAATTTGGTGTTGTGGGTGTTTCAGATTTAGAGTGGTTATTGCAGATTTGAAGGTGAAAAAAAAATCTTGGTAAAGGGTTTCCTAGTTGTGTGCTTTAATATAAGGGTTTTGAGGAGGAATTTCTATAGATGACCTCTTGGGACAAAAAGAACCTTTCCATTGAGTCCAGGAGGCCCGAGAGATGAAGATTCATATAAAATTTGACCTATTTTGGTCACTAGAGCTTCGGGGAAAATTTTTTACCCCTACCTAGTTCGATTGTATGGCTGTACGGATCTACAAGTACAGTTGAAAAAAATTAAAATTTTGTTGCACAGTCATTTTTCTATAGTTGATAAATTTTGACTAAAAAAAATTTAAAACTATAGAAAAGAAATTGCATGTGAAAAATTGCATATTATATAAATAAATAAAAAAAATTCTGCATGTGTAGGAGGGTCCATTGACCCCCATATTGCACTAGTAGAAGGGTACTGGTGGAGGTACTGCAAACGTCAGGGCTGGTTAGCCTCCGGCTGGCACTAGCCAACCCAGAAGGCCCTAAGGCCTCCAGCTTTGGTAGCTCCATCGGGCCAGGCCAGTCTGAGCCCTCTACCGACCGGCGTGGCCTTTGGCCGCCAGTTTAGCAAGGGTGCCGCCAATGACCTACCAAGCCCTAAGTCCTTTTTAAATTATTTTGTAGCAAGTGGTGGGTGAAAAAACTTTATGACAACAATTAAATATTGTTTTTTGGACCTTTGTTAATATTAAAACCTCTTTATAATATTGTTGGGGTCCAATGGTGTGAAAAACAAAACAAAATTTTTTTTATCCACAACCAAAGTCAATGCCAGCTCAGTATCAAGTCACCTATGCCGAGTTAGCTACTTATGTTAGTAGTGACATCATCATGTATGGACAGGGTCCCACCAGGGGTCCCCCTTTAGCCCTCGAAGGGCATTTTTCTTTCGGGAGGCATAACTTTTGCCTACGATATCAATTTTTTGACTTCTGATAGCTGTCAAAAAGGTATCTTCGAGCACTACACAGTGATGTAGGTTTGTTTGTTAGATGTTTCTTTTTGTGTCAGAATTTGGTGCCTTGAAGCTGGGCATTATTCTGAGACAATTTTATGCTCATAACTTTTGCATACGGAATTAGATTTTCAATTTCGGATAGCTGTTGGAGAGCTATTATTGTGTACTATAGATTGGATCATGTAGAGTTTGAGTTTGGTGTGTAGAGAGAGTTTGATACTTGTTTGATCACCTATGGGAGCCAGATATTCAAGGTGTTATTATGAGTGCATTCGGATGGATTTTTGGGCACAAACTTGTGGGAGTGGATGTTGCTATGTGACCATCAGCATGGTATAGCAGTTTTTTCATATTTGTGCTTTCAATTACACGTTTACAGGTATTTTTAAAGTTTGATCTTTGATGGAGACAGGTACATAGGTTGTCTTCTAGTTTGAGGACATGATTAATACATGTGTGAGACTTGGAGTCTTGTTTCAGTGGGAGTTGAGTACAGGTACAGTGATGATGATGATTATGGTGTCATGGATATGCAAGTATGGAGACAGGTACATAGGTTGTCTTCTAGTTTGAGGACATGATTAATACACATGTGAGACTTGGAGTCTTGTTTCAGTGGGAGTTGAGTACAGGTACAATGATGATGATGACTATGGTGTCATGGATATGCAAGTACACTTTTGCATTGACATGACATGATCACGTATGCGATTGATAGGTATGGGCTATGATGTTTGATTCATGATTAAAGGTGGTGTTGTGGTGCAGTTTTAGGGGATTGTTCTTATCTCCTAGATGCTTGATTAGTTCCTTGACTATGGTTACTTGTGTTGTGGACTTGTTTGGCAAATCGAATCTAGCATTGTTTTGGTGTTTGAGTGTTGGAGTCTAGAGGTTATCTTCTTTTATATCTCATTTTGCATGTTACTAGTGTGATGATGAGTTTGCATGTTACATGTGCTTTGGATCT
The DNA here is from genome assembly GCA_027924645.1 of Cunninghamia lanceolata. Lineage (NCBI taxonomy): Eukaryota > Viridiplantae > Streptophyta > Pinopsida > Cupressales > Cupressaceae > Cunninghamia > Cunninghamia lanceolata. Next base: position 1,375,555 of record BSBN01000948.1, read on the forward strand.
TTGAGTTATGTAGTTTTGTGGATTAGCTACCCCTTGGCTACAGTGAGATGACTCGTATGTGGACTGTCTTTATCCATGAGATTGATTCAGTGTTTATGCAAACTTTGTTATTTGGCCTTGTTTGTGGTCATTTGTACATTGGTATGTTGCATTGATATGAGAGGATGGATGATTAGAGTGCCTAGATAGTCAATTATTGGGACTTATAGCATGTTTATCATGGTGTCATGGATAGCTTGGATACATGGTTTTATGTGATATTTTGACAGTGATGGTTTTATCTTCATGGTTTGGAGATCATGGTTTTACTTTACCTTTTGGGAGTTGTTGATGTTATAGTAGGATTCTTTGATTGTGTTGGGGCCATGGATGATCTTCATTTAGGAGATGGTTACTTTGTTTCCATGTATAGCTCGGTGCCACGGTTCCGTGGGAGCTTTGGAAGTGATATGCATTCATCATTAGTGATGGATGATATTCTTCAATGGTTGTGGGTGTCTTGGAGAGGCTCTTGGATTATGATTCATGTTTCAGTGAGAGTGCTTTGACATCCTGATTTCTATTGTTAGTGATGGTTATCTTCATGTTGTTGAAGATTTTGACATTCTTGTTTACCATAGTGGACTCTTGGAGTCTTTGGTTGAGGTGTCAGGTTATGACTTGTCAGTTTGACATGTTGACCTTTGTTTAGAGATGTTGGTATTGTGTCTTGATGGACTCTTGATCACGTGTTAGAGTGTTGACATGATACAGGTTCTCTTCAGATGTGTGCATTGATGCATGTGATCTCCTTGGAGGAGATGGTTAGATCATGATGCCATGATGGGCTTCTTGATTATGTAGATGTGCATTAGGAGCATTGACAGTGATCTTGTTGGATCTCTTGGTATTGAGTACATTGATCATGTGCTTGAGAGCTTCATGATAGTGCGATGTTGCATTCAGAGTTTAGCATGGATGATTGATCATGGAGGTATCCTTGGATACTTGGAGACTTAGGTGAGGCTAGAGTTCTCTTTTGATTAGAGACACTTGTTGAGATGGTTACTCATTGGAGGTTTTAGTAGATAGACCGAGGAGCCTACACCTGGATATGGACATGAGTTCATTTTGACCTAGAGGAGACTATTCTTAGAGAGAGTCTTTGTGACTTTGTGTATCCTAGAGGGGCATTCTCATTCCCCACTCTTGGTCTACTCGGTGGTTTATCATCTATAAGGTATTGCCCATCCTTTTAGATGCATTTTTCTTTATGTTTTATCTTCTCATGGTTATGGATCTTGAGCTATGGTTATTGGTTTTGGAGGGTTCATTTGAGGGACATTGGCATGGTTATCTCTTTGTTCATATGGTTTGATTTATGATTTCCATTATCAGTTTAGGAGATGTTATTGGGCTTATTCTTGGTTATGGAATGGTTATTAGTTTGATCTACTTTGGTTAGAGAGGCTTACACCCATGTTGGGTACATGATATATGTGTTCATTTGATCTATGAGATTGAATGATTAGGTGTTGTTGAGGCTTTTCATTTGGGGTTGTAGAGGAGATCATACTTGACACACTTTGAGGTGTTGGTAAGACATTATGATTTATAGGTTTTCTCTCTTTGTCTTATGGCTACTTCCTGGAGGATCGTGTTGATATGGTTGGACTTGGGATAGTTATGGTGACATGTTGTGAAAGAGTATGGAGTGATTTATCTTGCATGTATGGATCATTGTGATTGTTCTTGATACTACATTGGCTTGTTCATTAGCCACACCTTGGTTTGAGTGTTGATTGGTAGACTTTGTATGCCTTGGATCTATTTTCAGATTTGACATTACCCATTCAATGGGAGTTCCTAGATGTATGTGTTCTTCATTGACAGGTTTTGTACATGGAGCTTATGTTTGTGGTATATGGGTTTGATATGTTGTTGGCATGAGTTTATTGATGTTGTTGATACCTATGAGGTATGATTGTATGTATTAGCATATGTTGTGGTGCTATTTTCAGTCATGTGGGTTTTTACCTTTGATAGCTACTTGGAGCTTTTGTTATCACTTGGTTTTGATGCTAGTGTTCTTTGGATTGATGCATCTTCACCTTGGCATGTTCCTTTTCTTCCATAGGTGTCAGGTTGGAGGATGAGAGGATTTCTTGCTCGAGATGGTGGTAACTTTGATTTTATTGCAGGTATCTTGATGGAGCACGAGAGCATGTTGGAGATTCATGTGGTTTCATGTTTTCCTATGATGATGTATTTCATTGATTGACCCTTATGCAATGTATACAACAAGTGGGAGAATGTTGGGAAAAAGGTGTTGTTCACCTTGCATAACATTAATTAATTTAATTAAGTAAAAATAAATATTCTTTTGTGGTGCATCTTAATTGATGTTTTTAGCCACATTAAATATTTATTTGGTATCACTTGTAAAATTTGTATTTAACATTGGGAGACATAAGGCAAATATTTATTATTTGTGTAAAATAATAAATATTGGGGTCAATGGTTTTATGCTCATGGTTTTGAGTCACATTGTTTTTATCCAATACCACAAGTTGTATTTGTGTGAGATTGAGTCTATAAAAGCAAGCACAAGGTTAGTGGTTAGGGTTGGCTCTTATTTTATAGGTTGTGTGAGACTACAATGAGTTTTCTCTTGTGAGTGCACATTGTAAACCATGGCAAAGGATGTGTAGATTCATGCTTGGATACATGGAGGTTGCAGTAGAGGAGCTTGATGTTTCAGAGTTGTTCATGGAGACTCTATGAGTGTATTGTAATTTCTTATTGCTGAATAATACATTGTGTATGTATACTTTTGGAGGCTGGGTTTTTCCCTCAATGAGGGTTTTCCCAGGGTATATCTTGTGTTATCTTGTTGATTGTCTATTGATCTTTGCATTATGGTAAATTTGTAAGATTGTATGCATCATTATCTCCTTTGGGTTATGTGGAATTGGTTTGATCTACCTATAAATTCCTAACAGATAGTCCATTTTGTCTAAACCTCCCTTGTTGGATTCTTTTGGGTGGAAAAAGATTGACCATGGGGAAATCTTTTGATTCCTAGGCATTCACTTTACTTTTCAATCCTCCCCCTCTACCTTATGGTAGGCTTTCATCTTTAGAATTGAAAAGAAATTTGCTTATTGAATCACTAAGCCTCTCTCCCTAGTAGGGAAATTTCATGTGTACTCTAAGATCCTTGTGGCTACTAATGTGTATTATTCCCCCTATTGGGTTCCTTCTAAAGCTTCTTATCAAAAGCTTGAGAAACTTCTTAGGGATTTTTTCTAGACCTCCTCTAAAAATCATATAGGTTTTCATCATGTGACTTGGGAGTTTTATTTCCTCCCACATGATTCTAGAGGGTTGGGTTTGATTTCCACTCAATGAAAAGGGTTGTCTTTGTGTGCCAAGTGAATTATCTATGCTCTTGAAGGAAATGAAGCTTAGAAAATTTTGGTTCATCACTATATTTCTTTAGGCATTCCCCTTGGGAGACATGCCTGAAGGGGATTGGACTTCATACCCTTCTCATTATGCAAGAGCCCATACAAATTCAAGGTACATTTATGATGAAAAGAATTTGGAGAGATTAGGAAGATATCAAGCCTTACATTATTTGGAATGACAAAGGATTTCACTCTAGTCTTTCTATTAACGAGCATTGTATTTAGTGGTCTCCTATTATTTCTTGTCAAGATCACCCTCTTTTCTTTAGAGCAACTAGGAATTTTCTTTCTTGGCCTGAAGCCAAGGATAACTTTCATTTATCGAATCAAGACTTTGAAACTTTCCATGTTGTTATAGACTTTGTGCCTCCAGATGTGACTCACAAGGTGGGAATCCATAGTTTCAAGCCATGGTGGAAAAATTGGAAATGATATCCTAATAGACCATTTCATAATTGCAAGCTATCTAAGGGCTATTCTAGGCTTTCTCCTCAATTACCTATGGTTCCTATTTTAAATTAACATTGGTTGCTGCAATCTCTTTTGAGTGTTTAGAAATGAAGATTTTAAATAGTTTGATCAACTATTCTAGAGCTGAAGCTTGTTCATTTTGTCTGGTGTATTCTTTTCCAAGGCATTCTAATTGGGTTTAGATTAACCCATATTGGGATTAGAGATCCATGATGTCCCTTCTATGGCCAACATGAGACACTCGAGCATCGTTTCTAGTTTTACCCCAGAGTTTAGCTACTTGGGCTTGGATTCATGATTTTTTAGACCCTTATGGCCCGAAACATTTTCCTAACATATGATTTTATTAGGGAATGGCCTAAAATTCCCTCCAAATATACTTAGATTTGGCATGCTTTCAGGGTAGAAATCATTTTCATCATTTGGAAAGATAGGAATTTTTCTTTCTTTTCAAATTGCTCTATTGATCATAATTTTTCATTGTCTACTAAAGCTATGATTTGTTCTAATGTGCTAATGTAGATTCAAGTGCAATCCAACAAGGTTGCATTTGAGGTGGCACACCTTTACGTGCTACTAGATCATTGGGGTGATGCCCCATGCACTATTGCCTAGGTCCCTTCGACTCCTACCTTCAGTCAAGGCCTTTCTCTACCTTATGGGCGTCATCAACGGTGCAATCACTTTGCTCATGGGAACCAAGATACCCACTCCCATGGCTCTCATCCTCCTACAAGGCATTCCAAGAATCATTCTTAGTTTGGATGGTCTCATCCCACAAAGAGAGGCCCTTGGCCACGTGCTTAGTGGTTGGTCAGATTCTAACAAAATTTTGTGCCTAGCTCTTGCAATTTTATCTATTCATGACAATTAGCCCTTTGTTACTGAAGATAAAAATGATGAAGAAAATAATGATGGTTGGAAGATCCCTCATGTCACTCTAGACCCTACTAATGTTAGGAAAGGTGTCTCAACCTTGCAATTGCAAAAGGTTACTATTTATAGTAAGTTTTCATTTGAGCATGTATGGGTCCAAAATTTTCCCCAAAGCTACAGAATTGCCAAATAAATATTCTAGATGAGTTTTGACCCAAGGTCATGCTTGGATGTTAAGATATTAAAGTTTCAAGTTTTTCCAAAACTCCTAAAAAAATTTCAAAGTCAATTTTGAGGAACTTAGAGGCTATTTTTGGCCCCAAAAGTTGTCATAACTAGTGAAGCAAGTTGAATCTTGATAGATCTCTTCATGAGCTTTCCAATGCATCAAACGGTTCATCAATCGGCCTTCCGGATCAAAAGTTATGGCCTCTAGAAATTGGGTCTCCTATATTGGAAAATGTGAAAACGTGTTGGACACAGAAAAGAGCTGTAAGGGGGAGTTACACATGTTGGTGTGTGTTTTAACACATCATAGGGCATCTTTGATTGGAAATAATTTGGATGCCACTTTTTGGGTGATTTTAGCTCATGGTTTTGTAATTATCATTTGATGGTTTCATGTATTGTATCTCCTATATATTAGGTACTTGAAATGGAAGTTGAGTGTGAGAGTCTTTTAGATGTTGAGTTGCCTTCGGATATCTAGTTGGTGATACTCCTATGAAAGATTTCTCTACAAGTATATTGCAATCTTATTGATTTTTGAATAATATATTGGGCAGATTTTAGAGTGGGGTTTTTCTCCTAGAAGGGTTTTCCCCACATAAATCACTGTGTTGTGGTATGATTGCTATTTATGTTTATTTCTGTATAATTTCTATAATTGTTGTAATATCTAAAAAATTTTGCATAACCCTCCTCTCAAGATTAATGTAGGAAGTTGTTCTGCTACCTTAGCTTCCTTACAACTGATGTATGGTGCAAGCCATATGACTGGGACCCTCCTCCTCCTCCTTTTAGTGCTCTAGCTCTTGCCACATAGTGTCCTATTGTTATTTTTAGTTCTAGCTTTTCCCATTTGGACTTTAGGGTGTGATGTCTTCCACGCACCTTTTTTTGTGAATATGTGTAATATTACTTAAATAATAATATAGATTCTTATTCATTAAAAAAATATAAGGCCACAATCACAATAACCATACCCATAATATTCATTCTAAGAAATCCTCATCCTCCTATGACTCTATTGTAGGCCATATTGACCAAGATAATATACAAGTTTCCACTATTAAAATCAAATCCTTTGATTGTGTTGTCACCATGAGGCATGGTTGTGTCACTGTTCAAGGGGCCTCCTCGTCTACTCCAACCACCCAATATAATCTCATCAAACATCTTGAGAAAACTCTAGTGTAAATATATATCCTAGAGCTTCTTAAAACAACTAATCTTCATAAAGAAATATTGGAACATGTCTGACAAGAGTAGGGAGTCCCTAACGACATTGACCCTAAGCAATTCCAAGCCTTTGTTAGACAACTATCGTCCACCTATCAACTTGAATTTAGACAAAATGATATGCCACCTCTCGATCCATCCCATAATCATCCACTCCACATTGAAGCCTTCATCTCCAAGCATAAAATCAAAAGAGTTCTCTTAGATAATGGATTTGGATTAAATCTCTGTACTTTGAGACTAGTCAAATAGTTTGATTACTCTATAGAGGACCTAGAACCACATGTAATTACCATAAAGGGTTATGATAATGTAGAGCATGAATCAGAAGGCACCATATGCCTACCTATTCAGGTGGGACCCATCTTGTAATGAATAGTATGTCATGTTGTTGATCTTGACTTACCCTATGACATCCTCCTAGGTCACCTATGGATACATGCCATGTAGGATATTCCCTCCACATACCATTAGTGCATGAAATTCCCTCATAATGGTGTAGAAGTCACTATTCCTACTAGCCATCATCTCTTCCAATAATGTAAAATGTTGGAAGGTCCATACCAAAAATCCCATCATTACCGTAGTACTGAGGTTGGTACCAAAGCTAAACATGCTCCTCCTACATTGAGCCCAAATATCTTGCATTCACCTCCGTTGATCCTCCTCCCAAATCCAAAATCAAGATCATTAACATGAGTTGTGGGGAATATGAGCTACACAATGCCTTCCATGTAGGCAAGCTGCCCCTCTCTCCATGTCTTATGGTCGGCATACTCTGTGATCTCAGCAGACAAAAAACACTTTGTAGTTTGGTACCACTACCTTTGTGCAGCATGGGTTCTTAGCTTATGAAGACATTGAAGGCATGACTATCTCCTATATCTACAAAGAAGAATAATTTGCATCATGTTTCCTATAAGATACATATCCTACATAACTTCACATTTGTAAAAACATGAACTACAAGGGTAAAGGCCTTGACCTTCATGATCAAGGTATTTTTGGACTCATCTTTGGGAAAAGGCATATCAAGACTTGAGGGTTGGGATACATACAACTTGATGAGGCATCCAATATCTCAAATAACACTTCTACAACTATGGAATAAAATTCTCTTGACATTAAAAACATCAAGGTAAGGACCATCACTGACTCCTTCGATAACCTTGCCATCACTAGCATTTTTCATGAAACCTCCATTTCTACCATCAACCTCAAACTCACCTATCCTAACCTCATTGATTGGGACCAACAAGACCTCATGTCTTTAGGGACATATCAAAATGACAAGGCTATCATCAAGTTCATGGGGCTTTGTGATGGTATCCCTATAGATGATCATAAGAAAGGATTTGAAATCAACCTTGACATAGCAACATATCTTGGGGAGTAAGTTGAGTTTCTTAGTCCACCTAGAGAAAACCTCTCTAAGGTGCTATTGGACACAAAAAGATAAAGAGAAAATGACATGTATATTGATGAAAACCTCTTTGAGGCATCAATAGACAAGGAAATCGACTTACCCTCAACATCTCGACAATGGCAAGATTAGTTTGTAATTTTAGTTGAAGACACTTAAGAAGTCAATCTTGGGACATAAGACATGTAGAAGATAACTTAAATTGCCACATCTTGGGGATCCACCAAATAGGAAAAGATCACTTCATTCCTTCAAAATGTTACAAATATCTTTACTTGGTCATACAAAGACATGCCTTGATTGTACTCATCCCTTATGGTCAATCATATTGTGGTACATTCCAACACCAAGCCAATAAAATAAAAGCTTAGGAAAATACACCCCAAGATTGCTCTTCTCGTCAAAGAGGAATTACAAAAACTATTGCTGGTTGACTTCATAAGACTGACTAGCCTGAGTGAATTTCTAACATCATCCTTATGAAAGAATCTGAAAAGCATCCACATCTACACATATTTTAGAGATTTCAACAATGCTTGTCTGAAGGATGAATTCCCCTACCCAACATTAAAATGATCATTCACCTCACAATAGGTTATGAAATTCTATCCCTCATGGATGATTTTTTTTGGCTATAATCAGATATAGATTTCTCCTGAAGATCAACATAAAATAGCATTTACTACTCCTCGAGGTACCTTTTGTTATAAGGTCATGTTGTTTGGGTTGAAGAAAATAGGGGCCACATATTAGAGAGATATAACAATGATATTCCATGACATGCTACATGACATCGTGGAAGATAATGTAGATGACCTCCTAGGTAAATCAAAAATAAGAGAAGAATACCCACACATTCTCCAACAAATCTTTAACCACTTGTAGGAATACAAAGTTTGTCTCAATTTGAAGAAGTATATCTTTGGGGTCACATTAGGATAGCTATTGGGCTTCATTATCTCTTGATGATGTATAGAAGTGGATCTTGATAAAGTTGCCGCAATCACTGAAATGCCTCCCCCAAAAAATCTTAAACAACTTCACAGCCTCCATGGCAAAATTTAAGAAATCTAATGGTTCATTACACAACTAGATGATAAGTGTCAACCATTCTCCTAGATTTCATTGGGATGGGTATTTTCAAAGGTCCTTCAATCTCATCAAATAATATCTTGCTACTCCACTTGTTTTCATGACACCCACCGTAAATGTGACATTGATCCTCTACATCTCTACACCAGTTTCCTTGGGGACACTTCTAGCACAACATGACAAATAGGGATGTGAAAGGATAATATACTATATCAATAAGACTTTGGTTGCATATGAACTCAACTACATAGCTATGAAAAGAGCATGCTTGTTCATGGTCTTTGGTTCACAAAATCTCAAACACTACAACTTAATCATCAGACTAAGCCCATCTCCAAAATCAATCCATTTAAGTACCTTCTATCCAAAGCCTCTCTAACATTCCACATGGCTAAATTGGTTATTATGCATACTCAGTTTGACATTGAGTACATGGATTATAAATTAATTAAAGGATAGGTTGTAGTAGATTAGCTATCTAAGGCACCCTTAATCAACACTCACTCATTGATCGTGGACTTTCCTGATGAGTATATCTTGACCCTTAAAGATTCCACTACCTATAAGCTCTACTTTAATGGTTCATTCACCATTCATGGCTTATAAGCATGTATCTTGTTCATCACACTACAAGGGAGTCTTATACCTAAATCTTTTAGAGTCAATTTTCCATGCACCAATAATATCATAGAAGAAGAGTCTTTGCTTACCAATCTTAAGGTAGAAATATAGTGGAACATCTAACAACTTTTTTTTTTATGGGTATTATTAGTTGGTTATTAGACAAGTAAATGATGAATACCAAACCAAGGATGATAAACTCATCCCCTATAAATTAATGGTTGATAATTTTAGGTAGTACTTCACTCACATCCAATTTGAGTAGGTGCCATGCCTTAACAATAGACTAGTCGATGCAATGACCACTATTAGTTCGCTCCTAGAAATGTTGTAAGACAATTGATAGTGTAAATTCTTGGTTGAGCATATTCTAATACTCACATATGATGCCCTTGATATTGAACTGATATGTGAAATTGGTCTCAAGTCTCCCTGGTATCATGCCATCTATACCTACCTCCACAATCAAACTCTACCACCTTACCTTTTTCATAATCAACAAAAATCATTCCTTCAATGCTCATCCCACTTCACTCTCCTTGGTGACACCTTATATGAAAGGGGTTTTGATGGTAGCTTAGTGTGATTCTAAATTTGGAAGAGGATATAACCTCACAATCAAGGAAGTCCATGAAGGTATTTGAGGATCCCACACTAGTGGCATGGTCTTAGCTAAGAATATTCTCAAATCAAGTTACTATCAAGCCCACCATGGAAAAATATTCATGTCAATACGTTAAAAATGCCTAGCCTATTAGTAACAAGGAGATCTCATCCATGTGTTATCTCAAGAATTGCAGTTGATCACCACACCTTGGCCCTTTTCCACATGGGGTCTCAATCTCATTTGCAAGATTAACCCATCCTCCTCCAATGGTCATAGGTTTATCATTACCACCATTGAATATTTCACTACGTGGGTCAAATCCATTCCCCTCATCTACACAACTGGACAACAAATTTCCAAGTTCATCCTCCATCATATCATCTACCACTATGGCATCCCATCTGCCATTATCATTGATAATGGTAAGTCCTTCACAAATCATGAGGTTTGTGCCTTATTGAGTAGTTCCATATCAAATACTATTGGTCCACTCTAAATTAACCCCAAGGTAATGGTCAAGTAGAGGCATATAATAAGACCTTAATCAAAATCCTTAAAAATATTATCAATGATGCTAGTAATGATTAACATCTCCAACTCAACCATACCCTTTGGAATTATGATACTAGCATTCTTATTTCCACATGTGCTACTCCATACTCCTTGGGCTTTAGAGAAGAATACATCTTTCCAATAGAGATCAAACTTCCATTGTTGTGCATCTCTTTGTGTCACCTGATCGATGATGAAGAGTACAAAATTACATGTTTGCATGAGCTTGACCTACTTGATGAATGGAACCTCAACTCCTTGAATCATTTGAAAGCATATTAAAATTGACTCTACCATAGCTACAACAAGAAGATCAAAGCTTGAGAGTTTGAATTTGGTGACCTTGTCCTTAAATAAAATTAGTGAAACACCAATCAAGACCATGAAAAGAAAGGCAATTTTGAACCTAATTGGTTGGGTCCTTATATCATCATCAACAAGTATGGATCAAAAGTGTATCAGTTGGCTACCCTAGATGGTTAGGAACTCAATGAACCCATTAACATAGTGCATCTCAAGAACTTCCACATCTAATCTATAGTAGTTCCAACATAAAAAAATACAAACATTGCAAAATATAAAAATTTTTAAAAAGGTAAAAAAGTAAAGAAAAAAATCATCCTCTAGTGAAAACCACCCTACGACACCTTGGAAAGTACCATGGTGAAAACCTACCTGTAGTTTCCATGTGTAGATCCAGATTCCATTATCTTATGGGTCCTCTCTACACCATCTCACTCCATCTTGTCATCCCTTCACCCATCTTCTACTTTTCCATGACTAGCTTTATCATACACTGTGGGCAATGTCTTGTATCATGTTTTGGAAAGTTCCTTTTGATGTCCTCCCATTTACAAATGTACATCCTTATGTGTCTCCTTCTAGGACATGTCCCTGAATAACTTTTAATATGCATAAATGAACCAAAAAATCAACGTACAACTCTTGCACCTAATCACAAAAGCAAAGAACCCTATCTAGCACCATCGATGCATACCCATTTAATCCCTAGCCAATGTAAGATTTGTATTCCATCATCTCATCATTTTCCTTCATGGGATACATCATTCCCCACATTAGGCATCATCAATATCATCTCCTTGACCTTTTCATCACTTTGGCAAGAGATAAAACCCTCACGTGTCATTTGTCTATTAAATTTGATTATTTGCTTATCTCTTGACCTGCAACATACCTCCTTAAGATCACCACAATCCTTATATCATGGCATGTCTTGATATGTATACTAAGTAATTTCTTTTGGTTTCTTTTCATGGTACATCTTGATCGGTATTCATGTTTTTTGGTTGTCCCATCACATATCCCATCAAGGTCATTACACACCTTGGCAATATGTCAGGGCATCCTCTTGTTTTCAGTGTGTTTGTGAGTTAGTCCTTTATGCATGGGACACATTGTCACCATGGTCTTTATACCCTAGTGGATAATGTCAAGTTCTATTGCAAATCTAGGTTTCTCAACACATTTCATCATGTTCGCACGTCCAATTTTAAAAACACTCATCATAAAATCCATCCTATCTATCATCATTTTTATCATCCTACCTATCATGTTTCTTAAAATCATTCTATCATTTTCCTCAATTACTAACATAATTTTATAACTAACATTTATATCATTCATCATCCACACATCCATAAAAATAAAGCATTGCATCATCCATAATCATATGTATACTCATTAATAATAATAAACATGCAATATCCATATGCATTCATAAAATATCCATCTACAACTGCATACATAATAATAAACCATGCATAAACCATTTAATCATATAGAAATCATCATCATAAATCATATCCATCATAAGCATCACATTAGCATAATCATATCATAACCATTATCAAAAGAATCATATCATAAATAACCATCATATCAACATCATAATGCATCATCAATAAAACACATCTAATAGAACCATCATCATAATGCACTATATCCTATTCACTTTGTTGGTGGTCATGGTGGCCCTTGGGTGGACTCCTAGCTACTGATACCAACTATGTTTCTAATCCACTAACCCATGAGGTGATTCTCTCAGCATAAGATGACTCTCTCTACTCTTCAAGCATTGTGTGCTCATATAACAATCTATAGTACTATGCCTCTCACAATGTCCACTATGTGCTCCTAGAAACCTTTCCCATCTCTATTGTAACTTGTGCTATGCCCAAAGGCCCCAATAATTCCTTGGCCTAATTATGCTTCTATCATAACCTCTAGCAATCTACTTGGGCCTTATCCAGTTACACCTATAAGCCATCCCTAGCCATTTGCACATTGTCCTCTCTTAGTTTTTTATAAAGTCTAGCTAGGATTATATCCTATCCCTCTCTTCCTATATCTCCTCCATCCCCTATGTACCCTACATCCCCTCCCATGCATTATCTCTCTCCACTTTCAATACATCTCTCTCTAGTAGTGCTATGGCTAACTCGCTCTGGAGGCTATTTCACTTTCTCAAATCTATGTCAAGTCACAATCTTAGGCCATCCTTGATCTCCTACTACCCTAATCATGAAGGTCCTACCTCCTCAATCTCCATCTATACTAGCTCTACTTATGCATCTGTATCTCCTCTCTCTCCATCCCCCCCCTTACTAACCTCCATGACCTCCTCCCCATCTCTCCTCTGCTCCTCCTCTTCTCTCCCTCTCCCCCCATCTCCATCCCCTCTACCTCCACCACCAACTGGTACCCTATGTACTCCATGTAACCTCTCCCACTCCATTCTCTACCTCCATGCTAATGTAGTTGTGGCCCTCATATATCTCCTCGTGCTAACACCATCAAGCGAACTAGCCTCTATTGAGCCCGCCATATAGCATACTCATCTATAAAAAATGCATTGATTATCCTATCTTGATAGTCCTAATTCACCTGAGCCACCAATCTCCAACTATCTAGAACCACCATTAGATCCACTTGTGCTCCCCATAGACCTATCTCCCATGCCAAGTGGACAAAAACATGAGGTGCCCCTATAATCCATTGTTGAATACCAAACTACCACAATACATAGTCTATCTTGTATCACTCAATAATATAACTACATGGTCCAATAATATAGCATCAAGTTTGCACATAGCTCAATCAAAATCCTCCTCCTCCCATCCCTCATAGTCTATTATGCCTACCATACAATATCTCCTTCTTGCATACCATTCAATGCCTACTAAAAGAAGGGAGTATCACCCAAATTCCAGCATCTCACTCCCTCTATGCCCCATGCAAACACATATAGATTGCCTATCTCTGAATCCACTCGTTGTCCAACTAGTCATAGCACTAAAATGTGCTCCCATCCCTAGATCTAAAGCAATTTCATTGAGTCTATGATTTGACCCCCTCTGTATGTGATCAAGTGTGGATCTTGATACAACTAAATTAGCATGTAGGGCCCCTAGGCAAAAGTCCTCTCAATCTTGATCATGTCAACCACATAGTCAACCAACCCCACAAAGAAATACCACTCTATCTTGTCAAGCAACAGAATGCCACTAAAAAAATCCATCATGACCAAGGGTAGCTCCTATACCATCCCTAACCAGTCATCAAAATACAATGATAGTCCCTATAGTAGTAGATCTAACCTACCCACTAATATTTGCAACGATGCTTGTGAGTCTTGTTAGGACCCAATTTGACAAATTTAAATTTATCTAAGTCTAATTCTCCCTTTGTTGCCTTAGACATATTTTCCCATCATTTATAACTGATATGAGAATTCTTTAAATGGGTCATCCTTTGGCCATTTTGTGTCTTAAGGTTGTTCCTATCCTTCTCCCATGTCCCTACCATATGCTAGAAGTTCCAAAAATCCTAAAAAATTCTAAGTTTGGGAGGTATTTATTCATTTCCTAGTCTTTTGCGGGTTGTGGGATTTCCAAGTCTTCAAGTTCCATGTCTTTCTAAGTCTTTGTTGGGCCTTTAGAAAATTTATAAACTTAGTGACATTTCCAATAGTTACCAAAACCTACAAACCCCGACAGTATTCTTCACAAAGCCTTTGTACGCATTTTCCATGGTTCTTGAAACCCTTCAAACTGCTGACAAACCTCCTCATGCAAGTTGTTAAAACTTTTCATGTTTAGTGAAAATTTGTAAAATATCAAAGGTTTTGGCACTCTTCTTAAGTTTCGGCACTATTGCTGGTTCTCATAACCCACATAACCCTTGACAAGTTTCTAAATAATCCTTAAGACCCTGGTCCAAAAAATAAAGCGAAATATAAGTGCCTTTGAAAAGAGAAAAAGTTGTTAGCATTCTAAATGGTTCTCAAAACCTTGAAACCACCAACAAGATTCAAATGAAAGATTTCATTGGTTTTTTGGTTGGTTCTCACAACTTCTAAAAGGCCTGAGAGGTTTTAAAAGAAAGCTCTATCAAAAATTTCAATGGTTTCCAAAACCTCTCAAAGACCTAACAAGTTTAAGGAAATAAATGAAGGAAAATCTTACCTAATTAAGGGGTCTCTAGAAATCTTAGAGATAAATTTTGAAGAAATCCCCATCGACAAACTTAGTGGTTCTTAGATCCACTTGAATCTCTCACATAGTTTTGGAAGCACTTAAAAATTCTAAAAAAGTTTTGAGCAAGTTCAAAACCTTTGATAAGCTACATTATTGATGAGTATAAGATAATAAAGAAAGTATCACCAATTGCTTCCTCGCCCCACTTTCTTCCCCTCTTCATTATCCTTGCAGGCTTTTGGCAGACTTCTTCCCCTTGACCCTTTTGCCTAAAGTCCAGATGTCTTTCATTTCCCTACATTCCCACATCTTGTTCCTTTTCCCTCCCTACCAATTTTGTGACTCCTTCTAGCATATCCACTTGCCACCTCTGGTCCCACATCAAATTCTTGAAAATTTGTTAAATGACTCAACTACTCCCCCTAAATGCCACTAATGGCTAGATTTGATCCCCTACAACTATACAATTATGTTTTTCCTTCCAAGCACAACATTGATCATTCCAAGGGCATGGATCCACACGCACATTTTGACAAATGAGGAAGATGGTGAAGTGGTCACCATTAATGTTGCAATTGAAACCTAAATGCCAATATCTTATGTGAGGATTTTAGACCATTCATTTCAAGTAGGAAACATATTTTACTTATACCAGCTCATTCTGAACTCATCAAAGGGAAAATTTCATGAGATCTAGTGTACTTGTTTACATTTAATGCTCTGACTAGTAGATGCACCTCAAAATTTCAACGAGCAACTAGAATGCAAGAAATTGAAATGCTATAAATAGAAGGTTGCATGAAGCAACAAGGTTTAATCATTATTTTCCTCCAAGAGTCTGTAAATGTCAAAGGTAATCTAGGATTTCAATTTCTACAAGTCAAGTTTGTTAACATTACAACACATTTTGTAAATCACAAAGGGGTTTTGATATGACAATGGTGTTTGTAATTGAATGTCTCCATAGTAGTTTGTTAATGTTCAGGGGAACCTTTGAACCTAGTTGTAGGTTTCCTCTTGTCACATTTGCTAGTATGAATGTAATAGGAGTTTGATGAATGTGACAACATTTTGTCATTACAATTTTTTTGTAGTGGTCATTTCTTTGTTTCATATGGATTTTTGCAGTATGACAATGGATTATTAAGTATGTTCAATTACATGACACTATATCTTTGATGTATTTCTATGCATAGATCTATTTCAAGTGTGATCTATAGGTTTGTTTGTTCTCTTTACACACTAGGACTTTGTTACCCATTGGAATAGGCATTAGTCTTGGAGGATGATGGTCAATCATAATCCTAAATGGTAAAAGATCTTTCACCAGTAGTTTAGGAGTAGGTTAGTAATTTGTATGCTTTCATGATCCAATGGTATATCCAAGGAAATATCTTAAGTGAACTATAAGTTATTATCTTAGATAATCATGTTTTGTATACCTTCATTTTGCATATGTGCAATGATATCAACATCATCTTAAGAAGAGGTTTTATACGTAGTTGGTTAGTCTTTGACCTAGTGATAAATCTTGGGGCCAAGCATATACTGGGTATGATTGTAGTTTAGTCTTGCCTATCATTATTTTTTATCAATCCCATTAAGAATAGATTTAGGAACACCCTCCTAGATCTAGTTGAGCCCAAAGTGAAGGAGAGCATACCCACACTAAAAATTTATACTCTAATCACTCACATTATATGGATTAGTTCTTGATCTACCTTCATGAAGGCAACTCCCTAACCTTGAAGTAGATTAATTGCTCTAGGATTGTGGAGTTGGTATTTCAAGAACCAACAAAATGGTGTTTTTGTCAGGGACTAATTGTTGATTTTTATTTTGAAGACTTCTACCAATAAAGGAAAGTTTTTCTCTTCCAAGTGGAGAGTGGTGACTATGACTCTATTCTAGTCAAACCCAAAGCTAGTTTACAACTCAAAAGATTTGAAGATAGAAAGGAGAAGATAATCCAAAGATCAATAAGGACAGGAAGATACATCATCTCACAAAAGAAGAGGACAAACCACGTGGAAAGATAAAAACTTTGGTAAGTCACCTAGACTAAATTATTAAGATAAAGAAGTAGGAATGCAAGGTAGAAATGATGCACTTATTGATTTAAGAGATCAATACTAATATACTTATAAAGATTTAGTGGATAACATAGTTAGGACATGTGGATTATTGCATAGGCATAACTATTAAGTACAAAGAAATGATATGATTATTGGAAGAAGGAATGAGGATAGATCTCATAATGCTCATGTGCAAACCTTTGACATGCGAGATCAAAATATGGAAGCACATGTTGGCCAACATCCCACTTCTCCCAATTTGTTACCTAGAAATAAAATTGGATAGGATTTGATGATGAAATTATTTGTGCATTCTTTGGAGGAAAGTGCTAGAGAGTGATACAAAATCCTTTTGGATAATAGTGTTGATTCTTAAGAAGACTTCTTATGAGTTTTAAGATTATAATATGGGGATAGGATAGATCCCAAATTTTCTATACATGAACTTGCAACCATCAAAATGGGGATAAATGAAATGGTGTTGGATTTAAATAGCAAGTTTATCATGGATATGAGGAAAGTGCAACCAAATCTTAGACCAAATGAATTAATGGGCTTAGTCCTTTATTGTGGTGCTTCTGATGCCAAGATTGGATATTTCCTTCTGTAAAAGAATCTATAAACTTTGAGAGAAGCCTATGCCAAAAAAATAAACATTGAAAGTAATATGAGGGCATGAGGAAAACATATCAAGAGGTTGGATGTGAATATTTCACAACTAGATAAAGGAATACCAAGAATGTCTCTCACTATTGAAGATAAATTACATAAGTTGATGGGTACCATGAAGGACTTGTCATACAAGGTGGCAAGGAATGAGAAGGGGCTACTCCCTCATAATGTTGCACCATATTTCAATGAAGGCTAGTGGTTGTCTAATATGCCTTATAACACTAATTAGTCCAAGAGACCATAGAAAAATGATAGACAAGTAATACCTAAGCAACAAAATCCATTGCAACAAGACAAAGAAACCCTAGATTCTATAAGAAGAGATCATGTGAATCTCCAAGAAATGTCATTGTGGTGTCAGACTTGCTATCTCCCACATGATCCATTGAAGTGTGTAGTCGCCCTCTTAATGATCAAGGAGGAGGAATTCCCTAATGAAGAAGGTAATGCGGAATATTATAAAGATGTCATTGATCAGCTTGATGCATTTGAATATGAATATATGTGGATGAAGAAAATAATTATGATGTCCATAAGGCAACTAATCAAATTTTTTAGTATGATGATAGAATTGGTTCAAATCTATGTAAGTTACCTACTCATGATTTTGAGCACATGAGGGATCTCATGCATCAGTAGTACAAGAGATCCAAGTTGTCAAGTGAGGACATAAGGACCCTTACTAACACAACAGTAATGCAGGTTCAAGGTAGAAATCAACTAAGAAATAGACAAGTGCCTATGAGAAATGATGTTACTATTTATAGACCAAAAAATTGAAACAAATTTTGAAAAGGACAAGAAAATGATAGAAGTTGAGATCAAGAACAACAATGTCGCCAAGAAGGTGATGGAAAAGAAGAAGAAACTAGTGTGACAATAAGTATTAAACAAGAAATATGTGCCTAAAACTCATGAGCATGATATACCATAAGATGTTGTAGATACTCCTAAATTAGGGAATCCTGATGATATAGCCAAGCAAGTTCAATCCAAGCCACTAAAAAAGTAAGGTGGAGACAAATAAAATAGAAAATAACCAACAGGTAAGGATGTAACTTCTTTTGGTTAAGTTATGTAGTTCATTCTCAATGCAAATGATGTAACCATTCCACAAAATGCCTCTTTTCCCAACTATAACCCTATTGATGTAGCTCAAGTCATGAGCCAAGTTAGAATTTAAGTACCAATAAGGTAGCTCCTTAAAATTCCTAAGCATAGATAGAGAGAGAGAGAGAGAGAGAGAGAGAGAGAGAGAGAGAGAGATTTATCTTACATCATTGTTTTAAATGAGTTATGCCAACATGCTAATATTCCCAATGATGCTAAAATTGACAAAGATACTCAAGCTGTAGTTGAAGTTTACTTAGGGACTTCCCTGATCAATACCCAAGATTGACTGGAAACCCATGGTTGAAGTAGAAGATGGAAAGGAAATGCTCTTAGCAATTGAAATAGTGCAATTAAAAAATAACACCATTCTCAAAGGTTTAGTAGCATTAGAAAGAATTTTTGATAGTACAGATTGCTATAAGGTTAGAATTAGATCAATCAATGAAGTTGTGAAACTAGGTACCAAAGTAGTTCTCAAGATGATATTCATTGGCAAGAAATTGAAACTTTTGAAAATAAAATGTCGATTGCACTGTCGAGAAGATTTAGGAAGTGTTTTGCATTGTCTTATGATAAACTCCAAGCTTGCAAAGAGGACTTATTTCATCATATAATTCCTCTCCAAACTGTTGAATTAGGTCCAGACAATTGAGAGGGGGGGTGAATTAGTTGTTACTTATTTAACCTTTTTCTTCCTTTAATCTTCCTTTAAAACTTATAAACAAATTAATGAAATAAACATTTCAGCATCACATAAGCAGAAAAATAAATAATACAATTGACACCAAGATTTTGACATGGAAACCCAGTTAAGGGAAAAACCACGATGGGGGTTAACCCACAAAAATTAATACCATGTTAAAAGTATTTTATAAATGGGAATGCACATGCATTCGGGCTCACTACCCAGATCTCATTGCTCAAATGGAGGCTCATTGCCTAAGAAAATATTACAAGAGAACAACAAATATTTGAACTAATTAATAGCATCTGCCTATGCATGAATTTTAGTTTCGGTTAAGTACAAAAACTGATCTTACACATTACATCTTGCTCTGCTCTTCTTTACTGATCTGCCTTCATTCGCTCTTTGGAATTCTGCTCTTTTCACACATACACCTTATTCGCATACACACACACTCAATCATCCAATTACATCAAACATATATATATCCGCAACATGATCTGCAATCATTCTATCAGTCGGCTTCACAATACTTAAAAGTTTTGTGAGTGCTCTACTTTATCGGCTAGATCTATGCATAGCTTAAGGTGCATACCAAAACTTGCTCTTGAAATCATTACTCATGTTGGCCACAATCACTAATCACCACCATTTTTCCAACAAGCAACTTTCATACATCCGGAATCAAGATCTTTTGCAAGGTCTGTCTGTTCTGATAAACTGGAACCCGGTACTCAGATGCTAACATATTTTGAATCCTTCATCACTGGAGGCTAAAAATTGGATTTAGATTGTCTTGGTGTCCCTCTACACTCCTTCAGATGTCCAACACATAATGATTAACTGGAGAGATACATTGACCAAAATACTAGATTTTTCTATATGCTCTGTTTCAGGCTCCCAAACTTAGATAGATTATCATTCTGACTTCTGGTATGATCAAATACTATACTGCGGATGTGTGGAACAATCTTAGTTGCCATCAATGACAACACCTATCAATGCTAAGTAGTGTCTCTTGCCAACAATCTCCCCCTTTGGCATTGATGGCAACACTTAGTCAAAAATGACTAAGTGTCTTTGTACAACTTGTTGATAACTGAGAGGGGGGGTGAATCGGTTATCCTAATTATTTTTTTTTCTGAACTTTCTTTCTAATCGATGCAGCATTAATTCAAACAAGCAAACATAACCATGAAAATGGAGATACACATGACACAATATTTTTGACATGGAAACCCTGTTAAGGGAGAAAACCACGGGGTGATTAACCCAAAGATTATTCTCTGTTAGAAGAATAAGGAAATACAAAATGGCACTTGCCAATTAGGGCTCACTGCCCGAGCACACTGCTCACAAGAGGCACACTGCCTACAAGAGACTCACTATCTACAAAAAGAGTGTTATACCATACTTGAACTGATTGGTAGCATTTGCAAATGCTGGAGTCCAGTTCCGGTTAGGCTTAGTATACTGATCTGCTGCACTTCATCTTTCCTCTTCCCTTAAGCTGCTTTCTTTCACATACCAGACCTTTCTTACTGCTTCTGCTCTGCTCTTCTGCTTTTATTCGCACATCACTAACCACGACAACAACTCTCACAACTAAATCCATCATGTATATATATCTGCACAAGTAATTTCATCACCTTTCTAGTTGGCACCCGGAATAGTCAATCTTTTCACTAATTCTGATCAGTCGACTAAATCCTTGCATATTAAGTAATGCGGATCAAGTATATACTTGTAGAAATAATTAATCATGTTAGCCAAACATGATTCATGCCTTCACACCATTTACCACCATCAGTAGCACATCCAGAAAGTAGTCTGATGTTCTGTCAGTCAGTTCTTCCTCTGTTCACACTGTCACTCAGGAATCCGGTACTCAATTATTCATGTCTTTTTCCTCATCTATCACCGGAGGCTAAATCCTTGGAATATACCACTCAAGGTAGTCCTCTTGACTTCCCCAAATCCACACTTCACCAAGATACTTCCTCTGAGAGATCCATACATGTCTGTCAGACCTTGCCACATGCTCTGTTCTTGTTTACCAGACCACAACAATCTTCATTCTGACTTCCGGTAGAGACACACCATGTCCTACGGATGTGTGGGATGAACTTTGTTGCCATCAATGACAACAATCATGAATCCATATAGTGTCTCTTGCCAACAATCTCCCCCTTTGGCATTGATGGCAACACTTAGTGAAAAATGACTAAGTGTTTACACTATGCTCCCCCTTGGCTGATGCTATGTCTTTATATACATTTTCCAGAGCTCCCCCTTAGTTGGATACCTCATTTTTCACTGCTCCTCACTCCCCCTTTGACATCAATGGCAAAGGGTAGGGTCCCGTATACCAAAATTTTCAAAAAAAAAAATTAACTATACTTAGCCGCATAAGTATATATATACAAGGTGTACTTACATATACTTAAGTATGTCTGAAAAAGTATTCTTCAACTGTACAACTTCTGTCTCCCAACTCTAAGTCATCCTATCCAAAATTGAGATGTGACCACTCAACAGGAATGCAAATGCTTCTGCCTTCTTAAGATTTGTCGGATCATTGGTCTGGGCTGTAATCTGAGCATCATTTATGGCCTCTAACTTAGGGATAATAATCCTTCTAAGTTCACCCATCCAGTTAATTATGTTCTTCCTTTCCTTCTCAAAATTCTTTATTGCATTTGTGATTACAATAGTCTGACACTCTTGATTTACTATGGATGAAGAAAGAGGATCAAAACTTTGAGACAAACTTAGTAGTTTATCCTCTTGCTCTTTTATTTTCTTCTCTATTTCTACTATTGCTTTGGACCAGGAAATACAAAATTTATATATTTCACCGCCATCCTTAAGAGCATTTTCTAAGCTCTTTATCCCAATATCCATGTTTCTCCTATCATTGATGATCAAACCCTGTACCTCTGAAAACCTTTTATCCAAAAACTCCTTTCAGACCTTTTCTTCAGCTAACTTTTCTAGAGAACCAAAATGTGTACTAACACTGCTGACTAGGGTTTTGAGATTACCGGATGAGGAGGTTGTGGGATCTTTTTGAAATGATGGCATAATCTTTTCTAGTACTCCGGAAGCAGCTTCTATCAATCACAGTCTTCCATATGAGACTTTAGGAGTTTTTCTTTAGCCTTAGAATTAGCAAATGAAGCTATCTTCATTGTCTGTACCGGAGAAAGAGAATCAAAATTGAATGGACCTTGTAGAAGCTCCGGTTCATCAATCTCCATTGTTTCTTTGTTCAGGAATTCTTGGACAGTTTGTGCAGTGTCTCTTGCCGGAGACAGATGTTTCTTCTCTTCTGCAATCTTGGAGCTGTCCTTTGGAGCTTTCTCTCCTTCTATATTCTCACCACTAGCAGTTGTGGTCTTCTCTCCTTCTGCAATCTTCGCACTGTCATCTTCTTTTTCCTTCACTTCTGCTTCTTTCTCTTGTAATTTTTCTCCTCCTTTAGATCTGGAGACTGCAGGGGAACCTGGAGGAGAAATGTTAGACTGTTCAGGGCCCACCTCTTCTGTCATTTTCTCAATAATTTCTTCTGCAACACTTGTGGTAGAGGGATCAGTACCCAAGTCCTCTATAGTAGGAAGATTAAATCTTTTGAAGGCTTTTCAGAGAATCTCTTCTATGTCCTTGGTACCTTGTCAGTCTCACCAAGCATAAGCTGATTCATCCTTGCTTTGCTCTTGAATTCATTCTTGCAGTCTTTGAATACCATGTTCATTGTCTTGGGATCAATTGAAGGATATAGCTGAATAGCTATCTGTTCCTGGATCTCAAGGTCTTTTGCCATGGCATTTGTCTTTCTCATTTCCAACTTCTTTTCTAGGCTCTTGGGAATAAGAGATATAATTTCAATGAAGGCCTTATTATATATGTTCAAGTACCTGATTGTAGCTTCTTGCAGGATCTTTTGGTCAACCTCATTGTAATCATCATAAAATTCGGCCATTGGTTGAAGGTTTCCATCCACAGTGACTAATTTTATTACACTTTCTAGAGACAGGGTGGGCTTTTCAACAAATTCCTCTGCCATTTCTTCCTTGTCTTGTCCTGTGGTAGGTTTACCGGATCCTTTCTTCTTCTGCTTCTTTATTTCCTTTCCCCCTCATCTGATTTTGTTTCCTCTTCATCTCTTTGACTTGTATAAGCCCTTGTGGCTTTTGTCTTTGACCTTTTCTCTCCTTTGCCAGATGCCTGGACTTCCAGTTTTGAGCTTTTAGTAGGGACAAGAGTTGATTTCTTTGATGATCTGGTTCGGGTGGAAGTTTCTACCGGAGCACTTTTCTTGCTTCCCTTTTCTGCCTCTTTCTTCTTTTCCTCAGCTTTTTGTCTCTTTTCCCTGTGGGCATCAAGTGCCTCCTTTGAGATGCCAAGGCCTTGGGCAATATGTTCTACTTCTTTTCTCACCTTCCTTTTCATCTCTGGTTCTCTGAGTTCCACATGAATCTTTACACTTAGTTCCTCAAAGGTTCCAAACCTTTCTGTCTTTGGATCCTTTGGCTGACTTAGCATGTGTTGAACATGCAGCTCCACAATCTATTCATCAACTTCATACCCCATGGGCATGATCCAGACTGTCCTTGGTTCTACTGCCTCCATTAGGCACTGATCAATCTCTACCATAAAGTAGATTGTGTCTTTGTATTTCTCAACAAGAGACTGGGGAATCCTTTCTCTTGCTTGCATCATGTTCTAAAAGGTCTTGAAGTATCCCCACATGGTTGTATTTCTTGCTTTAGCATCCCCAAGCCCATGCAAATAATCTCTTATCTGAATTGCAACTGGTCTATCATTCTGCCACACCCAGCCATTGGATCCGGGAAGCTCATTCATGTAATAAAAGAATAGGCAGAGTAACAAGCCACCATACTTGAAAGAGTTCTTCTTATCCTTCTTGATCTTTTGCAGATTTTCCAATAGTTGGCTGAGAAGAAGTTCACACAGATCATAGTCAGCATTTTCTTTTAGCATTTGATAGGCTGTGTAAACTGCAGTTCCCAATACTGAGTTTTCCCTATTGGAGTGATAAATCTTGTAACCAATTATTATGGAAGCAAATTTGACATCCGGTTCAGTGATGTCTTCAATTGTCATAGCACTCTTGTCAAATTTTGATCCAGTTGCATCACTTACTATCTGATTCTTGACAAACTTGAGAACAGGTATTCCACCGGATGAGTGTAGATCAGTTTCTGCCCTAATTGCATCTTTGGTGATCTTAAAAGGTTTATTCAACCATAGGAAATTGTCATGCACTCTATTCAATACATACCGGACCCATTCATCTTCTTCAAAACAAGGGACATGAATGTACTGTGCAAAATGCTTATCCCGGATGGCTTTATACTAAGGTTTGATCTCAAAAGAGTCATCTAACAACTATTTGTGATAGATATCTACTAACTTTGATTGCCCAAATTCTTCAATACTCACATGTATGTAAACCCTAATATCTTCAGTGTGCAAAACACCATGCGGAACACTAGAGAAGGCTCCTAGGGGATCTACCTCCAAGGATTTGTAAGGATGTTTCTTGAATGTGGGGCGAGGTCTATCAGAGATCTCTACTATATTCGGAGTAGCCATTTTTCAAAAGATTTGTAGTGAGATATTGAAAATGGAAAATACCTTATGCACCTTCGGTTACACGGAGTTGGTTGGATTGATTTCTGGATGTAATGACTTCTGCAAATGATCTTTGATGAACTTGATGAATTTTGTTGCAGACCTCCACTTTTCATTTCTTCTTGAGTGCAGAATGAACAAGTGATTAATGAGAAAACCCTTATATTGCTCTGCAAACCCTAATATCAGATTGTAATAAATGCTCGACCTACATTATTCCAGTTTGCCTTATTCAGATGACTTGAAGAACCAGATCTATCCTGATCTTTAAACATCATGCGGATCTTCCAAATCTTAACCATAGTTTGTTTGGATGTTTCCCTTATGAACCCTTCAATCTATAACTCTTCTTGTGCCAATTCCGGCACCACTTGACTGGCTGGGGGAACAAGGTTTTCTTTGTGTCTCCCCCTAAGCCAAAGCTCACTTTTTAATTTCTGGAAGGAATATTAGCACTAGAGTCTGGTGCGGATCCAACCTCTACATTCTCAGTACTTTTCTTCACCCAAATCTTGCTCATCTCACTTTTAACTTCATCCGCATTCATCTTTTGTTTACCCTTATCTTGATTCTGATTATTATATACCGGACCTCTTTTGTCCTGATCCTTGCTTCTACAGAATTTTGCACTATGACCGGACCTATTGCAGATTTGGCAAACAACATTTCTTTGCATATTTGACTGATATCCTCTTGATCTGCATTGATTAGCCATATGACCTATTCTATTGCATGCAAAGCATCTACCATTGAATGATTTGTTCATTTGCATATTTCTGCATTCATGAGATTTGTGACCATACCTTTTGTAGTTAAAACATTGTCCGGAGAAGGATGAATTAGTCTGATTCATTCTCTTTCTGCACTTATTAGCTTTGTGACCAAAGAGATTACAGCTGTGGCAGTATCCATTGAAGGATGGATATCTTTGAGCATTGGGCTGTCTTATCAGAGGTCTTCTAGGCCTGTTCCTTGGATTTTCTGATCCAAAAATCTTCTGACCGGATGCGGAGCTTTCTCCTTTCTCATATCCCAAACCACACTTGTCATCTGCCCTCTTTTGACTTCCAAGAAGAACTTATCTTGAATTTCTCTTTATATTCATTTGCTGATTGAAGATCCCTTTTGAGAGAGACAATTTGATCCTCAAGTTTTTCTTCATTTTCTTTAGCATCTTTAAGATCAGATTCAAGATGTCTGATAATTCTATCCATTTGGTGGCAATCTTCTGATTTCTCCTTGAGAGATTGTCTTAGCTTATCTTCAGTTTTTCTTTTCTCTTCAATTTCTTGGGTAAACTTTATAACTCCTGATTCCATTTCATGTCTTACCATAATGACTTCTTTTGATAACTTTTCACATAACTTGGTTTTTTCAGTCAGCTCTTCATTTGCATCATTAGCTTCACCTTGTCTTGCCAATTGCTGAAGCAGCTCCTTTCTCTTTTTCATAGAGAGACTTAATTTGTCTTTTAGTTCTCTCATGAAATCATCAGCCTGTTTGAGTCTTTCCTTTAATTTATTGATTTCAGAGTTTGATTGTTCAAGGTCCTCAAGTGCAGTCTTGAGCTGCTCTTTTAAACCATATGCATCCATTTGGATTCCCAGATCTTCCTCGAGCTGTTAAACTCTATTAGGAGGAACTTAGCTCTGATACCAATTGTTGATAACTGCGAGGGGGGGTGAATCAGTTATCCTAATTATTTCTTTTTCTGAACTTTCTTTTTAATCAATGCAGCATTAATTCAAACAAGCAAACATAACCATGAAAATGGAGATACACATGAAACAATATTTTTGGCGTGGAAACCCTATTAAGGGAGAAAACCACGGGGTGATTAACCCAAAGATTATTCTCTGTTAGAAGAATAAGGAAATACAAAATGGCACTTGCCAATTAGGGCTCACTGCCCGAGCACACTGCTCACAAGAGGCACACTGCCTACAAGAGACTCATTGTCTACAAAAAGAGTGTTATACCATACTTGAACTGATTGGTAGCATCTGCAAATGCTAGAGTCCAGTTCCGGTTAGGCTCAGTATACTAATTTGCTGCACTTCATCTTTCCTCTTCCCTTAAGCTGCTTTCTTTCACATACCGGACCTTTCTTACTGCTTTTGCTCTGCTCTTCTGCTTTTATTCGCACATCACTAACCACGACAACAAATCTCACAACTAAATCCATCGTGTATATATATCCGCACAAGTAATTTCATCACCTTTCTAGTCAGCACCCAGAATAGTCAATCTTTTCACTAATTCTGATCAGTCGGCTGAATCCTTACATATTAAGTAATGCGGATCAAGTATATACTTGTATAAATCATTAATCATGTCGGCCAAACATGATTCATGCCTTCACACCCTTTACCACCATCAGTAGCACATCCAGAAAGTAGTCTGATGTTCTGTTAGTCAGTTCTTCCTCTATTCACACTGTCACTCAGGAATCCGGTACTCAATTATTCATGTCTTTTTCCTCATCTATCACCGGAGGCTAAATCCTTGAAATATACCACTCAAGGTAGTCCTCTTGACTTCCCCAAATCCACACTTCACCAAGATACTCCCTCTGAGAGATCTAGACCTGTCTGTCGGACCTTGCCACATGCTCGGTTCTTGTTTACCGGACCACAACAATCTTCATTCTGACTTCCAGTAGAGACACACCATGTCCTGCGGATGTGTGGGATGAACTTTGTTGCCATCAATGACAACAATCATGAATCCATATAGTGTCTCTTGCCAACACAACTCCCCCTTTGTCTATACATTTGTGCACTTCACTTATTTTGGTGCTCCCCCTATGCTTAATACCTCATTTTTCACTATCCTTCACTCTCCCTTTGACATCAATGGAAAAGGGTGGGATCTTCAAGTCAAAATTCTCAAAAAAAGTTGTGTTTATACTGCTGCATATGTACAACAAATCATCAAATTATATTTACATGAACTTGAGAATGTCTACAAAACTAGTTTTTAATTGCACAAGTTTAGAGGCCCAAGTATTCTTCATTCCATCCAAGAGTGAGATGTGCCCACTTATCACAAATGTATATGCTTCTGCCTTTGTTAGATCATCTGAAGTGCATTCTGGGCTTCGGATAAGGCATTATGCATGGCTTCCAACTTGGGGGCAATCAATCCCCGGAGTTCACACATCCTCTTCATAGTATTGATTTTCTATTTTTCAAGTACCTTTATTTCATCTGTCAAGCTAATGACCTGACAGTCCTAGCTTATAGGAGAGGCATTTAGAGGATCAAAATTTTGAGATAGAACTGATATTTTCTATTCTTTTTCCTTTATCTTCTTCTCAACATCCTTATTGACTTTAGTCCATGATAGGCAAAACTTATATATATCTCCTCCATCACTTAGAGTATTCTGAATGCTCTTTATGCTAATGCCTAGTATCAATCTATCACTCCTTATTAGATTCTTAACTTGACTAGATTTCTTATTCAAAAATTCTTTCTAAACCTTTGCCTCAACAAACTTTTCAAAAGACTCTAAATGTGAGTTTACTGCACTTACAAGATTTTTCAAATGCTGAAGGGGGAATCATTTTGATTCTTCTAATATGTTGGCATTAATTTCTGTAAAATTCTGGTTGCTAGCCCTAGCAGCTCATTGTCCTCTAAGTGGGATTTTATCATATTTTCTCTGGCTTTTACTTGGGTGAAAGATGCTATTTTCATCAATTGAAAAGGAGAGAGCGCATCCAGATTAGTTAGTCCTTGGAGTAGTTCAGGCTCATCAAGCTTAATCACTTCCTTTTCAAAAGGGCCTCTTACTGCATCTCCAGTGTCTCTTGCTACATTTTCTGAACCATCTTTTTGATCATCAGATTTTTCTACATCTACTTTAGGTGCTTCAACATTTGCACCATCTTCTTTTGCTCTGTCTTCCTTTCCTTTTTCTTTCTCTTTCTATGTATTACTCTTCTTTGTGTTTTCTTCTGAGGGACTCATTTTTGCTTGCTCACCACTTGCTACTTGATCCGGAGGGCTCTAAGTGGTAGCAATATCCTTTTCCTTCCCAGAGTGATCAGGTGGAGGAGTTATCTCTACATCAATTATTTTGTTTATTATTTCTATGTCCTCCTGATTGACTTGTTCCTCTTTCTGAACTTCTCCAATATTTAGATTTGATGAATCAAGTTCTGGAGGATCTAGAGTAATACTTTGGTCATTAATTCCCTTGTCAATTTCTTCTTCTGGAGCTTTTTGTTCCAGAGAAAAAGGATTGTCTTCTTCAACTTGCTTTTCTAAAACAATGTAGTATTTATTTTTGTCTAAAGCCTTTCTCATAATTTCCTTTGTTTCCTTTGCAATTTCCTTAGTCTCACCAAGCATTAGCTTGTTCATCCAGACTTTGCTTCTGAATTTATCTTTGACTTCTCTGAGGATTTCATCTGCTTATTTTCTGGTCATTATAGGGCATAAAGAGGAGAGAACATACTCTCTGAGTTCTATATCTTTTTCTTTGGCTGCTTCTTTCCTCATTTCCATTACTTTCCTCAAACTTTTAGGAAGTTCTTGTAAGATTTCCAACAAGACTCTATTGAATTTATTCAGATATATTATAATGGCATCTTCTAAAATTTTCTTATTTGCTTGATCAAGGTTATCATAGTAAACTCTGATAGGTTTTAAATTTCCATGAACAGTGACTATTTTTACAATTTCATCAATAGTCATGGCAACCTTACCGGATACTTACTTTTTACTAGCCCTCATGCTTTTGGACAATTGATTTTCAGAAGTCTTTGAAGTTTTGACCTTCTTGGATCTTATTTCTTTTATTTCTTCATTTGTTTCTGTCTCCTCATCATCTTGAGTGCTCTTGTGGGTTCTTGTTGCCTTGGTTTTCTTTCTTTTCCCTCCTTCACCGCATGGAGTGGCTTCCGGCTTCTTAGTGGAAGTGGACTTGAGTGGCTCGGCAGGAGTTGCATAACTCCTTGTCTTCCTTGGGGCTTTTGGGGGAACTACAGACTCACTTTTTGCCTGCTCAGTGCTCTTGTTTATCTTTTCAATCCTTTGTCTATTTTCTCTCACTGCTTCTTTTGTAATCCCAATGCTTTATGCATACATCTCCACTTGCTTGTGTACCTTTCTTTTTGTTTCTGGCTGTCTAAGTTCCACATACAACTTCAAGCATAGTTCCTTGTATGTTTTGAACCTTTCAACAGAGGTGTCTTTAGGTTTGCTCAGGAGATGTTGAGCATACATGTCCAGAATTTCCTCATCCACGTCATAGCCCATTGGTATTATCCAAATTGTTCTTGGTTCTACAGCTTCCATCAAACATTGATCTGTGTCTACCATAAAACATATTTCATTTTCATACGTTTCAACAATTGAACTAGGAATTCTTTCCCTTGCATGCATCAAACTTTGAAAGTTTTTGAAATATCCCTAGATTGTAGTCTTTTGTGCACCTGAATCTCCAAGATTATGTAAGTGGTCTCTTATCTGAATTGCCACTGGTTTGTCATTTGTCCAGTGTGCACCTTGCACTCCTGGCACTTCATTCATAAAATAGAAGAATAGGCATATGATCAAGGAACCATATTTGAAGGAATTTTTCTTGTCTCTTTTAAATTTTTTCAAGTTCTCTATCAGCTGATTTTGTAATAATTCACATAAATCATAGTCTATATCTTCCTTTAACATTTTATAAGCAACATATATTGCAGTCCCGAAAACTAAATTTTCCCTACTTGAGTGATAAATCTTGTACCCGATCACCATAGAGGCAAATTTAACATCTGGTTTTATGATATCATTAATGGTCATTTCCCTTTTGTCAAACTTGGTGTCGATAGCATCAGTTACTATCTGGTTTTTAATGGTTTTCAACATAGGTAATCCGCCGAAGGAGTTTAACCTAGTTACAGTCTTGATAACATCCTTTGTGATCTTAAATGGTTTCATTAGCCACAAGAATTCATCATGTATTCAGCTCGGGATGTAACGAACCCATTTGTTTTCATCAAAAGGTGGAAATTCAATTAATTGTAGGAAGTGTTTGCTTTCAAGGGCTTCATATTTAGGTCTCGGTTGGTAATTGTCATCTTTCAAATGATTCTTAAACAACTCCATCAGTTTCGCATTCCCAAATTCTTCTAGATTGTAATGAATGTATGCCCTAATGTCTTCAACATGTAAAACCCCATAAGAGACACTTGAGAAGGCACCTAACGGCTCGACTTCAACAAATTTATAGGGATGCTTCTTGACTTTTGGACGGGGCCTCTCAGTAACATTGATGAGTAAAGGTGTAGCCATTTTCAGAGATTGGGAATTCAAGAAGTTTCATAGGAAATAGAAATACCTTATTCCGCATATTAGGGTTTTGTTTGGAGATCCTCTTTGCGCATCAATTCTTGGGAATTCTCAGCTGTGAACTCATTCACTTCTCTTCTTCCTGCTTTCTTCTGATGCAAAGTGATCTAAATGAGGAATGAATGATCCTTTTATGTTCCGCAACACCTAATTTGTCTTTGTAATAAATGCTCTTCCCTAATACATCTGGTTGCTCTATTTTTTAGTAGTCTTTCATGTATTGCTCTGCAATTTTCCATATCCATCTCTTTTCTTCCAGAAATCCTGTCAAATGGTCTGAAACAATCCAAGATCTCTTTTCTTACTGTGTCAGATCTAGGCACTTACTTACTGGCTGGGGGAATTTGATTTGTAATGCTGCTCCCCCTAAGCCAAGACCTCCAATTTAATTCCCGGAGGAATTATCAGCACCGGACTACGGTGTGGATCCATTGTTGTTGTTCATAATGGTTTTCCTGACCCATATCTTGTTTGATTCATCCTGAGTCTCATTCACATCAATTTTTTCTTTGCCTCTATCTTGTCTTTGTTCATCCAGTTTTCTATTTACCGGGCCTCTTCTTCCATTGTTTCTATTTCTACAGAATCTTGCAATATGACCAAATTTATTGTAGTTAAAGCACACAACTTGATTTTCTCTTGATCTGCACCGATTAGCCATGTGTCCAAACCCATTGCAAACAAAATAGTAGCCATTGGAAGAGTTGTTAATTCTTCTATTATTGGGATTATTCATTGTCATATGTCTGCATTCATTTGATTTATGACCATACCTGTTACACTTGAAGCATTGACCAGAGAAGGATGGACCATTTTTATTTACTCTGCTTCTGCACTGAGTAGCTCTATGACCAAATTTATTGCAGTTGAAACAATTTCCATTGAATGATGGATATCTTTGAGCATTTGGCTATCTTACCGAAGGTTTTCTAGATCTGTTTCTCCCATTCTTAGATTGAAAATTTCTCTGTTTGAATCTGGAGCTTTCACCTTTCTCATATCCAAGACCATGCTTGTCATCAACCCTTTTTTGTCCTTCAAGTAGTGCTTCAAGTTTTGTTGAACTTATCTTGAACATCTCCTTATATTCGTTTGCAATATCTAGGTCATGTTTGAGAATGACTATTTGCCTTTCAAGTTCTCTCTCATTGTCTCTACTTTCTTGTAGATCAGACTCTAGATTGCTCACTATTCCATCCAATTTGCAACATTCTTCAGATCTTTCTTTTAGTTTTTGTTTCATATCTTCTTCAATTTTCTTCCTATTTTCACTTTCTTTGGTTTGCCTCATCACCCCAGATTCCATTTCAATTTTTAGAATAGCAACTTCTTTTGAGAGCTTCTCACATTCCTTTATTTTTTCTTTCAAAGCTTCATTCAAGCTATTTTCTCTAGGTAAACTGGATAGCTGCAAAAGTAGCTCCTTTTTTCTTTGCATAGATTTCTTTAATTTGTCTTTTAACATTTCAATGGTGTCATTAGCATTTTTAAGTTCACCTCTCAGATTACTAATTTATGTTCTAGATTGAGCAAGCTCTTCTAGGGCTGACTGAAGATCTCTTAATGAACCCATTTGAAACTTCTTCCAAGATCTTTTCCTTAAGCTGTTAGGCTTCTCTAAGGAACCTTGCTCTAATACCAATTGTTGAATTAGGTCCAGACAACTGAGAGGGGGGGGTGAATCAGTTTTTACTTATTTAACCTTTTTCTTCCTTTAATCTTCCTTTACAACTTATAAACAAATTAATGAAATAAACATTTCAGCATCACATAAGCAGAAACATAAATAATACACTTGACACCAATATTTTGACGTGGAAACCTGACCAAGGGAAAAACCACGATGGGGGTTAACCCAGAACAACAGAGATTTGAACTAATTAATAGCATCTGCCTATGCATGAATTTTAATTCTGATTAAGTACAAAAACTGATCTTACACATTTCATCTTGCTCTTCTCTTCTTTATTGATCTGCCTTCATTTGCTCTTTGGATTTCTGCCCTTTTCACACATACACCTTATTTGCATACACACACACTCAATCATCCAATTACATCGACCATATATATATATATATATATATATATATATATATATATATATATCCGCAACATGATCTACAATCATTCTATCAGTCAGCTTCAACAATACTTAGAAGTTTTGTGAGTGTTCTGCTCTATCAGCTAGATCTATGCATAGCTTAAGGTGTGGACCAAAACTTGCTCTTGGAAATCATTACTCATGTTGGCCACAATCACTGATCACCACCATTTGTCCAACAAGCAAATTTCATACATCCAGAATCAAGATTTTTTGCAAGGTCTGTCTGTTCTACTTCTGTTTGTTCTGATAAACTGGAACCCAGTACTTAGATGCTAACATCTTTTGAATCCTTCATCACCGAAGGCTAAAAACTTGGATTTAGATTGTCTTGGTGTGCCTCTACACTCCTTCAAATCTGCAACACATAATGATTAATTGGAGAGATCTGCTGACCAAAATACTAGATTCTACTATATGCTCTATTTTAGGCTCCCAGACTTAGATAGATTATCAATATAACTTCCAGTATGATTAGATACGGCACTATAGATGTGTTGAACAATCTTAGTTGCCATCAATGACAACACCTATCAATGCTAAGTAGTGTCTCTTGCCAACACAAACTAAAGCAAAGCCTTTCTAACAAAAATAAGGATTGATAAATCCAACATTAGCCCCCAAAAGTAAAAGGAGTTGATAAAGTTGAAGGAAGCAAGTATCATCAATCTTATCTAACATTTTGAATGGGTGTCAAACCTTGTCCTAGTCAGGAAGAAAAATTGAGAGATCCAATTGTGTCTAGACATTAGAAATCTAAACATTATATCCCTCAACAACAATTACCCACTTCCAAGAATGGACCACTTGCTACGAAAGGTAACTAGGTCAGAATTTATGTCCATGATAGACAAATTCTCTGGATATAACTAGGTGGTGGTCAAGGAGTTAGAGTAACACAAGACTAGATTTCCTACCCCTTGGGGCACCTATGTTTATGTGAGGATTCCATTTGGACTAAAAAATGTAGGTTCCACTTTTCAAAGAGAAATGGATATTTCTTTCACAGGTCTTATTAATGAAATAATGGTGGTGTACCAAGACAACTTGACCACTTACTCCAAAGATAGAAAAGATCATTGCAAGAATTTTGAGTTGATATTCAAAAGGTACCTTAAGTATGAGATTTATTTGAATCCTAAGAAATGTGTGTTTGGTGTTGAAGAATGTAAGTTTCTAGGACACATTGTGTCAAAGGATGGAGTGAGGATAGATCTGGAAAGAGTAAAAGCAATTGATCTCATCCCCAAGCCTAGAACAGTAAAAGGTGAGTAATCTTTCTTTAGACAAATAAATTTTGTTAGAACATTCATCCTTAATTTTGTTGACAAGACCAAGGAAATTTATAAGATGTTGAAGAAGGAACAATTAATCATATGGAGCAAGGAACCAGCTAATACATCTGTGGAAATTAAGGAAGTTCTTAAAAGGGCACTAGTTTTGGTAAGTTCAGATTACCCTAATCCTTTCTATCTTTTTTCTGTTGCTTCAAAAGAACAAGGATGGACATGAGCATCCCATTGCATTTTTTATCAAGTCTTTTCAAGGTGCAAAATTGAAGTATGCAAGTATAGAAAAACTTGCTTACTCTCTTGTCAAAGATGTCAAGAATTTCCAGTCATACTTGATTGGTGTAAATATTATTGCATATGTGTCACATACAACTGTGGAATACATATTCACTCAACAAGAAGCCTTTGTTAAAAGGTGTTGATGGATCAATTAGATCCAAGAGTATGATATGTAGGTACATGTTACAAAGTTGGGTAGAGGCCAAGGCCTATCCAAACTAATGATAGATGTAAATTCGAATGCAATAAAAGTTAATGAGCTAAATTATAACTATGAGTCCAAATCTTATAATATGAGGGATAATCCATGGTATAAGGATGTTGTATTTTATTTAGAGAACATGATTTACCCCCTAGAATGAATGATAATCAGTAAAGAACACTAAAGTTACAGTCCCAAAAATATGTGTTGATTCATGGTGATTTGATGTGGAGAAGTCTTGATGGGCTACTACTCAAGTGTTTGAACCAAGAACAATACACCAAGGTAATGGGTGAATGTCATGAAGGTATCTGTGTTGGAGATTTCAAGGCAAATGCCATTGTACATAAGGTTCTTAGGGAAGCATATTGGTGGCAAACATTGTTTAAGGATGTGGTCAAAGTAGTAAGAAAGTGTGACACATGTTAGAGATTCTTAGGCAAGTTAAAGTTTCCATGTGCTCTCCCCCTTGAATCCATGACAATTGAAACCTCATTTTAGTAGTGGGGCATTGACTTTATAGGTAAAATTTAGGAAAGGTAAATTAATGGATACAAATGGATTCTTGTAGCCACTGACTATTTCACCAAGTGGGTTGAAGCAATTCCAACCTATAATATTACATCTAATGTGGTAGTAGACTTATTGATAAATAATGTAATAACTAGATTTGGCATGCCTGTGAGAATTATTGTTGATAATGCAATGTGTTTTAGATTCCATGAAATTTTAAATTTATGTTCTAACTATGAGATCAATTTGATTCACTCATCTCCCTATCATCTCCAAGGTAATGGAAAGGATGAATCTAGCAACAAAAGCCTCATGAAAATCATTAAAAGGACATTGGATGTGAACAAGAAAAGGTGATATGATAAGTTAAAGTATACATTATGGGCTAACAAAATAACCTACAAAAAAACTTTTAGTAGAAGCCCATTTGAATTGGTCTATGGATTAGAAGCTAAAATGCCAATCAACTTGGAGTTGTGAATGTATAATTTGTTGCATGAAGAAGAAGGAGAAGAATGTAATGCAATTTCTCAAACAATGTCCAGCTTGGTAGAGATGGATGAAAATAGAAGAATTGCACATGATAGGATCCTATCACAATAGTAGAAGATGAAGCATTATTTGATGGGAAGGCATTGCAGAGAGATTTACAAATTGGAGATATAGTCCTCATGTGGGATGTCAGATCAAAGGACAAAGGAAAACATGGACAGTTTGACCCCAATGTGGCTTGGGCCATATGAAGTTGTAGATGGGTATGCTCACAATGTATATCACCTACAAAGTTTAGCCAAAGATCTCATGGATCTGCCAGTTCATGGCTAGCATCTTAAGCATTACTTTTCTTGAATAATGATTTTTTTGAGTTGTACATAACATGCCTTATGCGTATTTTGTCTTTGAATAACTATGATCCCTGTTGGTCAAAGTGTGATTGTCTCGAGTCCTTCCTTGTTCCCTTTTTGTGGTTTGTTTTGTGTGGTTGTGCTCTTCCCTTTGGTATTTTGGTCTTCTCCTAGAGATAGTTGCACCCTCATTGTGCCTAAAAGAGGCACATGTCCCCAAATAGAGCCAATGTTAGGACCCATCTTGACAAATGCAAATGTATATGAGTGTAGTGCCCTCTTTATTGCCTTAAACATATTTTGCCCATCATTTATAACTGATTTGAGAATTCTTTAAATAGGCCCTCCTTTGGCCATTTTCTACCTTAAGGTTATTCCTCTCCTTACCCCATGTTCCTACCATATGCTATAAGTTGCAAAAAAATCATTAAAATTCTAGGTCTAGGAGTATTTATTCATTTTCTGGTCTTTTGTAGGTTTACGAAATTTCCAAGTATTCAAGTTCTATGTCTAAGTCTTTGCCAAGCCTTTAAAACCTTTATAGAGCTTGTCAGCATTTACAATAGTTACCAAAACCTACAAACCCCAACAATACTCTTCACAAAGCCTTTATCAATATTTTCCATGGTTCTTGAAACCCTTTAAACCATCGACAAAGCTCCTCATGCAAGTTGTTGGCACTTTTCATGGTTCATGAAACTTTCTAAAACATTGGCAGGTTTTGACACTCTTCTTAAGTGTTGGTGTTATTGGTGGTTCTCATAATCCTCATAACCCCTCATAAGGTTCTAAATAGTCCTTAAGATGGGCCAGTCCAAAAAGTGAAGCAAAAGATAAGCATATTTGAAAAAAAAGGAAGTTGTCAGCATTCTCAATGGTTCTCAAAACCTTCAAAACCACTAACAAGATTCAAAGGAAATGTTTCATCAACATTTTGTTCATTCTCAAACTTCTCAAAGGCCCAACAAGTTTAAGGAACTAAACAAAGGAAAATAATATAAACTAAAACCTCTCAAAGGCCCGACAAGTTTAAGGAACTAAACAAAGGAAAATTTTACAAAATGAAGGGGTCTCTAAAAAGCTTAGAGACAGATTTCAAAGAAAGCCCCATCGGTAAATTTAGTGGTTCTCAAAACCATCGGAACCTTTGACATAGTTTTGGAAGCACTTAAAAATGCCAACAAAGTTTTGAGATGGCTCCAAATATCTAACAAGCTACATTATTGATGAGTTTAAGATAATATGTAAAGTGTCACCAATTCCTTCCTCACCCCACTTTCTTCCCCTCTAAATGATCCTTTTGTGCTTCTAGTGGAATTCTTCCACTTGACCCTTTTGCCTACATTTCCTTACATTTCTGCATCGCATTCCTTTTCCCTCCCTGCCAATTTTGTGACTCCCTCTGGCATGTCCACTTCCCACCTCTAGTCTCACATAGAATTCCTACGAATTTGTCAAATGATTCAACTACTCCCTAAAATGCCACTAGTGGACAGATTAAACCCCCTACAACTATACAATTATGTTTTTTCTACCAAGTACAACATTGATCATTCCAAGGGTGTGGATCCATACACACTTATTGACAAAGAAGGAAGATGGAAAAGTGGTCACCATTAATGTTGTAACTGAAACCTAGATGACAATAGCTTATGTGAGGATTTCAAACCATTCATTTTAAGAGAGAAAAACATTTTTACTTATACCAGCTCATCCTACACTCATCAAAGGGAAAATTTCATGGGATCTAGTGTACTTGTTTGCATTCAATGCTCTAACTAGTGGATGCACCTCAAAATCTCAACGAGCAACTAGAATTCAAGAAATTGAAATGCTATAAATAGAAGGTTGCATGAAGCAATAAGGGTTGATCATTATTTTCCTCCCAAGAGTCTGTAAGTGTCAAAGGTCATCTCAGTTTTAATTTTTTTGAGTCCATTTTTTTAACAGAACAAGACATTTTATAAATCATAAAGGGGTTTTGATATGGCAATGATGTTTGTAATTGAATGTCTCCATGGAATTTTGTGAATATTTAGTGGAACCTTCAAACCTAGTTTTAGGTTTCCTCTACCACATTTTCTAGTATGAAAGTAACAAGGGGTTTGATTAATGTGATAGCATTTTAAGTCATTAAAAATATTTTGTAGTGGTCATTTATTTGTTGCATATGGATTTTTACAATATAGTGATAGATTATTAAGTATGTTTAGTTACATGAACCATATCTTTGATGTATGTCTATGCATAGATCTATTTCAAGTGTGATATGTAGTTTTGTTTGTTCTCTTTTCACACTAGGGCTCTATTACCCAAAGGAATAGGCACTTTTCTTGGTGGTTGAAGGTTAATCTCAATCTAGTAAAACATCTTTCACCAATAGTTTACGAATTTGTAAGCTTTCATGGTTCAGTGGTATATCCAGGGAAACATCTCAAATGAATTGTAAACCATTATCTTGGAGAATCATGTTTTGTATACCTTCATCTTATGTATGTGTAACGATGTCAAAATTATCTTAAGAAGAGGTTTTATATGTAATTGGTTAGTCTTTCTCCTAGTGACAAATCTTGGGGCCAAGAATATATTGGGTACAAATGCGATTTAGTCTTCCCTATCATTATTTGTTATCAATCCCATTAAGGATACCTCTAAGAACACCCTCCTGGGTGTAGTTGAGCCCAAAGAAAAGGAGAGCATACCCACTCTTAGAAATTGGCCTCTAATCACTCACATTATGTGGATGAGTTCTTGATTTGCCTTCATGAAGACAACTCTCTAGACTTGAAGTAGATTAATTGCTCTAGGATTGTGGAGCTATGATTTCAAGACCCAATAGATCTTGCCCTCTAAAATACATTTTACTACCCTGGATTGGGATCATCAAGATCCTCCATACATCCTCTAGCGTGATCATCATCTCACTAGTTAGTAGATGGAATGTGCTAATCTCTAACCTCCATCGCTTTACCAGGGTTGTCAATAGTGCACAATGAGCCCTAATTGTTGGCATCATAGCTATGTACTAGAGGCCCACCAACTCAAGAAAACACCCACTCGTTCTCCTCAAAATCCTCCTTCAACTTTAGTACTACCAAGCATCACCCTCAAGTCATCAACATTGGAAAGCATGCTTGCATCCAACCCCACAACCATGTCAATCTTCAAAATCATTACATAAACTGTAGACACACTTTCCTATGACATACATACATGTTGGCACAAAATGTATATGCTTCACCTCAAACACATGCACTCTGACATGCATCCGTGCCAAGGTAAAATGTATACACCTTGTGTTCAAACACATGTGCACCTCCCTACACACACATGCTTCTCTATGCATGCACACCAAGATTAATGCACCCTCATCACGCCCAACACGTGTGCATCATCAGTGCATGCATACACTTTATTTCACACATGCACCTCAAGAACCCATGCCTACGCTGCATTGAGTCATGTGTGCATTCTAGGATGGATTTCACTATTCCATGCACATGCTTTGGCATATTTCCTATCTACAAATCCATGCATTTATTATACCCCAAAGAAATATAAATGATCATACATACCCCAATGTTAGTCCCCAGTGCTTGCATGTAGGCACCCACACACTCACCATGATGCTCTTGGATTGGTATTCACTCCATCTTCACTCTCCAAGGTGCTCTACTTTTCTCTAGTTGGTTATTGACAAGGATGAAAATGAAATATTTTTACCCCTACCACTATTTATTCACCCCATTCCATCCCCTCCATTTTTCATCATTTTCCCCTCCTTTTTCATCATTTTTCACCACTCTCCTCTATTTTTTCATCCTTTTCCCTCATTTTCTCACCTCTTCTTGTCATTTTCAACCCCCCTTTCTACCCTTCCTCTTTTCAAGAGATCACCTACACTATTTTTCTCACCCACTCTCTCAAGGGGGTACCACCTATCTATCTACTAACTGCATTTTCTTCAACTAACTAGGGCATCCTTTCACCCTCTTCACTTCACTAAGCACCTATATTTTATTTTTCTTTGAAATGATGTTACATAACGTCATCTCAAAGAAGGGAAAAATCTAGACACCTAAAATGCATTCCCACATTTTTATCATCATCACACCAGATTTATCCTATAATTCCACTTCTAATATTAATTAAATAAATTTTATTTATTTATTTATTTAATTATTTAATCCAATTATTCCTCCAATATTAATTAAATAAATCTTGATTATTAATTAATAAATCTAATCATTCTCCCAATATTAAATAAATTATGACTATTTATTTAATTAATTAACTAATACAAGTCTTCCTCTAATGTTCCAAATTTAGTTGAATACATCAACATTTATTCAATTAATCGATCATCCCCTCAACATTCCCCCAAAAATTAAATAAATACATAATTAGTTTATCCTAAAATCCTCCTTAATCATTAGTTGATTAAATAACATAGGTTAATTGACTAACTAATCATTTGCACATTCCTCCACCAAATTAGTAAAGTCAACCTTGCACAAGACTCCAAACATGCACATGGCTCCAAAAATGGTCCTTTTCATCCTCACCCTTCATCAAAATTGAGAAAATCCTCACCATCCATCTCTCCTCAATCTTCGACCTAATCATGGGCACCATCACAAGATGCTACTTGTTGGCTTCTCATTATCTCTTGTGAATGGATCAACCCCATCCATCCATCATGTGAGGCCAATTATTTTACCTCCCTTATGTTGATCATTATGCATTTCAGTTGATGACATTATTAGACTTTTAGTGACTATGTTTCATTATGCAGACTTGATTTTTATCTCCGGATTATGATAGGACATTGATTAGACATATGTGATTCGATTTGATCAGGTGCTATTTTGTGATTCGACATATGAGATATATATGTGATGGTGTTTTGTGATGAGATTTTAGTTAATTATGTGATGTGGACTATTTGACATGAGATTGGAAAATGTAGTTAATTTGGAATTATGTATTGATGATTATTGTGGTATTCGATTACGTGAATTTAATTCCAGTTGCTTTGGCTATGATTTTCATGATATGATTGACACTTGATCGAGATGTGCAGGCATTACATTCCCTAGCCACGGGAAATTGGAGGTAGAATTCACACTATGTTATCCCCTGTAAAACTAATCCATTCCCAAGAGGACTAAGGATCACGTTTGAATTTGAATGTTGAAGACAGTGCTTGATTTAATTTTATTATTTTGACCTTAGTACCCTTCTGTTTAAATTGATTAATAATAAGTGTTGTATAAATTTTACTTGATTTACACCACTTGGTATTTATTTTATTTTTGGGCCATTTAAAAGTGGATTTTTAACCCCCTTTATGAACCCTAGAGTCCCAAAAGTTACCCAACCACCCATGAGCCTAGGGTCAACTTGGACTATCTAACCCTAGTTTTGACTCACTTTTGGTCACTCTAAACTATGGTTTAGTAAAAGTGACGAAAATTTGAAATAAGGGAAGGTGGGAGATGAGTCATGCCTTGGGGAAGACTCACCTCCCTTCCCAAAGTTTGGGAACCCTTTCCCAAGGAAGACTTGGGAGGTCTCCAAGACTCCCAAGTGTGTGGGAGCTTCCTCCAAGACTCTCACACACGTGTGAGAGCATCTTGGAGGAAGATAGCTCTTTGAGGGAATAAGAGGATGCTGCATCCCTTATCCTCTTGGAGGTTAGAGTGGGAATGCCACCTCACCACTTGTCCTCTCACACATGTGTGAGAGCACAAGTGAATAAGGTGAGGATTGAGAGGGAATGGGAGGATGACACTTGTCATCCTCACACTTCCTCTCCCTTGCAAGTGGAATGGGAGGAGGAAGGTGTCACCTTCTCATTCCTCAAGGCCAAATTGATGGCCTATATTATCTCCTCTTGTTGAGGAGTGGGGGGTTCTGGCAATTTTAATCTTTCTTGCTATTTTGGAGGAGTTTGGGAGAGTTAGAGGATTTTCTTGAAGGATTGGAAGGCTTGGGAAGGCTTGGAGCTCTTCACCAAACATGCTTCCATTATAGGGCTTTGAAGGTAAGCCTATTAAACTTGTTTTCTCACCCTTGCTATTTAGTGTATTGTGTTATAGTTTTTGGTTGTTTTGTTGTTTGCATTGTTTTGTTGGGATGGGAGTATGGTGAGAGCACCTCCAATGGAGCTAATGCTCAACTTGTTTGGGTAGGGGAAAGGAACCTCATTGAGGTCTCTCCCACATTATGTATTTATGCCTTGAGGGCTTTTATTTGTTAAGGAGATTTTTGAATGGCAAGAGTGCCATGGAGATTACTTGGTGATTTTTGTGGAGAGTGGTGTTTTAGAGATTTTGGCTTGAGGCCATGAGTTGAGGTTTTATCTTTTGGGAGCCCTTTGAAGTTGAGGGGTCCATTCCCTACCCTCATTCAACTCATTTTTTTATGAGTTGAGTTTTGTGCTAAACCTATGGGTCGTTTTCATGTTGTTGTGTTTGGTTTTGTTGTGGAATGGTTATACGGTAGGGAGGAGAACTTTTCCTAGTGGCTGGTTTTGTTGTTCTTGTGGTTGTGTTTTATTGTAGGTTGTGAGAAAAGAAGTGAAGATGTTGTGGAACTCATTTTGGGTGGTTTAGTTGTATTTATTTTCTTGGCTATTGAAGCCATGGCCATTGTGGCCTTAATGTAATTTATTTATGTGAATGATGGTTAAGTTATTTGCCATGGAGTTGGCTATGATAAACATTTCATTGTAACCATTCTTTTATTTTATTTATGGGTTGTTGTTCCTATGTTGTGGAGTTAGGTATATTGTGAATGTATGTGAATGTACACATTCTGCCATTGTTCCTTTCCAAAAATATGCATTAGATTGCTGAATAATTTTTATGTTATCTAAAGAAAAGGAGAGGGAGAGTTTAAGAAGATCTTCTGTAAAAATTTCTTGGAATGCTATGTTATTAGTTTGTTGTTCCAGAATAATTTTCACTGCATATTTAGAGGAAAGTAAAATATTCACCTTTCAAACCCTTTCAAAAAAAATGTATATAGATATAAGTCTCTATTTTAATGTGTTTCCACAATAAATTTATTACTGGGGTACTTAATTTGATTCAGAAATGGAAAGTTAGTAAAAACAAAAAAAAAGCAAAATTTCTAGGTAGTATCATTGCAAAAAAAAGGGGGTAGAAATATATGTTTCTGTATTAATAGGCTGCAAATAGAAAATTTGCATTCTATGTAGGCCAGAGATAGAATCATTTTGAAGGAAATATATATATATATATATATATATATGAGGCACATGTATATATATAAGTATATATATATATATACCTTACTAATCATAGTGAAAATTAGATTGCTGATTTATATAGTAAATAGGAAGTGATGTGCATATTCCATTTTGTTGTGTATATTAAAACATATTTATACACTTATGTATATATATTTACCAATACATATACATATATATAATAAGTGTATAGATATAAGTATATTTCTTTCAAAAATAAAATGTTTATCATGTGACAGTTTAAATAG
Organism: Cunninghamia lanceolata; assembly: GCA_027924645.1. Lineage (NCBI taxonomy): Eukaryota > Viridiplantae > Streptophyta > Pinopsida > Cupressales > Cupressaceae > Cunninghamia > Cunninghamia lanceolata. The sequence continues at coordinate 1,419,913 of BSBN01000948.1, forward strand.
ACTGAAGCTTTTGGTGGAGTATATATATACAGATATATATATATATATATAAATATATATATATATTTATATATATAATATATAAATTTATATATAATATATATATATTTATTTATAATATATATAATATATTTTCTTTATACAAACGAAAATTATTAAAGGAAAACCTGAAATGGCGGACTGTGTGTTGGATTTTAAGTTTTTGAAAGCAAAACAAAGAAAAAAATAAGTTAACACTGGTGGGACTGTGGGCAGCCACGCCCACAGCCCCACCCGCTTTTTTTTAACAACGGTGTGGGGGAGGTTGTGCCTCCACCCACACCCCCAAAATTTTCACCGCTACAGCTGACTTCCCCACCATTCCCTCCCTTCGCCTACGCAGCCCCCACACCGTCCTCCAGTCTCTGCACCGCCTTTCCCTTAACGCCTCCTGTGGTCTCTTCCCTCTGCGCCACCGCGGCACTATTCCACCTCTGCCAGTAACGCTGACAGCGGCGGTGGCCCTCTTTTATCCAAACCCTACACATTTTCATCACTCTTAATCATACTCAGGGACTGCATAAAATAAATAAATATAAACCTTTGTATCCGTGACAAAAAAAAGAAAGTGCTCTTTTCGATCTTCTGTGCATACCTCTATGAGAGGTTGAGGAAGAAACCATGGATTCCATTGTGGCCACTCATATCCCTAACCTGCAACACATAGAGACAAAACAAACATAGAAAATAGAAAATAAAACAAGAGAGAACAATAGAAGAGATTAGGGCAACAATGAAGGAATTCAATAGGAAACTAATTAGGGTTCCTTTAGACAACAAGTTTCAAAAATAGAGATTAGGGGCATTTTACTTTTAGAAAGCAATAATAATCTTTTTTTTTAATTTGAGAGGGATTCATTTTTGTGAGGATTTTAATGGTGAGAGGATTGTTTTAAATTTTCCTTTATTCACCTTTTTGTCCATGTAATTAAACTCATTGTAATTGATTTATTTATATTTTAAATGAAGGTTGCAATTTTATTTTATGGCCTTGTCATTTTATTTTATTTTTCTTTTATTAATCAAGGAGATCGATTTTATTTGTTGGGAAAGAGTATTCTTACTTTGTTTTTAGATTCACTTAAATAGGGATATTGATTTTAGTTTGGCGGAATTGTTATCGTTTTATTTTCTCTATTCTATATCACTTTATTATTATTATTATTATTTTACATGAGTGAGTATTTTATCCTCCTCCTCCCTCCATCAAATTTTAGAGTTTCTTATTAAATATAATTGTCAAAATTGTATTTAATATTGGACTCAACTTATCTTTTTGGTCTTATTTGACGTCTTGACTTTTAATTTAATTTTATTATTTTATCATTTTATTTTTTTACTATTATGAATTTGTCCTTACGGTTTTTAATTGTTAATCCTAATTTTATTTATTTTCTTATTAGTGATTTATTTTAAATTTTATTTGGCGTTTATCGAAAACGCATTATGCTACCAGAATTTTGCTAGATTCCTAGGGTTTATTTTATGCGATAATTTATTTATTCCATTCCATCATTCCACTTAAATCATGTGCCATCTTCCCATTGTTTACTTAAATCACTTTTTGATCTGAGTTAAGTTAGGGCTCGATGTTGAAATCATCTTCAACTAGGAAACTTAGGGTTCAGATTAAACCAGTCTAACCCTAGACGCGACACACTACATGTCGCATACCCCCTAGACGGCCTTCACCTTAGCGATTATGTTGACATGTTTACGCCTTAGGCGTATTGCCATCGAGCATGCAGATGCATGCGAGGGGGTTCCTAGGGATAGGTAGAAAAGTTTTTCGCAGTTCGTGTCATGACCACATAGCAAATGTGGACATGACACGTGTGTTGTGTGTTGTGACCGCATGGGAAATGCGGGCATGACACATCACATAAGATCTAATCCTATACATTCATCCTCTCCTATCCAAATCTATAAATCCACCATTTCACAAGCCATTTCTAAGCGTAGGAATTGGATACGAAGCAAGGCCATGCTATTGGAATGAGCAACCACATCTCAATACAACAACAATCAATCAATTTGAGCACATCCCATATTAGCAACAAGGTTTGTGTAGTGAGGTATATTGTTCTCTTCCACCTTTTGTAAGCAAATATTAGCTCAATCAGAGGTGTAGATTAGTGTAGAATAGTATAGTTGTTTATATGCATTTATCTATTTGTTTTTATTTCACATTTGGTTACACGATAGGTGAAGGTGATACTAGTTTTTGGAAATGGAGTACCAAACAGGGCTTATGATAGATGGAGTTCAACCCCTAGTGATGTGGAAATCTCTCAATGGGGGATTCCAAAGTTACAATATAATGGTGGTGGTGTTGGTTGTCCTTGGTTACATCATAGTGCTTAAGGTGGTGTCTAGTTTGTGTTTTGTTTTTTGTTCTCTTAATTGTGTCTCTTAGGGATTATCAAATTATTTAGACTTTGTATCTGGTCTATAGTCTATGTTAGGTTTTTATTAGCATTATGCTTTGGTAGTTTCTCTTGGTGCCTACATACCTTTACATCAATTCTTTACTTAAGTGTTTTGGCTTCTATTGATGGAAGGTTGTCATTGATGTCAAAAGGTGTAGATAGGTTGACATGTTTCTTTGACATGCTTTATTGTTGTCATTGAATCAAGTTCATTGAGGATGTGTTTGTTAGATCAGGATGCCTTGATATTGATTGTTGTAGAGGTTCAGTTTGGGGTTTGTAAGATCAAGATCAAAAGTGATGCAAGGTTCATATTCATGTTGTATGAAGGATGATATGAAGATAGATTTGTAAATGTAGGATGATGTCCATCAGGATATTTTGAATGCAACAATGTGTGTGCTTCATGGTCTTCATCTTCATGATAAGGACTCTTCCATGGTTGGGATGAATGATTCATGCATGATCAAATTTTGTTTCATATCTTGATGCAATAGTGGTACTGTTGAAATGTGTAGGATAAAGTTGGATTTGCTTCATGTTGCTTCAAATAAGTCATAATTCATGCTTCAAGGACTCACATGATATTCATGTTGATTGTCATATCTTCAATGTTTCAAGATGTTATGAGATACCAAAAAATAGGTTCATGAAAACCCTAAGTCTAGGTCTATGCCTTTTGAAGTTGCTCAAAGCAAAGTTTACATTATGTTCTCTGTAACAGGGACAGGGATGTTGGTTGTGTCTTCTAGAGTATAATATAATGTGTTAGGGTTTAGAGACACAAACCCTCCTAAAAAACCTTAAGTTTTGTAAAGACTCAAAACACTCGTATTCAAGAGTATACACTTTATGTCTAATTTGAAGGTGACTTATTATAGAAGGTGGAAGTGACTTAAGTCGCAACTTTGAGGGTATCAGCTTCATAGTTTAACTGGCCCCTCCAACTAGGACTCACTAGGCATGAAGCTAGAAGTTAAATGGTCAAGCTGGAAGATGGATCAACGGTAGTATCGAAGGCGCGAAGGCATCATCGAATGGTTGAAGTTCAAATATATTTAAAATGGTAAAGGTTATCTTGTGTAGGTTTAATTTGACGTTTAGTTTCATAACCACCTTGCAGACAGGTCTTCCAACTGACTTGAAAGGCCAGGAAAATTATTAAAAAGCAGTGTGAGATATTTTTATTATTGAGGGTTGGTGATTCAAGAGTAGTAGACTGATATCCATATACTGATATGAAAGATATCCATAGACTATATGTATTATGTATGGGGTAGTGTGGTTCAAGAGAGATGTCTGAGTGTATCCTCATGTTGATGATGTTTACAAATGAACAAGGCAGGTATATTAGTTTGTTTTTTATGAAGAATTCATGAAGTGAAACATTTTTGACAGATTTTTATGAAAAGAAAGTTTGTTGGGTGAATGTTTGATAAGAGTGAATGAAGAAAAAACATGAAATTGATGTAGCAGGTATAAAAGTATTGAGTTTAAAGAAAGCATTAACAAATAGACAAGTAAACTGACTGTGTATCATGTTTTGTGAAGGAAAATTGTTTTGGAGATAGTATATGTGATTATACAAGATCATAGTATTGTAGGAATGCAGGGTATTTAGTAGCATATTCTATTTGAAGATCATTGTTGTTTATGTTCCTTTATTGATGTCAAAAGGTAGCATTTGATATGCTTGTGAAAATATGATATATACATATTTGGTGGAAGTTTTGAGTGTGGCAGGTTTACAAGGAAGCATAAGAAGTGAATTTGAGTTGATTTGAAGTATGATGAATATGACAAACACATGTGAAAGAAGATGTGAAAGATACAGAAAACATGAGATGGTGAAGGGGTAGATGTGAAACATTGCTCATTGTTCATACCTGTCTTATGATGTCTTTGTAATCTAGTCATTGTACTATGATATCAGAATAATGATCTTGTGGAGTCCTGAAGAATTATTTTTGTATTTAGGAGACATAAGGTGTGTTGTACTACAGTGAAATAGAGTGTCCCTCTGTAGCTTTTTATTTCATTCAACTCTTTGTTGTATTTTTCCAGTGAGGCACATTGTGTCAGTGAGACTGTAGTATGCCAATGAGGTAGTGGATTTGAAATGCCAGTGAGGCAACAATGAATATGAAAATCCAGTGAGGCAGTTGTATTTGCCAGTGAGGCTGTAATCAGTGAGGTTCTCTTGCTAGTGAGGCATTTTTGTGTAGCTAGTGAGGCATGTTTTTGATTAAGCCAATGAGGCATTTTTAGAGTGGTTTTTCATCCCTATGAGGGTTTTCCACTCATCAAATTAGGTGTTATGTTTCTTGTTTGTCTCCATGTGTTCATGTGTCCTAATGTTCTTATGATTGATTAAAGGTCTTGTTCATTCTACTAGTCATTATGCTTGTTTGAATTCTTGATGTCTTTCTCATGTTTAAAAGGTGCAAAAAGTTGTTAAGTTTTCTAGACCACTGATTCACCCCCCCTGCCTCTCAGTGGTCCTGTACTCCAACATCTATATCATTTGTATTTCTATTATTGTATTGGGCTAGGGACCTATAATAGAGCCCAATATCTTAATACAAACAATATCCATCATCATCATAAGAGGATCATTATCCTCTTTATATTGTTCAATATATTTAGAACTTTACTCTTCAACCCAAAGGAAAAGATTGAGGAATGAATGCAAAATCCTATTTTTCATAACTACCTCTTTCCTTTGTATGTATGATGAATAGTTGATTTTTGTTAGAAAAAGTATTTATGAAACCTACACTCAAGAGCACCGAAGACTTTTTATAGATTCATAAAAGCAATGTCCTTTAATGAACAATTTTGATTTAGAATTTTCTTTCATTAGGAAAAAATCACAATAATTGAATTCATTATTCTAAGAGAGCTTGTAGTATAACTAAGTTATATTACCAAAAAGTGGATAATATTGGGAAAAAATTAAATGCCATAAAAAATACCAATTTCAAACTCGTTAGATTTCCAAACCAAGATCAAGCTTTAGTTGAGAACTACAAAGCATATTGTACAACAACTAGAAAGAAGGATATCTAGGTTTGTCAATATGTAAATATTTCATTTTCTATTCCTTGATCATAAGGCCCTTGAAAAGCCAATGTGTGTGAGGACCCAACATCCTAACTATTTTAAGCATTGTAATAGTCATAGTATAGTTAGTAAATATTATGTTGTGTGGATTTATCCCACATTGGTTGTACATTGTAACTCACTCTTTGTGGGGACTATGTATTGATGTTGTAGTAAATCAAATATCATCTCATAATTGTATTTTGGAATAGTTCTTTTCTGTTCATGAGGTTTCTCCATCAAAGTGGCCTACAATTTGGCACATCTCGTTTGCTTTGCCTAGTCAATTATTGATTAATTGAATGATTAGGAAAGATAATTGAGTGGGATAATTGTCTTTAGAGGATTCTAGAAATGATTAATTATTTTTGAATTATATTTAATGTTGATTTATCATTTATTAAATGATAGATTTAATTGTGTTTTGGCTATGACTAACTATTGTTTTGTGAGTACGACAGGAACAACTAACACTCTCTCATGATGTAGAGAGAGTATCATCAAGGGAGAAGGGTCTAGCCATTTGAAAGCATCGAGTCATGAAGGAATCTATCACACACTTACCTAGGTGCACTAGTTCAGGTTGCATTGTGTGTGTATGCATCTATGTTTATGCTCGTCTATGTTACCTGTACTTGTGTGCAGGTGACAAACTCTGTATCAGTGATTGGCTTTGATTTTGAGAAATATAATCAATGGTTTAGCATGTTGTCTCATTAGAATGGTTCACAAAAAAGTTGAATTGCTAGGTTTGGGTAATTTTAATACTTTTGTTTACTACATTTAATCTTTAGTCACTCTTGTTAGGAACTAGTCACTACAAGCCCAATGATTTTGGCAGAATGAGAATTAGTATCGATGGTTGCTTTGACATTTCATTCTAAGAGGGAAATTTTGTTTTCTTGAGGATTCTTTTGAAGATCCTTGGAGACCCAGTTACATTAACTACCTTGGCCATGTTTCGTAAATTAGAGCTCTGAAACTCTAACCTTTGCAAAGAATTGAGTAGAAAAGTTGAGAAGTGTGAGTTGTTGGCATGGTCTATGTCTCATATTTTCTTCCTACAATGTTTACAAGTGAGGAATCCCTATACGCATTTAAAGTATATACCCTTCTAGTCACCAAAGTTTTGCATAAAAACTTATCCAACTTTTAATGATAATGAACTCCTAGTGAGGCTCATGTCAAAGCAAGGTAATTTTGTGAATTCATTACCTAGAGCCACTTGAATTGTCAATTTTAAGGACTAAATACATGAGGTTTTAATATACTATTTTATCTATATAATACATATGGTGTAGGATTTGTATACTTAAAAATCAAACCTTTTTCTTTTGTAATGTTAGAAAAATTAACTCTTCTTTATGCTAAACCTTTGGTGTAATTTCTGAAATCACACATCTCTTCAAGGCTCTCTGCCAAATATACTTCCACATATTGCATGTGTGGCACATAAGGTAGCAGGTGGCTGCCGAAGAAAGTTTCAAGGAGGACACTTACAACCGCACCATCTGAGGATTTTCATGAATCTTTTAGGCTTTCAACAAATCCATGGGAAATATCTAGAAATGGATTGTTTTCCATGAGAAGATGCCTCTTTGAGGCATTTTGTCAAATAGTTTGTGAACCTTCTCCATTGACAAAATCTTTGTTTGAAAGCTAGGTTGGATGGAGCTTGTATCCTATAATCGATGCATTTCATGGGATGATGCCACTTTGAGGCATCCTACACTTGTCCATTGCCTTGATTGAAAATTTCTAAAGCCTTTTCAACAAACCCATTTTGTGCATATCCTGCAATCATTGCATTGGCATGAGATCATGACTTGAGGTATGTTGTCAAACAGTTTGTGTACATTGTCTGGGTGTCCACTTTTTACATGCATGTTGACAACTTTAGTAAGGATGCTCATACCCTCAATATGTTGGAAAAGATTATGGGATCTGGATTTGCACCTGCAAGTTGCATTTGTTCAAAAAGTTTCCAAGGAAGGATGTCGACGAAGTCATTGCATTCCATGAGAGTGCATTTCTTTTAGGCATTTGGTGAAGCAGTTATTGTGGATTGTCTATGCTTCCACATTATGCACGCATGGCTACCGGGGCACTTACACCTACAAAATCTGAGGATTTTTCCTCTATCGTAAAAGCTCTTCCAACAAGCCCATTTGGCGCATAGCTTACAATTTTGCATCCTAAGGGCATTGTCCCCATTGCTAGCAGCCACTGCTCAATATTTTTAGAAGATATTTGTGGACCCAGTAACCCCATGAATATTTTATTTTTTTTCCTAATTTTAATTTGTAGCTTTTTATTATATAAAAAAAGGAAATATATGCAGCCACATGGCATATTTTTCATTACGCAGTGGCTGCTTATTTCCAACCCCCGCTTATTTGCAATTCCTAAACAGTAGCTGCTCCACAAAATAGGGAAAGATTCTATATTGTCATTTTCCCTTTATTATAAATTTCCATGGGGTTACTCCAACTTCTTAAATTTAAGCAGAAAAATAACTTAAACAGCCGCATGGGGACATGGGTAAAAGATGACTTTTCTCTTAGCAAGCTATCAAACAGTTCGTGAGCCTTAACTTTGAAACTTGGAGATTTTTTAGATACTTAATATATTGCACCATTAGTTTACTTTGCTCGTTGAAATGGAAACATAGATTTTGTAAAATATGTGCACATTGAAATAGAAACTGGAGAATATATGAATATTAGGGTAGGGCCCATGTGACTGCTTAGCTTATTTTTGACTAGTAGTCACTGCTCAAATTTTGAAGGATATATTTGTGGAGCTAGTGATCTTATGAATATTTTATTTTTCTACTAATTTTAAGCAATTGTCTTAAATTGTAGTTTTCTACTATATAAAAAAATGAAAACAAATTATCAATAAAGAATTATTTATTAATATAGAAAATTTAGGGGATAAGATTTAGAAGAAAATGAAAGAAAAGAGGGAAGGAAAGATATGTAGCCACATGGCATATTTTTCATTATGCAGCATAACAGCTATTTTCAATTCCTAAAATGTAGTCGCTCCACTATAATAGAGAAAGATTCAAATTATCATGTAAAGAAGATTAGAGGATCAACAGTCTACTAATCAAACATGCAAAGTAAATAAATCAATGATAAACGAAATATACCAGTATGCACCAATGGAGACCAAGATTGTGAAGGGGGAAAAACAAAGAAAAACCCCCTGTCATGCAAATGACATGAAGCCTAATAAATATTAGAGAGAGAGAGAGAAAGAAATCTTCTCTATGAGTGAAATGAGAAGAAATGAAGAAGAAGAATATGGAAGAAGGATTCTGGAATACTTCAAGGAGAGGAGGAGACACCTCTTAAATAGAGGTGAACACGGGAGTTATCCGTAACTCCCATATGCCATCTTGCAGAAGGTGTGTGCCACATGTTTCCTCTTAAGGAGGAATCTATAGAAATAGATTATTCCTGCAGGAGGAATAAAAGAGGTGAATTATTCGTACATGTGTGCAGATAATACACCAAATAATACAAATAAATTATAATCTTCACTAAGTAAAGATTAATTTCTCACATATCCTTTATAATTTAAAATTTGCATGGGGCCACCTGTATTGCTCAAGTTTAATCAGTAAATCCATTTATGCAGTCTCATGGGGACATGGGGTTAGGCATTCTGTGCCTTTGTCTTTGAACGAGGAAACTACAAATCTTGTTCATGTTTTTGAATTAACATAGAAAGTTGTGAATATATGGTTCTTTGATTGATTCCAGTTGGGTTGGATGGAGCTTATAAGAGCCAGAAACACTATCAATTAATGGAAAATTGTAGGGGTTCACTTTTGTGGTTCTTTCCTTTCTTGTGGATAAACAGTATTGTAGAGTTAGCTTTATTCCTACCTAATGCTATCTTTATTTCAATACAATTAAGAGTGTGTTTTATAGTTCTTAGTGTTATGTGAGGAGTTTGTAAAACAATGTAATCCTCAAAATGCAGTACCACTGTAGAGCCAAAAATGGCATGAAGTTATGCTCTGCAAGTTAGTTTTCATTATCGTGCTCTCGCATCTCCACTAAGCTTGCGGTAGGTTCTTTAATGAATTTAAAGAGTCATGGTCATAACTACAAATTTTGAAGAAAATGTTGAACACACCAGGATACTAAGAGGGTGGGTGAATCAGTATCCAATCAAACTTCAAATCCTCTAGAGCAGATTAGAACTTAAACATTACAACTTTAACATAAACATGAAAGATCAACACAATGCAAATCAACACATAACACTAGATATACTTGGAAAACCCAAAAAGGGAAAAACCACGGTGAGGATTAACTCACAATATATGAAGCTCAAAATTACAACTTTGTTTTTAGGGCTACAACCCAAGGAAGCTAGTACTCTCTATTGACTTTGTTTTAGGGTACAACCCAAGGAAGCTACTACTCCCTGAAGAATTTGTTTTAGGGTCGCTCTGAAGGAAGCTACAACTCCAAGCAAACTTTGTTTTAGGGCTACAACCCAAGGAAGCAACTACTCCCTGAACTAAGAATGAACTTAGAGATGATTACAATAAGACAATCCTTCTACTGTCTAAAAATTGACATTGAAGCACACACATTTGATGATTGCAATTCTACTTCTTTTGATGATTGGATCAATTAGGCACACTCTTCACTTCCCTCCTCTCACAAAAATGTCTTCAAGATGAATCAAGACAACCTTTAACACTTCTTCTCTTTCTCCTTCAATCGCACATCACAATGCATATGATATTTATACTATGCTCTTCACACTTTCATATTTTCATTCCCGTAATCATTCTTCACCTAGACCAACTAGGTTTACAATATATACATGACATTACATTGATTTCATTACAAGCCTGCCAATACAACAAGAATATTACATTTTACAAGTTGGCCAGAGATCACAACATGAAACATGCATAAGGCAAGCCCTATCATGAACAACACGCTACTCCAGAAGGAAATGCACGTCTTGTGGATCCTAATACATGCTTAGTCCTATCCTAAACATCCTTCACAACATCATTCTTCAAGAAATAACATCCACACACTTCACAAATTTGAATTAGGTCACCCTTTAGCAAGAACACATGGAGCTTGTAGCACAACGATCATTTCAACTTGGCAGTACTCATGAGAGATTGAACATTGCATTCACTTCTTCCAGATGAGTTGGCAAGACCTACACAACATCTCCAAACATTCCTTGAACTCTGCACAACAACAACATTGTGGCACATACCTTCAACATTCTTCAGTCGGCCAGACAAAGGCATAGCCTAGAAATATCATCATTCCAGACCTTAGCCAGTTCTGGAGAGAGCAAAAAAACACCTTGTAGAGAAACTAGAGACAACACAAGATCATCAGGACCATATTCCATTAGTCAATGTACCATTTCGTGTCACAAGTTGGCACACATCATCAGCATATGTCCTAAGAACAACTAGGCATCCAGAACTATTTGTATCACAACTATCATTTGAAAACTAAGCTTACAGACCTCCAAAACACCTGAAACTCATATGGATGCACTCATACACTGCTGTGAACATATCCTCAAAACCATACAGCCATATCTATCACTGTGGAGGAATGCAGAGCATTCCAAACAATCTTCATCATCACCAAATTCTACCAGAGCACAGACTAGAACTCTGTCTCTCATAACTTTCACTGTGGAGGGACAAATGATCTGAAACATTGGATTTAACACATTCACATCATACTGAACTTAACTTCTAAATTACATGACCATATCTTTAAATGCGGAGGAATGCAGAGCATTTTACCAGGCAGTCTTTCAGGCAATTCTCTGCAGTAGAAGCCTTCACCAACTTCCAAAGGCCAAAACCTTTATATATCAATACATACATCCTTAGGAACAATAGGAAGGATCATACAACATGCCACAGGTTATTAGCAACATCTTCTCATACTCAACATAGCTTCTAATTCCCATCTTAATGTATCATCATTCATCTTAGTGCTTCTAATTCCCATCTTAATATTTCATCATTCATCTTTGCTGACCACAAGCATGCTCAAAATAACTTGACTTGACATTGATCAGGTCATGACATCCAACCATGAACATTAGAAACCAACCATGAACATTAGGATCATCACTGCATCTCACTACATCTTTGTTACTACACTGGTACATCATCATCACAAACTAAGTGTTGACCTCACTCTAAGTGTTGACATCAATGACAACACATATTGCCAACAATCTCCCCCTTTGTCATTTATGGAAATACATACTCCCCCTTAGATGTACATTTCTCTCTCTCCCCCTTTGACGTCAAGGACAAAGGGCAGCTACTCCTTTCCCTTAGGGTACAAACTTTTCCCATTAAAATGCACATTTTCTTAACTTTCTCCTCCTTTGATGTTCATACATTCTTTCTTGAAACAACTCAGGGCTCCCCCTGTTAGCAACAACCACTACCTTCTCCCCCTAAGAGGTAGCCACCATCAGTCCAGGAAATATAGCATGAACTCCCCTTGGACAGATGCACCACTATGCATCTAGCAAGAAGGAGGGGCAATCACCCCTAACCTCTGATGGAGATATTCAAAAGTATCCTTTGCAAGATCCTTTGTGAAAATATCTACAATCTAATCCTTTGTTGGAACACATTCCAACTTTACTTCCTTATCTGTAACCTTCTCTCTCAAAAAGTGATACCTAATTTCTATATGCTTGGTTCTAGAATGTATCACTAGATTCTTAGAAATATTGACAGCACTTGTATTATCACACAAAATAGGAATAGGCTCATCATACAATACCTTGATATCCTTTAAGGTTTGCTTCATCCAGAACACTTGTGTATAGCAGGATGTTGTTGCAATATACTCTACCTCTGCAATTGATAACAACACTAAATCTTGTTTCTTGCTCTTCCATGAAACCAATTTGCTTCCTAAAAAGAAAGCACCACCACTTGTACTTCTTTTATCATCAACACAACCAGCTCAATCAACATCAGTGTAGGCACTTAGATCAAAGTCATTACCTCTTGGATACCATAAGCCATAATCTAGAGTTCCCTTCAAGTATCTGAATATTCTTTTCACTACCTTCTCATGTGTTTTCTTGGGATTACCTTGATATCTGGCAACCATACATACTGCATGCATAATATCAGGTCTAGAAATAGTCAAGTACAACAATCCTCCAATCATAGATCTATAAGAAGCCTGATCAATCTCCAGAGACTCATCATTCTTGCTCAAGTGACATCTAGCGACCAGAGGAGTACTCACTGGTTTTGAATCCTCCATACCAAACTTCTTTAACATCTCTCTAACATACTTAGCCTTAGAAATAAAGATACCATCATCTAATTGAGCAATTTGAAGCCCAAGGAAGAAATACATCTCACCAATCATAGACATTTCAAGCTTGTTTTGCATCTCCTCTGTAAACCTTTTACACATATCATCATCTCTACCAAAGATGATGTAATCAACATTTACTGCAACTATCAATATCATATCTCCTTCTTCCTTGATGTAAAGATTACTATATGTGGTACCCTTCTTGAATCCTTGTTGAAGTAAGTACTTATCCAACCTAGCATACCAAGCTCTAGGTGCTTGCTTGAGACCATACAAATTTTTCTTGAGTCTGTACACCATGTTTGGATCTTCTGATATTTGGAAACCATCTGGTTGCTAAATGTAGACTTCTTCCTCTAGCTCACCATTCTAAAATGCTGACTTGACATCCATCTGATAAACCTTGAAGTTCTTATGAGCAGCAAGGGCAAGAAACATTCTGATTGCCTCCATCCTAGCTACCAGAGAAAAAGTCTCTTGAAAATCAATCCCTTCAACTTGAGAATAGCCCTTACACACCCATCTTGCTTTGTTCCTCACAAATTCACCATCTTCATTCAGCTTGTGTAACATGTTAACTCATATTATCCAAAATAAACAATTTAATTACCATAAAGTAAATGGTCATGATCAACATAATCATAGTTATGTTTAGCAATAATCAATATCATAAACAATAATCAAATGCATATATTTTCTAGATAATTTCAAAATTGAAATTTACAACATTTTTCCCAAAGATAACATATTAGTGAATCCTTTCACTATACAATTACAATGATTTGCTCATAGCAATAATGATAAGATTACACATAATGTTTCACTAACAAGCCATATAAAGAGAGTTATGTTGCATCTGGAATCTTGATATATGTCTTCCTAAGCCTCGGCATGTCATCTGCTTGGGAAGGAGAGCATCACCTGAGTGCTTTTCATCCAACCACAGACCAGCGGTCTCCCGCACAACTTCCTACATGGAAGTGGCCCTACCCTTCATGAAGGGAATAGATACAAGGAACCAGCTAGGTTTTCCATTTGAGTCTCTAGTGTTGTGTCCTTCATAATACTTTATGGTCATACAACTATAGATCCACTCTAACTATGTATGACACTACTGGAAGCATTATGTCATCTGGAGCATAGTGAACCTACTAATGCATGCAGAGATAGATGCATTACTTTGTCCAAAGATTTAATATACATAGACTTTTTGCAATGAATGTAGTCGAATGTTCACATACTCTAACTTGACAAAAAGCTATCTCATCCTGCTGAGTTTGTAGACACCACTTGTCTATTCAACATTTCCTATAGCCAGTTTGACTTAGTGCCATTCCTTAGGTCGAGATAATAATCCCATATGCATAAGCAATAATAATGTCAAATGAACCTCAATCCATCTGACTAGGTTACTAACTCTGATTCCTAGAGTTCAACACAAGATTTCATGTTTCAAACGCAAGTTAGGAAACTATGACTCCCTGTCACCTATTCCATCTTGCGAACATTAAACTTATAAATAATTATTTTCTTGAATCATACAAGATGAGGTTGTAACAATTTCTAAAGTTCTCTAAGGAACTTAACTGGGTTGAGGATTCTCATATAATCCCTTCTCGATAGTAACCTCGTTTAGATTACTCAAAAATTAGCATAAATAACTAACATATTTATTAATATGAAATATAAACTCCCTCCTTCATCAAGGTTCACTAGAGTTCCCGTAAAGTGAAATCATAAAGATGTTATATCATTCGGCCTCACTGACAGAAGGTTTCATTAACTTCCACTTGACTAGTGGGATTAGAAACATGCATGCAATAAAAAGTATTAGAACTACCTTGAGTTACAACACTCAAGAAGTTAAAGATTTCATTAAAGTATGCAGCCTCATTGGATTACAAACTATACAAGGGTTTAACAATAAATGGCTTCTTATCATCTGACCACCCTCGGCATATTTTAGTGATATCACACCAGTCGAGTCATGAACAACCATTCATACTATGGCAAAGTTTAAAATAAATCTTTTTGCCTCTTGATTAAGAGAGAGAATCTATGATTCTTTACAATATAACATCAAGGGTTGGGTTAGAAACCCTGTCTTATATTGTCATCATTTTCACAGTGAGGAATAGAATATAGTTATAGCTTATGTCCATACGACTCAACCATATCATTAAATGATAACATAGTCATAAAAATTTGACCATACAATCATATAATGTGATAACACAGTCATACAAATATATCAACATAGTCGATAGATGCAAAGACACTGTCTTTAAAAGAGATGATAACAATGTTATCTTTCTTGGCCACCACCTTTATACTTTCTTGGCGAGCCCAAAGAATATTCAGTTACCACGATAGCAAAGCTATCAAATACACAGTCGTATCTATTAAAGTTTGCTTCATATACGATAGCATAGCTATCGAAGAATAATAATATTAATATGGATAGGCTTCGAAAGGTGACAACATTGCTGTCGATTCCATTTTACCACAATCACAGTAGGTTTACTCATGGATAGTAATTGTCAAGATGACATGACAACAGAATAAAAAGCCTATGTTGAAGGCAATAGGCTCTCGACATAGCTTAACAACAGAGAATGTTTTCTTTTACACTAAGCTGACTCATATTAAACAAAGCATATGATAAACATTTGCTCAGGGTTTCAACCCCGTCCGACTCGAAGCCCATTGAATGCTACAGGTTTCCATAAAATACTAACTATAGGAATGGAAAGCTTTACAAGTTACCTTATTGTGGCTCGACTTGGTTATAATTTTCCAACTCCTTTGCGAGATAGCTTATCATAGTCATGGTATTCTTCTCAACTTTTCACCTTACCAACCAGCGTGCATGCGCTTCTCTCTACCCAAGCCAAAAAAAGCTCCCCAAAAAAACAATGCCAATCCCAAAACTCATCTCTCTTTTGAGAGTAGAGTTCTCTCAAAAATTGGAGGCTTTTCATGGGCATGTTGAAGGCCATCTGCCCCAGCCACCCCGTGGCCACCAAGTAATCCTCCCCCACTCTTCCTAGTGTAGACACTCAAAATTGGCCCATTTCATTATTTAGGCATTTATCGCATTTTCCACCATATACCTTCATTTTGTCTAAGACACTTATATTTCATTTTCCTTTTCATATCTTTAATTAATTAAATAAATTTTATTTATTTAATTAATGTTCATTATTCTTCTATCTTCCATCAAATGATTAAATACTTTTAAATTATTTAATTATTCTATCTTTCTTCTAATAAATAAATAAAATCAATTATTTTATTTATTTATGCACCATCCAGCTAAATTAAATAAATTTTTATTAATTTAATTTAATTTTCTTCCATTTTTATCTGATTCTTCTAAAATGTGCAAGTGGGCCCCGTTATCTTCGAAAATAGCAAAAATCAAATGTGGGAATTAATAAATCATAATAAATCTATTATCTCCTCATCACTCCAACTCCAAAATAGAAAAAGTGTTCTATGTGGAGAAAGGAATCTTATCACTATCAAAGCCCACCTAAGGTTTCTAAATAGAGTACCTTTTCATGGACACTTGGCGCATGCACATACATTCTTGTCTCGCCTTCACTCTCATCCATTGATTCATCCTTTTTCCCTCCACCATTGATCATCCATCTTGCAAGTCTATAAATTAACTCTTTCATAAGCCATTTGCATGGATGAGTTTAAAAAGTACCCTTACTCTATCAAATTATCTTCACAATCTTTCATCCATCATCTTTCATCTATCTATTTTCCTCTATCAATCTCCATCCTACCGTTATGCTACGTATCTGAGCAATCAACATCAAATTAGCTACATCAATCAAACATGCATGCATCAATCTTTCAAGGCATCTGAGGTATTTGAAGGGTTTGGTCAAAGGTATTGCATGTTTTTGTTTTATCTTTCGTTTTGTCCAAATTTTTTAGTTACATTTCTAGCACACTCGGTGGGACTCACTTCTCCTGATCAAATCTTACATTTTTGTAAGTTTTTGTTATAAAAATTTATGTTTTTCTAACCCTTGTTTGGCGAGTTTTGCATGTGATTTGTCACAGGTGATCTCCAGGGCTCAAAAGGACTATGTCATTGCATCCAGGAGACCATTTTCATGAAATTTGACTATAAACTTGTCTATGGTCAGCAACTGTGAATTTTTTTTAATTTTCATAGGTCGTATTGTACAGCCGTACGACCTGTACAACATATCTCTTGGCATAAGTTCATAATTGTTTAACTTTTGTTTAGTTTGTAGGCATTTTGTATTGTTTATGTGTTGCAGGTTCATTCATTCATAAATTGATTGGTCAAAAAGCCCTAAAATTGTTCTACTGTCGACCCCATTTGTCAAATATGCATAGTCCATTTTCTTTCGACCAAACCCTAACCACAACAAAGTATCTTCATCGACACCTTACATTTCAGTCGCCACCCCTTTTTGGAACCTCCACCACCAAATCTCCTCCTAGCCACCAAGATTCGCCCCTACTATAACATTCTGACCTCCACTTTAAACTTCTAGTCACCAATCATCATCCGGTTGCAGCTCTGCTTAACATCTCTATCTTTTCTCACAAAGTACATAGTCAGCATCCCAAACCACATTGTCACCTCCATGGTTGATATTCCCTTCCACCAGTTGAAGTTTTAATATAACCAATCTTATCCTTTAAAACCGTCGACTTTCGCTTGCTAAGAAACATTAGATTTGTAGACTTGGCATATCGGTCACCATCTACAGTCCTCTTAGTCATCATTGTGTCTGGGCTAGTCACTACTTAGAGTCCTCCACAATTGCCACTCATTAAATCTCCCTCCACTTTCACTAGTCGCTATCGTTCTGCACGAGAATTTTGTCGTCATCAGTCTGAACTCTTCAATGTAGGCTTCAACCTGTTAGGTCATCGATTGCCATTTCAAAATTGGCCTCCACTCTTAGATCTTTTGACTATCTCCTTTTGCTTTAGCCTAACTTCATCGATACCCTTTCCATTCGTCTTCAACACCGACCTTATATAGCCTGTCAAACCTTGATTGGTCAAATCTCCTGTCGCCTGTTGAAAATCTAGAATCCGTCGACTAGGAGCCTCTCGACACTGTATAAGCAATCAATGTGGTTTGTCAGTGTCATGTGCTCCATTCAAACCCCTTTTTGACCCCAACAGTTGCATAAATCAAAACATCCCCAAAGTTGGTCGACTGGGTTAAAAGTCTGGTCACCCTTGAAATACATTTGACATTCAGATTATTGTTTATATTTAGATTTGATATCAGCATTCACATCATTGCTATTTGGAGTTTGACTTGGTTAAATGACTAATCTCTTTGGATCAAGGGCATAGTTAAAATACAAGCCGCCACCTTCAAACTGCAAGGCTTAACCACAAAACGTCATATAGCTTTATGCACATGTAGCTAGAAAAATCTTGCAAACCATCAAACAGTCAAAGTCAAACCTTCAGTCAACCAAGTCAACTAGTCAACCTGTCTTCATCCACTTTCCATAAGGGGGGTATATTTTTCATTTTTCTATAACTTGGTCACAACAGGTCAAAATCGTCGCGAAAGGACTCATCAAAAAACTAGTTCAACGAACTTTGCAGCTGTGGAGGTTTTATCAGGTAATTTTATCATTTTAGTAGGTAATTTCTCAGCCAAACTTTAGCTTCCTTTCAAACTTCAAATGTGCATAACTTGAGAAAAATTGATCCTTTTTCAATTAATTTTTTTTAAAAGTACATAGAATTTTCCAAACTTTTTGTTTGTATAATCTATTTTGCTATATCAGGTCATTTATCACAAATTTTTAACAAATTGCATATTTTGACCTAATCCTCTTTGGCTTGCAAGTTTGTGTTTCTTCTTATCATTACAGCATCAAATCACTTGTTGAAGAATGGAGGAAAAACTACTGACATGTTTCTTGCAGGTTCGATCAATCAAAGTCTAAATCTCATTTATCACTAATTTAGGCATATTTGGAATTGGTTCTTAAAAAGAATCCTTGCATGCTCTGTGTCTATTTTTCTTTTTTTGTTTGCTTGTTGTGAGTGATTGTAACCTAATTTAACAACAAGAGTATCCTCTCTCCCTGCCTATCCAATGGATCTGGGGTGTAAGAGAAATTGTTGTTATCTTTAGAGGGCCTGCCACCCTATTTCGAAAGGTGGGAATGACCCAAGTGGTAACAAGCTAAAGCCACGCTCTTTTGAACCGATATATAAATAACATGTTTGTGATGAAAGTCATAAGAAATAGGTGCTGATGTGTCATACCGATGAATGTCTCCCTTAGTACCCTTGTGGTGTGTGAAAACCTATAGAGCGTAACCTCTGTAGGCTAGGAGGCCTCCTAATCAGAGAAAATCACTGCATGTATGGCCACCTGAATGAATGCCCTTACTAGAAACCTAATGTAGTAGCCAAAAACCTTCTATTTGTTGACACATGAGGTCAGAAGATAGACCTTTGAAGCCGTCCTACATTCTCAAAATTTATAGTAGAGATAGCAAATTCCTGGAGATCTTCAGGTCTTTAGGAATTCAAAGTTTGGTATGCCCGAGAAGTGAGTGTTGTGCAAGGGGGAGCCAATGCTACCAAACTTCTAAGCTATCCACTTTGAATAAGTGCGGTTGAAACAATCCAAGTGGGAATCCAACAGATATTGTCCTTGCCTAGCCTAGGGTGTTAATGTTTGTGAATGTTCTGGGTGTGAGTGTTTGCTATCTTATTTTCTTGTCAAAACATTGCCAAAAAGTTATCAAAAACAAAATCCATGTCACAAAAAAATCTCATCCTAACACACATCCTAAGCCACATCATCCAATCCTAATCATCCTAGTAAATCATCATTCCAAGCCATCATTCCAATATATTTAATCACTTCATCCTAATCATTATCCCAATCACTCCACCTCTTCATCTTCGTCATAGTCTAACCAATTTCATCCTAATCACTTCCTCCTAACCACTGCCCAATCATTTCATCCCAAATCATTATACATCATCGTCTTTCTAACCTAATCAACATCATTTTCCACCATGTCAACATTAGAAGACCTAGCACAAGAGCTCGTTCACATACTTCACAAGCTCAAACAAGCCAATCACCTCTAAGCCAACAAATGATTCAAGGTGTCCATGACATGATCCAAAAACTGCAAACAAGCCAATCCCCGCATATGCAACACCTCTTAACACATGCACAACACCTCTTGGCGATTTGTAAATTCCAACAAGCACATCATCAACCAATGCCAAATCAATCATGTGTATCACCACCATATCAGTCCTATCCATCCACTTATCAAGTCAATCCTATACCAATTTATCCCATTTCTTCTAATGTTAACCCTTATCCATATCAATCTCCATCTCAACAATCATTAGCCTATGTGATCCCTCATCCAATGCAACATCAACACCTTCAATAACAACATCAACCTATCCAACATTTCCAACACCAACCTACTCAACAATTACAACAACAAATCATCCAACAACAACCAATCACATCACAACACCATCCAAACCTCCAACACATTCTATCTCAATCCCATGTATCACCTCTATCTTCATGTCATGTCAATGTCATATCTACCCAACAATATTCACCTCAAACTTTTCCAATTCCTTCTTCCAACATGCCAACACACCATCACCCAACCCATTCACAAGGCCAAAAGGTGTTCTCACAAGAGGTACATGCAAGTCCAAGTGGTCCTTTGTACATAAATCAAACATCCTTAAGTCCCCTTTTGGAGCAAGATCTAATATCTTTTCATGAGGGAGATACCTATGTGTCACCTAATCCTGCTCCAAGTGGCCCTTTGTATATAAATCAAGTGTCCTTAAGTCAATCTTTAGAGCAAGATTTGATATCCTTTGATGAGGGAGATACCAACCTAGCCAATGCATCCCATGAGTCACCTTCACCATCCAATCACATGCCAACACATGAGCCTTGATGCAGAGGCATCCACACTAAAACCTTGACATACAGCATGTATGTCCGCAACCCATCATCATCATCATATTTAACTTAACACTGTCAGCATCATCATATTTTCTCTGCCAATCGATATCCTCCTGCAGACAAGCCTTCATCCTTTCGCCTGTTAGCAGCATCATCATATCCGACTATTGGCAGCATCATCACATTCGGCAAGCGCAAACATCCTCCTGACGTTCACTGTTCACCTTGCCGCCAACTTCTATCTTCAGCATCATGATGTTCAACATCATGTTCATCAGCAGGATATAAAATATCCTGTTCCTCCCATATATCCTGATGACGACCCTTCACGCACCTTTCCTTCGATGCTTACGTCACCCCGATATCCTGATGACGATTATCCTGATGACGATGACGTCACATGCAGCTCCTTCAATATCCTGCTGCCCCGATATCCTGATGACGATTATCCTGATGACGATGACGTCACATGCAGTTCCTTCAATATCCTGCTGTTGGCCAAACTTAACATTATCGGCTCGTGATGGTTTTATCAACCCGATCTTCTACCTTAGGCCGATACGCTCCTCCTCGGCAACACCTGATGATGATCACCCCAATGCACATTCACTTTATGTAAACGACTGCATCATGCTCATCTCCACCTATTCGGATGACGCCCGAAGTAACTGCAGGATATACACAGAAATATCCTGATGATGCCGTTGTGCCAAATTTCTCACCTTAGCGAATTCTGATCCGTCGAACCTCTTGAGGTGACCCGATCTACTTTCAGGGCAATCTTCCAGACTCAAACTATCAGCACAACCTAGCACATACCCATGCTAGGGTTCTTAACATCTCTCGACTGCGATCCTGTAAACATGCATGCAAACAAAAAGCAAACTATAACCTAAACTACTGTACATAGCCATTCCACCGATTCGATGAATCAACCGGTGGAATAGATCAGCGAATCCATGAAACCACCAGAACAGCAAATCGATTTCACAATGGAGATCAAACAGAAAATGAACACAAACAGGATCTTTATTGATTTCAAAAGATGCAATACAATACTCAGTATCACTCTCTGCAATCTAACTCCTCTCCTGCTCAATGCATAAAACCAACCGATCCTCATGCATAAATAGGATCTGCTTGCGAGTACTACCACTCGATTCCCAGCGGCTGGGAGCTTCCAAGCGGCTGGGAGGATCCAACCGAACATACAGCATAATAGCTGTCCTAACAAACTAGCTAAAAATAGTAAAGTATGGTCAACATGACCTTATTACATGCATTGGTCTTATACGACCTTCTTGGAAACATTAACAAGACCTAAAACAAACTAACTGCCTCATGGAGGCCAGTTATTGAGTAGGTGCTCCTGCACCATACTCCCCAACAGAAAAGAACTCATGTCCCATGAGTTTGGATGTGGAAGTCCTCCACCTTTACACTTTGTCATGTCAGTGTTCTGACCTGTTCCAGCTTTATCCTCTGTTGTCTCTTGGCTGCTCCAAGATTTCTGAACTGTAACTTGCTTTCTTGCAAGTAAACCCTCATGCCTGTCAATGTAGGCCCTTCTCTCACATACCTTGTGTTTGTCAGGTTGTCTGACCAGAACCTCTGTATGAACTGCCTCTTGAACTTCTGTAATGTTCAACTCTGCCTTTCTTTCAACTTTTATAGGACAAACAATAGTCCCAACTATGACAACATCCTTGTCATTCCTCTCAACTGATTGCTGTTTGCAAACCTGTTTCTGAACCTGCTGCTGACCTCTGTCAGTCAAAACTGAAACTTTCTTCAACCTGTTGTCCTTAACAACTCCTTTCCCTGCAGTGTCCTCAACTGCCTTTATGCCTGCTCCTATAGGCTTCTGCACAAATTCCTTCTTTCCCACTAAAATGATTTTGGCTGCCCCCTGTACTGCAGCTGCTTCCTGTAATGGCATCAACATAATAGTCTTCCCATCTTTCTTGATGGTGTAGGTATTAGCATACCCATCATACAGTACCCTCCTATCAAATTGCCATGGTCTACCCAACAGTAGGTGACAACATTCCATGGGCAAAATGTCACACAAAACTCTATCCTGATATGCTCCAATCTGAAAATCAACATATGCCTGTTCATAGACAAAAAGTGATTGACTATCACTCACCCAAGATGCCTTGTAAGGGTGATGGTGTGGAATCCTTTCCAAATTTAGTTTATCCACCATTTCCTAAGATACCATGTTGTCTGTTGAACCAGTATCAATGACAACCTTACATACTTTACCTTTGCTCTTACATGTGGTCTTGAAAAGAGCTCTTCTTTGCATCATATCCTTTGATGCCTGCAAACTAATTCTCCTTAGCATCAATGCTTCTCCCTCCTCAGGATATCCATAACTTTCAGAAGCTCCATCTGTTTGCTCTACTTTCTCTTCTTGTACAAGTTGTACTCTCTTGTCATTCGTTCTATCATCTCTGGATGATGAACCTTTGCTTTCTGGACATTTGAAAAATGGATGACCAAACTCACCACAGGTGTAACACTTTCCTAAAAATGTAGTAGAACCTCTACCACTTCCAAATCTGCCTCTATTACCTTTCCATCCACCTCTGAAATCAGACTGTCCCTGTCCTTTACCAGTGTCTTCTTGACCCTCATTGGTTTGCCTTGTTGTAGGGGCTAATCCTCTTCCCCTCATATTGCTGCCTCTTCCTCTCATGGACTTATCTTGTCTCCTATTCATCTTTTCTTCAATCTTGATTGCCATTTGGTAACAATCCTCCACACTCTTAGGGTTAGCTAAAACTAACTCATCCTGTATGTTCAATCTCAAACCAGCCAAGTACCTAGCCACCTTTTCTACCTCATTCTCATGATGACCAGATCTCATACTCAACTTATAAAACTCCTCAGTATATGCCTTCACATCCATTTCCTTCTGCCTTAAAAATTGTAGCTTCTTAAACATCTGAATTTCATAATCCTTGGGCAAGAATTTACCTTTGATCCTTGCTACCATTTTATCCCATGAAGTGATCTTTGACTTCCCTTGTTTCCTTCTCTCGGATTGTACATAATCCCACCATACCAAAGCATGACCTCCTAACTTGGTCTTTGCAATCTTTACCTTCTGATCCTCAGCAACATCTTCACATTCAAAGTGATTATCAAGTGTAGCAATCCAATCCAGTAACTCATCTTCATTCAAACTTCCATTATACTTGGAAACATCAACCTTTACCTTAGGTTTATCACTCTGCACTGCCTTTAACAGTTTTGCAAATCTCTGGTCTTCAGCATCCAGATCTTCAGCTACCTCTTCATACTCTTCAACAGCATCTTCATCTTCTTCAGACTCACTGTCTTCCACTTCCCTCTTTTTGTTCTTTTCTAGGGCTACAAGCCTGGCTTGAAGTGCTTCAGCAAGCTCCTTCATCTTCCTCATCTCTCTGGCATGTTTTTGCTTCATCTCCTGCAATTCCCTTGCAGTACCATTACCTTTCGGAGGCATTTTGTCAACCTCTCACTCCTCTACCTCTGTCCTTTCAGTGACAGACTCAACTCTACCTCTGCCCTTTCGGTGACAGAATCAACACACAACAGCCCAGACCTTTTGCTGAGCTCTGATACCACTATGATGCAGAGGCATCCACACTAAAACCTTGACATACAGCATGTATGTCCGCAACCCATCATCATCATCATATTTAACTTAACACTGTCATCATCATCATATTTTCTCTGCCGACCGATATCCTCCTGCAGACAAGCCTTCATCCTTTCTCCTGTCAGCAGCATCATCATATCCGACTATCGGCAGCATCATCACATTCGGCAAGCGCAAACATCCTCCTGACGTTCACTGTTCACCTTGCCGCCAACTTCTATCTTCAGCATCATGATGTTCAACATCATGTTCATCAGCAGGATATAAAATATCCTATTCCTCCCATATATCCTGATGACGACCCTTCACGCACCTTTCCTTCGATGCTTACGTCACCCCGATATCCTGATGACGATTATCCTGATGACGATGACGTCACATGCAGCTCCTTCAATATCCTGCTGCCCCGATATCCTGATGACGATTATCCTGATGACGATGACGTCACATGCAGTTCCTTCAATATCCTGCTGTCCGCCAAACTTAACATTATCGGCCCGCGATGGTTTTATCAACCCGATCTTCTACCTTATGCCGATATGCTCCTCCTCGGCAACACCTGATGATGATCACCCCAATGCACATTCACTTTATGTAAACGACTGCATCATGCTCATCTCCACCTATTCAGATGATGCCCGAAGTAACTGCAGGATATACACAGAAATATCCTGATGATGCCGTTGTGCCAAATTTCTCACCTTAGTGAATTCTGATCCGCCAAACCTCCTGAGGTGACCCGATCTACTTTCAGGGCGATCTTCCAGACTCGAACTATCAGCACGACCTAGCACATACCCATGCTAGGGTTCTTAACATCTCTCGACTGCGATCCTGTAAACATGCATGCAAACAAAAAGCAAACTATAACCTAAACTACTGTACATAGCCATTCCACCGATTCGACGAATCAACCGGTGGAATGGATCAGCGAATCCATGAAACCACCAGAACAGCAAATCGATTTCACAATGGAGATCAAACAAAAAATGAACACAAACAGGATCTTTATTGATTTCAAAAGATGCAATACAATACTCAGTATCACTCTCTGCAATCTAACTCCTCTCCTGCTCAATGCATAAAACCAACCGATCCTCATGCATAAATAGGATCTGCTTGCAAGTACTACCACTCGATTCCCAGTGGCTGGGAGCTTCCAAGCGGCTGGGAGGATCCAACCGAACATACAGCATAACAGCTGTCCTAACAAACTAGCTAAAAATAGTAAAGTATGGTCAACATGACCTTATTACATGCATTGGTCTTATACGACCTTCTTGGAAACATTAACAAGACCTAAAACAAACTAACTGCCTCATGGAGGCCAGCTATCGGGTAGGTGCTCCTGCACCAAGCCTACTAGTCCTATCTTGGCACCACCATGTAATCCTAATTCTAATCCAAGTCTTAATTCATCTAACCTTACTATCCCTCCATCCAATCCAAATCCTAATCTGAAGCCTACCACACTATCCATCATTATCTTCCATCCCCTATATTGTCCATTCACACATACCCTAATGGAGGATGTGATCCAATGGCTACTAGCACAGAATAGACCATCCCCATGTCAAATATCTATCCTTGAGCCTTTAAAGAGCCCTCCATTAACATGTCTAACCATTCAAGCCCATCATGTGACTCACAAGCCATCGAGTCTATTCAAGAACCTCCTATCATGAGCCCAAGTCAAAGTTCATCATACTCTCTTATGGACGAATATCAAGAACCTATCAAACTCATCCAAGAGCCACCCACTTTCACTTCCATGAAACCATAAGAGTTATATCAAGAGTATGATCCTAAGCATGTGGAAACGTCGAGTCCTAGTCCTAATCAAGATCAAATCCTTTCCATTCACCCCATTCATACCATTTATCTTTTCTATGATTGATACATAGTAGGGGATGACTACTGAACCTTCACAAACATGAGTGACTGATCCTTCTTAGGGTGGACAGCAAACTTGCACAACATGGCATCTAAAACCTTCATTCATGAGCTCAAATTGGTTTGGGTATATGAGATGATTGTCAACACTTGAGGAGGACATGAGACATGTTCATTTGACTGAGGGAAACTCATCAAATTCACCAAGTGACCTAGCAGGCTATCCTACCCAACGTTTCTTCACAAACTGCCTATTTTCCTTGTAGCCCTAGAAATGAGGTTCTTAGGGCATAAGTCCCAAACTTCCCAAACAACTCACCAAAATATTTATCTTTTTAGATACCCATTAAGACCCTCTATAACATACTTGACATGAAGGGTACCTTGTTTTGGAACAAATGCCTTGAAAAAGGACTGTACCTGCTATTCCAAGGGGCAATTAGCCCTGTTTTACAAAGGAAGTACCCCACCAATGTTGTCCAAAACTTCCTAACCAATTCTAGGACTTAGAATGGGTTGTAAAAAGAAGGTTTCAATAGGTTTTGGACCTCCTTGGGCATTTCAAATCACTTTACCAACTCAACCTCACTCTAGCTATCTCAAATGGCTTAATACATGGTGATATCAAGCCAAATCCTCTTCAAATCTTGCCTTAGACTGCTCCCCTGCTCCTGTACACAAAACCCATTGTAAAAGACACCTAAATAGACCTAAAAAATGTATTTTGGGGCTCTAACATGAAGATTTGGGTCAGAACCCCATCGATCTCCTTAAACCCTACCAAACCCTCCTCAAAACAGCAAAACTGGGACAGCGAATTGTTCTCTCTCCTCCTGCAATGTCAAAGAGCCTAATTAGATTTAAATGGAAGGTAATACATGTATCTACAACATTCAAAACATGAGATCCCTTGAAATGACTGTACGGGCGACTACCACACACGAGAGCAGCGGATTACACAGGCAAAAACAACAAAAACAGTCTTCAATCTTCATTTCTCTCTTCAACTTCCATAATCCCTCTTTCCATGAGCTCAAAGGGATAAATACAATGCAAATACAACTCCTCTTCATTGTGCAAGATTCTCCTTCAATCCAAAAAGGCAAAAAGATCACTAATTTTTAGCCTTATCACTGTTTTTCTAAACATAGCACATGTTATTTTGGAGCTCCACTACTAGTTTGACTTCTAAAATAGAGAGAGTGGTTTGACTCAAACCTTATTACAATAATAAACACATACATGACCCCACCTAGGCTCATAATGAGCATAAAATCTAAAATTGAAGGCTCCTAGTGAGCATACAAGTCAAAATTAACTATGGTGGTCTCTGCACCATACAACCCGGGTGAAAAGATTTCAATCTCCTGATGAAATGAGCTCTTGGATAGAGGCTCCATGCTTCTTGATATTTCTTCTGTCATCCATGTAGCATCTTCAATTGGCAAACCATTCCATTTCACCAAATGTTAATCGTAGACTTTGTTTCTTGTCCTCTTAACCTCTCTTGTGTCTAAGATAGTTTCAAGTTTCACTAGCTGACTAGGAGGGAGATCCCTTATCCAATCCTCATCAGCAACTTCTTTAGCTTCTTCATCTGCAACATTAGATCCTTTTAAAGGATACAGGTCTGCAACATTGTAAATGGGGGAGATAGTAACTCCAGGAGGGAGTTCTATCTCATAAGCATTCTAACCAAACTTGTGGACCACCTTGCAGGGTCCTATCTTCTTCATCATCCATTTTGTATAACTACCCTTGGGCAGTCTCTCCTTCCTCAAATGAGCTAGCACCATGTCACCTACCTTGTATTGAACATCTCTTCTTCTTAGATCAGCCTTCTCCTTGTACTTGGCAACACTCTTTTCAAGAGTTTCTCTTACTTGCTGATGTATATCCCTCATGGTTGTGGCAAAATATTCTCCTTGTGCACTCCTGTTGTCTACTCCTCTTAGGTCTCTTAGCTCATAAATGCCTCTTGGCTTCATACCATACACCACTTCAAAAGGTGTTCTTCCAATGCTCCTATTAATAGAGTCATTGTAGGCATATTCTGCTTGGGGCAGCAGGAGATCCCATGACTGATTATGCTCCTTTGTTAGACATCTCAATAGGTTTCCCAAGGACCTATCGACAACCTCAATTTGCCCATCTGTTTGGGGATTGTAGGCAGAATTGAAGGTTAGATTTGTTCCCACCTTCTTCCAGAAGGTTCTCCAAAAGTGACCAATGAACTTGGAATCTCTGTTAGACACTATTGTCAAAGGCAAACCATGGATTCTTACAATTTCCTTGAAGAATAGACCAGCAATATGAGAGGCATCATTAGTAGACTTGCAAGCAATGAAATGTGCCATCTTACTAAACCTATCTACAACAACAAAAATGCTGTCATAACCTCTTGGTGTCTTGGACAGACCTAGAACAAAGTCCATGCTGATTGACTCCCATGGCTAATTGGGGATTAGCAAAGGTTGGTATAAACCTGCATTAGAACTTGATAATTTATCCCTCTGGCATATCACACAATTCTCCACAAACTTCTTCACATCATTAGGCAGCCTAGGCCAGTGATAAAACCTCTTGACCTGCTCCAAAGTTTTGTCATAGCCAAAATGACCACTCATGCTGCCATAGTGCTTTTCCCTAATCAAATTTGCTCTCATGGAGCATCTTGGCACACACAACTGAGCTCCCTTGAATAGTAAACCATCTTGTACTACAAACTTAGAAAATTCATTGTGAAAAACATCTTGGGACTGATTGCAAACAGCAAAAACATCACTGAAATCTTCATCATTCTCATACATACCTTTAAGTGCATCAATACATACACTCTGTAACTTGATCTCCTGCACCATCATGGACCTTCTACTTAGAGCATCAGCAACTTTGTTTGCTTGTCATTTCTTGTGTTTGATCGTGAATGTGTAGGCATGCATATACTCCATCCACTTCATGTGTCTGTGACTCAACTTATCTTGGTTATTCAAGAAAATCAAAGCATGATTGTCTGTGAAGACAGTAAACTCCTTAGGCAATAGATAGTGCCTCCACTTCTTGAGTGATTGTACCATAGCATAGAGTTCAAGCTCATAGGAAGAGTACTTCCTCTTGGCTTCATTGAGTTTTTCATTGAAGAATGCAACCAGTCTCCCATCTTGGCTTAGGACTGCACCTATGGCATATCCACTTGCATCACATTCAATTGTGAACACCTTACTGAAATCAGGGAGTGCAAGAATACATTGTTGAGCCACCCTTGTCTTCAAGTATTCAAAGCTTTTCTCATCTTCCTCAGTCCATTGAAACTTTCTCTTCTTATCTCCTTTGATAGTATCAATAATAGGAGAACAAATATGACTGAAATTCTTGATAAACTTTCTATAAAATGTGGCCAAACCATGGAAACTTCTTACCTATGCTGCTATTCTAGGAGTTGGCCAGCTGAGTATGGCTTCTACCTTGGATGAATCCATCTTTAGTGTGCCCTTGGAGATCACAAACCCAAGATAGACAAGCTCCTCTTTCATGAATTCACACTTCTTGAGGTTGATCATCAGTTTCTCCTCATTCAATCTCTTCAACACCATGTCTAAGTGCTGCAAGTGTTCTTTGGTTCTGCTGTACACAAGAATGTCATCTAGATAGACTACCACAAACTTTCCTATGAAAGGCTTCAGAACTTCATTCATAAGTCTCATGAATGTACTTGGGGCATTTGATAACCCAAATGGCATTACTAGCCACTCATAAAGACCTTCATTAGTCTTGAATGTTGTATTCCATTCATCACCCTCTCTTATTCTTATCTAGTGGTAACCACTCTTTAAATCTATCTTTGAAAAGTAACATGCCTCACCCAAACTATCCATTAGATCTTCTATCTAGGATATGGGAAATCTATACCTGATTGTTATTCTGTTGATGGCTCTGGAATTAGTACAAAGTCTCCATTCTCCACCCTTCTTAGGTGCTAGGATAGTTGGAACAGCACAGGGACCTAAACTTTCCTTGATCAGCCCTTTGTCCAAAAATTCTTGAATCTAATTTTTGACCTCTTCATTTTGCTGTGGTGTCATCTTGTATGTTGCCTTGTTTGACAAACTTGCACCAGGGATGAGATCAATATGATGGCTTACATCTCTTACAAGGAGGCAATGAGCTTGGTAGGTCTTTCACCACTATGTCTTCATACTTGTCCAATAGGAGCTACACCTCCTCTGGTATCTTTTCTACCTCTATTTCTGCCTTGGCTGATATAGGCTTGCCAATGATGGCATATCCAACCTCTTCTTCTTTCAATGTCTTCAAAAACTCCTTCTCTTTTACCATCATCGCGCTTGGTCCTTCATGGACTGTTGCACCATCTTCTTTTAGGGGTGTAAGTTGGTATGACACTCCATCCTTCACAATCATATAGGCGTTCTCTTCTCCATCATGCTTGGTCTTTCTGTCAAATTGCCATGGCCTACCTAGTATTAGATGGCATACATCCATGGGGATGATATCACACAGGATCTTGTCCTTGTAGGCACCAATGTTGAACTCCACCCAAGCTTGTTCATTCACAAGTACTTGTTGACCCTTATTGAGCCATGACACCTTGTAGGGTTTAGAGTGAGGAATCCTCTTGATCTTCAACTTTTCTACAATTTCTAGAGACACAAGATTGTCAGTAGAACCAGAATCAATAATCACCTTACATACCTTCCCTTGTGCTTTGCAAGTTGTCCCAAATAAAGGCTTCCTTTGTGGGGGCTCCTTGGCTATTGGTACTCTCAATAATGTCCTTCTTATCATCAAGGACTCTCCTCCTTCTGGGGTTGCATGTACAAAAGATGAGTTCACACTCTCTTGGTCCTCCTCTTGTACTATTTGGATTCTTCTATCACCTCCATATGAACTTGATGCTTGTTTGTTTGGGCACTTGAATGCAGGATGTCCAACTTGGTTACAGTTGTAGCATTTGCCTATGAAGGTGCTTGACCCTCTACCTTGGCCTCCAAACCTGCCTCTACCATTTGATCTTCTCCCTCTAAAGTTGCCTCTTTCACTTGACTCCCCTCTTGGCTCCTGATTCTCTTTGTTGCTGTTATTTGTTTCTCCTTGCTGCTTCTATCCTCTTCCACCAAAATTTTCTCTTCCTCTAAAGTTCCTTCCTCTACCCCTTCCATTTTGTTCTTGTTTCCTTTTGATCTTCTCCTCAGCTCTTACTGCCAACTGGAAGCATTCTTCCACATTCATGGGTGTAGTAAGACTTAGTTCATCTCTGATGTTGAACCTAAGCCCATTCATGTATCTAGCAATCTTTTCAACTTCATCCTCATTATGGCCAGTTCTCATACTGATCTTATGAAACTCCTCTGTGTAGGCCATTACATCCATCTCTTTATGTTTCAAGTTTTGCAACCTTCTGAAGGTTTGAATGGTATAATCTTTTGGAAGGAATTGACCCTTCACCTTGGACTCCATCCGGTTCCATGAACTAATTTTGGCTTTTCCTTTTCTTATTCTCTCTGACTGAACATAGTTCCAACATGTCAGTGTTACTCCCTTCAACTTGGTCTTTGCTAGTTTGACTTTCTTCTCATTAGGCATCTCTTTGTACTCAAAGTAGTTATCTAAGGAATCAATCCAGTCTAGTACCTCCTCATTGTTCATCTCCCCTTCATACATGGGCAACTCCATCTTGACATCAATGTTTTCTCCTTTCACAGTCTACAGCATCTTCATAAACCTTTTATCATCTAGATCCATCTCTACCTCATTGGATCCCTCTTTAGGGTCTACATTTTCACCCTCATACTCTTGGTCATTGTCTTCCTCAATGATCCTACCTCTTCTCAAGTTTTCTTCAATGGCTGCATGTTTGGTTAGGACTCCATCTTGAGATTCCTTCATCAATCTCACTTCTCTAGTGAGGACTGGACTGTTCTTAGGAGGCATCTTGTACTCCTTCTGTTGGATCTAGGGCATACAACTGAGAGGGGGGGGTGAATCAGTTGTATAGAACTTCTTCTATTTCAAACACTTAATTCTCTGTTGTTAGTTAGCAGCATATCAAATAATCATTCATGGAAGCATAATACATAAACATAAGAGCAGATAAGCATCAACACATTGAACACCAAGATTTTGACGTGGAAAACCCGGTTAAGGGAAAAACCACGGGGTGATTAACCCAAGAATTATTCTCTGTTAGAAGAATAAAGAAAAATGAATGGCACATGCCAATAAGGGCTCACTGCCCGAGCACACTGCTCACAAAGAGGCCCACTGCCTACAAGGAGACACACTGTCTACAAAGTGATAAAAATCACAGTCTTGAACTGGAGAATGACATCTCTACCATGTCCGGATCAGTTCCAATTAAGCCCAACAATCTCTGCTCTGCCTTTCGCACCTTTCTTCGCTATATCATATCCATCCTCACACCACACACTGAAATGAACTCACAAATCATTATTTATACAAGACATCGACTTAGGAACAAGCATCTAAGTCGGCAAACAACCATAGGAGTATCCGCAAGATGAATAACACATCCGGTCGGCCATCACAAGAACATTCGCAGGATGAACAACTCATCCGGTCGGCTACACAGAGCAAGAACTTCATCCGGAAGAATAACTTCAATTCCGGGCTCTACCATCAATGCGGACCAACAACACAACCTAAACATGATCCAAGAACCTTCACAAGCCTGTCTGAATGTCCGGATACATCCGCACTTCCTCTGCTTACTGGGATCTCTTGTCTTCCTCATCCGGAACTTTTAAGAACACAGTCTGTCGCCACTGTCATAATGCAGGAGGTACTTCCGGACCTCCAAATCATACACAAATCAGGATGATACATCACAAGGACATCCCAAACACTCCTTCCAATCCGCAGATTAGGATAATACAATTCCGGACCTCACCGGACCTTTTTGTGATCCTCTGTCACCTCCGGATACTTGCCGGACCCGGTTCTATACCGGTAGCCACAACTCCTTCAGATCTGCATGCGGACCTCTGAAATCTTAACTGTAGCATCTCAAGACTCATATCTACTAACCCTTTAATCCGCATCCTCCGGTTCTCATCCTATACAGTACATTTACCTTCTTCTCATCACTGTTCTTCACTGTTCCTGACTGAGACTAATTTTCTCAATATCCTCAGTACACAGCTCATCAAATCCTTCTTGTCAATGCAATATGAGTATGTTGACATCAATGACAACACTGGATAACCTCATACTTGCAACAATCTCCCCCTTTGTCATTGATGGCAACATATGATGTGAAAAACCATTAAGACAAGAACTTCATCTTTTCATATGTCTTCTCTTCCTTTACTGCTCCCCCTTTGATCATCAACCATTTGTTTTTCACATGTCTTCTCTCCCCCTTTGACATCAATGGCAAAGGGCTCATACTTGCAATTCTCATACATCAGAATCATACCAGCTGCTCCCCCTTAGTTGCAGCTCCCCATTAGTCTGGATCACAAGATATGACTGTGATAGCCACCGGACTGATGCACAACAGTGCATCTTAGTTCATTACCGGAGGGGCCATGACCCCTAACTTCTCCCGGAGATATTCAAAAGAGTCCTTGGGAAGAGGTTTTGTAAAGATATCTGCAATCTGATCCTTGGAGGGAACATACTCCAATCTGACTTCTTCCTTGTTTACTTGTTCTCTCAAAAAGTGAAATTTGATAGATATGTGCTTAGTCTTAGAATGCAATACCGGATTCTTGGAAATATTAATTGCACTTGAATTATCACAGAAAATTGTAATAGGCTCCTCATATTCAACTTTGATGTCTCTTAGCATCTGCTTCATCCACAAGATTTGAGTGCAACTACCTGCTGCTGCAATGTATTCTGCTTCAGTTGTAGACAGAGATATTGCATCTTGTTTCTTGCTTAGCCAAGAAACCAATCTCTTTCCCAAAAAGAATGCTCCACCACTAGTGCTCTTCCGGTCATCCACATCTCCTGCCCAATCTGCATCTGTGTAAGCATGAAGAGAGAAATCCGGATCTCTAGGATACCATAGACCATACTCAACTGTCCCTTTCAAGTATCTGAAAATTCTTTTGATTGCCATAACATGAGATTCTCTAGGATCAGCCTGGAATCTTGCCACAAGACCAACAGCTTGCATTATATCTGGTCTAGTTTGAGTGAGATACAACAATCCACCAATCATTGATCTATACTTTGTCTGATCTGCTTTTGGAGAATCATCATCTTTGCTTAACTTACATCCGGTTGCCATAGGAGTGTTCATAGGCTTTGAGTCTTCCATACCAAATTTCTTTAACAGTTCTTTCACATATTTGGTCTGAGAAATGAAGATCCCTTCTTTTGTTTGAGTAATTTGCAGACCCAAGAAGAAATTCATTTCACCAAGCATAGACATTTCAAACTCACTTTTCATCTGATTTGCAAAAGTTTTACACATACTATCTCTTCCTCCAAAAATGATATCATCCACAAACACTTCAACAATCAGAATGTTCTCATGATCAATTTTGAAATATAAGTTGCTGTCAGCAGTACCTTTGTTGAATCCAATCTGCACAAGATGCTTATCCAACCTTTCATACCATGCTCTTGGGGCTTGCTTCAATCCATACAAGGCTTTCTTCAACTTGCAAACCATATCATTATTATCAGACAATTGAAATCCATCCGGTTGTTCAATGTAGACTTCTTCTTCCAGATCACCATTTAGGAAGGCAGACTTGACATCCATCTGATATACCTTGAAGTCTTTGAAGGCAGCAAATGCAAGAAGTAATCTGACTGCTTCAATTCTTGCTACCGGAGCAAAAGTCTCTTCAAAGTCAATTCCTTCTATTTGGGAGTAGCCTTTGCAGACCAATCTAGCTTTGTTTCTGATTACTTCACCAGCTTCATTTAGTTTGTTCCGGAAGACCCACTTGGTTCCAATTACATTCCTGTCTCTAGGTCTGGGAACAAGATCCCAAGTATGATTTTTCTCAATTTGCATCAGTTCATCTTCCATTGCTTTGGTCCAGTTTTCATCATTGCAGGCTTCATTTATTGTTTTAGGTTCAATCTTTGAAATCAGACAACATTCATTCTGATCTTGAGCAATATTCCTTCTAGTTTGTACACCTTTGCTTCTGTCACCTATGATCTGATCTTCAGAGTGATTCAGTCTTACATACCTTGGAATTTTGGGAGTATCCAGCACTGCTGTTTCTTGATCAGCCTTATTCAAATCTAACTCTTCTTCCTGATTTACCGAATCAGGCTGACTCTGTCTCACCGGAGAGGATTGAGGTCCTTGAACACTGTCTTGGTCATCTTCATCAAACTCATAAAATCTTGAAGGCTTCTCAATTCCTTCATCAACCTTCACATTGGTGCTTTCTATCATCTTCCTCAATCTCTTATTGTAACATCGGTATGCTTTGCTTTGAGTGGAGTAGCCCAAGAAAATTCCTTCATCACTTCTAGCATCAAACTTTCCTAGATCTTCATCTCTTTTAATATAACACTTGCTACCAAATACTCTGAAATATTTCACAGTAGGAGTGATGCCAAACCAGAGTTCATAGGGGGTCTTACCGGTGTTGTTTCTGATTTGAACTCGATTGAGAGTGTAGACTGCAGTGCTGATAGCTTCTTTCCAAAACATTTGAGGAACATTTGCTTCCAACATCATTGTCCTAGCAGCTTCCTGGATGGTCCGGTTCTTTCTCTCAACTACTCCATTCTGCTGTGGAGTCTTAGGAGCAGACAACTGTCTCCTTATACCCTGTTTCTCACAAAAGTCAATGAATTCACCAGATGTAAATTCACCACCTCTATCAGACCTTAGACACTTTAGTTTCAATCCGGTTTGATTCTCCACCATAGCTTTGAAGATTTTGAACTTCTCAAAAGCTTCTGATTTTTCTTTTAAAAAGGTAACCCACATCATCCGGGAATGATCATCAATTAACAACATGAAATATCTATCACCTTGCAGACTCTTGATTCTTGTTGGACCACATAGATCAGTATGTACTAATTCCAATAATCCGGTAGAAGACTGATCTTTGCTTTTAAAAGAGACTCTGCTTTGTTTGCCTAACTGACATTCTTTACACACACTATTTGTAGGTTTTATCAACTTTGGAAGATCTCTCACAGCCTGAGTATTGCTTATCTTGATGATGTTATCAAAATTTACATGACACATTCTTCTATGCCATAACCAACTCTGATCAATTTGAACAAACAAACAACTTTTATTTGAACCAACCAGATGAAAGATGTTACCTCTTGTCTGAGTACCGGATGTAATTTCAGTTTCGGAGCTTGTAAAGATTCTGCATTTTCCACTCTTGAACCGGAGATCATAGCCTTTGTCCACTAACTAACCAACACTGAGAAGATTGTGCTTCAATCCTTCAACATACAGTACATTACCTGTTTTGCTCTTACCATCAAAGGAAATAGTTCCCCTACCTCTGATTCTGCCAGCAGAATTGTCACCAAACTTTACCATTCCTCCTTCATATCTTTCCAAGTCTAAGAACTTATTCTTGTCACCATTCATGTGGTGAGAGCATCCACTGTCAATAACCCAATCATCCTTTTCTTCCACTTGAGCAGCCAAGGCTTTTTCAACAACTTTGTGATTGACAGATTCAGAGAGCAAGGAATCTTCTTCCTTGATGGCTATAAACACCCACTCATTTCCGGATTTGCTTCCTGGATCTGATTCATCATCTGTTACTCCTTCATTGTCATCTTCTTCACGAACATAATAGCAATTCTTTTGAAACCTTTGTCTGTGAGTATTAGATCTTGCAGATCTCTCCGGACATCTTGAGGCAAAATGACCAATCTTATTGCAGTTAAAACACTTAAAGGGTAGTTTTCCTTCATACTTACCAGATCCTCTTGGCAGTCTCTTTGCAATGAGGGCTTCAAGTTGAGCTGTTTCTGCTTCTTCTTCTTCCATGTCTCTTCTTGCTTGATCATACCATGACATTTTCCTTGATGAGTTTTCACCCGGATCAAATCTCTGTTTGCCTTTCACATAGGCACTGGCTTTGAAAGCAGATTCAGTCTTGGGAGGATCATCTCCAAACTCGGTCATTTCAAATGCAGCTAGTTTGCCAGCCAGTTGTTCTCTTGTGACAGTTGTGTGGGCTCTGAATTCATCAATGGCAGCAACTTTGATTTTGTAGGCAGCAGGAAGGGATCTTAGGATTTTGCAGACAATCTCATTTTCATCTAAAGTTCCACCAGCATTTCTGATTCCACATACTAGCTCATTTACTCTTGGCATAAAGGTAGTGATGTTTTCATCATCTCTCATTTTCAATCTTTCAAATTTCCCTTTCAGACTTTGCAACCTTGCACTTTTGACAAACTCATCTCCTTCATACAGAAGTTCCAGTTTAGTTAGGATCTCATATGCAGTTGGTAGGTCAATGACATTCGAGAGATCTGAGTCATTCAATGCACTTAGAAGAGCTTCCTTGGTCCGCAGATTGTTTTCAGCTTCTGTGATTTCATTCAGAGTTGTCGGACCACCTTGTGGAGGTACATATGGTTTTGAAATCATACCCAGATATGCTTTTCCCATGCATTCCAAGTGACACTTCATGCGACCTTTCCAGAGAGTAAAGTTGGTTCCATCAAACTTCGGACTATCCTTCTTGTAAGACGACATCCTGGATCTCCTCAAGCGGTTAAGCTCTTGTCAGAGGAACTTGGCTCTGATACCAATTGTTGGATCTAGGGCATACAACTGAGAGGGGGGGGTGAATCAGTTGTATAGAACTTCTTCTATTTCAAACACTTAATTCTCTGTTGTTAGTTAGCAGCATATCAAATAATCATTCATGGAAGCATAATACATAAACATAAGAGCAGATAAGCATCAACACATTGAACACCAAGATTTTGACGTGGAAAACCCGGTTAAGGGAAAAACCACGGGGTGATTAACCCAAGAATTATTCTCTGTTAGAAGAATAAAGAAAAATGAATGGCACATGCCAATAAGGGCTCACTGTCCGAGCACACTGCTCACAAAGAGGCCCACTGCCTACAAGGAGACACACTGTCTACAAAGTGATAAAAATCACAGTCTTGAACTGGAGAATGACATCTCTACCATGTCCGGATCAGTTCCAATTAAGCCCAACAATCTCTGCTCTGCCTTTCGCACCTTTCTTCGCTATATCATATCCATCCTCACACCACACACTGAAATGAACTCACAAATCATTATTTATACAAGACATCGACTTAGGAACAAGCATCTAAGTCGGCAAACAACCATAGGAGTATCCGCAAGATGAATAACACATCCGGTCGGCCATCACAAGAACATTCGCAGGATGAACAACTCATCCGGTCGGCTACACAGAGCAAGAACTTCATCCGGAAGAATAACTTCAATTCCGGGCTCTACCATCAATGCGGACCAACAACACAACCTAAACATGATCCAAGAACCTTCACAAGCCTGTCTGAATGTCCAGATACATCCTCACTTCCTCTGCTTACTGGGATCTCTTGTCTTCCTCATCCGGAACTTTTAAGAACATAGTCTGTCGCCACTGTCATAATGCAGGAGGTACTTCCGGACCTCCAAATCATACACAAATCAGGATGATACATCACAAGGACATCCCAAACACTCCTTCCAATCCGCAGATTAGGATAATACAATTCCGGACCTCACCGGACCTTTTTGTGATCCTCTGTCACCTCCGGATACTTGCCGGACCTGGTTCTATACCGGTAGCCACAACTCCTTCAGATCTGCATGCGGACCTCTGAAATCTTAACTGTAGCATCTCAAGACTCATATCTACTAACCCTTTAATCCGCATCCTCCGGTTCTCATCCTATACAGTACATTTACCTTCTTCTCATCACTGTTCTTCACTGTTCCTGACTGAGACTAATTTTCTCAATATCCTCAGTACACAGCTCATCAAATCCTTCTTGTCAATGCAATATGAGTATGTTGACATCAATGACAACACTGGATAACCTCATACTTGCAACACCTTCTTCACACTTTCCCAATCAAAACCCAGCTTTGATACCAATTGATTCAGAGCAGGGGATGACTACTGAACCTTCACAAACATGAGTGACTGATCTTTCTTAGGGTGGATAGCAAACTTGCACAACATGGCATCTAAAACCTTCATTCATGAGCCCAAATTGGTTTGGGTATGTGAGATGATTGTCAACACTTGAGGAGGGCATGAGACATGTTAATTTGACCTAGGGAAACTCATCAAACTCACCAAGTGACCTAGCAGACTGTCCTACCCAACGTTTCTTCACAAACTACCTATTTTCCTTATAGCCCTAGAAATGAGGTTCTGAGGGCATAACTCCCAAACTTCCCAAACAACTCACCAAACTATTTAGCTTTTTATATACCCATTAAGGCCCTTTATAACATACTTGACATGCAGGGTACCTTGTTTTGGAACAAATGCCCTGAAAAAGGACTATACCTGTTATTCCAAGGAGCAATTAGCCTTATTTTATAAAGGAAGTACCCCACCAATGTTGTTCAGAACTTCCTAACCAATTCCAAGACTTAGAATGGGTTGTAAATATAAGGATTCAATAGGTTTTGGACCTCCTTGGGAATTTCAAATCACTTTACCCACTCAACCTCACTCTAGCTATCTCAAATGGTTTAATACATGGTGATATCAAGCCAAATCCTCTTCAAATCTTGCCGTAGACTGCTCCCCTACTCCTGCACACAAAACCCATTGTAAAAGACACCTAAATAGACCTAAAAAATGCATTTTGGGGCTCTAACACAAAGATTTGGGTCAGAACCCCATCGATCTCCTTAAACCCTACCAAACCCTTTTCAAAACAACAAAACTGGGACAACCAATTGTTCTCTCTCCTCCTGCAATGTGAAAGCACCTAATTGGATTTAAATGGAATTTAATACATTCATCTACAACATTCAAAACATGAGAGCCCTTGAAATGACTGTATGGGCAAGTACCACACACAAGAGCAGCGGATTGCACAGGAAAAAGCAGCAAAAATAGTCTTCAATGTTATTTTCTCTCTTCAACTTCCATAATCCCTCTTTCCATGAGCTCAAAGGGATAAATACAATGCAAAGACAACTCCTCCTCATCATGCAAGATTCTCCTTCGATCCAAAAAGGCAAAAAGATCACTAATTTTTAGCCTTATCACTGTTTTTCTAAACATAGCACATGTTATTTTGGAGCTCCACTACTAGTTTGACTTCTAAAATAGAGAGAGTGGTCTGACTCAGACCTTATTATAGTAATAAACACATACATGACCCCACCTAGGCTCATAATGAGAATAAAATCCAAAATTGGAGGCTCCTAGTGAGCATACAAGTCAAAATTAACTATGGTGGTCTCTGCACCAATGATCAAGATGATATCCATGAAGAGTCTATCCATTAGCACCTTGATCCTATCCATAATCCCATACCCATCCATGAGAAAGATATCCAAATTGCTCCTATCCATCCTCCACCTAGCCCCATCCATAATCTACAAACATCCACTTCCCTTGATGAGACACATGCCTCCCAAGAAAGCATAGAAGATCAAACCAATAATTTGGATCTACATGCACATAAGCAAGATATTAATGATCCTTCCACCTCTACTATTGACCCTATTTCAAAGC
Source organism: Cunninghamia lanceolata (assembly GCA_027924645.1). Classification (NCBI taxonomy): domain Eukaryota; kingdom Viridiplantae; phylum Streptophyta; class Pinopsida; order Cupressales; family Cupressaceae; genus Cunninghamia; species Cunninghamia lanceolata. Next base: position 1,461,096 of record BSBN01000948.1, read on the forward strand.
CATCACATCCTATTAGTCTTTCCACCCTCATTCATGAATGTTCCTCCCTAGGAACACAACAACCTTTGCCTACCATCTCATCTTCTCCATCCAATAAAGAACTCAAGCCTAGTGTCCAACATGCACATAGTCCCATTGTCAATCGCATCCTCCAAAACATGAACTACCAAGGTAAAGGCTTAGGACTTCATGAACAAGGTACTTTGGAGCCCATCCATGTCATGGTCCCTCCCCGCTCATTTGGCCTTGGATACACACCCCAAGGTAAACAATCTAAAGATGTTGGTAATTCCTCCATCCATCCTAATTCCATCATTTCCTATCACAAATCCCATCATACACCCAAAACATATGCTGCCATTCTACCTCCACCATCCTACAAATGTCAAAATCATGTGACCATACACCTTCCACCATCAAATTTACCTCCGCTTCTTCCAACTCCTAATATCTCTCCATCCACTTTTCCACCACTACTTCCAACACCTAATTATCCACCTATCCATAAATCCTCTAAAAATCCCAATCATGGCCAACAAATCCACACATTGTCTAAACAAGGACCTTCCACCAACCCCACTTCCACCATACCCATGGGATTCAAAAGCAAAATTCGGATGCCTACACTCATAAAGACAAAAATCCTACAAATCCTAACGCCTTAGGGTACAAATGCAAAGAATCAAAGTAAGGTACACTCAAAAATCCATCCAAAAAGCAATCCAAGCCTATACCCCCAAAAGAAAAAGCCAAAACTAAAATGTTATCGGTTCCTAAGCAAAAAGCAATCATGTCAAAAGAGGCATCCACCTCTCAAAAATCCCAACAATCCTCTTCCATCCATTCCATCCAAAAGTCTCAAATTCCTCCATCCCACATGAAAAACAAAAATCATAAAAATACTAAGTCCATGTGGGTCCCTAAATGCTTACATCAACCATCTCCTAAGAAAACAACCCCATTTCTTCCTACACCACCATCCAACCAAAAGCTTCAATATTTATCACGGTGTGTGCAACCGTTGGTCATGGTTCCATTTTATCACGCAATATTTCCACATACCTCCATCTCTCCCTCCTTCCACCACTATCCTTCATATCTCACCCATCATATCCCTATGGTCCATGCTTTTACATAAGCCTTTCATCCATCCACATCATAATCCACATCATAATCCGCATCATAATCCACTATCTACTTATTCCATCCATCCTCTTTCACGCAATCACCCTACCAACATCTATGAGCACACTTGACATGGTCCATGCGACAACATCCATCTAGTGGGACTATCACTTTCATGGAACTAGACACTTGAGTCCCTCATGTCCATATCCACCTATCCCATTCAAAAAAGGTAAAAAAGGCAAAAAAAACAACAAATATATATATATATATATATATATATATATATATATATATATATATATATAAAGTAAAAAAAAAAAGTAAAGAGAAATCCCTTCGTCCAATGGTGAAATCTTGGTAAACAGGCACCTTGGATAAGTACCATGATGAAAACCTAGCAAACAGGCGTCATGTGTAAATTGATCTTCTATGTCACCTACACTTGGGGGCACCTTGTCTCATCCACCATATCATTTTCAACCTATTTTACTATACCATTTCCTACCCTCCTTATCCATTCCACATACATACACCTATCCCATTGCATCCATTCATCCTCCCTTCCTCATCTTGATCTTGATAAATATTGGGGGCAAAATGTTGAAACAAGCTTTGGAAAAACTTTTGATATACCTCATCCCTTCCAATCCATCCTATCATCCTATCATCATCCCATTGTCATAAGCCTAATCCTATGATAAGTCCTATCATCATAAGCATTTCCATGTAAAAATCTTAAGCATACTATCTAGAATGGGATATGTTATTCCTATGCGACATAGCCTTTTGAGATCACATCCTTTCTCTTATGCATACATACATCCACTATAGCCTATCCTTGTATCTATCCATTTATCATGAGCTTTATGTTTCGCCTATCATTTTTCTCCATCCACCTATCACGAGTCTTCCATCCCATCCACTATAGCCTATCCTTTTACCTATCTATCTATTATAAGCTTTCTATTCTATCACCCATCCTTTTCTCCATCCATCCTACCTACCTCATTCCACCTAGACTTGGTTTTTCCCTTGTCATTGGTATCTAGCACAAATGCTACCCCATTTAAAAATCCATTGACATCTCAAAACATATCAAAATACAAACAAATCATAAAAAGTCCTGAAAAAATACAAACAAATCATAAAAGTCCTAAAAAAATACAAAAAAATCATAAAATGTCCTGAAAAAATACAAAAAACAAAATCATAAAAAGTCCTAAAAAATACAAAAAAATCATAAAATGTCCTGAAAAAATACAAAAACAAAATCATAAAAAGTCCTGAAAAAAAAATCAAAAAAAAAAATCAAATATTCCAAAATCCAAAAAAATCAAAATATTTCCAAAAAATACAAAAAAAAATTAAATATTCCCAAAAATACAAAAAAAAATCAGATATCCAACAAAAAAATCCAAGCAATAAAATCAATCCATCAAATCACTTCTTCTAATCAATTCTCACATTCATTCATATCAATCCAATTCATTCAAATCATCACTGCATCAAATCACATCAATCCACTCATCACTCATCCCACCATCATCATAAAAATGTTATCAGAACTACATCTCATCTCTATCATTAATTTCCTTGATCTCGTGGATACAGGGTATGTAGGCAACTTGGGATATGAAGGAAGTACTCAGATTCAGGCACAGGCGATACTCCTCTTCCATCTTCCATCCTTCCTCTAATCTTCATCAATTATCATCTCCATCCATCTCTCATTTCTTCTATCATGCTTCTTCAAATCAATCCACCAAATCATTCAAACCAATTCAATTCATCACATCATTCCAACCGAATCAATTCTTCAAACAATTCTTCAAATCATTCAATTCCTCAACCAAGTCACTCAATTAAATTTCAATTCTTCTAATCAATTCATCCACATCTCATTTCTTCTATCATCAATCTTTTCAAATCAATCCAAACCAATCAAACCAATTCTTTAAATCAATTCAATTCAATCATCACTTCATCAATCAATTCTTCAATCATTTCTTCCATTTATCCTCATCAAATCAATCCAAACAATGATCCATTTGCAAGTCAATCATTAATCCGTACCAATCAAGTTAATCGACCTTGTCAAATTATCCAATCACATCCTTGGTCTTGATCCTAATCTTGTTGTAAACCACATCTATCAATCATCATCATCATCATCAATGGGATATGTTGTTCCTACATCCTTGTGTTGATCTAGGGATATATCGTTCCCCGCCATGACATCACTATCATCATCAATCAATCAATCAATTAATCATTGGTTTACAGCTTGACAGGGGCAATACCTTGTTTGTTTTGGTATCATTTGTGCATGCTTGCTTGCTGGCTTGTGTGTGTTATCTTTCTATCTTGCATTTGTATCGCATCAGTATCTTTCTAGCTAATATTCATATCTTGTATCTAGACAAGGTTGTATTACGTCAGGGCATGAGACACAGCACCACCCTGGTCCTCATACCTTGGTGCATAACATCTAGTGCTATATCAAACATCATGATTGCTCACTTTTATTGCAGCATAACGCATCATTCATTTCTTCTATCCATTTCCTTATCTTCCTTCCTTGACCAGTCCATTTCATTTCGAGAGCCTACCCGTGTTCATTCAACCCACCTATCCTCTCAAGGGGGCATCATCTGCTAATTTCACTGGGGCATCATCTACTAATTTCACTGGGGCATCATCTGGGGGCATAGCCTATTTATCCAACGTATCATATCTTCTTTGTGTTGGCAAGAGACATTGCTTTGCATGATAGGTGTTATCATTGATGGCAACTAAGACCATTCCACTCATTCATACCGGAAGTCAGAATCAAAATTTATCTAAGTCCAGTTAGTCAATAATAGAGTAGGCGACAGAGACTAGTATCTTGGTCCAGATCTCTCCATTGGAAAGTCATAATTTACTACAGATTTGATGTACTCATAAACATTGTCAAGACAATCTAAATCTAGAATTTTAGCCTTCGATGATAAAGGATTCAAAATTTATTAGCTTCTGAGTATCGGGTTAACAGTTTGATAGAGTAGACAAAAGAAGAACAAGCCGACCTTGTAAATGATCTTGGTTCTGAATGTATGAAAGTTATTGATTGGGCAATTAGTGATGACCAGTGATAGTGGCTGACCAGATTGATGGTCTGTGATTGCAAGTTTTGGTCCACATCTCAAGTCATGCATGGATCTAGTCAACATAGTAGAGTATTCAATAAAGTTCCAAGTGTTCTTGAAGCCGACTGAAAAGTGATTGAAGATTAGGATGCGGATATATATAGCCGATGGATTTGGATGATTTTGCACAAGTAAGTGTTACAACTATGAAGGAAGAGCAAAGAAGCAGATATCTAAGGTTCGGATAATGACAGAGCAATAAACAGGGGAGAGTAAAGATGAAATGTTTAAGATCAGTATTTTGTGCTTAACCGGAACTAAATTCTTGCATTAGTAGATGCTTCTCATCAGTTCAAAAATCCTTTTTATTCTCTTGTAATTATTTTTAGGCAGTGAGCCTCTATTTGAGCAATGAGCTCTAGGCAGTGAGCCTGAATGCATGTGCATTCCCATTTGTAAAATACTTTTAACAAGGTAATAATTTTTGTGGGTTAATCCCCACCATGGTTTTTCACTTAACCGGGTTTCCATGCTAAAAATCTTGGTGTCAAGCATGTTATTGTGTTGCTGCTCTTACATTTGTGATTGTGGTATTCATGATTAAGTTATTGATTTATTGTTAAGTTGTAAAAGGAAGAATTAACTGTAGGAAGTATTAAATTTTTGAGACAACTGATTCACCCCCCCCCCTCTCAGTTGTCTGCCCTATTTTCAACAATTGGTATCAGAGCAAGGTTCCTTAAAAGAAGCCTAACAACTTAAGGAAAGATCTTGGAAGGAGTTTTCAATGGGTTCACTCAAAGATCAACTTTAGTTGGCTCTAAAAGATCTTGATCAGTCCAAAGAAGAAATATCTAATCTGAAAGATGAACTCAAGGATGTTGATGATACCATTGAAATGTTAAAAGATAAATTAAAGAAGTCTATGGGAAGGAAAAAGGAGCTACTTCTGCAGTTATCCAGTTTAACTGAAGAAAATGGCATGAATGAAGCCTTGGAAGAAAAGACAAAGGAGTGTGAGAAGCTGTCAAAAGAAGTTGTTGTTCTGAAAGTTGAGATGGAATCTGGGGCAATGAGGCTTACCAAAGAAATTGAGAAAGAAGACTAAAGAAGACTTGAATCAAACTCTAAAAGAAAGAACTGATGAATGCTACAGATTGGACAGTATAGCTAGCCATCTAAAGTCTGATCTACAAGAAAGAAAAGACAATGAAAGAGATCTTGAAAGGCAAATTGTCATTCTCAGACATGACCTAGAAGTTGCAAATGAATACAAGGAGAAGTTCAAGATAAGTTTAGCTAAACTTGAAGCAATACTTGAGGGTCAGAAAAAGGTTGATGACAAGCATGGTCTTAGATATGAGAAAGGTGAAAGCTCTGGATCTGGACAAAGAAACTTTCAACCAAGGAATGGGAGAAACATACCTAGAAGACCTTCGGTAAGACGGCCTAATGCTCAAAGATATCCATCTTTCAATGGAAATTACTTCAAGTGCAATAAATTTGGTCATAAAGCCACTCAATGCAGAAGTAGAGTAAATCAAAATAATCCATCCTTCTCCAGACAATGCTTCAATTGTAAGAGGGATGGTCATAAATCTAATGAATGTAGAAGTATGATAATGAATAACTCATCAAATAGAGGAAATGGGAATTCCTTCAATGAAAAATCCTTTGCATGCAATAGATTTGGACATATGGCCAATCAGTGCAGATCAAGAGGAAATCAATCAAATGGGCAAAGAAATGTTGTGTGCTTCAATTGTAACTGATCTGATCATTTTGCAAGATTCTAAAAAAGCAAGAATAATCAAAGAGGAGGTCTGGCAAACAAAAAATTGGATGAGCAAAGGCAAAAGACAAAGGTAAGGACAAAATTGATGTGAATGAGATCCAGAATGAAATGAGAAAGACATGGGCTAAGAAAAGTGTTGTGAACAATAATAGTGGGTCTGCACCTGAATCCGGTGCTGACAATTCCTCTAGGAATTAAATTAGGAGCTCTGGCTCAGGGGGAGCTGCATTGAACATCAAATTCCCCCAGTCAGTAAGTGGGTGCCTAGATATGGCACAATGAGAGAAGATATCTTGAAGTGCTTCAAAACTTTTGGAAGGATTGCTGGAAGGAAAAATGTTGATATGGAAATTTGCGGAGTAATTCATGAACAACTGTTCAAGAAACAGAGTAATCGAATGAAGTTAGGGCAACGCATTTATTACAATGCCAAATTAGGTTTTGTGAAGGATAAAAGGTCACTTGATCATGCATTTGAACCACTTTGCATTCAAAGGAAACAAGTAGAAGAACATCTAAGCTGCAAATCTAGAGATTGAAGAACAAAGAGCTAATTCAACTAGAAATTGATCAGCCCTAACCCTGAGGGAGAAAAAGGTACTTCTCTGTAAAGATTTAAATCTAAATATATTGAGATGACTACACTGCTAGTTGTTGATGTAACTGAAAGGCCCCGACCAATATTTAAGAAGCATCCATACAAGTCAATTGAAGTTGAACCGTTAGGTGCATTTTCTGGAGTTCCATATGGCGTATTGCATGTTGAGGATATTAGGGCATACATCCACTATGGCATTGATGAATTTGGAAATATGAAACTCTTGGATTTATTTAACAACTACCTAAGAGATGATAGCTATAAATTGAAACCGAAATACAAAGCCCTAGAAAGCAAACATTTTCTGCAAGTTATTAACTTTTCAACATTTGATGAGATTGAATGGGTTTGATATATCTTGAGTTGAATACATGATGAGTTCATATGGCTATTAAAACCATTCAAGATTACAAAGGATGTTATCAAGATAGTAACTGGGTTAAATTCAACTGATGGATTACCCATGCTGAAAGCCGTGAAAAACTAGATAGTGACTGATGCTACCAGTGCCAAGTTTGACAAAAGGGAAATGACCATCAATGATATTATAGAACTGGATGTTAAATTTGCCTCCATGGTGATTGGGTACAAGATTTACCACTCCAGTAGAGAGAATTCAGTCTCTGGAACTACAATATATGTAGCCTATCAGATGTTGAAGGAGAATGTTGATTATGACCTATGTGGGTTGCTTCAAAGTCAGCTCATTAAGAACCTGAGAAAAATAAAGAAAGATAAGAAAAATACCTTCAAATATGGTTCTCTGGTTATCTGTCTATTCTTCTATTTCATGAATGAAGTGCCTGGAGTTCTGGGTGTGCATTGGACAACTGACAGGCCAGTAGCATGGCAAATAAGAGATCACCTACTCAGCCTTGGTGATGCCCAAGCTCAAAAAATAGCTATTTGGGGTTACTTTAAAAACTTCTAGAGTTTGATGCATGCAAGAGAGAGAATCCCTAAGTTAGTTGTAGAAAAGTATGAGAATGAGATATGTTTCATGGTTGACACTAATCAATGTCTAATGGAGGCTGTAGAACCAAGAATAGTATGGATAATGCCAATGGGTTATGAGGTGGATGCGAGAGTTCTGGACATGTATGCTTAGCATCTTCTGAGAAAACCTAAAGACACCTCTATGGAAAGGTTTGGAACATACAAGGAACTAAGTATAAAGTTGCATGTGGAACTTAGATAGCTGGAAACAAAAAGAAAAGTGCAGAAGCAAGTGGAGATGTTTGCAAAAAGCATTAGAATTACAAAAGAAGTAGTGAAAAAGAACAGAGAAAGGATTGAAACAATGAAGAAAAGCACTGAGCAGACTTTAGAGGAAAAAGTAGAAAGTGAGCCAGCAGCTGCTCCAGAAGCCCCACCTAGCTCTTCAAGAAAAACAAGAAACTCTGTAACTGTCTCAGAACAATCCAAGTCTATTCCCATTATGACACCGGAAGCCACACCATCTGGTGAAGGAGGAAAGAGGAAGAAAACCAAGGCCACAACAACCTACAAGAGCACAAAAGATGATGAGGAAACATAAATAGATGAAGAAGTTAAAGAGATGAAGTCAAAGAAAGCCAAGACTTCAAAGGCCTCTGAGAACCAACCCTCCGAAAGAAAAAAGACAATCAAAAGGCAAGAGACTGGTAAGGTTTCTATGACAGTTGATGAAATTGTAAAAATAGTTACTGTTCATGGAAATCTAAATCCTATCAAATTTTATTATGATAATTTTGATCAATCAAATAAGAAAATTTTGGAAGATGCCACCATCATATACTTGAATAAATTCAATAGAGCTCTACTAGAAATTCTACAAGAACTTCTAAAAGTTTAAGGAAAACTCTAGAGATGAGGAAGGAAATAGCCAAGGAGAAAGATCTAGAACTCAGAGAATATATCCTCTCCACTCTATGTCTAGTAATGACCAGAAGGGAAGCAGATAAAATCCTCAAGGAAGTTAAGGAGAAATTTAGAAGCAAGGTCTGGTTGAACAAGCTAATGCTTGGTGAAACTGAGGAAGTTGCAAAGGAAATAGAGGAAATTATAAGGAAGGCCCTAGATAAAAATAAATACTATATTGTTTCAGAGGAACAAATTGAGGAAGACAATCCTTCAGCTCCAAAACAAGAAGCTCCAGAAGAAGAGATTGAAAAGACAAATGATAACCAAGGTGATACTCTAGATCCTCCAAAGGAAACCTATGAGGAGATAGGTGATGGGATTGATTTATCAATTCTAGATGTTGAAATAGTAAACATCAGTGAACAACAAATTGAAGTTGATGACCCCTCTGTTCTAGAAGAGAAGCAAATAAGCAAAGAAGATACAGAGATGGTAGACAAATTTGATGATGCAGGAGATTCTCTAACTCCACCTTATCAATTTGGAAAAGAAGATAATATTGCTACCCCACAAAGCCCTCCGGAACACATAGCAAGTAGTGAAGACATAGGAAAGAGTCCCTCTGTAGATAACACAGAGAAAAGTAAAGCAGAGAAAGAGAAAGAAGAAGAAAAGAAAGAAAAAATAGAAGAAGATGGTGCAAATATTGATGCATCTACAGATGCTAAGAAATCTCAGGAACAAAAAGGTGGTCCAAAAATTGTTGCAAGAGACACTGTAGATGCAATGAAAAGTCTTCTAAATAAATAGATGCTTGAGTTTGATGAGCCTGAGCTACTCCAAGTACCAATTAATCTAGACACTCTCTCTCTGGCACAAGTGATGAAGATTACATCCTTCACTCAAGATAAGGCCAGAGAGAAGATGTTAAAATCTCACATGGAGGACAGTGAACTATTAGGACTTGCAACCGGAGTCTTGGAGAAGTTATTGCCAACCTGCCAAAAGAGTCCATCAGATTCCCCCTCTAGTCACCTGAAGAATCTTGTGAATGTTGTAAGTACACATTTTGAGTCCTTTGAAAAGTTTGCTGAGGCAGAAGTTTAGAAAGAATTTTTGGATAAGAAATTTAGTGAAGTAAAGAGCCTGATAGGAAATGATAGAATGATACTTGGTATTAGCATAAAGATTATTTAGAATGCTCTAAATGATGGAAGTGATATGTACAAATTCTTTCTATCATGGCCCAAAGTTAGTAAGGATATTGAGAAAAAAGATAAACGAGAAAGAACAAAAATTGTTAAATTTATCTCAAAATTTTGATCCTCTAATAGTTTCGCCTATAAGCCAGGTATGTCAAGTAATCAGCTTGACAAATGAGATAAAAAGGCTTGTTAAGGAGAAAGACAATATTATGAAGAGAATGTGTGAGCTCTGGGGATTGATTGCCCCCAAGTTAGAAGCCATGTATAATGCCTTATCAGAAGCTCAAACTGCACTTCAGACAAGTAATCCTCTAGATCTGATAAAGGCAGAAGCATATGCATTTTTGCTGAGTGGATACATCTCAATTTAGGATGGAATGAAGGGAATTTGGGCCTCTAAACTTGTGCAATTGAAAAATAGTTTTGCAGACATTCTCAAGTTCATGTGAATAGAACTTAATGATTAGTTGTACATATGCGGCATTATACACAAAAATTTTGGAAAAATTTTGGCTTGTGGACCCCACCCTTTGCCATTGATATCAAAGGGGGAGTAAAGAGCAGTAAAAAATGAGAAATCTAGTAAAGGGGAAGCTTTTGAAATAGTGGAAAGCACAAGTGTACAGAGTAAGGGGGAGCTGCATTTGACACTTAGTCATTTTTCACTAAGTGTTGCCGTCAATGCCAAAGGGAGGATTGTTGGCAAGAGACACTGCTTTGCATGATAGGTGTTGTCATTGATGGCAACTAAGACCATTCCACTCATCTGCATAACACAATTTGTTCATACCGGAAGTTAGAATTAGAATTTAACTAAGTCCTGTTAGTCAGGAACAGAGCAGGCGACAAGGTCCGGTATCTTGGTCTGGATCTCTCTAGTGGAAAGTCATAATTTGCTGTGGATCTGATGTAGTCATAAGCATTGTCACGACAATCTAAATCTAGAATTTTGGCCTCCGATGATAAAGGATTCAAAAGTTATTAGATTCTGAGTATCTAGTTAACAGTTTGACAGAGCAGATAGAAGAACATGCCGACCTTGTAAATGACCTTGGTTCTGGATGTATGAAAGTTATTGATTGGGCAATTAGTGATGACCAGTGATAGTGGCCGACTGGATTGATGATCTATGAGTGCAAGTTTTGGTCCGCGTCTCAAGTCATGCATGGATCTAGCTAACATAGCAGAGTATTCAATAAAGTTCCAAGTGTTCTTGAAGCCGACTAAAAAGTGATTGAAGATCAGGATGCAGATATATATAGCCGATGGATTTGGATGATTTTGCACAAGTAAGTGTTGCAACTATGAAGGAAGAGTGAAGAAGCAGAGATCTAAGGTTCGGATAATGACAGAGCAGTAAACAGGTGAGAGTAAAGATGAAATGTGTAAGATCAGTATTTTATGCTTAACCGGAACTGAATTCTTGCATTAGTAGATGCTTCTCATCAGTTCAAAAATCCTTGTTATTCTCTAGTAATTATTTGTAGGCAGTGAGCCTCTATTTGAGCAATGAGCTTTGGGAGTGAACCCAAATGCATGTGCATTCCCATTTGTAAAATACTATTAATAGGGTATTAATTTTTGTGGGTTAATCCCCACTGTGGTTTTTCCCTTAACCAGGTTTTCACGCTAAAAATCATGGTGTCAAGCGTGTTATTGTGTTGCTACTCTTACATTTGTGATTGTGGTATTTATGATTAAGTTATTGATTTATTGTTAAGTTGTAAAAGGAAGAATTAACTGCAAGAAGTATTAAAGTTTTGAGACAACTGATTCACCCCCCCCTCTCAGTTGTCTGTCCTATTTTCAACACTTTGAAACAACGCCCTAACGAACATTGTATCAAAGAGGGGCAAAATGTAGACACCCAAAATTGGCCCATTTCATTATTTAGCACGCATTTATCACATTTTTCACCGCACACCTTCATTTTGTCTAAGACACTTACATTTCATTTTCCTCTTCATATCTTTAATTAATTAAATAAATTTTATTTGTTTAATTAATGTTCATTATTCTTCTATCTTCCATCAAATGATTAAATACTTATAAAATATTTAATTATTGTATCTTTCTTCTAATAAATAAATAAAATCAATTATTTTATTTATTTATTTACCATCCACCTAAATTAAATAAATTTTTATTTATTTAATTTAATTTAAATTTTCCATTTTTATCTTATTCTTATAAAATGTGCAAGTGGGCCTCGTTATCTTCAAAAATAGCAAAAATCAAATGTGGGAATTTAATAAATCATAATAAATCTATTACCTCCTCATCACTCCAACTCCAAAATAAAAAAAGCATTCTATGTGGAGAAAGGAATCTTATCACTATCAAAGCCCAGCTAAGGTTTCTAAATTAAGTGCCTTTCATGGACACTTGGCACGTGCAAATACATGCTTGTCTCTCCTTCACTCTCATCCATTGATTCATCCTTTTTCCCTCCACCATTGATCATCCATCTTGCAAGTCTATAAATTAACTCTTTCATAAGCCATTTGCATGGATGAGCTTTAAAAAGTACCCTTACTCTGTCAAATTATCTTCACAATCTTTCATCCATCATCTTTCATCTATCTATTTTCCTCTATCAATCTCCATCCTATCGTTATGTTATGTATCTGAGCAATCAACATCAAATTAGCTACATCAATCAAACATGCATGCATCAATCTTTCAAGGCATCTGTGGTATTTGAAGGGTTTGGTCAAAGGTATTGCATGTTTTTTTTTTACCTTTCATTTTATCCAAATTTTTCGGTTACACCTAGATTTTGAGGTCGAGGAGAAAAATGCTCTCCTACAAGAGTATGAAATAAAACTAATGGAGAGAACTCTATCTCAAGAGAAATAATAAATAATTATATTTTAAATGATAAGGATAATATCCTTATCTCCATTCATCAAATAAGTATCATATATTAATAATATAAATATACACATATATCGACTCAAAGGTGACCTCACCATTTCAATAGAGTCAATATTTGACAATGGCTAAGCTGCAAACGTGGGCCAAGGACTTTCTCCCCCATCACCACCTTTTGTTCACGTCAATTGAAGACATTGAGAAAAGCTGAGAAGGAAACCAAAAAACTCTCTTGACCAAATCGGCAAAAGTGGACATTGGAAAATCCTTCGTCCACATCAAGTCAATAATGGCCAAATCCAAGATAAACTCAAGATAGCGACTAAGGACACATACCTTCTCTCAAATGGTTCACATAATGATCAAATTAAGGATTCAGATAGTAAACCAGTCTTTTCCAAGGTGTTTATTTCCTTCTCTTTGGTGATACTCTCCTTCCACTCTCGAAGGAAGATTATTTTCTTGGGTGCACTCATAACCATATAACCATGATCAGTGTATCATCATTAAATCATAAAACATTATGATAAGATAATCTCAATCAACATGTAATCTCATGTCTAATCTAATAATTAATCATAATTCATATAATCAATGCTTCAATTTGATATTTTCCACAAACATCAAATTATTAATCTAAGATTATTTATCCTTTTTATCACATAAAAGTAAGATTATGCTTAATCAAAAGTTGGGGATGTAACAACTTGTTCTAGAACACCCACTTTGTTCCTATAACATTCTTATTGACTAGTCTGGGAACCAGTTCCCAAGTCTGATTTTTCTCTATCTGATTCAATTCTTCTTCCATTGCTTTTATCCATCTATCATCTTTGCTAGTATCAGCAAAGGTTTTGGGCTCTACCTTTGATAATAAACACAAGTTTACTTTCTCATATGCCTTTGTAAACCTTCTCCTAGCCTGCACACCTTCATTCTTATATCCAATGATCTGATATGCTAAATGGTTCTTCTGAACATACATTGATGGAGTCTTAGGTATCTGCTCTGGTTCTTGTTCCTTTTCTTCTTTCTCTTCTTCTTCTTCATCTTCAATGCATGGAAAGATATTAGATCAAGAGTCCTATGATTATTGTGAGATCTGATACAAATCTTCATCTACTTTGACATTTGTGCTTTCAATCATCTTTCCCAATCTCTTGTTATAGCATCTATAGGCCTTGCTTCTAGTTGAGCAACCAAGAAAAATCCCTTCATCACTTCTTGAATCAAACTTTCCAAGGTCTTCTTCATCTCTTTTGACATAGAATTTTCTGCCAAAGATCCTAAAGTATCTTTTAGTGGGAGGTCTTCCATACCATAGCTCATAAGGGGTCTTAGTGCTATTGACCCTTAGTTGCACTCTATTAATTAGATAGACAACAGTGTAAACTTCTTCCTTACAATACAAGTCAAGCAGATCTACATCCTTCAACATTGCCCTAGCCATCTCTTGCATAGTCCTATTCTTCCTTTCCACTACCCCATTTTGTCGAGGGCTCCAAGGAGCTGATAGATGTCTCCTAATACCACAATCTTCACAAAAAAATTAAAATTCATTTGAAGTAAACTCACCTCCTCTATTAGACCTTAAACATTTGATCTTAGCATCCATTTCATTCTAAGTCATAGCTTTGAAAACCTTAAACTTATCAAAGGCATCTAATTTTTCTCTTAAGAAAGTAACCCAAGTCATTCTAGAATAATAGTTAAAAAGTAACATGAAATACCTTTCACCTTGTTGAATCTTTACTCTTGTAGGGCCACATAGGTTAGTGTGAATCAAATCCAATGGCATTGAAGAAGAATACTCCTTGCTCTTGAAATTTGTCTTTGTTTGCTTTCCCATTTGGCATTCCTTGAATAATGTGTTTGCAAGGTTGGTTATCTTGGGCATATCTCTCACCGCATGAATAGAGTTGATCTTTACCATATTGTCAAAGTTGGTGTGTCTCATTTGCTTGTGCCATATCCAACACTCACTGGATTGAGCCAATAAGCATGTTCTTCCATTTACCTCCTTTAGATGATAGATATCACCATATGACTTGATACCTTCTACAACTAGTTTTCCAGACCCTACCTTCCTAATTTTACAATCTTTGGCTTGAAATGTAAGATTGTATCCTTTACTGCACATCTGACTGACACTGAGAAGATTGTTCTTTAGCCCTTTGACATAGAGGACATCCTTAGTCCTATTCTTCCCATCAATAGTTAGCACCCTTTCAACAAATTTATGTTGATTCATCACCACCAAACTTAATAGCTCTACCATTCCACTTCTTAAGGCTAATAAACTTCTCCTTGTCACCAATCATATGATTAGAGAAACCATTGTTAATTACCCAAGCCTTGGCTTCTTCTTTTGTATGAAAGTCAGTCCATACAACCATTGATCTATCATTGTTTAGGTTAGCTTGCAAGGTATTAGTCTTTCCACATTTTCCAAAATCATCCTTTTTGTCACCAACATTCAAGACCATAAAAAGTGTTTCATTATTTGAATCATCATGATCCTCATCTTTTAAAGAACATATGCTCTGTATGAAATACATGCTTCTTTTGAACTTGTCTCTCTTGTTATTACCCCTTGATTCTTTAAAAGGACATTTAGAAGCAAAATGACCAATCTTTCCACAATTGAAACATTTGAAACGTAACTTACCTTTGTATTTGCCTGTGCCTTTCTTCAATTTTCTTATGAAGTTTGCTTCTACCTCATCAAGGTCATCATCTTGATCAACTACTTCATCTTCTATCTTCTTACTTACTTTGAATGTTACTTCCTTCTTTGGAGCACCTTTGTCAAATTCTCTCATTTCAAAGGCTGTGAGAGAGACAAATAATTGATCTATTGTGTATTTATTCAAATCTTGAGATTCCTCAATGGTAGACACCTTATGACTATGAGATTTAGGAAGAGATATCAAAACCTTCTTCAAAATCTCATCTTCTTTCACTTCCCCACCAAGACTTCTAATGCCATTGACTATTTCATCCACCTGGAGCATGTAACCAAAAATGTCTTCATCTTCTGTCATCCTCAAGCTCTCAAATTTTCTCTTGAAAATTTTTTTCTTGGCTTGCTTCACTTTACTATCTCCTTCATAGATACTTTCAATTTTATTCCAAACATCCTGAGCAGATGTACAACCTATTACCTTCACAAGTTCTGAATCAGCTAGTCCACTCATGATAGCATTCTTTGCCTTGGCATTGTTATCATACAACTTAATCTCATCTGCATCTGTAGGATCACTAGCAGGAGAAGTGTAACCCTTCTTGACTGATTGCCAAATTCCATACCCTAGAGAAGATAGATAGTTTTCCATCCTTAGCTTCCAAAAGGAATAATTTGTTCCATCAAACATGGGTACCTAGAGAGATTCATTATTACCCATTCCGTACCTTCCTAAAGTGGTTAAGCTTCTTCTGAGTAACTTGGTTCTGATACCAATTATTGAACACACTGGGATACTGAGAGGAGGGGGTGAATCAATATCCAATCAAACTTTAAATCCTCCAAAGCAAATTAGAACTTAAACATTATAGCATTAACATAAACATGAAATATCAATGCAATCCACATCAACACATAACACCAGATATTCGTGGAAAACCCAAAAAAAGGAAAAACCATAGTGAGGATTAACTCACAATATATGAAGCTCAAAATTACAACTTTGTTTTAGGGCTACAACCCAAGGAAGCTACTACTCCCTGTTGACTTTGTTTTAGGGCTACAACCCAAGGAAGCTACTACTCCCTGAAGACTTTGTTTTAGGGTCACTCTCAAGGAAGCTACAACTCCATGCAAACTTTGTTTTAGGGATACAACCCAAGGAAGTAACTAATCCCTAAACTAAGAATGAACTCAGAGATGATTACAGTATGACAATCCTTCTAGTGTCTGAAAACTAACATTGAAGCACACACCTTTGATGATTGCAATTCTGCTTCTTCTGATGATTAGATCAATTAGGCACACTCTTTACTTCCTTGCTATCACAAAAATGTCTTCAAGATGAATTAGGATAGCCTCTAACACTTCTACTCTTTCCCCTTTAGTTACACATCACAATGCATATGATATTTATACTCTACTCTTCACACTTTCATATTTTCATTCCCACAATCATACTTCACCTAGACCAATTAGGTTTACAATATATACATGACATTACATTTATTTCATTACAAGTCAGCCAAATACATGTTCAAGAATATTACATTTTACAAGTCTGCCAGAGATCACAACATGAAACATGCATAGGGCAAGCCCTATCATGAACAACATGCTACTCCAGAAGGAAAAACATGCCTTGTGGATCCCAATACATGCTTAGTCCGGTCCTAAACATCCTTCACAACATCATTCTTTTAGGAATAACATCTGCATACTTCACAAATTGGAATTAGGTCACCCTTAAGCAAGAACACATGAAGCTTGTAGCACAATAATCAGTTCAACTTAGCGGTACTCATGAGAGATTGAACATTTCTTGCACTTCTTCTAGATGAGTCAACAGGACCTACACAACATATCCAAACATTCCTTGAACTCTGAACAACAACAACATTGTGGTGCATACCTTCAACATTCTCCAGTCGGGCAAACAGAGGCATAGCCTGGCAATATCATCATTCCAGACCTCAGCCAGTTCTGGAGAGAGCATAAAAACACCTTGCAGAGAAAATGGAGACAACACAAGAACATCAGGACCATCTTGCATCATTCAATGTACCATTTCATGCCACAACAAGTTGGCGTACATCATCAACATATGTCCTGAGAACAACTAGGCATCTGAAACTATCTATATCACAACTATCATTTGAAAACTAAGCTTGTGAACCTCTAAAACACCTAAAACTCATATGGATACACTCATACACTACTGTGAACATGTCCTCAAAACCGCACAACCATATCTATCATTGCAAAGGAATGCGGAGCATTCCAAACAGTCTTCATCATCAGTTGATTCTATTAGAGCACAGACCAGAACTCTGTCTCTCATAACTTTCACTGTGGAGGGACAAATGATCTGAAACTTTGGATTTAACACCTTTACATCATACTTAACTTAACTTTTGAATCACATGACCATATCTTCAAATACAGAGGAATGTGGAGCATTTTACTAGGCAGTCTTTCAGGTAATTCTCTACAGCAGAAACCTTCACCAACTTTCAGAGGCCAAAACCTTCATATATCAGCACATATATCCTTAGGAACAATAGGAAGGATCAGACAACATGCCACAGGTCATCAGTAACCTCTTCTCATCCTCAGCATAGCTTCTAATTCCCATCTTAATGTATCATCATTCATCTTTGTGCTTCTAATTCCTATCTTAATATTTCATCATTCATCTTTACTGACCACAAGCATGCTCAAAACTTGACTTGACACTGATCAGTGTAAGAAAGCTAAGGTAGTGAAACAACTTCCTACACTAATCTTGAGAGGAGTATAATGCAAAACTTTACAGATCTTTAGCATTTACAGAAACTTAAACAAAAATAAACATAGATATCATGCATACCAAAACATAGTGATTTACGTGGGAAAAACCCTTTTGGGAGAAAAACCCCACACTCCAAAAGCTGCCCAATATATTATTTAGAAATCACAAATATTACAATATACTTGCAGAGAAATCTTCTCACAGAAGTATCACCACCAGAGATCCAGAAACAACACGACCACTATCAGACTCTCAGAATACATCATGATACCGCAGTCCTAATATAACACCCTCATAAAATAGGGTTACCTTCTAGGGCAAGACAAGCCAACAAAATATTTACCATGAGATCTAAAACCTAACAATGAATGGTCCAGATTTGCAATATATCATTAATTTAATGTATGTCAGCCATTTAACAATTTTTGTTAACAAAAAAATGTTAACACACATTGTACTCCACCCCATGCTCCCATTGTATGTTACACCTATTGGTGTAACTAGGATATATATATATATATATATATATATATATATCCTATCAACAATAAGCCTAAAATAATTGCAAGGTTGAGACACATTTTCCCAACAAATCTTCCACTTGTCAAACACCTTGCAAGAGTAATGGGAGGGAGTAAACATTGTCTCTTAATTGCTAGGGGCCAAAAGGCCCATAGTCTCTTAACACCATCTGAACTTTTATATGCTCACATGCTTAGTTAAAGAATCAGCAACATTCATCAAAGTCTCTACCTTAACCAACTTCACCTTGCCATCTTCGACCATATCTCTAACAAAATGATTGTTAGAATCTGAAAAGATTATTAACCCAGAAAACTAGTGCAAAGAATAGATATCTAAACTATGAATGCAAATGATACGAAATCAAAATAGCAACACAGAGTTAGTCTCCAAGAGAGTAATGCAAATTCTAGAAGCAAAATAGCATTAAGAGGATGCAAAAGCAAAAGATACCAAATACAAGTCAGGTAGCATGCTTATATAGACTAGGAAGAGGGAGGAGGTGGCAACACTGACCAATCAGGAGCAACCATCTATCAGACTAAACATAGCAAAGTATCTTCCCAAGATAGCTAATGGATGCTCACATGTAGGAAGGTGACACCTCGTAACCACTCACCTAATAAGACATGCTTTATTAACCTAAGCGAGATTAATAGAAGTGTAGGAAAAACCTAAGAATATAGGGAAAAATAAATAACCCAACTAGGAAATAAAAACCTACACTAACACCCCCCATAAGCGAAGCTTAGGTGGATGTAGAAATGGGTCCTGGCAAATCAAGCCTGATGAAGTAACCATGTACATAAAATTCCCCCCCAAAGAGAGAGAGAAGAGACCCCCCCAAAAGTAGAGAGAGTCAAGACTCCAAGTGAGAGGAAGAAGCACCCCCAGAAGATGAAGCATCCCGCACCCCCAGTAAAGCTCGCAAATGAAGGAACTTGCTCTCAGTGAAGGGTTTGGTGAAGATATCAGCAACCTGCTCAGAAATCAGACAGTAGCGAAGGTTGATGACATGGCCATGGATGAGCTCCCAGATGTAGTGCATGTGGACCTCTATGTGTTTGGTCCGCTGATGATGGACCAGATTCCGTGAGATCTAAATGGCACTCTAGTTGTCACAAAATATGACTGATGGCCGTCTGATCTGGATACCAAACTCAGTGAGAAGATTCTGAAGCCAAATGGCCTCAGTGGCGGCATTCACAACCCTCTAATACTCAGCCTCAGTAGAAGATAGAGCAATAGCAGACTGCTTCTTGCTCGACCAACAAATAGGACCTGAACCAAGTGAGAAGCTGTAACCTGAAGTAGACTTGTGATCCTGAGAATCACCCGCCTAATTTGAATCTGTGTAGCCCACCAAGTCAAGCTCAATACCTGCTACGTAGTGAATCCCAAAACTATGAGAACCCTGAATGTAGTGAAGGATCCGCTTGGCTACTTTCCAGTGCAGCTCATGAGGCTTCTGCATGAATCGAGAAACCATGCCTACAGCATATCAAATGTCAGGTCTCATATGAGTCAGATAAATGAGACTCCCAACAAGCTGTCGGTACAAAGTGCCATCAACAAGTGGAGAAGAACATTGAGCCTCAAGTTTGACTCCAGAAAGGAAGGGAGTCGGAGCAGGCTTACAGTCAGCCATATGAAACCTCGAGAGCAAATCTAGAGCATACTTGGACTGGTTGATGGTGATCCCAGAAGCAAACTGGTAGATCTCAATCTTGAGAAAGTAATGCAACAAGCCCAAGTCAGTCATCAAAAACTTGTCATGAAGGGCAGTTTTGACAGCCCCAATGGTGGATGAAGAACTCCCTGTGATTAGCAAGTCATCAACATACAGAACCAGAAATAGGAGTGAATCATCCTGCTACAGAATGTAGACATTAGGATCAGAATGGCACTGAGTGAACCCAACTGATAGAAGGAAGGAATCCATCTTGGCATACCAGGCCCGAGGAGCCTGTTTGAGGTCATAGAGAGACTTTCGAAGATGGCACACAAGTGAAGAATCCTGAAGGAACCCCTGTGGCTGCTCCATGTATATCTCCTCCTAAAGGTCACCGTGAAGAAAATCACTCTTCACATCCATCTGGTGTACTTCCCAATGATTAGCTGCAGCAATGGCAAGAACAAGTTAGATGGAATTCATTCGGGCAACTGGCGCAAAAGTCTCAGAGTAGTAAATCCCAGGAACCTGGGAGAATCCTTTGGCAACCAAGCGAGCCTTATGCTTGTCAACCGACCCATCTACTGCAAATTTTGTCCGATAGATCCACTTACATCAAACAAGTTTTCTTCCCTTAGGAAGAGGGACAAGATCCCAAGTGTGGCTCCTCATCAAGGAACTATACTCCTCCTACATAGTTGTATCCCACTCAGGAATACCTGAAGCCTCATGAAAAGACTGTGGATCTGAGGCAATAGCAATGAAGACATGTGGAGCATCCTAGAACTGTGAATGAGTCCGCTTGGTGTCTAATGGATCCCCAACCCAATCACCTGCAGACTACAAGGTCTTTCTAGCCCAAAGTGGACCAGAAGATGGAGAATCTAGAGGAGAATCATCAACCTCTAAATGATGACTAGGAGAGGAAGGAGGTGAGTCCTCTGAATCACTCTCTGCATTGGAAGTGGAGGTAGAAGACTTCTCAGATGAATCTGACTCATCAGAAAATCTGTCATGTATCCCAAGTGACTCCAATGTCAAAGTAGAAGGAGTTGGAGAAGTGATAGAAAGTGAGCTCAAAGAGCCCTCCTCAAACTGAACACTCCTCTCAATGAACAACTCATGTGTAGTAGGGTGGAGCAACCGATAACCCTTCACACCATCAGGGTAACCTACAAATATGTAAGGTCTGCTCTGCGGATCCAAGGCCTTGCATTTCTCTGCAAGAATGTGGGCCCATGTAGGAGAACCAAAAACTCAAAAGTGCTTAACTGATGGTTTCTGACCACTCCAAGCTTCAAAAGGAGTGACTCCCTTCAAGGCTCGGTGAGGAACATGGTTCTAGATATAATAAGCACAGTTAATGGCCTCTGCCCAATACTGTGGTGCAATAGATCCAGAGTGAATCATGCAGTTCACCATTTCCTTCAAGGACCTATTCTTCCATTCTGCTACATCGTTCTGCTGAGGATTGTATGGAACTGAATGCTGCAAATCAATTCCCTCTGAAATGCAAAACCTATCAAACCGATGGTTGACATACTCACCACCATTGTCAGTGCGCAAAACTTTGATGGCTTTCCTGGATTGCTTTTCTACAAAAGTCTTGAAGTCCTGAAAGTGATCAAATACCTCAAACTTCTATTTGAGAAAGTATACCCAAGTATATCGAGAAAAGTCATCAATGAATGTGAGGACATATCTAGCCCTGCTGAAAAAAGGATGCTGAAATGGACCAGCCAAATCACTGTCAACTAACTCCAGTATCTGTGAAGCTCTCCATGCCTTACCTTTGTCAAACTTTTCCTTGGGATGCTTACCAAGAATGCAACCTTGGCAAACACCACCTAAAAACTGAATTGAAGGCAACCCTGTGACCATGCTCTACTAGTTGAGCTGTTGCAAGTAGCGGAAGTTAAGATAGCCAAACCGCTCATGCCATAATCTACTCACATCATTAGAATGAGTGAGCAAAACAGTCGAAGGAGGATCAGGGACAAAGTGAGAAAATAGATAGAGCCATGACTGATGATCTGCTCTCCCAACTGTAACTGTAGAACTACTGTGCAACTCACGAATCTCCACTGAATCAAAAGTGAACTCAACCCGCTTGCCTGAACCTGTGTGAGTGATCTGGTATACCGATAGGAGATTAGTTGATAATGAGGGCACATAAAGAACATTATGGAATGTGCCATCCCCCACATCAATAGACCCTCTCCCACACACCTCAATAGGAGTGTTATCACCCATCAAAATAGAAGGCAGAGTACACGGCTCCAAGGATGCAAGTTCTTCCTTAGATGAAGCCATGCGGTGCGAAGCACCCGAATCAAGAACCCAAGTGGATGGTGAAGAAGCTACTGCTACAAGGGCCTTGCCCTTTCCTTTCCCCTTGTTGTTTTCTTTTGCCTTATTAGACCCCTCATTAGAACTCTATTTGATAGACTTAGGAACACTGATATTATTCTTCTCAAGAATGTGTGTCAAATGATCAATTTGTTTCTTCAAACATTTATGTTCATCATGACCGGGTCTTTTACAATAGGCACATTGGACCCTCTCTTTCTTAGGCTTGTTGCCCTTGGAATATTGGGTCTCATTAGTTGCTTTTGAAGCAACCGTTATCTGATCCTTCTTCTCCTTGCTATTCTTTTGTTTCTTATCCTTACTATTGTTGTTACTACTTTGTCCTTTTTGTTCTTTTGTGCCTTGGTTGGCAGCCAAGGCATGTGACTTAGAGGACTTAAGAGTGCCCATCTGGATTAGCTTGCCCTGTTCCTGAGTGAGATTGACAATAAAATCATCTAAAGATGGCATGGTGAATTGAGTACCAAGTGCACCCTTAGTAGCACAGAAGGTAGAAACAAATACAAAATATTCTGAACTTAGCTTAGAGAGAATACTAAGAATTAGTTGTTCATCTTTCTTTTCAATTCCACACTATTTTAACTGCAGCCTTAGTGATTTCAATTTAGTGAAGAAATCCTGGATTGTGTTGAAATTGCCTGGACTTAAGCTAATTAGTTCATTTTCCAACATATGACCCCTCATTGAATCTTGTGTGCCAAATAGTGTTTCTAGCTTTGTCCATATTTCATTTCGTGTATTCAAAGACTTAATGTGAAAGAGCAAATTAGGAAAAATAGACAAACACAATGTTCCATATGCCTCATCACATTTGTTAAACCACTTAGGCTTATCTTCATCTTTAGTAGGTTCAGTTTCAAGTCCCATAGTTATTTTATTTAATCCAGCTTTCCTTAAGTGAATTGTCATGCATGATTTCCACTCAAAGTAATTGTATGGAGTTAAGATGGGCAGATTTGTTTGATCCATGATGAAGAAATGCAGAGAAGAAGTGTCGAAAAGAAGAGAACCCAACCAAGACAACCTCCCCTTTTCACTCAATCAAAGGACCCCTCCCCAAAGAAAATATGATTTGGCACTTTATATTAATGCGTTTACAACTGCCACTAGCAAGAAATACTAAGTGTTCTTGATTTCAATGCATTACAAAACCCTCATGAAGAGCATATGCTGAAAATACAACTTTAGCACAATACTCAGAGAAATAAACAGTACCACTGTGATCTACTCAAAAAATCATGCACTTTCAAAAAAAGAATCGCCTCGATACGAGGTTGTATGTGAAAGTTATGATCCTTTGAAGTTCTCAAAACGAGAACTGTGCAATGTCACGACTGAGAATCTGCAATTTCTGAAAACTATTGGCTTCAAAATCAAAAAACGTCTGCACTAGTGCATAGAACACGAAACAATAGCCAAAATCAAAAAACAAATTGTGGGAAAAGGAGTCTATATGAGCAACAACGGAGCATTTGAAAACTACCTTCAAAATTTCAACTGCCAACGGAGAGGGGTCATGTTGTAGCTTTCTGAGCGTGTTTCTGCAAAATATACAGATTGTATTCAAAAACAAAAAGATACCCAGATGGTTTTTCTATGCTGCGAACAAAACCCAAAAGGCATTTTTCTTGTAGATGTACAAAAGATGTTGCTCCAGTGTAAATAGAATGCCTTTAACTACAAAAAATGACCCCAGTAACCAAAAAATGACATGCAAAGGCTGAATCAGATGCTAGAACTTGCAATATTGATTCAAAAGACCAAATATGCAAGCTAGTTGTCAGATTTGAGCTCAAAACCCCGGTTCTGCAACTGTGTATGACGATCTTTGATTTCGGTGAAATGAAAGCTAAATATGACTTTCTCAAGCCTCCTGGATGCGTTGGAACAGCCAGAAATGCTGCCAGTATAACTAGAAATGCTGCAATCACTTAGATTTTATAAAACACATGTTCAAACCCCAGAGATTAAAAAAGTTTTCGTCAAACTTTTCTGATTCTCAAGATCATCTGAAGATGCAAGAGAAGAGCATACTGGGTTCTTCAAAAAATTGTAATAAGATTTATTAGCCCCCCCCGAATCTCTCAAATATGGAAACTAAAATCTACTCTTGCACATAGAATAGCTCTAATACCATGTTAGAATCTGAAAAGATTATTAACCCAGAAAACTAGTGCAAAGAATAGATATCTAAATTATGAATGCAAATGATACAAAATCAAAATAGCAACACATAGTTAGTCTCCAAGAGAGTAATGCAAATGCTAGAAGCAAAATAGCATTAAGAGGATGCAAAAGCAAAAGATACCAAATACAAGTCAGGTAGCATGCTTATATAGACTAGGAAGAGGGAGGAGGTGGCAACACCGACCAATCAGGAGCAACCATCTATCAGACTAAAGATAGCAAAGTATCTTCCCAAGATAGCTAATGGATGCTCACATGTAGGAAGGTGACACCTCGCAACCACTCACCTAATAAGACATGCTTTATTAACCTAAGCAAGATTAATAGAAGTGTAGGAAAACCCTAGGAATATAGGGAAAAATAAATAACCCAACTAGGAAATAAAAACCTACACTAACAATGATATTGTACATCAATGTGCTTGGTCCTGGCATGAATTATCAAGTTCTTAGCTAGACATATCACACTCTGAGCATCGCAATAAATTCTCAATGTACCTTGTTTTATTCCAATATCTGAACACAGTCTCTTAAGCCAAATGGCTTATTTGCAAGCATGATTAGCTGCTATATACTCATCTTCAATAGTGGACAAAGCAACCATAGCCTATCGCTTACTCATCCAACTAATTGCATCACCAAATAAAGTAAACACATAAGCACTAGTGGATTGTCTACTATCAATATCACCTGCCCAATATGAATCCACATAACCATGAATATAAAGGGAAATATCATCTTCAGTCAAATTACTATGATAACACAAGGAATACTCTCAAGTACCACACAAATATCTAAAGACTCTTTTAACTACATCCCAACGAACTCTACCAAGACTAGACATATATCTGTGATGCAGGAGCATCCGGGTCCATAAGCGATCCTGCATCATCCGAAAATATTTTCCATCTAATTTTTATTTTGGTGTGTTTTGGTTTGCTTTGGTGTTTTCAAGCATCTCTTAGTAGCAAGAACTCAGAAATTTGGTCAAAATTGCAAGATTCAAGTTTTCACCAAATTATCGTTTTAAGGCTCCACAAGGCAGTTTTACAAAAACAATTGTTTCCAAAAATATATAAGATTTGGGTTGAAATCCTTTGGAAGATATATTACTAGATGAATTGTGCACAATGTGGTGAAGGTTTCGTGATTGAATTCCTCATAGATTGGGAGAATTTAAAATAAGAAAATTTGGCCCTGTAGGTTACAGAAACAATTAATTTTTAAGATTTTTAAGATCTGGGAAAATTCCTTCCAGGAAAAGGTTCATGATGGTATTTCTCCTAATGTACAAAAGGAATTACACTCAAATTTATCACCGTTTAAGAGAATTTAAAATTGTTTAATTGAGGCTGGCAGTTTACAGGAAATTTAATTGCTCGAGTTTGATGAAGTCTGGAGAAAAATGGTTTGGTGGGGACCTTAGGGATGTCATTCCATGCATCTTGGCAAGTTTTCATGCAAAAATAAGTTTCTGGGTGAAAGTTATGCAAAAAGTTGATTTTCAACTTCTTGGCATAAAGTGGCGAAGTCACAAAGAGTAAATTTTCACCAAATTTCCAATGTTGCTCCATAGATATTTTTCTGGGAATATAAATTGTTCTATTATTTAATCCTTGATGTATTTAATGCCAACAAGAAGTAGATTAAAAGAAATAAATACTAAGTTGGAAGAATGGGAGTGCAAGCAACAAATTTCAAAGGGAATCTTCATTTTTTAAATAGATGTACCTGCCATAAATTAAAATTGTAACTGCCTCAATTGATGAGGTCTGAGAATGAGGGGAAAATACCTAAATTAGCATGGCATCTATTATTTTTCAGAGTTGCCAAATAGAAGGACAAATCGTAGGAGGAAGGAAGAAAAGTGAGGCTCCAAAAATAGTCCATAATCTCAATAGCCTCTATGAGGCATTCAATTGGGATAAGGCAGCATAAAACCTTTAAAAATATACAACCTTGTAGAAAAAATGTAGTGGGAATGAAGATGCCCACTCTTGGGCTTTAAGATACTCATTTTTTTATCCCTTGATAAAAGACAGAGAAAAAAAAAGCATGGAGAATTTTCAACGCCTCATTTGGGAGGTTGGGAATATGGAAAGATAGCAATATATGGAGGCCATGAAACAACATAATGAAAGGGATTAAAAATAGAAGATGCTAAGAGGAATGGGGTTGGTGTATATGTATTTCGTGCAGCATTGAAGAGGGGAATTTTGTAGCTTTTTGGGTGGGAAAGAGCAGCATATATGGAGTTCTTTGTTGGAGTTTATAGCAGCAAATAGTGCCATAGATGAGCAAGTTGCAGTAGCAAATAGAGAGAACTAGAAGCATGGAGAATCAGAGAGAAGTGTGGAAAAAGAGGTTCATGCAGATTAAGATGAGAGACCATGAAGGCCATAGTTTGTTTCGAGTTTTGCAGATTTTTGTAATTTGATATTTGATGTATGTTGTAAGCAAATTTTGTTTTCAATAAAATATTGCAAGTGTTTCATATTTTCCATTTGTTTTATGGAAGTGATTTGTGTTGTAAGTAGAGAGTTAACTGGTATTGAGCAATTTGTGTGAGGATTGTGAGTTATGTGCAGAAGTGGGTGTTTTGCAATTTCATCAATCTAGAAAGAACTCCCACTGCTTGGGCAATGTCTGGTCTAGTACAAACCATAGAATACATCAAACTTCCAACTGCACTCTGGTAAGGCACTCTTTTCATTTCTTCCATCTCCGATGGAGATGTTGGACAATCTGAAATAGATAACTTTGTTCCAACTGAAAAGGGAACACACAATGGTCTACAGTCTTGCATGTTAAACCTCTTTAAAATTGAATTGACATACTTACTTTAGCCAAGCCATAGCTTTATGTTCACTCTATCTCTTCTAATTTCCATCCCAATAATGTGTCTAGCTGCACCAAGGTCTTTCATTTGAAATTTAGCAGCAAGTTGAGATTTTAGTTTTGAAATTATACCTTTCCCTTGACCAATAGATAACATATCAACATATAATGCAATAAACATGAAACGATCACCATCAGTTTTATAATAAAGACAATGATATGATTTAGAATTCTCAAATCCCAAACTCAACACATATGTATCAAATTTCTGGTACCACATCCTAGTACTCTATTTTAGGCCATACAAAGATTTCTTCATTTTGCAAACCAAATTACATTTACCTTTCACCACGTAGTGCTCTGGCTGTGTCATATAAATATCCTCCTTCAAGTCACCATGAAAGAAAGTAGTTTTCACATCCATTTTCTCAACCTCTAAATCATAAGCAACATCAATAGAAAGCAAAAATCTAATGGATGTCATTTTTGCAAGTGGAGAAAATATCTCACCATAATCAACACCCTCAACTTGAGAGTAACCTTTTTCAACCAACCTTGCTTTGTACTTATCAATACCTCCATCTGAACCAATCTTTTTCTTGAAGACCCATTTGCAACCAATGGGTTTTCATCCTTCAAGCAATGGTACAAGATCCCATGTATCATTCTTTTTCAAATATGTCATTTCTTCATCCATAGCAATCTTCCTGGATTCTGCATCATTCATATCTAATGCCTCTTCTACAGATCTGGGTTCATCCATGTTAGTATTCAAAGCAAAAATACATCTCCAATCATTAAGTGAATACCTTTCAGGCAGTTGTCTATGCCTTGTAGACCTACAAACAAGATGAGTTGGAGGTTCTTCCTCCTCTTTTGAAGATTCAAAGCTAGATGAGCTCTCCTCAACTTCTTGTCTATCCATGGGCCTCGATTCAACTTTCTTAGGTGTAGAAGAAAATTGAATCACATCTTCCTGTTTACTTTGTTCTGGCTGCAATGTAACAAAAGATGGCTTAGTTTCTCTAAAAATAACACTTCTACTATATATTACCTTCTGTGCAACAGGATCCCAAAGCTTGTGTCCTTTCACACCATAATTGTATCTGATGAAGATACATTTCACAACCTTGTTCTCCAACTTTGTTCGCTTTTCCTTTGGCACATGTGCATATGCCTCGCAACCAAAAACTCTAAGATGTCTTAATGAAGGCTTGTGACCCGACCATGCCTCTATAGGTGTTTTATCAACAAGAGTTGATGTAGGAGACCTGTTAATTAGGTAATAGGCAGTGGCAATAGCTTCAGCCCAAAACCTTTGTTCTAGACCAACACCACTCAACATACTCCTAGCCTTCTCCATCAGTGCCCTGTTCATTCTTTCTGGAACTCCATTCTATTGTGGAGAATACAGAGTTGTCTTTTGTCTATGAATACCACAATGTTTACAAAATCTATCAAAATCATTAGAGCAAAATTCATTGAGATTATCAGTCCTCAAACATTTTATTTTCTTTCCAGTTTGCAACTCAACCATTGTTTTAAATTCTTTAAATCAACTGAAAAGTTTAGATTTACTCTTTAGAAAGTATACCCATGTCCTTCTACTATAGTCATCGATAAATGAAACATAATATGTGGGTTTTCCAGTTGAAGGAACATCTATAGGACCAAACACATCAGAATGAATAAAATCCAGTACACCACAAGATTCATGAGAACTTGAGTAAAATTGAACATAGTTTTGTTTTCCATAATTGCAATGCTCACATAAATCAAACTCAAGATTACAATCAGACAACCCTTCAACAAGGTTTTTATTTTTCAAGGTCCTTAGACCTTTTTCTCCAATGTGGCCAAGTCTCTGGTGTCATAACATAGTTTTCTCTACAGGTAACTTTGATTCAGAAAAAAGAGCACCCTTGGGTAACCAAAAGCCATGACCATCTGCTGAAGATGAAACCCTCACCTCTTCTACATACTTTCTTTTCATAGAAGTACTATTACACTCAACAATGCATGCATCAAGCTTGTATAATGTGCCATATCTAACACCTCTAGCAATCACCATAGAACCTCTAACCATCTTGCATCCTACATTAGAAAATACTACCCGCACACCTGCATCTATTAGTTTTCTCATAGATAACAAATTTTGTGCTAATCCATGGATATGCAACACACCATTAATCCTTTTTATTCTACCATCAGGAAACTTGATTCTAACTTTACCATGACAAACAATATTTAAATAAGAATCATCACCCAAGTACACCTTACCTCCATCAAATTCTTCATATTCAAAAAACCAATCTCTATTAAAGGTCATATGCAAAGATGCACCTGAGTCAATTAACCATGCATCATTACCTACACAAGTTGTCAAAGCTACAATGAATGCATCACCATCTTCCTTCTCAAACTCAGAATCAAAATCAAATCTCTTCTTTTTCTTCTTCTTTTCTTCCTTGCATTCCTTATGAATATGTCTAGGCTTACCGCAGTTCCAACAAACAACTTTGGACTTTCCAGGAGATTTGGATCTCCCCTTGGACTTGGATTTATCATGCTTCTCATTCTTCTTGCCTTTTTCCTTAGGTCTTCCACGAACATTTAGAGACTCCTTGGCACTGATGGATACCTTTCTCCTCATATCTTCAAAAAGCAAAGAACCCACCACATCTTCAATCTTCAATATAACAAAAGTACTCCCAATAGCCATAACAAGAGAATCCCATGAATCAAGCAAAGAACAAAGCAATATCTGACATTTCTCCTCCTCATCCATTTTGACACCAACTAATGCTAATTAAGCCACCAACATATTGAATGTTTCCAAGTGGTCTATAATTCATCCACCCTCTTCCATTCTCAAGGAATACAATTTTTTCCTCAAGAAAATCTTATTCACTAAAGATTTGGCTTGATACATCTCACAAAGCTTCTTCCATAGTTTCTGTGCAGAGGTCTCTTCATGGACATTGATTAAAATAGAGCCTGCCAAACACAATTTGATTAGACCCTTGGCTTTACAGTCCATAACATCATATTGAGCAACCAAAGTAGGATCTACGAGACTTGATACATTCTCATCAACAGCATCCCACAGATCCTCCATCTTCAACTTCCATATTTCAAAATTATTTCCAAAAACATTATCCACCTCTATTCTCCCTGATGAACTTGTCATTTGAAAATTTCTGCAACAAGATCACAAAGTGTCTTTTGCACAAGCTCCCACTCAAATCTGGATTAGTTCAAAAAACCCAACAACCCAAAACTGAAACCAAAGGTGATCAAGCTCTAATACCTCTTGTAAGGAAGCTAAGGTAGCGAAACAACTTTCTAGACTAATCTTGAGAGGAGGATAATGCAAAACTTTACAAATCTTTAAAAGTTACAAAAACTTAAACAAAGATAAACATAGATAGCATGCATACCACAACATAGTGATTTACATGGGGAAAACCCTTTTGGGAGAAAAACCCCACCCTCCAAAAGCCGCCCAATATATTATTTAGAAATCACAAAGATTACAATATACTTGCAGAGAAAGCTTCTCACAGGAGTATCACCACCAGAGATCCAGAGACAACACGACCGTTATTAGAATCTTAGAATACATCACAATACTGCAATCGTAATACAATGCCTCATAAAATAGGGTTACCTTCTAGGGCAAGACAAGCCAACAAAATATCTACCATCAAATCTAAAACATAATAATGAATGATCCAGATTTACAATATATCATTAATTTAATGTATGTCAGTCATTTAACAGTTTTTGTTAACAAAAAATGTTAACACGCATCCCACTCCACCCCATGGTCCCATTGTATATTACACCTATCAGTGTAACTAAGAAATATATATCCTATCAATAATAAGCCTTCTTTAATTGCAAGGTTGAGACACATTTTCCCAACAATCAGGTCATGACATCCAACCATGAACATCGAGATCTTCACTGCATCTCACTGCATCTATGTTACTACACTAGTATATCATCATCACAAACTAAGTGCTGACCTCCCTCTAAGTGTTGACATCAATGACAACACATATTGCCAATAGAAAATTCATGTTTGAAAATAATTATAATGTTTTCATTATAGTATAGGATATACCTTTTAGTATTAAACTAGTATTTTATTTAGCTTTGTCCAATTTATGAACTTGTGAGTTATATTGATTTAGCTTTGTGCAAATTATGAAGCTATACATTAATATTAAATGTATATATACTACTAATGTATTTATATATCGTTGCTTATTGATTTTTACCTAGTGTGAAGGTATTTAAATCTTGTAAGCATATGGATGATAACCATCTACCCATTTCAGCTATGATGAGTTCATCAATTACCTTATTTTGACTCACTAGATTTGGTTATTGATATTAGTAAGTTAGTTGTACCGAATTGGTAATACACTTTGGATAGTAACTTACTTGAGTAAGGAATGAAACCTTTGTATACTTGTATCAATAAATGTAAAATAGTTGAGTTTGTAGTCATGGCTACAAGCTAACACCAAAACCTTTCAAGGTAAGTCCATGCCATTAAAAGGGTTTGATGGAGTGTTTAAAATGATATCAACCAACTTAGGATCAATAAACAGTATTTTGTTGAATCTTAAGATTTAATTTTTTTGTATTACTCATTAGTGAATATGGATTAAAATGAGTTAGAGCATTTTAAAAGGTTGTTGTCCTCTTCCATAACTTGTACTAGATGCCCATACTTAACCTTGAAAGATGTGTACTCTTATGATAAGAGTATGTTAGTTATTATAACTCATTGTAAGGTAAGAGTTGTCAATATTATTTATGGTATTTGTTAAGATCTCCTCTATCATTGACCAAGGCTGGAAGAGTATCCATATTACTTGCTAGTTATTGTATGACATGGAAATTATAGGTTGTGATAGTGATCATGGTTAAATGTCAAGATATCATTATATGATAAGGACAACAATTATTGCATTGATAGTCGTTGCTCCATATTGCTTGAGGCATTGATTGCCATGTCTTGATTTTGTGGGTTTATGAATATGCTTTAAAAATATAAAGTGAATCTAGTAGTAAGACCTTTTGTTCCTGATATCACCTAGTATTAAGTGGATTTAGGGAATTGTGTTGTGAAGTGGATTAGCATCCTTGGTGGACTTTTTAGTAAACATGATTACCTTGGTAATATATTATTTAATTAAACTTAAAGGACTGAATGCCAGATATGGACTTTGTTCTCTAGATATTTTATCCTCTTGAATGTCAAGATATCATAGTGAGATGATTAGGATATTTTATGTTGTGGCTTGATGGTCACTGATTTGTATAATATGATTTTATAGATCTATTTAAAATTATATGTATTGAGATCTAGTGTACTTAGTATTTTTATTTGTTACTTGAGAGTGTTGAGAAAAAGCAAGTGTGAACAAGGTAAAATTGCAGCTATGTTGCTTTTAAATGTTTTCAAATTAAATTAATCATGTGTGGTATTACAAATTTGAAAACTACATTCAAGATTATCTAATTTAGATCTAATAGTGTTTAGCCAATTTAATGAATAAGGTATGAAGATTTAATCAAGGAAGTTGACACAGAATTTACGCGGAGAAACCCTTGTGGGAAAAAACTCCACACCCAAAGAGATATTTATGCTTGTATTAATTCTTGTAATCAAGTTTACATTAACACTGAAATTCTCTCTGAATTTTGGCAGCACTTTGTTACTCCTTCAACTTCAAAAACTTGTCATTAATTTCTACCAACCAAAGGCATCATTATATAGAAGCAATGGATTTCAAAATACAATTAATTGTATCCAATAACATGAGAATATTCCTCATGCAAAAGCCAAGCGCTCCATATTGTGAATTCCAATGTTGCATAGTAGAAATCGCCACTTAACTAAAAGTCTCAAACATGGGCGCCCAAGAAATCCCAATCAAACTTAGTCAACAAAGTGTTAAGTGACAAGTTCAACAAGGTAGAATTGAAAGTCTCAAGATGGCCACCCAAGAAGTCCCAATCAAATTCAATCAACTGAAGTACTCCAACTCACACAAATGTCGTGCAAACAACATGCATTTCTTGGTGTCCCTAATATGGATCTGTAACAACCTGTTTACATTATGTAAGAGTCATGTAACAACCTATAACATCATGCAATATTCATGCAAAGCTAATCCTAAGTTAGAGTGACATGCAAGACACATGCATCACCATATAAGTACATGCAACTGACATGCAAGTACATGCAACTGAAATGCAACAACAAGCAAACACATGCAAGTACATGCAACTCACATGCAACACCATGCAAGTCCATGCAAGTAACATGAAACAACATGCAAGTCCATGCAAGCTCATACAAGTGACATGAAACAACATGCAAGTCCGTGCAAGTAACATGCAACAACATGCAAGTCCATTTAAGCTCATACAAGTGACATGCAACAATCATGCAAGTCCATGCAAGTAACATGCAAAAATATGCAAATCCATGCAAGCAACATGCAAGTATCATGCATCTCTAACTCCAATGTTAACTCCCACATAAGTCTCATGCAAAGTATATGCAACATTATCCACTCATGCAAACAAAAAATTAACTGCAAGTCTATATTGGATTCTCCTCCAAAGTGGGTATCCTTCATGGGTCCCACCTCCTAGGAAGTATCTCCAAGTCAACATGGAATTTAAGAAGTCAACTCCAAGTCTTCATCAGCTCCAATTCCAAAGTGGACGCCCATATTGGGTCCCACCACATAGATTGTAACTACAACATGCCCAAGTGACATAATTAAATAATAACTTATCTCTCAAGTCTATATGTGTTCAAGAACACTTTCCAAGAACTTTGGAGACACATGAAAATGGTTAGGATTGCAAAGTTAATGACAACTTATCCCAACAGAGAGACAAGTATGGACGAGTGCCATTTATGGGAACTTAGAGTATGTAGGTTGTCCTGCCTATGGAAAATATGTTATGGCCATAGCTTGAAATCAATCATAAGGGTAAATGCTATGTTTGATTATATTCTCTTACATAACATGTTGTTCAAAGGACAAGGGCATTAGGTATATGTTGCATGTGCATCTAGGTATGCTAGATTGTTAGTGATTCTCATGGTGCACTAGATTCCTTCATGTATGTTGGCCACTTATTGCTAGATCCTTCGTGATGGGTCAGGCTTCTCCAGTGGGGTAGCACGAGGAAGCTTAATGCTTCATGGTAGGGTGGATATCACCTTGATGATGCTCTCTTTCTTTTCTCTCTTTCCCATTTACAGATTTTGTGTACAGTTTCAGGAAGTGTGAACCTAAAGCAATAAATATATATCTAAAATTTATTGGTGATGTATTATGTGGTACTCTTATAAAGAATCTATTAGGCCATGTTGGTTTTAAAGGACTAAGTCCAAAATGTATTTCAAGGTGAGTTGTCCAGCCTCAATATATCATTCTTTGATTATTATTTTATTCATTGATAGAATATAATTGATGTGAGATAGTTCGATTAATTATTAAAAAAATTGCTCCTCTTTTCATAGTATTGTTATTATTTAATTGATATATTTAGTCAAATCTTACACAATTCTTGTTATTAACATAATCATATCTACAACTATCTTGTGAGTATTGTGTTTTTTCACATATTATATTTTTTATGATATTTTACAAGTGGAAATCCTAACAAGTGATATCAAAGCTCTTTCCAAGGTTGTGTTCTACAATAACAGTAGCAACACTTTAGTGGCTTACTATAATTAACCATTGTATGTTCTAACCTCACTCTTACAAGATCTTGGTGATCACAAAGTGGTGAACGCAGTGTGGTACTAACCCCTTTTCCCACAAAAAATTCTTTGTAGTGGGTTATCTAGGTTAGAAACCCTATGCCAAGGATTTTTTTAATATTCTAGAGAGTTGTCATTTTTAGCTAAGCGAGATTCTCCATAAAGTGTAAGTGAAGTGATTGGTGTCTAGAATTAATGATAAGGCCTCAAACAATGTCTATAGACAAACTTGTGCTTCCAAGAAGTTTCTCTCTTCACAACATAGAGATGGGATAGTGTCGCTAAAAGACATTGGAATCCTCTATTGGTAAAGCTCTAAAATATTTAGTCAATTCAATATTTATGAATGAAACAAGTTATTAGAGATCATATAGACCAAACACAACCTAGCCTAGTTTTCTCTTTTTAACCCTAGCTGAGCACATATTTGGGCATATTGGTTAGATTAATTGATCTACAAAAGATTACACCAACTGACATAGATACAATTTGATTTAACCCATCTATGCTGAATTATCTAGAAATATAATGGGTCATTAGATTATTGAGTTCAAAAATTAAGATATGAAGCAATTATGTGTTAAGGTTTACAACTTACCAATCTGAAACTTTTGGGGCCAATTTTTCTCAAGACCAAAATTATTTAATAATTATGTTTACAAAATATTCTCATATGATATTATTTGTATCAAAAAACCCATTTGGGGAATTGTCTCATTATGATCATCTTGTCAAGCTGATCTCATTTTGACATATAACTCCAGTACATCTTTTTGTAACCTTGGATAGTTTTTTCCATCTGGGCAATTCTTATAATGTGATCCTCTTGTCAATGTGATTATTTTAATATATAACCAGTCCACCTTTAGATAAACCTAGATGTCCACTATGGTTGGTTATGACAAATCATAACACCAACTAGAGCTTTCTTTAGAATAGTTGGAAGATAGAGTACACTAATTGTAGTCTACTATGGATGAACATTTATCTGAGATACATGTGCTCAATGAACTTGAGTCTAAGTTAGGCACCCTTGATGCCAAATATGACACTGCATCCACAATAATATGCATTCAGCTATGGGACAAAACTCTCGCACTAACAACAATAGTTTTCTAACCCGCAAAATCTTAGTAGGCCATAATGTGAACATAAATCGGGCTTTCCAAAATTTGATGGTGTTGACCCTACTAGTTGGTTATACATAGATGAGAAGTATTTTACTATCCATTAAATTCCCACATCTCAAAAACTCTTTATCACCTCCTTCCATTTGGATCATGAAGCTATTCAATGGTATCAATGCCTGGAAAATCCCAAAATTTTCTCACATGGTCAAAATTTTGTAAGGAGGCCCTCAACCACTTAGCTCCAAGTATGTATGAAGACTTCACATGACCTTTAACTAAATTTTTCCAAGCACATTTACGTCATGACTACCAAATGTACTTTAAGAGATTAGAAAACTAGACAAATGGCCTTGATGAACATTTTTTAAAAATCGTTTAATTAGTGTTTTGAATGACAACATTCATGCTACAATCCACGTTTTATGATTCTTTCTAGTTATCTCAATTAGTTGAAGATAAGTTTACATCTCAATGTCATACATTTAAAGCTTCATATGCCAACACTACATCAATATTCAATCCTAACTCACCTCAGGGTGCACACCCTACACCCACCCTAGGTCCTTACTTGCCAACTATCAAGTGCCTCACTTATGAAGAAATGGTTGCCCATTGAGTGAAATGATTATGCTACAATTGTGATGATAAGTACTCTTCAGATCACAAATGCATTGAACATACACTATATCTACTAGATGTGCAATCACCTCTTATCTCTAACAACTTTGATCCTTCAGATCTCTCCTCCTTAGAGGAAGACCAAGTACCTAACTCTAATCATGATCTTACTCTAGATATTTCAATGCATGATTTTGCTAGAATAACCATATCCCCAAACAATAAAGGTTAAAGTGTAAAATAATTAGCCTTTGACTTCTATCATTGACTCAAACAACACCCATAATTTCATGAATCCTCTTGTCACTAAACAATCTAACTATTATGTGTATGCATGCTCCATTTTGAGGTACTGATAGCTAATGGGGCACATTGGCATGCAAAGGAAAATACAAGAATGTCTAAATTTATGTTGGTGACTATAATTTTTAATCTAATACATTCATCCTTCTACTTGAATCATGTGATATTGTTCTAGGTACATAATGGTTATGCACACTTGGACCCATCATCTAGGACTTCAAAAATGTGGATGCAATTTATGGCTAAATACTTGAAATACACTCTCACAAGGCTCAAGCAAGGTTCACACACCTTGTTAGCTCCCAACATATGGAGAATCTATTAAAAGGAATCTTATAGGGATAATAGCCCAACTTCATTCTATACATGTCATAGAATCTAATGCTTAGACTCAATCATCAAAATTACATGCAATCCTCACCAAACATGCCATAATCTTTGTAGAGCCCCATGGATTAGCCCCATGGAATTCATATGTTCATGTTATTCAATTGTTTATTGGTAGTACACCACTTATTATTTGACTGTATTGATATCTTTTTTGTGCAAAAGACTAAGATTAAACTAATCATGCATGAATTGTTATAGGTCAAGGTCATTTGACCTAGTGGCATCCTGTACTCTTCTCCACTCCTCCTAGTTCAAAAAAGGATTATATTTTTCTTTTCGCTATAGATTTCCATGAATTAAACAAAACCTCAATCAAAGATAAGTTCATATTTCTTGTGATTGCTTCTTTTCCAAAATAGATTTATGATCTCGCTATCACATTATTTGTCTATGTGAAGAAGATATTCATAAGACCTCCTTTTGCACTCATGAGGTCCATTATGAAGTTCTAGTTATGTTTTTTGGTCCTACTAATTCGCCATCTACATTCCAAAGCTTGATTCAAACAAGATTTTTTGGCCCTTTCTAAAAAATTATTTTGGCATTCTTTAATGACATTCTTGTCTACAATAAAACTTGGGAAGAGCGCCTCCTTCACCTTGATAAAACCCTCCAACTTCTTTTCAAAATCCATCTGTTTGTAAAGCGTTCCAAGTGTTGTTTTGATAAACAAAGTTGAATATCTAGGACATATTGTCTCCATTGAAGGAGTTAAGGTCAAACATAAAAAAATGAAGATATGAGCCAAAACCCAAAACCTATAAAACTCTTCAAGGATTCTGAGGTCTTACTAGCTATTATGTGAAATTTATCAAGGGCTACAATCAAATTAATGTTCCATCAATTATCATGTTGAAGCAAACTGCATTTGTGGTGCAGTCACGGTTAGCAGGGTCCACAAAGTGAACTATCCAGGCCATGCAGCTAGAGTAAACACAACGGAAACAACTCAAAGATGTAAAGAAAATGCAGATCCAATCATTCAGTATATCATAGAATTAAAATACAAATTGGCTGGCAACATGCGAACTTACAATTAGGGCTCACAAGCCTGATTACAGAATTACAGAATATGCACAAGATATGGCTTTGAAGCTCCTTCGCACAAAATTCAAACTATAAAAAATGAACTAGTGATCAACTCCTTTCCTAGGTGTCTATTACATCAATATATATCATCTCCGACACATAATATTCCTTCACGTCAGCCAAGGAAGATCACAAACTCCAATGAAGAGTTGTAATGTGTGTACATGGATAGGTTGGACCTAATCATGAAGAACTCCGCAAATGAATGGAATGATGTGCAGATCTCAAGAAAGGTCAGCCACAAACCAAACAACATTAAATGATGTGTCATTTATCTCCGCTAGTCATGAAATGCTCCACAAGTCTTCTCCTTTAGCTGATTGTCTGAGACTGTTAGGGTGCTCTGATATGAGAGAACAGTCGATCTTCTTATAGTGATATCTTACTGGTACTTGATCTAAATGACCTGAGATTTCGATATGATGTGCATGAATGTGTCTAGATGCTAAGTCCAGCTCTGTATGGTCTAAGATACAACTATGGTAGAATGCGGACTGAATACAAAAACTGCTATTGACTGAACTGATTGTACTGAACTAGAAAATGAAAAGAAACAAACTAAAATGCAAATGCTTTTGGTTGATGCAAGATTGCTCTTGAACCAGGGATGCTCCTGCATCAATTTGTGTGGTTGAAGGAAATCATCAAGAATTTTGATTTCCTCAAGCATGCTATGAGTACTATGCTGGTACTTGTGCCACCCAGCTTTTACCAAACCTTTTCCATTAAAAGTGATGCTTCAAGTACTAGTATTGGAGCCATCTTAATGCACAAAGGTCGCCCACTAGCTTTTAATAGTAGGGCACTAGTCAGGGGAAATCTTGCTAAATCATCCTATGAGAAGGCGATATTCATCATTCTTTATGTTATCAATAAATGGAGGTGATATCTAACGGGATGCCATTTTTACATCAAAATATATCATCATAGCCTCAAGTATCTCTTAAAGAACATGACTCCTCTATAAAACAACAAAAGTGGGTTACCAAATTTTTAGGCTACAATTATGAGACTATCTAAAAAAGGGGAAGTAGAATGTGGTGGTTGATGCTCTTTTACAAAACTTTGAGGATCACATAACATTGTGTATTATCCTTCCCTTGTGTTTTCCCAAGATGATCTTTGTGATTCTCTATGAATTAAATGATAAATCCCTAAGAATGTGTAATAAATGAAACAAAACTATTATGGATTTTTTCTAAACATAATTATTGGGATTGGGTTTTTAAGTTGAAGTCTAAGTGACTTAATAAATTCAACATCTTTAATCATATAGTTGTCAATAGTACATATGTAATCGTAGTCAACTTTCTCCTTCTATCCTTCATATGTTGGTCCCCTCTTTTATTGGTGGAGGTATTGTGAACATAATTCAAACACACCTATGAAAAAGTACTATTTACACATGGCTTATCAATTTATCACCTATAATATTCCATTTTCTTAGACCTTGAATTATAAATGTGCTATCAAACCATGACCTAAAACATGGTATAAAAAGTTTGATGAGTGATGATAAATCCTTGATGAACAACAAAAATCAAAATGCATGGTCTCTTATGTAATAGAGCCTACACCTTGGGGATAATTTGCAACACATTTGTCACTTGCTTATTATGCCTTGCATATGAAAAAGTCAAATATTTTTTAAACACCTTATTTCAATAATTTTACAAAACTAAAGATGTATAGATTTTAAATTATGACTCTCTTTAAACCCTTTGATCTCGAGCCCATTTCTTATAATGGTTATTTAGTGGAAATCATTGTTAATACCTACATAAAAGTTAAAATAGGGTATGTTAGAGAAAACATTTTATTCCATCTCTAGGAGTAAATGACAACTTCAATCATACATAAATTATGATAGTTTTTTAGTAGACAAAAATGTTTATTTGAAATCACCAAATGTTTGTGGAGGTGGAAAATTAGGAATTGATGCACTATTAGGGTGGTTTAGGTTGGTATATGGCTTCTTTGATGTTTTTTATAAAAAATTGGAACTTCATGGCTTTGTATTTGTAGACACCTAGATTCCACCACCTTAATTCTATCATAATCATCATATTCTAGTTATCGTATCCTCACCTTGTTGACTAATTCCTCAAACATTCTATTTTTATCCCATCAAGTAATCATCTAGTCAACTTATCAATTTCATCATGCTAATTCACCTTGTCAATTAATTAATTATATTATGTTAATTAATAAATCTCATTCCCCCTAATATCACCTCACATTTAATTAATTGATTAGTCATTATTAATTAATTAATTAGCTTCCTAATTAATCCATGCACACATGATCATTTAAGATAAATAAATAATTCTAATTTTCCTCACCCACATTTCACTCCCTATCAATTTAGTCAATTTGACTTTCCACTCATCAATCAAATTAGTTAACTAATCGGTTAATTTAGTTAACTCTAAATAAATCTAGTTGACTAAGCAATCAATTTAGTTGACTAATCAACCAAAGGAATTAAGAGTTGAATAATCAATCAATTGAGTTAACTAGTCAATCAAATTAGTTAACTCTAAATCAAGTCTTTAGTCCTCAAGATTCATCCTAAAAATATATAAATTTATCATTCCTTTCACAAATTCATTCCTCTCTAGTCTAGCAACATAATTAATGTTAATCCTTTGTCCATCTTTGAATCTTCAAATCAACATTGCGAGAAATTTTGCATGCCTTGTTAAGCATCCACAATGTGTAGGCAAATATGTTACAAGCTCAATTTGAGGTTTGAGTATTTGTTTAAACTTCATTGCATTGTTGTTTTTTTTAATTTATTTTGTCACTCTAAAATAAAATGTGAATACATTTGGCATGCCCAATGGGACTTACCCTGC
Source organism: Cunninghamia lanceolata (assembly GCA_027924645.1). Lineage (NCBI taxonomy): Eukaryota > Viridiplantae > Streptophyta > Pinopsida > Cupressales > Cupressaceae > Cunninghamia > Cunninghamia lanceolata. The sequence goes on from BSBN01000948.1 coordinate 1,502,926, forward strand.
ATTAAAAAAAATTATTTTGCATGCTTATTTATGTTGGTTAGTGATTATTAATATGATTTGAGATCTATGACTATTCAAGGTCATAACTGGCAGCCAAAAAGAGGCACTGAATCCCTCCAATTGTTGTATTAAAATCTACATTCTCTTGATTACTTATTTTTGGAGATGTATCACTTGATTTTGTAGGGTGATCATCAACACATAGGAATTCACAAGAAAAGATGAAGCAATTGGCAAGTGTTATCTATGTCTGGTACATTACTACATAGTAGTGGAACAACTAAAAAAACAAGCACAACTTTCTATCTTTGACGTGAAAAATAAGTTTAGCTTCAACAAGCAAGAGAAATGCAATGAGCAGTGGGCAGTAGAGAGTAGCAAAATGGAAGCGGCAAGAGAAATGTAGTAGCCTCTGCATTGAGCAGGGAAGAAAGCGATGAGGATGGAACGAATAATGAAGAGGACAATGATGAAGGAGGCTTCACAGATGAAGGGGATGGTTGGTACTTTCCCAGTGAAGAAGTTGAGGATGAGAGTCTCTTAGCCCTTTGTTTAGAGGCTCAGAGTACTGTGTCTCATGCTAGGGCAAAGCCCTCTGGTCAGGCAAACGGTTGAAACTTTCCCAGTGAAGAAGATGAGGAAGAGAGTCTCTTAGTGCTCTGGTTGGAGGCTCACAGAACTGTGTCTAGTGCTAGGGTAAAGCCCACTGGTCAAGTAGATAGTGTGGGAGGGTTGTACATGGTGCTGAGATGGGCATTTCTTCCCCCCTCGACTATTGTTGGTTCTTTCCCTATCAGAAATGATTTGCTTTCTTTGCTAGATAGAGAGCATTCAAATGGCATGGATTCAGAAGAGCCCCACCCAATGGGGTCTGGAACTGAATACTATGAGTCAGTTGGAACTGTTGGGAAGGATCCCCAGAGATTGGGGGCTTCTCCTCCTTTGGAGGTTGCGTCTGGGGCTACTACAATTTCTGATGACCCTCCCTTATTCCTAGATTCTTCAAGCACTTCTGATTAAGGCCAGATTCTCATCCCTGGTTCAGTCTTTGAAAAATCTTCCAACATATGGGCTAAAGCCCTGGTTGGGAAATTTCTTGATTATAGGCTGAATGTGGATGTTGTTACGGCTTGGACTGTGAGAAAATGGAAATTAAGTGACCCTCTAAAAATCATAGAGATGATGAAGGGTTTCTTCTTGTTCTCCTTCTCTCTAGATGAAGACAGATTGCATATCCTAAAGAGTGGTATGCAGTTCTTTGGTAGATCTTGCTTATTTCTCAAAAGCTGGGAGCTAGGGCTAGACCTTGGAAAATTTTGCTTTGATAAGGTGCCTGTTTGGATGAATCTCCAAGGGTTACCTCTTGAATACTGGGATGAGGAAGTTTGGGCAGCCATAGCTATCTCCTTAGGGGATCTCATTATGGTTGATGAGATGACCAAATACAAGAAAAGATATATGTATGCAAGACTATGTGTGAATACTATTGTTGACAAAGTGCTCCCTTCTTCTATCATGCTTTCTTCAAGATTGGGTGACTGGGTGCAGAAAATCACCTATGAGGAATCTCATGTGATGTGAATTAACTACCGCAAGTCAGGGCATGCTTTTGCAGGTTGCAGAGTTTCTGATCAACAACACAAAGACTATTAAACCTCATTTTGAGTTTTGGAGGGATTCATCAGCTGCAGAGTCAAATAGGCAGGAGCATTGTTTACAAGAAAGTGGCAATGGGGAGCCCACTGATGTTGAGTCTTCCTCTAAAAAGCAACACACAAACCCTTCTATGCTAGAGATAAGTGGTATTTCTTCTAAAACTTTCGGTCCTGCCACTTTTGTTGAAAGGAACATTCTAGGATCTGAAACTAATCAAAGCTCTGTAATGCCATTTGGGTTCAAACCACCTTGAGTGGTTCTTTAGTGTTGGTTTTCCTGTTGCCTTTCTCACCCCCTGTGTCAGATGATGCTACTAGTCTTTGGGCTATTTTCTAGTGCTCCTTGTTTGTGTTAGGCTTGGTCCTTCTAGTTCTAGTCAGTTCACTGTTGGCTAGTCTCATGTCTTGTGAGATTCATAGCTTCTAGTTTTATTGGTTCTTTCTTTGTGATAGCTATTTAGGTTTGTTTCTCCTCGTGTTTCTTTTTCCTTTTGGATTTTTGTAATGGGTTTGGGCCCTTCTTGGTTATCTTAATCAAAACATGGGAATTCACAGTTGTTATAGGTGTTTAATCAAATCAAAGGTATAATTGTGCAAGGGAGATGGTGGTGCCCACCTAGGGTTAGGGTTTTGAGCTTGAAAACCTATTGGTCTTTTTATTTAAACCCTCAAATTTCTAAGTCCCTCAGCCTTCGCAATTGTATGTATATTGCTTTGTATATGGCCGTTGTATCTATGTGTAGATGCATATGTACATTGGCGGACCCAAAAAAGAGTTAAATCAACTTCAAAATGGAGAAAAATGGTTGTATGCATCGTCGCATGCATATCGGGTTGTATGTGCTATTCGGGTGCTTTTCTGGAGGTAAAAAAGTGGATATACATTGAAGATTCCATCGCAGATTCCTGGTATATTCCACGGTTGTATCAAAGGAGATTGTATGTATATTTTGTTGTATATTCAATATACAATGGGTGAAATACAATGTGGATCTCAAAAAAGATTCAAATCAGGTTAAAATGGTGGTCGGGTCTGCAGGCATGTGCAAAGCAGATTGTATGTATATAACATATACAAAAGAACATACAGTGCAAAACATACAATCCCGGATCTTAAAAGGTTATCAAATCAGGCCTGGCGAGCATACATACAAAGGTAGATGCAAACGTGAATGTATATCAGATATACAAAGAGGAAACATGCAAAGGGCGCATACAAAGACAAGATGCAAAGGAGGAGATACAAATGGTGGGGCCCACCAATCGCATATACAATGCGATATACATTCCTAATATACAAGGCCTAGACCCGAAAAGGTATGCAGTTTAGTTGATAAAGGCAGACATGTTTGTGTACATCTTTTGCTTGTATATTTACATTGTATGTTTAGACATACAAAGGGCATATACAAGGGAATATACAACAGTAACATACAAAGGTCAGATGCATGTTTGCAATGTACAAGTGATTGTATACAGTTCTGCTTGTATATTCGCATTGTATATGCGATATACAAGGCCGATATACAAAGGTAAAACATAAAAGCCAGACCTGTTCCAAAGTCCAATATGGCCAATAATCTTCTGAGTTCCACATTATATGTATATTTACGATTGTATGTTTGCATGTACAATCCGATATACAAAGGGTCACATGCAAAGGATTTCGACAAGACTTGGTGTATCGGTGACCCCTTTTAAGGTCTTTCTGACGGCTGATGAAGAGGCCAATGCACAGCGATGGAGAATCAATCAGGTGCTGCCACGTGTCCAAGTCAGTTGTATGTATATGCAACTGCATATACAAAGATTTGAAGGCGAAAAAGGTAAAATGGAAGAGGGAAAAGTCAGCGATGGAAAAAGGGTGCCTACGTGGCACGATCTCATTGGCGGTGGACTTTTCAAAGGTGCCAACATGGATTTTCAACCTATATGGGTAGAATTTTGACCGTCGATCTTGCCTGCATGGAGCCCGAGTCTGTGGCTGGGATTTAAAGCTTCAAACGACTGTAGTCGGTGTCATTTTTCCATGCTCACTCCACAGTCAACGAACTTACTGCACGGTGATAGAAAAAAACATCACATATGTTTATTTACTCAAGGTCTAGGTTGCTTCTACCAGCGGTTTTCAGTATGGATCTGACTACTTCAGCTACTGAATTTATTGAAGATCTGATTGTTTCATTGAAAATCTTAAGAGGATGATCTTTGCATTTATGAAGTTTATCAGTGTGTAGGTGGCCAGAAGCTTGTGTGCTCCTTAAGAAGGAATCCATGGCCAATCTACAAGGGGGTTGAAGACTTGGGCAATTTTTTGGAGGAAATAACAAAGAACAGAGCATTTCTTGATTGTTCTATCTCTTTTTGTGAGTTTATGAGTTGCATTTGAATGCAGGTTGTACACATGTTCAGTTTCATGTTGTGCTTATATGAAAAATGCTTCTTTGCATGTGTTTAGTTGTTTGTCTCCATCTGTTGTACGCATCCCTTCTTTTGAATCTGGTTGCTAAGGGTTACTTAGATTCTAGGATATAGATTTCTATATTGCATGCTTAACTTTTGACCTCCATTCAAGGAGTGGATTAAACTGTTTTAGGTTAAGTATGAGGAAGGTTGTATGGCAACAGGGATATTTGTAAGTAGAGACAGCTAAATATTCATTCTTGGGTAGTGTTTGTAAGGTAAGCACCAATCTGACCCCTTGAAACTTGAATGCTAGTGCAAATCATTCACTTGTATATGTCTAGTTGACTCCTTGCCCTGAGATAGGCACCGGTCTGCCTTTGTGTAGTAGTTATGATCCAAAACCCCCTGTCTTGCATCCAAAACATAAAAACAAATCCTTTCAAAACTTCAACCTATTAGTTGTAGGAGTAGAAATAGGACCCTTGCATACTCTCATTCCTAACCAGTTAGATATGTCCAAGAACACTGCCAACCTTGTGACTTATCACACAAATCTTGGTCCTAAAATGAGAGTATGCTACCTGTGACTATAAAGCTAAATATTTTTGTTGGGTGAGTCAAAGACAAATCTTTAGCTATAGGGATCCCCCCTTGGTGCGGCAGAACTAGAAGTGAAGGGAAGGTAGTTCACGCAACCTCCTATATTTGTTGGCGGAATATGCCTATGCATTGGAACTGGCAAACCCTTTGCTAATTCAGAGAGAAAGATCCAACAAAGTGGCGACTCTACTAGGGAAAGAGTCGGATAGTGTGAAATCAGTGCTCCATATCTGGAGATTTCATGTGAAAAATGGTGCTCTGCTGGTGGAATGAACTTAGAGAAATATTTGTTCTTTGATGAGCTTTCAGCTGTTTGAAAATTTTATCCTCTTTAGAGAGGTGGCGACTCTACAAAAAAGTTCCCAATGCACATGAAAGGCCAATGTATGTTGTTGTGATCTAAAAATATTTTGTTCAATACTTTAGCATCTAGATGAGAAAAGGTACATAGTTTCTTCCCACTTGTATTTGTTGTTTTATTGCATAAGTTAAATGCCAAGGGGAAGCCTTAGGTCTTAAGCAGACATAAGATGTCTGAGATTGAAATTTTCATGAATCCAAGTATGTATTCACCCATGCTCAGCCAAGAGGGGGATGAAATGTTGTGTAAAAAATTTGAAGAGATAAAGAATAGGTTGATATCCTTAGAGGCTAGGCAAGCTCAGTTAAATAATAACCTTGTTGTGTCTGCCAGCCAAAATGTTAAACCTCTTGTCAACCCTTTTGATCCCTTATATGACCAATTAGATTTTTCATGGGTTCATTATGAAGTTGAAAGTATGCCTGCTCATATTTACAATTAGATGACTAGATTTAGTGGACACAGTGTGTGTGATGAGGGTGCACATATCCAAAACTTTCACAGCTTTATGGAGAAACATTCATTTTGAGATGAGGATATGTGGATGAGGTTTTTTGTTAGATCCTTTAGTGCAAGACCTAGAGATTAGTATTTGAGCTTTCCAAAGAGATCCTTTGCCTGTTGGGATGAACTTGTTGACTGTTTTAGAAAGGAATTTGCAAGAGAACTTGCTGATCTTGTTGCAAGATTAATGGAAATTAGAAGACAAGATGAAGAGCCTAGTATTGATTATAGTCATAGATTTGTGGTTGTCCTTTCACAAATCCCTGAAAACTTCAGACCTGATACTCCAGCCTGCATTGGCATATACTTTGAAGCTTTTGAAAAGGGCTCTAGTGTAATGTTGAGGGAATTCAAGTTAACAAGTGTGCAGATGGCATACAAGTTTTTAGAAGATACAGAAAAAATGAGGGATGTGCACATACAGAATTCCATGTTCACAGGCTTTGGTATGAATAGCAGTTGTGAAGTTACAAATGACCAAGTGATCATGGCATCATTTGAAGATAAATGTGAAAATGAAAATATAAAAGTTGAGAATGTTGTGTCTAAACATAGTGATGGCAACAATGCTCAACTGGATTCTTCACCAGTTAAGGATGCCGACGAGAGGATCAGTGGTGACTCCCATTTCAAGGTTGAGGTATCTGGTTCTGAAACAATGATGAGGTTATGGGCAGCAATGAATACTTGTTTGAGTGGGTTTGTGGAGATGATTGTGAGTATTGTTCACAGGATAGAGAAGAAATAAGCAAACAAAAGAGCAGTTCCATGTTTGAATCATTGTCTTTTATTCAGACACATGGAGATGATGAAGAGCAATCAGACATTGAAACAAGCAGTAGTGCTGAGCATGATTGTTCTTTATTTGATTATAGTTTTGTTTATGACACACAGGTTGATACTCCTCCACACAAAGAATTCATTGGTAATGAAAATGCATGCTTAGCTGCCTATGAACCAGTGGCATACTATAATGAAGCTGAAACACTTGGATCAACCCTCTTCCATGCAAATGATACATATGCTGAGGAGGATCTGTTTGAATATGGTGAGAATCAAGGCATTGTTATTGAGGAGGATTCTAATTTTCATCCTGATGAAAGAGAGACCAACATATATCATGAAGGTTATTGCAGAGAGGTGCCTGAGTCTGAGCCTTTCCTATTTGGTGCAGCTAATGATTGTTTACATGATGTGTACAAATATGAATGTGAAAGATTCTTCTTTGATATGCCAGCTTATGATAAAATGAGGACTGATGATCCTAGCTATATGGTGGACTATGAATGCTTTCAATTTTTAGTTCAGATGGAAGATCATTTTACAATGCATATTACTGATATAGATGATGATAAGTGTTATATTACATATGAAAGTGCATTGTTTGATGAATATGACATTCACATATTGCCTGATGCTGAAGGTTGCTTGCATGCGGTTGACAAGGGTAGTGCTGATAGGGGCAAGCTAAATGAAATGTTTGAATATGCAAATGACAAGGGTTGTTTGTGGGTAGATCATGGTAGTATCTTCAGGCTTGATCCAATAAAATCAGATGAAAATCGGGTATTTGATGCGGGAGGCTACTGGTTCTTCCTTTTTGGTGGCAATGGGCCACCAAGTATATTTCAAAAATGTGATCTATGATGCAGGTTTGTACGGGGTTTGACTCTATGGCCCAATGGATAAGACCTGGTCTACGAAACTAGAGATTCTGGAGTTCTTGCCATGCCTGAAAGAGGCATGCGTCCCTGAGACAGAGCCAATGGTGGTGCCCACCTAGGGTTAGGGTTTCGAGCTTGAAAACCTATTGGTCTTTTTATTTAAACCCTCAAATTTCTAAGTCCCTTGGCCTTCGCAATTGTATGTATATTGCTTTGTATATGGTTGTTGTATCTATGTGCAGATGCATATGTACATTGGTGGACCCAAAAAAGAGTTAAATCAGATTCAGAATGGAGAAAAATGGTTGTATGCATCGTCACATGCATATCGGGTTGTATGTGCTATTCGGGTGCTTTTCTGGAGGTAAAAAAGTGGATATACATTGAAGATTCCATCGCAGATTCTTGGTATATTTCGCGATTGTATCGAAGGAGATTGTATGTATATTTTGTTGTATATTAAATATACAATGGGTGAGATACAATGCCAATCTCAAAAAAGATTCAAATCAGGTTAAAATGGTGGTCGGGTCCGCAGGCATGTGCAAAGCAGATTGTATGTCTATAACATATACAAAAGAACATACAGTGCAAAACATACAATCTCGGATCTTAAAAGGTTATCAAATCGGGCCTGGCGGGCATACATACAAAGGCAAACGCAAAGGTGAATGTATATCAGATATACAAAGAGGAAACATGCAAAGGGTGCATATAAAGACAAGATGCAAAGGAGGAGATACAAATAGTGGGGCCCACCAATCGCATATGCAATGCAATATACATTCCTAATATACAAGGCCTGGACCCAAAAAGGTATGCAGTTTAGTTGATAAAGGTAGACATGTTTGTGTACATCTTTCGCTTGTATATTCGCATTGTATGTTTAGACATACAAAGGGCATATACAAGGGAATATACAACAGTAACATACAAAGGTTAGATGCATGTTTGCAATGTACAAGTGATTGTATACAGTTCTGCTTGTATATTCGCATTGTATATGCGATATACAAGGCTGATATACAAAGGTAAAACATACAAGCCAGACCTGTTCCAAAGTCCAATATGGCCAATAATCTTCTAAGTTCCACATTGTATGTATATTTGTGATTGTATGTTTGCATGTACAATCCGATATACAAAGGGTCGCATGCAAAGAATTTCGGCGAGACTTGGTGTATCGGCAGCCCCTTTTAAGGTCTTTCCGACGGCTGATGAAGAGGCCAATGCACAGCGATGGAGAATCAATCAAGTGCTGCCATGTGTCCATGTTAGTTGTATGTATATGCAACTGCATATACAAAGGTTTGAAGGTGAAAAAGGTAAAATGAAAGAGGGAAAAGTCAGCGATGGAAAAAGGGCGCCTACGTGGGGCGATCTCATTAGCGGTGGACTTTTCAAAGGTGCTGACATGGATTTTCAACCTATATGGGCAGAATTTTGACCGTCGATCTTGCCTGCATGGAGCCCGAGTTTGTGGCTGGGATTTAAAGCTTCAAACAACTGTAGTCGGTGCCATTTTTGCATGCTCACTCCACAGTCAACGAACTTGCTGCACGGTGATGGAAGAAAACATCACATCTGTTTGTTTGATCAAGGTCTAGGTTGCTTCTGCTGGCAGTTTTCAGTATGGATCTGACTGCTTCAGCTACTGAATTTATTGAAGATCTGATTGTTTCGTTGAAAATCTTAAGAGGATGATTTTTGCATTTATGAAGTTTGTCAATGTGTAGGTGGCTAGAAGCTTGTGTGCTCCTTAAGAAGGAATCCATGGCCATTCTACAAGGGGGTTGAAGACTTGGGCAATTTTTTGGAGAAAATAACAAAGAACAGAGCATTTCTTGGTTGTTCTATCTCTTTTTATGAGTTTATGAGTTGCATTTAAATGTAGTTTGTACACATGTTCAGTTTCATGTTGTGCTTATATGAAAAATGCTTCTTTGCATGTGTTTAGCTATTTGTCTCCATCTATTGTATGCATCACTTCTTTTGAATCTGGTTGCTAAGGGTTACTTAGATTCTAGGATATAGATTTCTATATTGCATGCTTAACTTTTGGCCTCCATTCAAGGAGTGGATTAAACTGTTTTAGGTTAAGTATGAGGAAGGTTGTATGGCAGCAGGGATATTTGTAAGTAGAGACAGCTAAATATTCATTCTTGGGTGGTGTTTGTAAGGCAAGCACCAATCTGACCCCTTGAAATTTGAATGCTAGTGCAAATCATTCACTTGTATACGTCTAATTGACTCCTTGCCCTGAGATAGGCACCGGTCTGCCTTTGTGTAGTAGTTATGATCTAAAACCCCCTATCTTGCATCCAAAACATAAAAACAAATCCCTTCAAAGCTTCAACCTATTAGTTGTAGGAGTAGAAATAGGACCCCTACATACTCTCATTCCTAACTAGTTAGATATGTCCAAGAACACTGCCAACCTTGTGACTTATCACACAAATCTTGGTCCTAAAATGAGAGTATTCTGCCTATGACCATAAAGCTAAATCTTTTTGTTGGTTGACTCAAAGACAAATCTTTAGCTATAGGGATCCCCCCCTTGGTGTGGCAAAACCAAAAGTGAAGGGGAGGCAGCTCACGCAACCTCATGTATTTGTTGGCCGAATCTGCCTGTGCATTGGAACTGGAAAACCCTTTGTTGACTCGGAGAGAAATACCCAACAGGAGATGCCCATACAAAATCAACATACAAGCTCAAATCAGAGCTTATACATAACTTCAGGTGCCTACAAAATTGCGATCCATACCTCACTACCATCTAGCAATTGCTGAGCCCATGTGATTCAACAAGCTTGTGGGCATTCAAAATTTGTAACTCTTTCACTCTCATCACAATAGCACTCCAGACTGTACTCCGTAAGTCTTTTCAAGTTCTTGTAAGATTTTCATAGGAATTTGAGGAATTTTATTGTAGATGTTTCCTAATTGGGAAGACCAGAAAAAGCCTGAGCCTGTTGCAATAAAATATACTACTAATTAATTCTGCTACATTTTTCATCTGTAATTCCATGCCATGTCAAGAGCATTGAATTTACCTATTGTGGTGAAGAAAAAGGAGGACAATGGTGTTCCAAGTATGATCTAATTTGAGAATTGGCATAATATTGTGGTTGCAAAAGGCATTTTGGAAGACCAAAATTATGCACTAGAATCGTATCTAGATGAACTTGGTGGATCTGATACATAGACAAGTCACATAGAGGTCTTCCTGATGATTATAGAGAAGAATGACATTGATGGTCTAGCAATAATATTGATTGGCCATAGTATTGCCAAACTAAATTAGTCCTAATGTTGCATTGTAAGTATTGTGCTTCAAAATCATATATATTTCTTTGTTGTTAATATTATATTTTTTGACTTCATTTTTTAGGAAACAAAAATAGGAAGAAAGTGGCTAGAACTTCAAAAATTGCAAAAATTTTGTTTCTTCAAATTGCCCTAAATTTCCTAATAAGATCAATGCAATTGGCTAAAGCCAAGGTAGAAGATGCATGTGAACAAACACTAAATGAAATTCACAGTAAAAAAAAATTAATTGCCTTGTTCCTTTAAATGTTTCTTTTATAATTTCTTAAAAGCTTTTGATTTTCCTTTGTAATTTGATTCCTTCAATCATTAATAAGATTAAACATATCAAGAGGGATCTAAATGTCACAGTTTTTAGTAGACTTTTACATCTGATCATTCTCACAAAGATTTTATGCACTCATGAATGTATTTCAGGGTTTTTGTTAAATTTCTAATTTTGCAAGGATATGTATTCATTTTGGCTGTAACAAACATCATACGTCAAAAACCAAACCAAATCAAAACTACTAATATTCGTTGTGTAGTTGTGTGGGTGAAGATTTTAAAAAATCACAAAAACCAAAAAAATGATTTTGCTTTCTTGTAGTTTATGTTTGTGTGACTAAGTTGCATATGCTCTTCTCTTGCATAATAAGGTGATCTTGAGAATCAGAAACAGTTTTATTCACTTGTGTCTCCTAAAATACTAGCTCCTAACAATGCTCTTTCCTCACACCACAAAGTGATCTTGGAAACCAAAAATGGCTAGTCCTTTCTTTATTTATTTTTTATAGGTGGACCTAGCTTAGATTTCATCACCAATTGTTGACCCAAACCCATGTGTTCCAATGAGGTATATAAATTAGGGCTCGAGAATCGAAAGACTCTCCCTTCGGAATGCACTTATCATTTGTCTAAGCTAACAAGAAGATTTATAGTTTGTTAAGTGAAGGACGAGAGTGGGTTACCCTCTCAAGCCAAGTCTTTAGATATACACTTTGATTTTATAAACTTGGGCCTCATGTACCTTCAATTATAAAGAGGACTTCCTTAGTTGAACTTGTACTATCCTAGCTTATGAACCTCTCACCTAGTTGGTCTTTTTGATGTACTAGTAAACAATTGGCCCTAGGAAGTTACTCACACTATAATTTTGGAAATGGAATTGTAGACCATGTATGCTCTCCTCTCACATCTTAAGGCAATCTTGAGGATAAAAAATGGTTAGTTCCCTAAGAAAGTGGGCCATATTATCTACAACCAATTTCAAGTATAATTGTGCATTCATGAAACTAAACACTCCACTTGAATAGTTAGGTTGTCGGTGTGTTTACTTTATCTTCCCCTTTGTGTGAAACTAGTGCAAAAACCACATCAAACAAAAAACCAAACCACAAAAAAAAGCATGCATCCATTAGATGAGCTCCTTTATCCAAATCAAGCTGGAAATATTTTTGAGACTAGTAATGATGATAGTATTGCACAATTGAGTGAATATAATGATAACAACTATGATTTGTTTAGAGTTGAACATGGTTGTACCCAAATTGATCCATTCCAACACCAAAATCTAGATGACCTCATTACACAAATCATATAATGAGGAGACAAACTTTTCCTAAGATCCAATCTAAAAGCCATGAACAATTTTACAAGCATAGATTCTTTAGACCACGAGCATGCTAGTACTAGCTATCCCATATGCCAAGATCAAACTTGTATATGTCATCCCCATGCCAACCTTGACAAGGGAAACACCATTCTAGTTCCAAATCCTCAAAGCCCATTCATGTTTGAATTCTAAATCTTAAAAGAAGAAATAAAATCCTTATCCTCTCATGTGAGTCCATCACCCAAACCTTCACAGCCTAAGCAATGAACCAATCAGCCCAATCAATCCAATCAATCCCATCAATCTAATCAATCCAATCGACCCAACTTAGCTATGAAGGATGTTATCCAAGGACTACAAGTGAGGAACCATAATCGAAAGGATAAATTTGAGGAGTTGCACCATCTCCTTTCTTAAGAACCATCATTCACTAGCAAGTACTAACATGTTGGAAATAATGGAGTTACTAATTTGAAGCACATTTAGGTTGTCCAAAATCCACCTATTGTGTATATTCCCACAATTCAATTGATGCAAGAAGATACACCAAGGCAATCCATCTCAGATCCAAACCTTTGCAATCCAATCAACAAGCCTATAAATCATCCAATTCTACCTTATCCAAATAATCTATGAAGGATTTTCCCCAAGGACTATTAGCAAGGTACAAACATCAAAAATATAATTTTGAGGAGTTGTGTCACATCCCTTATAAATCACCACCATCCTTTAGTAAGTATACACATATTATTAGCAATGGAGATACCAATCCAATCCATATTCACATTGTTCAAGCCCCTCCTAACACTACCATCTCTATAAGTCAACCCATGTGGGAAGCCAAATGAGAACAATCCCCCTCCTTCACAAGATCCATAAAATCCAAAATTTATAAATATCATAAAGTCCACAAACATCCCACTAATCAATGCATGTGGCTACACAAATATATCAAGGATCTAATCCATAGAGGAGATCTTGAAGTGAAATGAACTACATCCATCTTATCAAAGAAGCAATTGGGGCTATGTTAAGAGCTCATTCAAAAGCATGATCAATGTTTCTCACAACCAAGCCAAGGTCAAAACACCCAAACTAATCTGATCCATCATCCAATAACTCCCCCTTCCTACAATGAGACTATTGTTCTCATTGAACACATAGATAAGCAAGATGATCACATCAAGCATATAGACAAGCAAATCACTATTGATCACACTGAACATATGGATAAGCAAGTCATAGTTGATGGCATTGAGCATACAGACAATCAAGTTACAACAATCATGAACAAGGAGCAAGCAATGGTCAACCTCATATCAAGTTTGTCCAATCACCTTTATCAAACTCAGTTTCCTTGTAGACAAGCAAATTGAAAGTTCTAATGGTTCGTGGTAGTACCCTAAGGGATTAGCATCTTTCTTCTATAGCAACAAGTATCCTATCACAAATAAAATTTGTCAAATCATGAGTTATAAAGGAAAGGGACTAGGTCTTTGTGAGTAAGGTATCCTAGAACTATATCAGTTTATGCAAATCATGCACATCAAGGCATCATATACAATTTTTATAATAAGCAATTTAATGATGTTAGTGATACTTTAGCGTTCAATGGGACAACTTCATTCAATGTAGAGATCAAAATAGAGTACATGCATATCCCCTCCAACAATCTTGTTGACATCACTCCTTTCATTGATACTACTCTATGTGCCATCAATGTTGAACTCCAACATCCTGAACCTCTAGATTAGAACCAATGAGATCATGTGCCATTTTACTTATTCCTTGAAATGATGAAACATTCACAAAAATCATGATATTTCAAGATAACATCCTACTAAGGGATCATCACAAAGGATTTGAAATTAATCTACATGACCTAGCATATGAAGTAACAAATCCAAAAGAATACAAGAATCACCATGAAGTGAAGTATCAACATGAAGCATCATATCAAAGCGAAACATAAGTCAATAAATCCAAAAGGAAGAAAATTCAAGGTGGATCCCAAAGAAAAAAGAAGTAAAGAATCTAAAAGAAGTAGCAATTCAAATTCAAGCAAAGGATCTAGATAAAGAAAAAGATCAAAATGAAGTAACAATATGAATGATGCAAAAAATTAATATGAAGAAAAAAAATCAAACTATGGTAAACAATCAAAATAAGGACTTTACATACAATAGGTGTGCACCATCCTTGTAGCCACTCTTGACTCCAACACATGAGGTTCCAATATCCAACATAGTATATGTGATTATTTGTCCTAATCAAAATTCCCATCCCAAATCCAAATCTCAACACCCAACATCCCAAATCTAGATAGTAAAAAATCCTACATCTAGCAATCCACAATTCTAATCTGAATATCCAAAATTCATTCTCATCTCCAACTCTAAGTCCAAACATCCTAATACCCAATCCAAAATCCCAAATGAGAATCTCAAGTCATGAACCACATGAGAAATCTTGAATCTCTTGTATCTTGGCAACAACTCTCTATCATAGGGGCTATGATGGTACCTTGTCAAGATGTTCACATTCAAACAAAGACAAATCACTTATCAAAGAGAATCACAACATCTATGGGTTATACATCAATGGAAAAATCGTAGCAAAGCATTTACTTAGAGAAAGTTACTACTTGCATGTCATGATAAAAACATACAAGTTGGCTACACTAGATGGACAAGACCTTTAAGAACCCTTTATTGCCAAGAATCATATATGCTTTCATACTTAAAACTATCAGTGTCATCTAAGTAATCAGAAAAACTCAAAAATAGAAAAACTCAATAAAATATCAAAAATATCAAAAAAGAATAAAGAGAAAAAAATTGCCAATAGTGAAAACCATTCTTATGGTGCCTTGGGTAAGTACCATGATGAGAACCCATTCTCAAGAATTATGTGTAAATCAACTATCTATGTGAATCCTGTGCTTGGGGTTAGTTCCATTCCATCATACCTATCCATTCAATTGTACCTCTCTCTTCCATCCCATCATACCCATCCTCCATCACCCTCTTTTGACCTTTACAATGACAAGGGAAAAATGTTAAAACATGCTTTGGAATCATCTTGTGATGCAGGAGCATCCCTGGTTCAAGAGAAATCTTGCATCAACCAAAAACATTTGCATTTCAATTTGTTTCTTTTCTTTTTCTAGTTTAGTTTAGTCAGTTCAGTCAATAGCAATTTTTGTATTTTGGTCTACATTCTACTGCAGTTTCATTTCAGACCTTGCAAAGCTAGACTTAGCATCTAGACACCTTCAAGCACATCATATCCAAATCTCAGATCATTTGGATCAGGTACCGGTAAGATATCGCTATCAAAAGATGTCATGCCCACATTTTCCATGTGGTCACAACACACATCACACGTGTCATAGCCACATCTGTCATGTGGTTATGACACGAAATATCAAAAATTTTCTCACGTTTCCCCTAGAAACCCCCTCGCATGCGTAAGCATGCTCGGTGGTGTTCACTCAAGGTGAAAACACTACAGTCGTCGGCGGGGTACAAGTACAATTGCGTGCAACCAGACGCAAGCAGACCAACAAGGGGGTCTCTACGATGCCGTTAACGTCACTACAAGGGTTATCTTATCAAGGTTCCTAAATCTAAATCTTGGCAAATTCCGGCAGCATAACGCCTTACGACGTAAGTGGGAATTACTCAACACTATTTTACGCACGTGGTTCACTGATAGATTAACAACTTCCCACGATGCCTTGTTCTGACTAAACTGACTCGTGATCTCCCTATTTAATCATTTTTCAACAAGGCACGGTTGTCTGTCTCCTCTCTTGCTTCCTGAAATATACTCCTCCTTCGACTTAGCATTCTCAACAAGGCGGTTTGTTTGCTCTCTCTTCCCTTTTCTCTGGGTCTTAATTTTGATTGTATTTTTATCGCGCTCACCTTAACTATTTCTCTGATAATTTTGTTTGTTTATATTTCGGTCTCTCTCTCTTTCGTTTTCTATGCTTTCTTTATGTTTATCCGGTCCTTTCTTCATATTGGACATCAATCAGGGTTATCACTGTATCTATTGTTGACATTAATCCTAACTCCCGAATGGTCCAGGTCACATAGGCTGGTTTACTACTTCGCTGGACTCGGTCTCCTAGTCTTCTCCGATCTAGGTTTCTCCTCTTCGTTTGTATTAATTAAACTTGTTCCTAAGCAAAATTAACGGTATGGTCCATCAACTTAGTTCTCTTATCCCATGTGGGAAATGTCGCGCATTTTCTCCTCTGTGTTTTCCAATGTTAGTTTTTCTTCTTCTGACTCTCTTACAGGTTTACTTATGTGGACGTTTACTACAGTTGAGATTAAAATGGCCCCACATGGAATTTCTGTGATGGCTTCTTAAGTTTATTTCCAGTGATCCTTTAAGCAAGGTGACGTGTAATTTTCCTCTTCATTTTCCCGGTTATTGAATCGCGTTGATAGTTGAAACTTCCGAGAAACTCTTCCCGGTGTAATACAGTATATTCCTTTATGCTCTTGTTAAATTATAATTTTATTTTCTCTTATTATTGTAAAGAGAAAACGAATGGCCTCTCCGATAAACTTATCAATTAAATAATATATGTATGTATCGATACATATATATATATATACAATTATACTTCTCTTATCGTTATAATTACTGTTGTTATTATTACTATTAATTAGTACTAATACTATTATTGCAATTATTAGATTATCTTAATAATTTATTTATCTATTATACTATTGTTAATATTGCAATCATTATTCGTCTATTCTTTTTATATAATAAAAAAAAAACTATATATATATATATATATATATAAGCAATTATCTTCAATTGTTATTGCATAAAAGTGGCTCTCCACTTTATAACATAACAGCCAATCTCATGAAAATATTTCTTATTTCATTTGGTTAATTCATTTTCCATAAAGCAAACCCTAACCCCTTTTTTTTTCTTTTTGTTTATTTCCTTATGTGCAGGGCAGAAGGGTGGAGATGGCGGCGGCGCGGCCATGGCAGGGGTCGCAAGGGTGGCTGGTCGTGGCGGAGGGCGGGAAGTGGAGCTTGTGGCAGTGAAAATGCAGAGAGAGGGGAGTCTGGGCCGCGTGGTGGAGGTCTGGCAGGAGGTAGCGGCTCGCAGGCCGCGGAAGGAGGTCGGCCGCGGAGTATATGGAACGGCGGGGACGTGGTTTCCACCGCCGCGTTTTCTTTGTGTATAGTAACTTGGCGGGGGTGTGGGGAGGGGCGGTGCACCCACCCACATCCCACTACGTGGGGTGTGGGTGGGGGCTCCGCCCCTCCCCACACCCACAAGGGATATACGATGGGGTGGGAAGGTTTAAACCCTTCCCACTACCATTCTTTCATATGTTAATTGTGTGCTGTGTAACAGCGACGGCAGCGAATGTGTTTTCGCTTTCCTTTATTTATTTTTCGTTTATTTCTTTCTGGAAATACATTCTATGATATTAAATAATAAAATATATATATATATATATATCTATATATATATATTTATTTATTCCCCATTCTCTGGCTTATTTTATTCACAGAGAAATAACTAAAACAAATACAGTGATTTAAAGAAAATACATTATATGATATTAACATATTAAGATATATATATATATATATATATATATATATATATATATATATATATATATATATATATATATTCCCCATTCTCTGACTTATTTTATTCATAGAGAAATAACTACAACAAATACAGAGATTTAAATTTAACAATCTTATTCATAGGATTCTTTCACAGATCACTTTATGAGTACAGAGAAATGATAACAATAAAGATATTTTCTCTTGCAATTCACACTTTCATAAAATAAATGAACATCTCAAATACGGAGGACAACTATATTTTAATCTAATGTCATTTACATTCACCGCTTCTTCACGAATTTAAATTCGAAATGCAAAGATTGAATTAAACTTCTTTAATCTATCATTTTCAAACCCAGTTCCTCTAATGGCATCTAATACTTAGCATTATGAATACAGGGACTAAACATAACTTTCTTAAACTGCCATTTACAAATTAATTAAGAAATATATGAACAAATACAAAAATTAAACTTCATACAATTAGTGTTAAACGGGGAGTTTAGTAAAATAGATAGTTACACAAATGTATATTTTCTTTCCTTACTTCACTTTTACAAAATTCCAACTTAGCACATAATAATTTTAAATAGAAAAGGAAAAAAAATCATCACAATTGCATTGGCTCACAACTACTGACAACTACAATATCGAAGAGTTAACAAAATTCATAATCTAACTTTCACAATTTTGTCAAGATCAACATTCAATTTCACTACTTAACAACAGTTACTCAAAATATACATAATTGACAAGTTCATAACTAGCAAACACTAATGAAGGAAAGAATTTCTCTCTTTTCCCCAAAGAATAAATTTTTACAACTCCAGAGAGAGAGTCTCTCCACAATGAACTTAAACAGAATGCAGCACAATGAGCTAAACTCTTCCTACAGCAAGGATGAAATACAGTCCCCCTAAAACAGCACTCCTCCAAATCCAACCATGAGCTCCAAGAAGAAACCTGCGTATCAAAGACAAACAAAGAAGAAAACACCACTCATCTAGCTCTCCTCCCTTCCGTAGACCCGCAAGAGGGTCACCCCCGAGCTAGGGAGACCATACTCACACCTGGGTAACTCAAACACTCCACTTCACAACAGGGACAACAACAAACCCAAAGCACACAAACACCCGTGGTAAATTACACAACACGGAAACTCAACTATAGTGAGTTTCATAAGGGGCAGGAGAGTGGACACACTCGACTCCAGAGTGTCACCCTTACAGATATTTATCCAACACAATTTCTCTTGGCCTCAAACCAAGTATGATCACAAATTTTTTTAAAGAAATCTGTATTTGACTCTCAAGTCAAAGATACAGTCACAGATACATGCCCTCAAGGCTTTCAACATCCCAAAAGAAGGAAACAGGGATGCACCCGAGGAGGATCTCTCCTCCCCTACCCCAAACTTGATGAGCATTTCTCCCAAGTGGGAGAAGCTCTGTCAAACAACCCGACAACAAACCCCACAGAAAACACATTTAAAACACAAACAAATAATCATCTTTCACACACTTTACATACACATTCAGATATACGAAAGAAAGGTAAAAATCAAACCAACCTTACAAAGCCTTCCTGGAATGAAACTGTTGCAGAGCTCCATTGAGTTCTCTTCCAACCTTAGCCAACAACTCCCTCTCCCTTTCCTCACCTCCAAGCTAACTTTCCTCTTTTTGACAATAATAAAAACTCTCCCCAAAATTCAACTAACTCCCTCTCATCCCAAAATTGAAAACAAATAACCCAAATTCTTTTCAGTTTAGAGGAATGGGGAGGTGACACTTGTCACCTCCTCACCCTTCCCAAAACCACTATTCTGTCCTGGTGGCTTATGTCACTCACCCATCCCTAGAGTACTCCTTATCCCTCTCCTCATGTCATTTCTCTTACGCATGGGAAAAATAAAAGGAGTTAAAGGAGGAAAAGACAGGTGACCCATGCCTCTTCTTCCCTCCTTCACATGGATGGCCCCACAACACATGGGGGAATCTCACTAATGGAGAAGGTGACTTCAAGTCAATCCTTCAATAATGGATGGGTTTGTAGTCATCTCTTACCTTGGGGATTGAAGAGGGATGGGTTGGGTGTTGGTACAACCCATCATGTCCCCTCCATACCTCCAATTTTCGCCACTTAACTTCAGGGGGAAGTTAAGATGACTAGATGGAGGTTACTCAAGGGTTACCCATGCCAAATGGGCCCCTGGACCCATGGGGTATAACCCAGGGTCAACTTTAACCCATCCAGGACACCCATGGTCAAGGTAAAGCACATGAAAAGGCCTCAAAGATTTAAATAAAATAAAGAAATTCAAATTCAAACTTTTTACAACACAAATCATAAAATATTGTTACAAGAGGGTAACCAAACCCACTCGACCATACGAAAGACCACATTACAACATCACATCAAACACAGAAAGATCTTGGTTCCTCGTGGAACCAGATCGGCTTAACAGGGGATAACAATAACAAGGTGCGGAATGATCTCCGAAATCTGTGGTTCGATTAGTAAATCCTGCACACTAAATTACAAGATCAGTATCCACATATAATCATCATAGCCGAAGCAACTTATAAACATGCATTATCATGACATAGTTCCAATTAACATAAATGAAATCATATTATAATTTTCCAACATCACCTAATTAACTTTTCTGTAATGTAAACTTATCCAAACATCACCCAATTAGTTTTTCCGAAATCATAATAAAGTTTAATAGTTTGACAATTCCGGGAACTGCTATCCCACAAATATAAAAAGTAACAATAACAGTAATGTAAATAGTCATAACAACAGAAGTAAAAAGGGCGGTCCTCACAAAAGATCAACTGTTTTCTCAGAACAGAGCATACTAATAGTCTCAGACAACTAGCTAAAGGAGAAGTCCTGCGGAGCAATTCAAAACTTGTGGAGCTAAATGACACATAATTCAATGTTGTTTTGTTCTTGGTTGACCTTCCCTGAGATCTGCACACCATTCCATTCATTTGCAGAGGAGTTATACTCAATTAGGTCCGACCTACCCATGTACACACATTACAACTCTTCATTGGAGTTTGTGATCTTCCTTGGCCGACGCGGAGGAATCTTATGTTCCGGAGATGATATAAATTGATGTAATAGATGTCTAGGAAAGTAGTGAATTACATAGAGATAGTTGATAGTTTGAATTTCTTGCAAAGGAGCTTCAAATCTATATCTTGTACATATTCTGCAACTATGAAATCAAGCCTGTGAGCCCTATTGTAAGCTCGCATGTTGCCGACCAATTTGTATTTGAAATCTATGATATACTGAGATTGAATCTACATTTGCTTAATATCTTTGAGTTGTTTCCATTGTGTTTACTCTAGCTACACGGCCTAGAAAGTTCACTTTGTGGACCCTCCTAACCGTGACTGCACCAAGTGGTATCAAAGCGAAAGTTCAAACCTTTGGGAGCGAATTGATTGAAGTTGGTGAAGGAATTCTATAAGATCTTGTTGTGAATAGATCATCAAATCTAAGGCAAGTTACTTGTGTTGCAATCGATCGCCGATTGTGAGGCAATTGTCACCTTGTAGCTCAATCACCGAATTTGAGGCATTTACACTTGATCCTAGGCAGAATACCACTGAGGAGAATCCCTACTATTGGGATAATGGCTAGAAAAATGGATGAAATGATGGAAATGATGAAAACAATGCGAGTTCACTTGGATGCTATTGAAGAAGGTAGGAGAAGAGGACTTACACCTTGACCTAATGTTGAAAGTGATGATGATGAACAATTTCAATCCACTAATCAAAATGGTGAAACCCTAGGAGATGATGAAGAAGAAGAATTAGATCAAGTCAAGATGTTGTGAGCTATTTCAAAGATTGGGAAAAGACCTAGAGTTGATGTACCAAATTATACTGGCAATTTGAACCCGAAAGAATTGATTGACTAGAAAAATGACATGGAAGAATACTTTGAGTATGAAGAAATTGAAGATCCAGAGAAGGTGAAATTTGCAAAGACAAAGTTGAAAGGACATGCTTCTATATGGTGGAAAGAAGTCCAATTGGATAGAAATAGAAGAGGAAAAGAAAATATTACAAAGTGGGACAAAATGGTGACAAAATTGAAGAATCAATTTATACCTGCTGACTATGAGTTGGAACTGTTGAAGAGATTGCAAAACCTGAGACAAAAGGAGAAACCTGTGAAGGAGTACACTGAAGAATTTCATAAGATGATCATAAGGATAGGACATAGTGAAGTAAGCAAGGAAAAAGTGGCTAGATACATCAATCGACTGAGATTGAGCATTCAAGAAGAACTGAGTTTGGTGAGGATGACAACATTTGAAGAAGCGTATCAGTTTGCCTTGAAAGTGGAAGAGAAGTTAAACAACAGGCATGATCAGAGACAAAGAGGTAGAAGAGGTAAATTTCAAAAAGGTAGAACATTTTCCAGAGGAGAAAGATCATATGCGGAGCAAAACAGACAAGAGAACACATTCAAGAAGGAGGAAAGAGATAACAATACATACCAGAGAGATGACAGAACTTTCTACAACAGAGGAAACCCTAGTCCATACTGGAGTGAAGGATACAGAAGAGAAGGAAGAGGACCTAATAGGAAAACATTCAGAGGAACCTATTTTAGATGTGGAGGTGAAGGACATAGAGCATTTGAATGTAATCAAGGGAGTACACGCAAAAGAATAGAGAATAGTGGAAGAGAATCCTATATGGAAGAAGAACCTGCTGGATCACCTAATTCATTTGGTAAACATGAGAAAGGAGAATCACTTTTCATGAGGAGAGAACTATTTTAAGTAGAGACAAATGAGGTAACACCACAGAGGAAAAGTTTGTTCAGAACCAGATACAAATCAAGAGGTAAATGTTGTAAAGTTGTCATTGATAGTGGTAGTTTAGATAACATAGTTTCAGAGGAGATGGTGATTAAGTTGAAGTTGGAAAGATTGAAACACCCTAAGCCCTATCAGATAGCATGGATTCAGGATGATCATAAGGTACTGGTGACTGAACAATGTTTGGTAAAATTTCATATTGGATCTTATCATGATGAAGTACTGTGTGATATATTATGCCTATGGATGTATGTCATATCTTGTTGGTTAGACCTTGGCAGTATGATAGAAAAGATATACACGATGGGAGAAAGAATACATATACTATAACAGTAAATGGAAATAGAATTACTTTGATCCCTTTGGAAGATGATCCTAAGAGTGAAGTATGTGGAAATGCTAGAATCTGTTTGGTAGATGGAAGGAAATTTCTGGATGGTTTGAGACATGGGAATATGTGTTATGCTTTGATCCCTAAGAAGCCTAAAACATTGAAGGAAATTGAAGAATCACAACCTGAAGAGATAACTAAGTTACTGACAGAGTATGAAGACATCATACCAGATAATGTACCTGAACAATTGCCACTAATTAGTAGTATCAGTCATCACATGGACCTTATACCTGGAGCTAGTTTGCCTAACAAAGCAACACATAGAATGACATTGGTAGAGAATGAAGAATTGAATAGACAGATACATGAGTTATTGAGGAAAGGCTTGATCAGAGAAATTTTGAGTCCTTGTGTAGTACCTGCAATGATAGCACTGAAGAAGGATGGAGAATGGATAATGTTTACAAACCCTAGAGCAATAAACAAAATCATAGTTAAGTACATATTTCCTTTACCTAGGATGGATGATATCATGGATTGTTTGAGTGGAGCAAAATATTTTACAAAGATAGACTTGAAGAGTGGATACCATCAAATCAGAATCAGAGAAGGCGATGAATGGAAGATTGCTTTTAAGACAAATGAAGGATTGTATGAGTGGTTAGTGATGCCTTTTGGATTGACAATTGCACCAAGTACTTTCATGAGGTTGATGAATGAAGTTTTGAAGAAATTCTTGGGTAAGTTTGTTATCATATACTTGGATGATATTTTGATTTTCAGTAAGACAAAAGAAGAACATCCGTGGCACTTGAGACAAGTATTGCAGAGACTGAGAGAAGATAAATTACTGATAAACATCAAGAAGTGTAGTTTCATGAATAATTAGTATACTTGGGATTTTTTATTTCTGTGGAAGGATTAAAGATGGACCTTGAGAAAGTAAGAGCAATTGTTGAATGACCTACACCGAAGAGCATTGGAGAAGTCAGATCATTTCATGGATTATTTAGTTTCTATAGGAAGTTCATCATAAATTTCAGTTCAGTATGTAACCCTATGATAGAGATAATGAGAGGTGACAGAAAGGACTTTAAATGGATATTAGGAGTAGATAAAAGTTTTGAATTGTTGAAGCAGAAAGTAACAAAGCAACCTATGTTGGCATTACCAGATTTCAATAAGGTATTTCAAGTAGATTGTGATGCAAGTGGGAATGCAATAGGAGCAATATTAATTTAAGAAGGTAGACCTGTAGCATATTTTAGTGAGAAGTTGAATGATGCAAGGAGAAGATATTTAGTTTATGATCAGGAGTTCTATGACATAATTCAAGCCTTGAAGAAGTGGAGACATTACTTGTTGCCTAAGGAGTTTGTGTTGTATACAGATCATCAAGCTTTGCAATATTTGAACAGTCAAGGAAAGTTGAGTCAGAGACATATGAGATGGGTAGAGTTCATGCAGAGTTATACTTTTGTATTGAAGTATAGGAGTAGAAAATCAAACAAATTTGCAGATGCACTAAGCAAGAGAAGGAACTTGTTGACAGAGATGAGGGTTGAAGTGTTGAGATTTGAAGAATTGAAGAACATTTATGAAAAAGATCTTGATTTTGTAGAACCTTGGAAAGCATGTAAGGAACCTGTTGTGACGGATAGGAGTAAGTGGTTGGATTATTTTATCCAGGAAGATATGTTGTTCAGAGGAAATCAGTTATGTATACCTAGGAGTTCAATGAGAGACTGTTTGATTAAGGAGAATCATAGTGGTGGATTGGTGGGACATTTGGGCATTGATAAGACAGTGGCTTTGGTGAGTGAAAATTACTTTTGGCCTCAGATGCATAAGGATGTTAGGAAATTTGTACAGAGTTGTAGAGTTTATCAAGTTGCAAAAGGGAGTAGTCAAAATACTGGATTGTATAAATCTTTGACAGTATTGGAGAGACCTTGGGAAGACATAAGTATGGATTTCATAATGGGATTGCCAAAGACATGGAGAGGACATGATTCAATATTTGTAGTGGTGGACATATTTTCAAAGATGGCACATTTCATACCTTAAGAAGACAACTGATGCAGAGCATGTGGCTGACCTATTTTTCAAGGAGATTGTGAGATTGCATGGATTACCTAAGAGCATAATTTTAGATAGAGATACAAGATTTCTAGGATACTTTTGGAAGACACTTTGGAAGAAGATGAAGACATATTTGAAGTTCAGTTCAGCATTTCATCCACAGATTAATGGACAGACAGAGGTAGTAAATAGGAGTTTGGGAAACTTGTTGAGATGTTTGGTTGGAGAGAAGGCAGGAAATTAGGATTTGATTCTATCACAAGCAAAGTTTGCATACAATAATTCAATGAATAGGAGTATCAAAAGAACACCATTTGAGGTTGTGACAGGAACTAACCCTAGAGGAGTAGCAG
Source organism: Cunninghamia lanceolata (assembly GCA_027924645.1). NCBI lineage: Eukaryota > Viridiplantae > Streptophyta > Pinopsida > Cupressales > Cupressaceae > Cunninghamia > Cunninghamia lanceolata. The sequence goes on from BSBN01000948.1 coordinate 1,528,291, forward strand.
AATTGAAAGATATCAGTATGGAAGAAAAGAGGAGCACAGAAGTAGAATAATTTGCAGATCACATGGAGATAGTGCATAATTAGGTTAAGAAGCATTTGGAGGAGATGAATAGTAAGTATAAGGAACAAGCAAATGAGAAGAGAAGACACAAAAAAATCTCAGTGTGAGATGAAGTGATGGTATACTTGAGAAAAGAAAGATTTCCAGTTGGGACGTATAACAAGTTGAAGATGAAGAAGTTTCGACCATGTAGGTTACTCAAAAAGTTTGATTCAAGAAATGCATATGAAGAAGAGTTACCAGAGACATTGGGTATATCACCTACTTTCAACATTACAGACCTATACCAGTATCATGAAGCAAAGTTCAGTGACAACATAGAAGAAGACATGAAGAAATAGTTTCCACAACAAGCACCGGAGTAGATTGAGGACATTGTGGACAGCAGAGTTGGATGCAGCACCAAAGGAAGACAATACAAAGAATATCTTGTGAAGTGGAAAGGCAGACTAGAAGAAGACTCATCTTGGATTACTTAGGTTGAGGTGGACCGCCTTGGTTTTCCTCTAGCCCCAACAAAGTGAGGGACTCACTTTTTCAATAACCTTGGATGTCTGATGTAGGAGCATCATTGGTTCAAGAGCAATCTTGCATCAACCAAAAACATTTGCATTTCATTTTGTTTCTTTTCTTTTTCCAGTTCAGTTCAGTCAATAGCAATTTCTATATTTTGGTCCGCATTCTACTGCAGTTTCATTTCAGACCTTGCGGAGTTGGACTTAGCATCTAGACACCTTTAAGAACATCATATCCAAATCTTAGATCATTTGGATCATGTATCGATAAGATATCACTATCAGAAGATCGACTGTTTTCTCAGAACATAGTATCCTGACAGTCTCAGACAACTAGCTAAAGGAGAAGACCTGCAAAGTAATACATGACTTGTAGAGATAAATGACACATCATTCAATGTTGTTTGGTTTGTGGCTGACCTTCCCTAAGATCCGCACACCATTCCATTCATTTTCGGAGGAGTTCTACTCAATTAGGTCCGACCTATCCGTGTACACAAGTTACAGCTCTTCATCAGAGTTTGTGACCTTCCTTGGCCAATGTGGAGGAATCTTATGTTCCGTAGATGATATAAATTGATGTAATAGATGTCTAGGAAAGTAGTGAATTACATAGAGATAGTTGATAGTTTGAATTTCTTGTGAAGGAGCTTCAAAGCTATATCTTGTGCATATTCTGCAACTGTGAAATCAGGCCTATGAGCCCTATTGTAAGCCCGCATGTTGCCGACCAATTTGTATTTGAAATCTATGATATACTAAATGACTGAATCTACATTTACTTCATATCTTTGAGTTGTTTTCATTGTGTTTACTCTAGCTGCATGGCCTGGATAGTTCACTTTGTGGACCCTCCTAACTGTGACTGCACCATCTTCACATGTCAAATATTCAGTGAGTACTCTAGGATTGTATCACAATTTACATTTCACTATCTTATCAAAGGTTATGAAACAAGATTTTCAACAAGTAGTTTAGTCATATCTTTATGTCAGCAAGAATTTTGGCATAGCAGTATGAACCACACATATCAAATGGGGCATGTTATTTAGGTATGTGATGTGGTCCTTGAAGATTTCATCCTTAATCTCTCCATCACTACATCCTCATCTTTTCCATCATGAATCCTTCAACCCTCCATGTCATGAACCTCACATCCATTCCATCCAATCCACCCTTCATCTTTGTCCCTAGAATTGGTTTTCCCTTATCAATAGTTACAAATGATTGTTGCAATTCCAAGTAATCCTAAGTAGTCCAATGGAAATCCATGCAAAAATATCATGTAGCAGAATGCAATAGTCACAAGCAACCCATCCAAATTTCACACAATCCATCCTATCTTTCATCTTAGTGCAGTTCGTACACATCCAAATAGAAAGAATCCATCATTTTTGTCCCCAGTCTTGCTAAAATACAACCTTGTTCACTTTTAAATCAAATCATCACATCATTATATCAGGATGTATCATTCCCATTCCTTACGTTGTTCTCATGATATATCATTCCCAAATCAATAACACTATCATCATCATCTAAATCTAGTTTTTAAATTGATCAGGGACAACATCTTGTTTGTCTTTTCTTTTCCTTATTTGTGCATGCATGATTGCTTGTGTGTTTCTTATTTTTCTTGCATTTGTGATTCAATCGTTGGGGCACTTTATGGCAACAACATCATGATATTTCATATCATGATGCCATATGTCATCTGCCTACTTGGGTGTTTTCATCGTACATCACATGACAATCGTGTCATCATAGTTTTTCCATATCATGGTGCATATTGTCATATACTATAATAAATCAAGTTGCTCAATCATTTGAAATTTATGCAAGCTTCACAACATTCTTCATCCCATCATTCACATTCATTTTTTATTCAAAATTTCTTCTTCACTAACTATTCATAACTAACATTCATTTCTCACTTCAAAAAACTCCAAAGGTTAGGGACAACATGAGGAAAGAATTTTGGCTTTGGAATTGGAGCTCAAAAAATGAAAGTCAATGTTGGAGAAATTAAAAGTATAAATGAGAAGATCAACAAGCAAAGTTCCAAAGATGCAAAGGAAAAGAAGGCTACTGCACGCACAGGTCCTCATACTAGGACTAGGAGCACAAAGAAATAAATCAACGAAGGGAACAAAAAATCCCAAGATCTCCAAAGCCTAGAGGATGATATGGAAGACCTTAAAGCTACTAATACCCTAAGGATCTACAATCTACTTTGTTTGTTGATTTATTTCTACTATATTTTGCTTCTGTTGTTTGTTTAGGATTTTGTTGTGGGTCAATCGTGGTTTCGCTAATGTTTTACTGAAGTAAATGGTTTTCAAGGTCCCTTCAAAACCTATTCTTACCCCTTTTAATAAAAAACATTTGATGCAGGAGCATCCCTGGTTCAAGAGTAATCTTGCATCAACCAAAAACATTTGCATTTCAGTTGCTTGCAGTTTGTTTGTTTTCATCTTCTAGTTCAATTCAAGCAGTTCAATCAATAATAGTTTTCATCTTGTGGTCTATTTTTGGCAATTCACACCTTGCAGATCTAGACTTAGCATCTACATCATATAAAGAATTTAGAGCATTTGGATTAGTCACTAGAAAGATATCGCTATCAGAAGCTGACTATTTTCTCATAGCAAAGCATTCTAATAGTTCCTGATAACCAGCTGAAGGAGAAGGCTTGCAGATCATTCCTTGACTTGCAGATCTCACTGACACATCATTAAATGTTCTTTGGTTGGTGGCCGACCTTCCCCAAGGGTCTGCACATTGTTCCATTCATTTGAGGAAGTGTTTTATGCATTTAGGTCCAACCTATCTATGAACACATTACAGCTCTTCATTGGAGTTTGTGACCTTCCTTGGCTAACACAGAGGAATCTATTGGTCCGTAAATGATATATAAAGATGTAATAGATCCTTAGGAAAGTAGCTATTCACATAAAAAAGATTTGATAGTCTAGATTTGAGAGAAGGAGCCTCAAAGCTTTATCTTGCGCATGTATGTAATCAGGCCTGTAAGCCCTAATTGTAAGTCCGCATGCTGCTGGCGGATCTCTATTTTGAATTCTTTTATATATTGAAAGACTGAATCTGCATTTGTTCCATTTCTTTGAGAGTTGTTTCTGTTGTGTTTACTCTTGCTGCAAGGTCCGGACAGTTCATTCTAGGAACCCTCCTACCGTGACTGCACCAACATTCATTCTCACTTCCACCCAGCACATTTGATATTAAACCATCCATTCTAGCCTAAGTTCTTCCATTTTATTTTGAGTGTTCATTCATCTCTTTCATCCCTTCATGCCCTTTCAAGGGGGCACCTATCCAACTATCATGCCACTTGAGGCATCCTCCTACATCCATTCTCACTTATTTTGTTTTCTTTGAAAAGATACTACTTCTTTTAGTTGCAACTCCCTTTCAAAGAGGGGCAAATGTAGATACTTAGACTTCACCACCTTAATTCTATCATAATCATCTTATTCTTACCTTGTCAACTAATTCATTAGTCATTTTATTGTCATCGTATTAAGTAATCATCTAGTCAACTTGTGAATTTCATCATGCTAATTCACCTCATTGATTAATTAATTACATTACAAGGTAAGTGCATGGAAAAGGGGGTCAAAAGTGGCCACTTTTTTCTTGAAATTAGTTAAACCTAAACTTGGACAATTAATTCAAGATGCATACACTCAAAATTTAGAAATATGACAATAACAAGAATTGTAGTACTCTAAATTTAGTTTCTAAACTATTAAGGTTTTTAAAAATGGTTAAGATTAAGAGGGTGAAATATTGCAAGCACACAAAAGTGTTCCTGCTTTTATCACTGAAATATAACATAGTGTCTGGTGTGCACCCCCCTTTTTTTATTGCATTTGGTATTTTTAAAAACTGATTGGTAGAAATATAGCTAATAATGAGTACTACAAGTTGTGTTTTTTTTTTAATATTTTTTCATTGAATATATTTCTTTTTATGATTTTTGAAAGTGGATACATCATGAAAATTGCATCACTGGGCGTATGTATCACATAACTTGCACAAAAATAATCAAAAATGTAATTTTTTTGAATGTGTATAGAATGAAGCATAGAACAATAATTTTTTTTTTTTCAAATCTGGATAAGTGGATCAAAAATTATAAAGAAAAATTGAAATACATATATTTGAGGAATGCAAAGACACTATTAAAAGAAAATAAAAATAAATACCTTAACCTATTCAAAATACTAAAAAAATTATATGGTTAGAGAGCTAAGAATTTTATTGTCATTTTGGTGGTGGTCACTTGAATTTTTTTTGTAAAACACATAAAGCTAATGATGATGAAGTTCAAATTCATTATTTTATGTTGAAAACATGTATTTTGGAGGGAAAGGGGAAGTCCAACCCTTAGGCTTGGAAATCCAAGCCTAATGGGTGGGGTTTTTTAAATTTTAAATTTAGGAATAAAAACGTGTATGTGTTACATGTTATGTTTTCAATACAAAACATAACACAAGTGCACTATGTTTTGTATTGTTTATAATAAGCAATACAAAGCATAATGTGAGATAAACAATACAAAGCATAACGCACTCGCGTTATGCTTATAATTATTATTTATAAATAATACAAAGCATAATGCGTATATATTGAAAACATAACGCGTACACACTATAACGTGTACATGCTATGGCTTGGATCTAATCCAAGCCATAACACATATGTTTTATATTGCGTACGCGTTATGGATTGTACATCTTATATATAACATGTATGCATTTTGCCCAAAATTTTCATTTTGGCCACTAAATTGTGTGCCATCTTGGTGCACTTACCCTACATTAATTAATTAATCCTATTCCCCCTAATATTACCCCAGGTTTAATTTGTTGATTAATTATTATTAATTAATTAATTTGCTTCTTAATTAATTCATGTACACAATCATTTAAAATAACTAAATAATTATAATTATCGTCACCCACATTTCACTCCATGTCAATTTAGTCAATCCCACATTTCACTTATCAATCAAATTAGTTAACTAATAATTTAATTTAGTCAACTGTAAATCAAGTTAGTTGACTAAGCAATCAATTTAGGTGACTAATCAATCAAAGGAATTAACTAGTCAATTAGGTTAGTTAACAAGTCAATCAATTGAGTTAACTAGTCAATCAAACTAGTTAACTCTAAATCAAGTCTCTAATCCTCAAGATTGATCAAATCAATCTTAACCATTCATAGCTTCATCCTAAAAATATATAAAATCATCATTCCTTTCACAAATTCATCCCTCTCTAGTCTAAGAACATAATCAATGATAATCCTTTGTCCATCTCTAATTATTCAAAGATTGCACACATTATTGAGCATCCATAATCCGTCATTAAAGTGTGGGCAAATCCATTACAAGCTTGATCAGATGTTTGTCTATTTTTTTTAGAGTAGAAATTACATTATTGTTTATTTAAATTTCATTTGTCACTCTAAAAATAAAATGTGAATATAGTCATATTCAAACATTTTATTGATCTATATATAGATTCAAAGATTGTCCTGAATTGTAGTAAGAAGAGAATATGTTTATATCTTACATTACCTTAAGTCGCAGACAAGTCTTCATTTACTCTCACTTACATGTACATCTCTATACATGTGACCTTATCCTTGCCTTGTTTGCACCAATTCCCTCGTATTCCTCTCATTTATTAGCTCATACTTCCACATATCCATTCTTAATCCCAAGATGTTACTTTCCTTTTCTTGGGTTACTTTTGTGACACACATGAGCCATCTCTCACAACGTAGATCTAACTTAAAATTTATTTTTTTAAAATTCAAATTTGATGATTTCCACCCTTTCCCACTAGCTGTTGGGAGTGAAATTTGTACATATTTGTGTAAAAATTTGTTATGTCTTTGTTTTTAAAGACATTCATTTGAGAATTAATTCATATCTAGAAAATTATTGAAAAATCCTCTACATTAAAGAGAAAATTCATTTTAGGAACACTTTGTTTGGAGCATTAAAAAGAATCTAATCTACATCAAATTATTTACGACACCTGCATACCTTATTATTGTTTGCCAACATTCACTAAATGATGTAAACCAATAAAATAGGGGGTTAACTCAGGGAACATGAGTCCTTAGAATTCAAAAAAAAATCGTAGTTATTTCTAAATAATGTTAGTCCCCACACACAAGTAGAGAACAAAGATCAAGGCGAATTAGGTTGCAAGAGTGCACATTCATTCAAATTAGATTAATATATTATAGAACAAATCTACACGATCCATGGCATGCATGATCAATCAAGCGTAGTGTGGATATGATCTACACAAAAATTATAGATTGTTACAATTTCAAGATATTTTTTAGACATAGAACGTTTATTTTTAAAACCAAAGTGAATGAAATCTGTGTAATATGAAGCTAAATTCTTCATCATAGTTTTTATATATAAATACCTCATTCTCTTACATTTAATTATTCTAATATTCAACTAACTCGAGTATTTAAATTAATTGTATATTTATTAGTAACATTTATTTAATTAGTATAAATATAAAAAAAAAAGATATTTTTTTATTTTCAAAAATAAATGTATTTTATTTTAATTTACATATTATAAATTCTTAAATCCTAAAGTATTTTTAAGGAATAAATCCCACATTTACCAATTAAAAATAAAAGTCAGATTTCCTTATTTAAAAATAGAAATAAAAGTCTTTAAGGTAGTCTCAAATTATTTTTGAGGGATAATTAAATTCCAACTTGCAAAAACCTAAAGCATAGAACATGGGACTATCTAATAAAAACAAACAAAATAATGCTAATGTCCTTTTCATCATATTATTTCTACAATAATTAGGCACAAGAATAATAAATAAATAAATTGCATCTTTTGAAAGCTCAAGTGATGATGATCTTTTTTGTTCTTTGATTTCGTTGAAATTGCATCTTAGCTTTATTCTATGTAAACATTATTTTAAATCATTAGCTTTATTCCATGGAATTTAAAAAATAATATTCACATACGAGAAAGAGAAGAATATATACATGGTTTAGCTTTGTTCTTCAATTTAAGGTGATTAATGATGGATAATTTGTTGTGGAATTCACTTGATGATCGGAATTTAATTTTTACTATAGAATCAACTAGATGAGGCCATGCTTGTGGATTTGTTAAGGGTGTTTTGTCTTGTATGAAATTAGTTATTATACGTAATATGTGTGTGCATGCAAGTGTACTTCTATTTTAGATAGGTAGTGTTGAGTAGTATATAGGAGAACCACTAGTGTGTAGATGGAAGACTTAGAGTTTCTCATCATCTCCCTTTAAGATTTTGACACCCTATTATTATTGGCCAAGTATGTTTAAGAATGCACATGAATAGGTAGCCAAATATGAAGCTTGTCAACAGTTTGTAGGGAAACCTAGGTTTATTACCTTGCCTCTAAGACTAGTGATTATTAAAGAACCTTTTCAGCAATGGGCTTAGATTTCATCAAGGCACTCAACCCGCATTCGAGTTTTGGCCATACTCACGTACTGATAACAATGGATTATATTACTAAATGAGCTGAAGCCATACCACTTTTGAAGTTGTATGCAATTTTATCAAGGAGAACATCTTGGTTAGGGTTAGTGTCTGTAAGAATATTGTAATTGGCAATGCATCTAATTTTTCATCATCACAGATAACCATGTATTGCTATAACTATGGCATAACATTATCGCACTCGTCGAATTACCAGATGTTGTCATAACGCTCTTTTTTGGAATAAAATATGATCATTTAATTTTATTAAGAACTTAATTTAAACATCTAAATATGTTTGTTTTATTTACATTTTGTATTTATATTTTTATTTCTATATTTAATGTCAGCCATGTTCTGATTTTTAGGTATGTAGTCATGGCATGAGACTTTGTGCCCTATCATCTTTGTGGAACACCTCTTGACATAATTCGTAAAAAAAATATTTTATTCAATTGAATACAAATTTAAATCATATTCCTAATTAATTGGAGTAAATAGTAAAGAAAAATTAAATTATATTCCATAATAGAAATTAAAATAAATTAATCTAAATAAGCAAGTTCTATTTTGAAAATAAATAAATAATTATTGTAATAAATATTTTAATTTTTGTTTATTCATTTACAATTTTCATAACTTAAAAGCTCTCTTAAAAAGTTCTTGGGTTATGCATTTGTTTCAAATTTCTAACAAGAATCAGAGGCAACGCAAATCCTATAAAGAGTCCATCAAAGCACTAGAAATAGATACTCAACATGCAAATACATTGTAAGTTTCAATAGTAGCCCCAATTGTCACACATAAGTGTTGTCTTAACACAATTACAACTTTATCAATTCCTAGGCTTTAAAAGAATAATTAGGGAAAGTTTTGTTCTTTGGTTTTTACATTTTTATTTAAGGCATGAGGTTGCGGTTTTCCATACAAACCATAATAGGCTTGGACGATATGGGGAATTTGCTTGTTATAAAAATGTGTATAAGTGTAAGTAAACCTTTATAAACAAGCTATTCTATGCATAACCTATTCAATTTACAAACACAAACAAAACCAACATTGAGCAAAGTACTAGCAAAGTTAACAAAAGCATAAAAGATCTCACCAACACCAATCCTTGTTGTACCTAAATGGTGGTTGTGCTCACATGGATTATTGTTGTTAAGAGGGTATGTTAAGTTCTCAAATTGATAGCATAACATTACATTCAAGAGTTGATTGAAAATGGCTTGTGAGGAGTCCAATTTATAGATTTTTGGATGGGTTGACGAAGGGGTAGAATTGATTAAAGAGATCAATGGTTGAGGATGCTTGAGAGGATTAGAGGCATGAGGGACCTCCAAGTGACACCTTGTGGTAGGTGCACAAGTGGAGGTCCAAGATTTCATGGGAATCAATGGTGGAGGATTGTCTTGAAGAAAATGGATGGTGGAGATCCAAAAAATACATTTTTGAAGTGATGTGCAAATCCTTGCTCATGCCTAGGTATGAATCATGTATAAATCAAGGTCATACCTTTGACCCATGTACACTTTAGGAACTTGTGCAAGATTTACCTTGATTAATAATGCTTTAGAATGTATAAATTATTAGGAAGGTTAATGATTGGACTTAGTCAACTAATGATTGATAGATAAATAAGAATTAAATAAATAGCTATATGTATTTAATTTTTGGAATGGGGATGATGGACCTAGTTAAATAAATATTTGAATATATTTAACTAAGGTTGGACTATAAACGAAGGATTGATTGATTAAATATTTTTTCCTGTTTTATTTAATTAATGTTGGAGGAATAGTCAATTTATTAATTAAATACTAATAAAAAAATTTAATTAATGGAAGAAAATTAGAATAATTAATTAAATAAATAAGATTTAATTAATTAATTATAGAAGAATGATCAAGGGATGACCAGGTGATAACAGATATGATGTGAGATTATTTCAGGTGTCTACATTTTTCCCCTCTTTGAAATAGCGTTAAAATAATATTGTTTCAAAGAAAAATAAAATATAGCACTTTCTGAAGAGGAAGAGGTGAGAAGTGATCCAAAATGATAAATTAGGATGGAGGGATGATACCCCCTCAAGAGGTCATGCAAGATAAAAGAGCATGGATGAGCTCTTGAAAGGAGAAATGAATAGAAAATTATGATAGAGGAGGAAAAATGAGGAGCAATAGAAGAACGGGCAAAAAAGGCCTAAAAATGAAGATATGGGGTGAAAATGAGTGAAGAGGGGTGAAAATTTTGATCAATGGGGAAATTACGGTTGGGGGTGTATAAATAGAACTAAGGAGTGAAAATAATTCATTTTCACTCTCATCCTTTGAAGAATTGGAGCTTAGTAGAGCAAAGAGTGTGGAGAAGATGGAGAATGTCCTAGTCCATGAGCATCGGGTAGAGTGAATTTAGATGTACAAGTGGTCAGTGGGTGCAAGGGCACTGGTATGTATGGTCTCTCCTAGATTCAGGTCAATTTTTAGGTCATTTATTGATAATTAGGAGGGGGAAGAATGCAAGTATGCTCATGCTAGTAAAAGAAAGTCATGATTTAGCACATGAGTAGCATGAATTAGTATGTGTGTAGCATGAATTAGTGTGTGTGGCATGGATTGGCACATGCAAGGCATTTTGGCACGTGCATGCGATGAAGCAACACATGCATCAAAAAGTGGCATATGCATTAAAAACTATTTGAATTCACCATTTAGTGCATCTGTCATGGATTAGCACATGGGTAGGGTGTTTTGGCATGTGTGTCACAAAGTGGTGTAGGTATGGAAAAGCAATGTGTGCCTAAAAAAGTGGCACATGCATCTAGGATAACATGTCAGCAAAGATCTAACATGGATTCTGGTTGGATGTAAAAGTGACTACTACCCCTGGTGGCACATGAGAGGAGGTTGAGGGTGCTTCACCTTATAGTGCATTAGGAGAAGCATGACTAGGAGTATCTAGCCCATCATGTAGATGTTAATGGTCAGAGCTCATAGGACCATACTGATAGTGGAGAGGTGGCATAGTGAGAGGTGCAGGTATGGAAAAGCAATGCGTGCCTAAAAAAGTGGCACATGCATCTAGGATAGCATGTCAGCAAGGATCTAACATGGATCCTGGTTGGATGCAAAAGTGACTACTACCCCTGGTGGCACATGAGAGGAGGTTGAGGGTGCTTCACCTTATAGTGCAATAGGAGAAGCATGACTGGGAGTATCTAGCCCATCATGCAGATGTTAATGGTCAGAGCTCATAGGACCATACTGATAGTGGAGAGGTGGCATAGTGAGATGAGTACATTTCACCTTCCAATAGATGAGATCATATTCACACTAGAGGATGTGTGGCATATAATGAGGATTTTGATTAGAGGGTGATGAGTATAATATAGGGCTTGGGCTCTAGACACAACACTACTTCAGTTATTTGGTAGGGAAGATCTATCAAGTCAAGGACTATCATTGGACCTAGATGCCTGCGAGGGGATGGTGGAGGAGTTACCACTTTTCATGGTTGATCTTGTTATATGCATAGTGCTACCTGACAAGATCAAGTGATTCTTCTTGATCGGCTTGTCAAAATGTGTTAGTGATATATGCATTAATGAGCATATTTTTGCATAGGAGGTTGTATGCTAGAATATCTATACAGATATATTTACACCTCATCACATATGAGAGTGGGAGGAGCATAGTGTCAATGACACTACTTTAGATTTGGGCATGGGAACATATCATAGTTCTTCAACTCATAGGTGATAGGGATGAGTAGTAGTCAAGGGAACCATATGTATTTTTCTAGGGAGGGAGGAAGAGGTACTACCATGTGGGGGATTAGTTGTCTTGGAAATGTGTTCTAGATGAGATGGAGGGGGTCATCTAGAGACCCTACTTGGAGTTTGAGGCCTAGGAAGAGGATGCATGGGTGATGTTGTTTGTGTGGACTCTTGTGTACATTATAGGGCACCATCACCTTATCATTTAGATATACAGATCGAAAAGGGTGTTGCAACAATTCAAGATTTAATAGGGGGTCCCTACAAAGGACATATATGTTTTTGCATAGAGATCCCATGAGGAGGATAGATGGGGACCTCAGATTTACTCAATACTGGAAAGGCTGGAATGGTTACAATTAGTAGGGGTGCCTTGGAATCTAAGACTAGGAGTGATAGATGTAGGGGTGACCCATGACTATAGGGTATGATAGGAGTAGAGGAGGCCACTAAAATTAACAATTCCATGATAGGTAGATGACAAGGCATGGACTAGGATATTAGTGGTGGTGGCCTAAAGGGGATGCCACTGATAACAGAGGAGAGGATAGAGGTAGAGAGTGGCACCACCTATCCAGCTAATAGTGTAGGTACTGCAACAAGGACCTCCTCAAGGAGGAGGTCGATAAGTTGGATAGGAGGAGATGGAGATTAATGCTCTCAAGATGCACAATCTATAGGTAGAGGGACAGGGGCATGACGAGGTAGATGATCTATGCATGAGTCTATGTACAACATTGTTAGAGAGTGATGCGCTATAGATAGAGAGAGATCAAGCTAGCACTAAGTGAGATACCATGTGGTCTAATAGGGATGGCTTGGTGATTGAGAGGGATGGTCTATATGCATCGCTATAGAGGGCTCAAGCTAATGTACATAAGTTGAACAGGAGCATGATCATGTACATGCACCAATGAGTGCAACAGAGTTGAGTCAGATGGTGGAAAATGCAAGTAGAGTGGTAGTATAGGTAGCATGAGATAGGAGATAGGTGATGTATTATCATTCTCTCTATGAGTAGGTAGTGCCAGCAAATTAGAGGGAACCCGCCAATGTTGAGCATACAATGAGCAGATCAGTCATGTTTGGTAGATCAAGTTTAGTGGGAATGCAACCACCTCCTTTGTCCCCACTTAAAGGAGTAAGAGCTCCATTAGGGTCACAAAAAAATAACATCAGTCAAGCATAATTGGGCTATGGCCCCATTTTTTATGTACTTTGATCATGTTTAAATATTTGATGTATTATTTTGAGATGTATAGATATTTGATATATTCTCTACAAAGCTTGATGTACCCCATTTTTTATGATATATGATGATACATTTATGTTATTATATGTTTTGATTTTTCTGATGTGTATGATGTGATTTTATTTATGTGATGATCATGGATGCATATATGTGATGATTATGTGGTTTTATTTATGGATGTACATGTGATGGATGATTTGATATATGACATTTGTATTGATGTGTATTGATGTATGGATGATGCGTATATTTGATTTGATTTATATGATGTGATGATGTTAACAGATAATAAAAATTGGTGTAATGTATGTATAAAACACACATATATGTGATATTATGATGGATGCATAGATTAGATGATATAGATTTTGATAGAGATGTGATGTATAGATGACATGATTTTGATATGATGATGGATGCATGATTTTAAAATGATTATGAAATGATGATGTATGCATGATTAGATGCTAGTGATAATTATGGATGATGTAATGAATGCATAATATTTTTATTCATGGCATAACTATATAGCAAAAAATGATGAATGATAGAGAATGATGATGCTAGATAGAAGAAAATGATGATGAATGTTAATCAAATAGTTGACTAATCAGAATAATTAATCAACTAATCATTTTCACATTTTACACCATGATTAATCAAGGCTAATGGACATGAGTGGCAATGGATAGTGGATAATAATCGATAGTGGGTGGATAATGGATATTTTGATGAGTGGGTTGTTCTTGAATGTAGGTATTATTCTAATGTGTAGTGAGCACTTATTTTGATATAGCACGAGATGTTATGAACCAAGGTATAAAGACCAAGGTGACAATGCATCCCATGCATAGGACTAACTCACGAGTAGCAAACAAAGGATTCCTTAGTATCACAAGGCATTTCATGACATTGGTGGGTACTGTGATGAAACAACCAACAAGCATATATGGGTTCAAAAGTTTAATTCTATAGATTTAACCATTATTATCATGAACAAAATAGAGTTCTTAGATTGTTATCAAACCATGGTATATAACTCTCTCTCTTCACATATCTATAAATTAGTGTATATCAGATTGGGAGGGGTTGGCTAATCTTATTGAAATGGATCAAACACCTTGAGTTACATGAGCAATGATTTAATACTAATTATATATTCATATGGGAACACTCATATCTTATGCCTATGGTTTCCATATAGATTTTATGTGATTGTTTGCATGTATCCTATTTGTATCTTATCACAATGAATAATAATGAATTCAATGTAATGTTTGTTCAGAGGATTGCAAGATGGTTGTTTCTCATTAGAGCTCTATCTAGTGTCATAGTGTACTAGCTTCTTCTACTTGTAGTCTTGGTTAGAGTTGACAAGGTGTGTTTGGTTGTTGTTAGGTTTTTATTTATGATAGGCCTTAATATAGGTGTATCATGTGATCCCCTACACAAAGGGGAGGCCTGAGATCACTAACTAAAGAAAAAAATTCATTGTTCAAATGCACCCATGTGTGAAGGTTGGTTAAAATATATTTTGGAGTAAGAGGGCATTATAGACACTAGTGTTTTTAAACCCAAGCCTCGCTTTTAGAGGACTTAAAATAAATTTGGGGATGGTGATAATGTTAGTCTGCAATGATAATGTGTATATGTAGCATATAGGCACAGTGACTTGTAGGGTTTGATGTAGTGTTAGGTTATGGAGGATGAGGCAGTTAAAGTTTATAGGAAGAAGTTTGATTCCTTAGCCATGAAATGCGAATTCTAATGTATTTATATTATTATTTGAGGATGGTAATCAAACACATGTTTATGTCTCATCATAAAGGATTTTTGGAGGTGGTGAGCAATTATACTCTTTCACATTTTGAAAATGATCACTATTCCCACTTAGTGAGGAGTGCATAATTAATTGAAGTCATTCTCCTTAATGGTTTGGAGAAGTTTGTAATGTTTTTGTCAATGTAGGTGAAGGTGATACTAGCGTTTTGGAAATGGAGTACCAAACAGGGTTTATGATATATGGAGTTAGAGCACTAGTGATGTGGGTGTCTCTCAATGGGGAGTTTTAGAGTTGCAATACAATGGTGGTGGTTTTGGTTGTTCTTGGTTACACAATAGTACTTAAGGTGGTGTCTAGTTTATGTGTTTTTTTCTCTTAGTTGTATTTCTTAGGGATTATCTAATTGTTTAAACTTTGTATCTGGTCTATAGTCAATGTTAGTTTTTATCAACATTATTCTTTGATAGTTTCTCTTGGTGCCTATGTGCCCTTGCATCAATTGTTTACTCATAATAGACTCTTATATACTAATAAAAATAATAACCATCTTCATCATAAGAGGATTATTATCCTCTTTGTATCATCCAATATATTTAGAACTTTACTGTTCAACCCAAATAGAAAGATGGAGGAATGAATGGAAAATGGCCTATTTTAGAACCACCCATTCCTTTGTATGTATGGTGAGTAGTTGGTGCAGGAGCACCTAGGTCTCTTGGAATGTTCATAGAGAGTTTTTGTAATGTTTTTATGTTTTTATGTTTTTATGTTGTGTCAAGATGAAATAAGGTCCTAAGGACCATTTGTTTTCATTTCAAAGCATTTGTAACGCATTTTGTCATTTATAAGGCATTTGAAGCCATTGAAGCCTATGTAGACCTATAAGGTCCTAGTAAGGTCAAACTTGGTCAAGGCATGCCAAGGTGTCCAAGGTGAGTTGGAATGATGTAATATGGTTGTTATAGCTTTTCTAGAAGTAAAATAAGTATCTTGGAGTCATGAAATAGGTTTTGGGGTTAATGACCAAAACCTACTAGTCAAATTTCTCTTGTAAAAGGGTGTAATTGGGTTCCAACAGTTAAAAGAAGTTTTAATTTCTGTTGGAACAGTTGGAGGTCATGAGATTATGTTTAAATAGCCTCATTTTGGTTTGAGGAAGGTGGTTGAAGGTTGTTGTACGAAGAGGAGGAATAAACTAATAAAAAACTGAAGTTTTCCCTACAATTTTCTATAACAGTCTTGCAAATCTGATCATAACTTTCTTGTACGGATGATTTAGTATGAAAAATCAGTCTCATTTGAAATCTAGGTCAATCATCTTTCCATCAAGACCAATTTTATCGTGTTTCATTGAGTTTTGAGTGTTTTGTGATTGTTTTTCCAAAAACTAGTTTGGAACCCTCGTTTCAAGGGTCTGCACAGAAAAATGTAAATATCTTGCCATTCCATTAAGATCATAACACCAAATCTTGTGGAATGATAGTGTAGGTGTTGTGTAAAATGAGTTTTCTTCTTTTTTGCAGGGATTGAGCTTTAGGGCATTTTTGAGGCATTGATTGCCTAACATCCTTATGTGTTAGGCCAGTTGAGTATAGGTGTGGTGATAAGTTTGGAGTATGGTGTCAAGACAAAGCAAGGAGATGATAAAACCTCTAAAATTATTTCATTTGTGATATTCCCCTGCCATCTGAAGTGGTTTTGTGTTGTTTTTGTTGTTTTTGGAGGTAGTTTGTTTGTAAAACAGGCCTAATTGGAGGCCTAGAATTAGGACTGTGCAAAAACAGACCTTGAAAGTCTGAAACAACCCCAAGAAAATTTTACATATGTCATCATACTCTGAAAAGGGTACCTGAAAATGGTTTTCTTTTGTGTCTGTGAGCTTGGGTTACAAAGTTATCGCCAAAAAACCCTCTGAACAGGGCTAGTAGGAGGAATGAGCCTTTGTGAAGCAAACCATATGAGGGAGTGTCTTGGGATCAAACCAATGTGCATGAGGGATGTCCTTGATGTCCTTAGTCATTCTAAATGTCTGCCCCTAAGTTTTACATTCACCTTTTGAGGTTATGCTAAATTTGTTACAAGTCTAAGCAAGGTTGGGGTGTCTAGTGAAGGATTCATGAAGGAGTTATACCTTGGGAGTTGGTATTCTGGATTTGTTTGCTGAATTAAAGTATTATTGATCAACTTGAGCCTCTACATCAGTAGTTGATTTATTTTAGAAAAAACATTTATGGAACCTACACTCAAGAGCACCAAAGACTTTTTATAGATTCATAAAATCAATGTGGTATAACTAAGTTATATTACCAAAAAGTGGATGATAATTGAAAAAATTAAATGCCATCAAAAATACCAATGTCAAACTTGTTAGCTTCCCAAACCAAATTGAACCTTTAATTGAGAACTACAAAATACATTGTACAACAACTAATAACAAGAAGGCTCTCTAGGTTTGTCAATAAGTATATATTTTCATTTTCAATTCCTTGATAATAAGGCCCTTGAAAAGGAAATGTGAACTTGTGAGGACCCAAGGTCCTAACTACTTTGATCATTAGAATAGTTAGGACTTTTAATCAATATAATAGTCATAGTATAATTATTTAGTCAATATTACATCATGTGGATTTATTCCACATTGGTTGTACATTATAAGGCACTCTTTGTAAGGATTGTGTATTGATGTTGTAATAAAGCAAATATCATCTCAAAATCATATTTTGGAATAGTTTTTTCTCTTAATGAGGTTTCTCCCTTGAAGTGGCCTATGATTCTTGTTATCAACATAATCATATTGTGAACATTATGTTTTTTTCACATATTATTATTCTATTTGATAATATTTTAAAGGTGAAGATCCTAACAAGTGGTATCAAAGCTCTTTCCAATGTTGTGTTCTACAAAAAGAGTAGTAAAACTTTAGTGTTTTGCTACAATTAACCATCGTATGCTCTAAACTCACTCTTACAAGATCTTGGCGATCACAAAGTGGTGAACATAGTGTGGTACTAACCATTTTTCTCCCAAAAAAATATTTATAGTAGATTCTCTAGGTTAGAAACCCTATGCCAGGGTTTTTTTAATATTGTATATAGTTGTCATTTTTAGCTAAGGTAGATTCTTCATAAAGAGTATAGTGAATGAGGGTGCCTAGAATCTAATACCAAGGCCTCAAACAACATCTACAAACAAACTTGAGCTTCCAAGAAGTTACTCTCTTCACAACTCAGAGATGGGATAGTGTGGCTACAACACATTAGAATCCTCCATAGTTAGAGCTCTAAAATATTTGGTCAATAGACCAAACACACCTTGTCCTAGTTTTCTCTTTTTAACCTTAGTTAAGCACATATTTGGCAATATTGGTTAAAGACTAATTGATCCACACAACATTGCACCAATCAACATATATATGATTTAATTTTACCCATTTGAGCTAAATTATGTAGAAATATAATGGGTCAATGGGTTATTGCATTCAAAAATCAAGATATGAAGTAGTTGTGTGTCAAGGTTTAGCTCCTATATAGTTTACCAATCTAAAAATTCTAAGGCCAAATTTTGTCAAGCCCAAAATAAATTGACAATTATGTTTGCAAAACCTTGTCATATGATATTATTCATATTATAAAAACCTATTTGGGTAATTATCTCATTGCGATCATCTCATTGAGCTGATCATTTTGACATATAACTCTGGTACACCTTTTGTAAACATGGATAATTTTTTCCCATATGGGTATAGTTGTTATGTTGTGATCCTCTCATCAAGATGATCATTTTGATATATAACCAATCCACCTTTAGATAACCCTAGATATCCACTATAGTTGGTTATCAATAATCCTAACACCAACTAGAGCTTTCTTTAGAATAGTTGGAAGATAGAGTACAACAATTGTAGTCTACTATGGATGAACATTTGTCTGAGATACATTTGCTTAATGAACATGAATCTAAGCTAGTCACCCTTAATGCCAAATATGACACTACATCCACAATAATATGCATTCAAATATGGGACAAAACTTTCACACTAACAATAATGGTTTTCCAACCCACAAAATCTTAGCAAGCCATAATGTGAACCTAAACTAGACTTTCCAAAACTTGATGGTGTTGAGCCTACTAGTTGGTTATACAAATTTGAGAATTATTTTACAGTCCATTTAATTCCCATATCTCAAAAACTCTTTATCACCTCCTTCCACCTAGACCATGAAGCTATTCGATGGTGTCAATGGTTGGAAAGATCCTAAACTTTTCTCACATGGTCAAATTTTTGTAAGGTCCTCAACTAGTTTGGTCCAAGTGCATAGACTTCACATGAGATTTAACTAAATTTTTCCAAACACATTCAATTCGTGACTACCAAATTTAGTTTAATAAATTAGCCTATTAGATAAATAGCCTTGATGAACATTTAAAAAAAATTATCAATGGTCTGAATGATGACATTCATGTTGAAGTCCAAATGTTTAAACTTGACACATTTTAGGATTCTCTCTGGTTATCTTGATTAGATAAAGATAAGTTTACAGTTCAATGTTGTCTATTTAAAGCCTCACAAGCCAACACTCCATCAGCATTTCATCTCAAGGTTACACACCCCACACCTACCCTAAGTCCTCACTTTACAACTATTACTTGCCTCACCCATGAAGTAATGGTTTCTCATTGAGTGAAATGATTATGCTACAATGTGATGACAAGTACTCTTCAAACCACAAATGCATTGAACATAAACTATATCTACTAGATGTGGAGTCACCTCCTATCTCTAACAACTTTGATCCTTCACATGTCTCCTCACTAGAGGAAGAAAACCAAGTACCTAACTCTAATTGTGATCTTACTCTAGAGAACTCAATGTATGCCTTCATTGGAGAAACCACACCTCCAAACAATAAAGTTTAATGTGTAGAAAAAGCAACCTTTAACCATCCTTAATGATTCAGGAAATACCCATAATTTCATAGATCCCTCTGTCACTAAATAACCTGACTATTATATGTATGAATGATCTAATTTTGAGGTAATGATAGCTAATGGGGCACACTAGCATGCAAAGGAAAATGTAAAATTTCCTATATTTCTATGGGTAATTATAATTTATAATCTAATATGTTCATCTTTCTACTCAAAGAATGTGGTATGGTTCTAGGTACACAATGGTTTCACACTCTTGGACCCATCCTCTAAGACTTCTTAGAAACATGAGTGTAATTTATGGCTAAATACTAGCAATACACTCTCACAGGGCTCAAGCAAGATCCACACACCTCATTAGCTCCCATCATATGGAAAATCTATTAAAAAGGGATCTTGTGGGGTAATAGCCCAACTTCATTCTATGCAACTTATAGAATCTAATGCTTGAACTTAATCATTATACTTACATGCAATCATCACCAAACATGACTTAGTCATTGTAAATCCCCATGGATTAGCCCCTTGACATTCACATCTTCATGTCAAGAACAAATGCTTCTTGGTAGTACACTACCTATTATTCAATTGTACTAATCCCTTTTTGTTTAGAAGATAGAGAGTAAACCGATTGTACATGAATTGCTATAGATCAAGGTCATTTGACCTAGTCTCATCCCATACTCTTCTTCATCCTCCTAGTTCAAAAAAGGATTATTTTTGGCTTTTATTTGTAGATTTCCATGAATTATACAAAACCATAATCAAAGATAAGTTCATATTTCTTATGATTGATAAGCTACTCAATGAATTACATGGCACTCACTTCTTTTCCAAAATAGATTTATGATCTCGCTATCACAATATTTGTCTATGTAAAGAAAATATTCCTAATACCTCCTTTTGCATTCATGAGGTCCATTATTAAGTTCTAGTTATGTTGTTTAGTCCTACTAATTTGTCATCTACATTCCAAAGCTTGATGAATGTAAGATTTTTTGGCCCTTTCTCAAAAAAATATTTTGGTATTCTTTAATGACATTCTTGTCTACAAAAAACTTGGGAAGAGCACCTCCTTCACCTTGATTAAACACTCCAACTTCTTTTCAAAAAACATTTATGTGTAAAGTGTTCCAAGTGTTCTTTTGGCCAAGCAAAGTTTAATGTCTAGGACATAATATCTCCATCAAAGTTGAGATCAAACTTTAAAAAATGAAGACATGAAGAATTGGCCAAAACCCAAAACATTCAAAACTCTTCTAGGATTCTTGGGTCTTATTGGTTATTATAGGAAATTTATCAAGGGCTACGGTCAAATTAATGCTCCATCAATTGTCATGTTAAATCAAAATGCATTTGTATGGTCACAGGAAACTAACAAGGCTTTTGATTTCCTCAAGCATATTATAAGCACTATATTGGTACTTGTGCTACCCAACTTTTACCAATCCTTTATCACTAAAAGTGATGCTTCAAGTAGTAACATTGTAGCCATCTTAATGCAGAAAGTTCACCTACTAGCTTTTAATAGTAGGGCACTACTTGGACAAAATCTTTCTATATCAACATATGAGAAGGAGATGTTAGTCATTCTTCATGTTCTCAATAAATGGAGGGGATATTTAGTGGGATGCCATTTTTATATCAAGACATATCACTTTAGCCTCAAGTACCTCTTAAACAACAAAAGTGGGTCACCAAATTATTAGCTATGATTATGAGATTATCTATAAAAAGTGTAGGAGAATGTGGTAGTCGATGCTCTTTTACAAAAAATTGAGGATCACATAAAATTATGCAATATCCTTGCCTTGTGTTTTCCCAAGATGATTCTTGGGATGCTTTATTGATTAAATGATAAATCCCTAAAAATGTGTAATAAATGAAATAAATCTATTATAGATTTTTTTCTAAACACACTAATTGGCATTGGTTTTGAAGGTGAAGTCCAAACTTGACTTAATAAATTTAATGTCCTTAATCATAAGTTATCAATAGTACCTAAGTAATCATAGGCATATCTCCTTCATATGTTGGTCCCCTCTTTTATTGGTGGAGATATTGTGAACATAATTCAAACATGCCTAAGGAAGTACTATTTACATATGACATATCAATTTCTCATCTCTAATATTCCATTTTCTTAGACCTTGAATCATAAATGTGTTGTCAAACCTTAACCTAAAACATGGTATAAAAGATTTGATGAGTGATGAGAAATCCTCGATGAACAAAAAAAATCAAAACTTATGGTCTCTTATGTAATAGGGCCTATGTCTTGGGGATAAATTACAACACATTTGTCACTTGCTTATTATGCCTTGCATATGACAAATTGAAGTCTTTCAAACACCATATTTCAATAATTTTACAAAAGTAAAGATGTATAGATTTTAAATTATGACTCTCTTTCAACCCTTTAATCTCAAACCCATTTCTTATAACATGGCCATTTAGTGGAAATCATTGTTAACACCTAAAAAAAAGTTTAAATGGGGTAGGTTAAAGAAAATGTTTTATTCCATCTCTAGGAGGAAATGATAACAACAATCATACATAAATTATGATAATTTTTTACTAGACAAAAATGTAATAACATATAATTTCGTGTTGATTTTCAATCTGAAATCACCATGTATCTGTGGAGGTGGAAAATTAGGAATTGATGCACTATTAGGGTAGTTTAGATTGGTATATGGATTTTTTATGTCTTTTATAAAAATTTGAAACTTCATGGCTTTCTACCATTTTAACAGTTTATTGAGATATACAGATTTAGAGATTGTCCTAAGTTGTAGTAAGAAGAGAAAATGTTCATATGTTAGATTGCCTTAAGTTGCAAACAAGTCTTCATTTACTCACTTACATGTACACCTCTATATATGTGATCTTGTCCTTTCCTTATTTGCACCAAATCCCACACATTCCTCTTATTTATTAGCCCATACATCTACATATCCATGATTCCTAATGTATGAAGATGTTACATTACTTTTCTTGGGTCACTTCCATGACACATGCGATCAATTTTCCACAATGTAGATCAACATGATATTGAAATTTTTTAAATTCAAATTTGATGACTTCCACCCTTTTCCACTAGCTGTTGGGAGCCAAATTGGTACATGTTTGTGTGCAAATTTGTTATTTACTAGTATTTAAAGCCATTCATTTGAGAATTAAATCATATCTAGAAAATTATTGAAAAATCCTATGCATTAAAGAGAAGATCATTTTAGGAACACTTCATTTGGAGCATTACAAGGAATCTAATCTGCACTAAAATACTTAGGACATGTGCATGCTTGATTATTCACCAAATGATGTAAACTAGTATTGTTAGGATTAAGGTGGGCTATCAACCTTGTCAATCCTATGTAATTTATTATTCTTAATGTTGTTTGTAAATTTCCATAAGAGAAGATGTATTCACCAAGAAGCAGTCTTGTTCCAGCCATATTTGGATTCCAGTACTTGACGAGGGGTCCAAGGGGGCAATGTCACCCCCTAGCGGAGGTTTGGGGGTAGCACCCCCAAAGAATTTTATTTTTTTAGAAAATTATCTTGTAAAATATTGTAATTTTGTAGACAATCTAGGTCGTTCATCATTAGGTTGCAGATCTGACGGTAGAAGTTATGTTAGGTTTTTTTGTGCTAGATGGTAAAACTCTTTTAATGAGGGCACTATATTATGGTTGTGGTGTTGTAGAGAGTTGAGACTAAAAACAAGTGTTGCTGGATTGAAGACTAAAGAGGAGGTTGTTAGTGATGTATTGTAAACTCTATTGAAGTTAATATAGATTGGTGCATCTCTTCTTGTGTGGAGTTTCTTCCTAAAAGGGTTTCTCCACGTAAACATTGTGTTATGTGTTTAGCTCTTCTAAAGGACTCATGTTCTCTCAAGTCAAATCCTTGTTTTACTTGTTAGAAATGAAGGTGAACAATTTCACTTAGTTATTTCTAAATAGTGTTAGTCCTCACACATAAGCAAAGAGCAGAGATCAAGGTGATCAAGATGAATTAGGTTACAGGAGTCCACATTCATTCAAATTAGATTAATAGATTATAAAACAAATATGCATGATCCATGGCATGCAAGATTGCACATAGTGTGGATCTGATCTACACAAAAATTATAGATTGTTACAATTTCAAGGCATTTGTTAGACATAGGACATCTATTTTTAAAATCAAGGTGAATGGAATCTATGTAGTCCTCAACTAATTTCTTAATCATAGTTCTCACATATAAATACTTCATTCTCTCACATTTTAATTTAATATACTATTTAAATTAATTGTGTATTTAATAATAAAATTTATTTAATTAGTATAAATATCACTAATTTAAAGAAAATATATTTTTTCAAAAAAATATTTTACATTTTGTTTTATTTTAGTTTACATATTATAAACTCTTAAATCCATCCTACAGTATTTTTAAGGAATAAAACCCACATTTACCAATTAAAAAATAAAGTCCGATTTCCTTATTTAAAAATAGAAATAAAAGTCTTTAAGGTAGTCTCAAATTATGTTTGAGGGATTATTAAATTCCAACTTGCAAAAACTTAAGGCATAGAACATGTGATTGCCTCATAAAAACAAACAAAATAATACTAATGTCCTTTTCATCATATTATTTATACAATAATTAAGCACAAGAATAAATAAATTACATCTTTTTTTGTATTGAAAGAATGCAGATTACAGATGAAAGAAAACAGAACTCAGGGGGCTGTAGAAAAAACTATACAAACTACTACAACAGCAATGTAAAGGAAACATAGACACCACTGTCAAACTATACAACTATTACAATCAAACACTTATGAATAGCAAAGCATAAGAAATAAAGACAGAATAAAACTCCACTCTGATCAAGTGAAGACGAGGATTGCTGATGTAGAATCAAGTAACCATGCTCTTAGCACCACTAACACAACAAGTACAGAAGAGCACTTAGAAATCCATCAGAAAAAGAAACAACATCAATAGAGACTAAAGCCCAAAGCCTGTATCAGAGTATGAACAATTAAGAACATGTACACCACTATAAACTACCTTCCAAGACCCCAGTAATACCACATGGGAGGACACAAAAACTGGAGAATGAGAAGCCGATAGCCGTTGATCACCTGTTCTCACTACACAAGCACCTGAGAAAACCATAAACTGATACAAACTGATTCTTTAAATCTATTGTACCATGGTTGGAGACTTCAAACCGTCATTAGAATTGAAGCAAAACATCAACTTAGACTTTGAAACTAAAAAGAACTTGAAGTTGTCTTGAGCATAAGATATCACCTTCATGGAGTTGGAGGCATTGAAATTTAATCTTATCCATATGATCACTGATTTGAGCATGCTTCTTAGTAGCCCCTTGTAGCTGAAAGCAAAGAGAAATAATTTGAAACAAAATATTAGCGTAAAACTTTAACATTTCTGATTCCTGATGAGGATTAGATTTGAAATTATTGTCAAGCAATACTTTTCCACATGTGTAGTAAAATACCCTGTCTCATAGAATCAACTATAACATTTTTATGCAAGCCTACACCAAATAGAGCTTCCTTCCAACTCAAATAATGATCAAAAATGGCAGGTAAGTGCCAAAAAATAGCATTCCAGTTTTTCTTTGTCCATGAACAATCCCAGAAAATATGTTTCATGTCTTCATTTTGCTTACAAAAAGGGCATTTTAGTGGTTGAATAATCATACATCTCAACCTATCCCCAACAGGTAGCTTGTTATGTAAGATGTTCCATGCCATAATTTGAGCATTTGCATCAGCTTTTGACCTCCATATTTGAGCACTCAATTTTCTTCAAGTTCTTTCTTGAAATTTGTATTTCCATTTTATGTTGAGCCTTGGGTTCAGTGGTATTCTTGGAAGAAGACTTAGATAAATCTTTTTCAAAGGAAAGCAAAAGAAGTGATATTTTCCCAGCCATAGCCAATCTTTGAAAAAGTGACAATGGATAGAAGTACATAACTTCATCACTAAATCCATAGGCACCAGAGATTTCACAAAAATTAAAAAAAGTTTCAATTTATCATTTAGATTAAACAGGTCCTTCATAGTCTTCCATGTAGACCAGTCTAAGGCAGAAAATCCCAGATATTGCCAAACTAATGAATTCCTTTTTAAAATAAAGCATGAGCTTGATTGGGGAAACAAATAGCAAAGGGTTGTCCATGGTATTGGACAAGTTTGTTCCAACAAATGGAAGATGAACCAAAAATGAAACCATGCTGCAAGGAGGGGCCTTTCCAGCTTAAGAATTGACAGACTTGTTGCCAAGCCTTTTAGGTGTATTGCAACTAAAATGAAGCCTTAAATTGAAAGAAGGGGGCCATAAGAATTTTATCTAACCATCTAACTAAGTGCCATTTCGTTTTGACCACAGCAAGATTGATACGATGACGCACCAATATTTTCCATGGCTCATCTCCTGAAACAACTCTGATTATCCATTTGGTAGACAAGCACATACCTTGTGTCTTGGGGTCCAAAATACCCAAACCACCTTTAGATTTTGGCTGAATACAATGTGACCAAGACGAGTATTTAAAACCAACTTTACCTTCCTAGTTAGACCACAAAAATTGTCGAATAATTTTGTTAAGGTCCTCATATCCTTTACTAGAAGGCATCTAGCATGAGGAATAATAAACATGGGAAGAAAGAAATATATGATTAACCACCTGAATCTTGCCTGCTAGAGATAGATATTTGTTCCCCCAAGAACAAAGTTTACATTTCAATTTGGTAATAAACCAGTTCCACATCTCAGAAAGAGAAACACCGAGCCCAAATGGAATACCAAGGTACCATGTAATCTACCCATGTTTTATCTATTTCCATTCTTTATGAATCCATTGCAGAATCAGATTAGATTGAATCATGAAAAATTTAGTTTTATGATGTACCAATTGAGAACCAGACACTGAACAATATAAGTTTAAAATGTCCAAAACATTATTAATCTCCTCTTCAGAATTATGCAAAAAAAGCATACTATCATCAACAAAATGTGAATTGATCACAACAGCATTATTGGGAATGGAAATGCCCTTTATCAAGTTCATTTGATTTTCTTTCTACAATAAGTAACCAAGTGCATCAGCTATAAGAACATATAGAAAAGGAGATAATGGACATCCCTGCCTGATTGAGCATTGTAGGGGGGAGGAATCAGTTAAAGATTTATTAATAACAAATTGTACATTGGCCTCATTAAATAACATCTGGATGTGTTTACACATTTTGGGCCCAAAGCCCAACCATTGAAGCATTTTTATAATAAAGCTCCATCGAATTCTATCATAAGCTTTGTCAAAATCAAGCTTTACGAGCAATGCATTTTGGCCCGATTGTTGAGCCCATTCACTGGTTTCCCAGGCCAAAATTAGATTATCAAGAATAAACCTTCTGCCAAGAAATCATGTTTGCTCAGGACTTACTATACATTTCACCATAGGTTTAATCCTTGTTGCTAGGGCTTTAGCAATGATTTTGTAAGAGGTATTAAGCAATGTAATAGTTCTCCATCTAGCAATAGTGTCTTCATTTCTCCCTTTTGGAATAAGTTTGATTAGACCTAGGGATCCTTTCTCCAAAGATTCCAAGTATAAAAGGTAAAAATCTTCTTTGATGTGCTGCCACATTACTTGATAGAATTCAATGGAAAGTCTATCAAATCTAGGGCTTTTATTAGGAGCCATAGAGAAAACAACATGTTCCAAGTCTTCAATGGATATCCCTCGATCTATAAACTAAATGTATTCAAAATCCACCTTATTGGGAATGCAATCTTTAACAATGCTCTCTAAGGTGGATTGAATATCCTACCAATTAGAGTCCTCTCTAAAAAGCTTCTCATAAAAAATCTGAAACACAACTTTTATCTCTTTAGGGTCGGTATGAACAACACCTATTTCATCTTGAATAGTTCCAAGATATTCCTTTTTATGTTTGTAATTTAAATAATTGAAGAAGTACTTGGAGCTTCTATTTCCTTCTTTAATCCAATGTAATCTGGCTCTAATTTTAGCACCTTGGCCCCTATATGCATCAATTTTATGAATTTGAGCTTTTGTAATAGCGATAGTAGTTTGAATGTCCCTATTATGAGGATTTAAGATAAGTTTTTTCCTAGTAGATTACAGCTTCTCTTGGAGAGATTTTTCTTTCTATTTTTGTTGCCAAGCTAATCTTCTGCCAAAGGAACGCAAGAATTCAACACATTGTAAGATAGCATCATTCCACCATTCCCTATATGATTCTATGTCCTGAAGTTTAGGGATAGCAGTCCAAATACCCACAAGAGAAGCCAAGCATGAAGGATTTTTTAAATGAGAAGTATTGAGTTTATATGGAAGCTGATAGTCCACCTTATATTTTTTAGCCAATGAAAAGGAGCAAAAAATAGGGATCTGACAACATTGTAGAGTAATCAACTTAGACATAATTGCCATAAGAATCCTGACTTATCTATAGATTAGGTAACAAATAGAACCTATCAAGCCTGCTAAGTTTCCTGTCATCCCCAAATCTACAATTAGACTAGGTAAACCAGTTCTGTGCATGACTGGATTGTTTATTATTAATTGGATCTATGACACCCAAAGTATTGTGACAATTCAGCCATTTATCAAATTCTTCATTACTCAACTTTGCCAGAGTTGACCAGCTATGATCTTGGTGCTATTCTACCATATTAAAATCACCTCCTATAATCTAATCTTCTATAGGAAGAGCTTTGGACATCCAATCCCATACATCACATCTATCATTTGTATTGTTAGGGGCATACACAGAACAAAATCTAATAGGTTGTTTATTGATAAAAGTAAGGGCCCAAACAGAACTATGTGATGAGTCCTCACCTTTATCAATAACATATTTACTAACCCAAGGAGATAAACCAATAACAACTTACCCTTTACCAACTCTATGTGGCTTATGTAGAAATGTAGCATCTCTCCATACGTTAAATAGGGATGCTTCAAGACGACAGCCATTAAGCTTAACTTCTTGGAGAAAAACAATATTAGGTTTCCACTTCAAAATTGTATCTTTCACCCTAAACTTGTGATGAGGGAGATATAACCCTCTAACATTCCATGATAGCATTTTGTAATTCATGGGGAAGGAGAATAAGTAAGGTCCTCCTCTTGTGGAAACACTTCAAAATGATTATTAAGAGAAATAGATTGATCTGACTGACCTAGGTCCTTTGAGGCAAAAGGAGATCTGGATCTTTGTCTCGCAGATGGGGGAGGAGACAAAGAAGTTTGCCATTGGCCTCTAGGATTGGAATGAGGTGAAGATGAGTAATAGGTTTGAGTAGCATTTTGATCATTCTGAGAACTAGCATGGCTTGAGGGTTCTTTCCTCTTCCTTACCATTCTTCAACCATCTGTCATTACAGTATCCTTGTATGAAGGAATAGGATTTGATGACTGATTGTTACACAAACTTTGGTCCTGGTCTTTCAGAGTGTGATTGGCTTGCTTGTGCGGTTGATTAGCTACCCTAGGCTTGTCAGAAGACTGAGGTGTAGTTTGCACAGGTTCTTGGCTGGGAAGAGACATCACTGATTACTGACCTAAACAATTCTTTATTGTTGGACAATCTCGGATTAGGTGGCCTTCTCTTTGGCAGAAAAAACAAGTGTTAGGTTTATTCAAATAGACTACTTGCTGATCAAATTCAAACCCTGGACCGATTAGCTTAATATTCTTAGGCAAAGAATTGTTTAGGTCTATTTCCACGCAAACTCTTAGGTGTACTCTCAAACTTGAGAATTTGTCTATATTATTCTTACACCAAATAACTCTTCCAAGTTGGGAAACTATGTCTTGCAAAAAAGGTCTGAAGGCTAGGTTTAAAAAGGGAAGTTCGATCCACATTGGAAATCGAGACCTTGATGGGCCCCCTCAGGATGGAAATCAAGAGTCCAGGCTTGAAGATAGTAAACTTGGCCACAAATTACCCAAGTGTCGTATTGCAAAACAACTTGAGCATGTTCAACAGACTTGAATTTGCATGATACATAACCCTTACCCAGCCCTCTCAGTGCTTCAATTTCCCAACCCCTATTTTCCCAGTTTAAATTGGCCCAATTGTAAAAATCTACTTCAGAAGGCATCCCTCTCAGAAAAAACAAAATGATAGTACAATGTTGACATTCAACAATTACTTCAACAATATCATCAAGGAGCAAAAATTCTAAAGTTTTACCTTGTTCCTCTTTGCTCAAATCATTCATGTCTTTGTCTACTCCATACATGTTGTTCTAGTTAAGTGGTCCAATAACTTTATCACTGTTCTCTAGACTCCCTTGTTTTGTAATCTTAACACTGCCGCAGGATTCTTCATTTTAGCAGTTTCGACTACATAAACAGTGTCCTTCATTTGCCCTCCTTCTACCATTCTGGCTTTGAGATCTCCCCCATTGCTCCTAGCTTCAGCCTTTAGCCGCATTCTATATTGAAATCTAGCAGGTCGCTTGGTCGTTATGGTTTACTCGTTCACACGTTAGGGTTTGTTCGTTCACTCTCCATTCCACCCTTATCAATTATAAATTGCATCTTTTGAAAGCTCTAGTGATGATGGTCTTTTTATTCTTTGATTTTGTTGAAATTGCATCTTAGCTTTATTTAATATAAACATTATTTTAAATCATTAGCTTTATTCCATGGATTTTACAAAACAATATTCACATACGACAAAGAGAAGAATCTATACATGGTTTAGCTTTGTTCTTCGATTTAAGGTGATTAATGATGGTAATGATGGATAATTTGTTGTGGAATTTACTTGATGATGGGAATTTAATTTTGACTATTGAGTCAACATGAATTAAAGACTCGCTTAGATATCCTACTATGTACCTAGATGAGGCCATACTTGTGGATTTGTTAAGGGTGTTTTGTCTTGATATGAAATTTGTTATTATATGTAATATTTGTGTGCATATAAGTGAACTTGTATTTCAAATAAGGAGTGTTGAAATACAAGCAGTGTTGAGAAGTATATAGACCACTAGTGTGTAGATGGAAGATTTGGAGTTTTTTGTAACTACTTTCAAGATTTTGAGAGCATATTATTATTGGTTAGCTATGTTCAAAAATGTATATGAATGGGTAGCCAAATGTAAAACTTGTCAATGGTTCATAGGGAGACCCAAGCTTGTTGCCCTGCCTCTAAGACTAGTGATTATTGATGAACCTTTTTTATAATGGGGCTTAGATTCCATCAAAACACTCAACTTGCATTCAAGTGTTGTCCATACTCACATACTGACAACAATGGATTACTTTACTAAATGGGTTGAAGCCATACCACTTAAACAAATCACTTATGAAGTTGTATGCAATTTTATTAAGGAGAACATTTTGGTTAGGCTTGGTGTCCCTAAGAATATTGTAACGGATAATGTGTCTAATTTTTCATCATCAGAGATAACCATGTTTTGTTATAACTATGGCATAACATTATCACACTTGTCAAATTACTATCCTTCATCACAATGCTCCTTTTTGGAATAAAATATGACTATTTAATTTTATAAAGACCTTAATTTAAACATTTAAATATATATGTTTTGTTTTACATTTTTCATTTATATATAATCTCAGCTATGTTTTGATTTTTATATATGCGGTCATGGCATGAGACTTTGTGCCCTATTGTCTTAGTGGAACACCTCTCAGCATAATCAATAAAAAAATATTTTATTTAATTGAATATAAATTTAAATAACATTCCTAATTAATTGGAATAAATAGTAAAGAAAATTTAAATTTAAATTATATTCCATAGTAAAATTTAAAATAAATTAATTTAAATGAGCAAGTTCTATTTTAAAAATAAATAAATAAACACATGCTAGGAATGAATGAAATTAATAGTTAACTTGTGTAATTATTAATTAATTAAATTACAATACTAATTTTAATATTATTTTTTTCTAAAATAATAGTAAAGGAAAATTAAAATTGAATTCTATTTTACTAAATTTAAAAAAATAAATTATAAAATTATTTGATAAATAAGCAAGTTCTATATTATATGTATGTTTATTAAAAAATGGGTCATTCCCAAAAAAAGTAGAAAATGAATTTTCAAACAAAGGTGGGAGATTAACAAGGTTCGCAAGGTTCTCTGAGCAATGGCAAGGATGTCCCGAATGTCAAAATTTCCTTCAATGGCATGATCGCAAGGAAGCTCAAGACAAAGCTAACAAAATGCATGAAATATGGGTCATGTGTTTGACTCAAAAACTACGCAGTTAAACCCTAAAATAAAATTTCATAATTTGATATGCTGCAAAAAATACCTCCTACTTATCAATTGATGAGCTAAAGGGGCTCTATAATGAATGGTTCATAAGGCACAACACTTGCTAAAGGTTTTGCAAATGGGGTAGCAAGCTAAGTGTGCTTGATCTTGGGGGAAACTCCATGGTTAAGCATGCTTGAGTCAGAGTACTACTGGGATGGGTGACCTCCCAGGAAGCCCAATGCTTCACCCCTGTGTGCATCACCTAGATGCAATGAGTGCTAAGTGGACCATTCATTAACATGAGAGATGGGTTCATGTGAACCACTACTCATGAAATATGGGTCATGTGTTTGACTCAAAAACTACGCAGTTAAACCCTGAAATAAAATTTCATAATTTGATATGCTGCGAAAAATACCTCCTACTTATCAATTGATGAGCTAAAGGGGCTCTATAATGAATGGTTCATAAGGCACAACACTTCCTGAAGGTTTTGCAAATGGGGCAGCAAGCTAAGTGTGCTTGATCTTGGGGGAAACTCCATGGTTAAGCGCGCTTGAGTCGAAGTAGTACTGGGATGGGTGACCTCCCGGGAAGTCCTGATGCTTCACCCCTATGTGCATCACCTAGATGCAATGAGTGCTAGGTGGACCATTCATTAACATGAGAGATGGGTTCATGTGAACCACTACTCATGAAATATGGGTCATGTGTTTGACTTAAAAACTACGCAGTTAAACCCTGAAATAAAATTTCATAATTTGATATGCTGCAAAAAATACCTCCTACTTATCAATTGATGAGCTAAAGGGGCTCTATAATGAATGGTTCATAAGGCACAACACTTGCCGAAGGTTTTGCAAATGGGGTAGCAAGCTAAGTGTGCTTGATCTTGGGGGAAACTCCATGGTTAAGCGCGCTTGAGTCGGAGTAGTACTGGGATGGGTGACCTCCCAGGAAGTCCTGATGCTTCACCCCTGTGTGCATCACCTAGATGCAATGAGTGCTAAGTGGGCCATTCATTAACATGAGAGATGGGTGCATGTGAACCACTACTCATGAAATATGGGTCATGTGTTTGACTCAAAAACTACGCAATTAAACCCTGAAATAAAATTTCATAAATTGATATGCTGCGAAAAATACCTCCTACTTATCAAAATGCACAATAATTGGAAGATTCATTGGTGCTTGACTGGCAAGACAAAGAAAATTGGATTGGGTGGTGGGAAACTAGAGTTTGATGCCAACAACATAATTTCTTCCCAAAGGCTTTTTTACCACCTTCGAGAATATGGCCGATAGAGATTGAATTATCAACCAAGGTGGATGGAAGATTGGGAACGTGCATCTCTATCTTCAAGAGTAGTGCCCTAACTTTAATCCACTAGAGTATTCTCCAGATGAATCTCCATTATGGCTCTAGCTATACAATCTCCCATTAGAATACTGATCACTTGATGGGTTATCTCAAATTGGAAACAACCTAGGGATCCTAGCGTCAATCAATGAGGAAATATTGCACAATAACCACATGCTATATGTGTGGATTTGCATCATCTTTATTCACAAAATCCCCCAAGATTTCACCATATTTACAGAAGATGGCGATTGGATTTAGCTTGTTGAAGTAGAAGATTGTGGGAGTCAAAATCACTCTTTGAGCAATTGTCCCAATGCACCAACTCCCAAACAGGAACAAAGGTGGGTCATAAAATCAAATTTAAATTTTTATTATTATCATATTTTTTTGTAAAATAAGAAATCCCACAATTTATGGAGATGTGTGATTAGTAAGGTATAAATTCAACAAAATAATAGAATAAGACTAAGGTAAATGGCCAACCCAAGTGGCTCACAAAACGGGTCATTCTTAGACCTCTCTGGCCTACAGATACATATAGGCTACATACCTTTTAATAATCCCTTTTTATTAACACATGCACATATTGTCTCACATGCTCAATGAAATTAGTAAATAGGGGATTTATAATAGAGAATAGGCATCTATTTAACCAAAGGGATAGTATAAGGAATCAAGTCTATTAAGACTGTTAAATTGTAATAGATTTAGTTAAGCAAAAAATTCCTTAAAGTTGTAATATTAAACGCATTCTTAAAACTTTCATTTTCACAACAAGTT
Source organism: Cunninghamia lanceolata (assembly GCA_027924645.1). Taxonomy (NCBI): domain Eukaryota; kingdom Viridiplantae; phylum Streptophyta; class Pinopsida; order Cupressales; family Cupressaceae; genus Cunninghamia; species Cunninghamia lanceolata. Next base: position 1,562,597 of record BSBN01000948.1, read on the forward strand.
GTTTTCAAATTAGACATTGTAAAGATTTATTATACTTGTTTAAAAATCTTAATAAGAGTAGAGTAATGTTTATTCTTACGTTAATTGCAAAACTAAACTATTTTTAGAAATATTAATTGTTGTCATGATTGTATAGGTTGTTTGTAGTAAAAACTACTCACATGCCTTAAACAATCTTATCAAACAATTTTTGTGTTTTGTTCTCTTCTCTTACCTTTCTAGAACATATTAAATTTTAAAATTTTGTTAGAAAATGTAAACGTTATGGTCATTTTACAACTAACATGTTTTTCATAAAATTTGCCAAGAAATACAAATATAGTAAGAAAAAAGAATTATATATGCAGGTAATAGATAAAGCTTCAATGAGTTTCATTGGTGTATGAAGAGAGCTAGAGGGAGGAGACTAGTAGGATATACCAAGGAAGTAGCATTAGTTAGAGGTATGCATTGTGTTTGTACAAGTTTTTGTGATTGTGCATATTAGACTACTAATACAATATTAAATTTGAGTTCTCTTGTCATTATCTCTAAGGAATGTGTTTTAGTTTGAAGTACTTAGTTGTTTAATTAATGTAAGATTGATTTTAGGTCTCATGCACTTTTATGGTCTTCTATTACTTGAGTTGACCACTATTATCATGCAGTATAGAATGTTATTTTTCATATTAAATAGGAGTTACTTCAATTTGCATTTAATGTATATTTTGTAGCATAATTTACATCTTTCAATATATGCATGTCATCTTAAACTTCTAAAATATGCCCTATTTTGTCTATATCTAACTTTTGTAAACTTGGAGTGTCTTGAGCTAGTGGTATTTGTTTTTATCAAACATTATGATCTTATTTCTAATAGCTCATGAAAGATTATATTTGTTATTCTTAAATAATATGAAAACTAATTGTAACAGTATATATTGTGTGTATTCTTCAAGTAAGAGGAAATAACCTATATCTTGATATTTTGACCTTGAGCACATAAATCATTTAAACAAAATGTTGGTTATATGTTCTCCTTTTATATATTATAGAAAAACAACATTTTAAATTCACTCAAATAAGGGCATGTACTGGCTTGTATCATAGATAAAATTAGTTATAGAGTTAATGAATGGTCCAGTTATTTCTTTTAAAAACTAATGCATAAAGGTTTGGGGTATTGACAATTCTAAAATCAAATAACACAAAACCTTTATACACTTTATGAAATAGAATAGAGTTACTAGACAAGGTTAAAATTATATTAAGGCTAACATATAGTAAAGAACGGATGAACTATATTGTTCTTATAGTTGAATAGTTGATATGTCGGGTCCCTGTTGCAAGAAGTTAAAGAATAACCTACTTTCATAGGAATCTACTTAATGTTTATATATATATTCTCCAAAAGGGGGGGTATTGGAATATCTTATGAAATTAAGAATAACTAGGGAATAAAGAAAGAATATAATAATTGTTTGAGAGAAACCTTAAGCTGGTAATAATATAGCAAAGAGGAGCCTAGGTATGCTCCTGTCATAGTGCTTGAGACTATCTTGTCACAAGTTTAAGAGATAAAATTTAGATTTTATGACCATGTAAATCATACATAACCCTTAACAATCGAAGGTTGTTATATTGTAACATGAATATACTATGTCAAGTCATTTGTCAAACATACAACATCTAGTTTCAAGGCAATTTCAAGGTATTTGTCAAACATAGGACATCTATTTTCAAAACTAAGGTGAGTGGAATTTGTGCAACACTAGGCTAAATTCTTCATCATGGTTCTCACATATAAGTACCTCACTCTTTCACATTTATTTTTTTAAATTAACATTTAATTATTCTAATATTCACCCAATTCAAATATTTAAAATAATTATGTATATATTATTAACATTTATTTAATTAACATAAATAACACCAATTTAGAAAAAGTCTTTTTTCTTTTATAACAATTGAGAGTTAAAAATAAATGTATTTTATATTTTGTTTTATTTTAACTTATATATTATAATTTTTAAATCCTAAAGTATTTTTAAGAAATAAAACCCACATTTACCAATTAAAAAATAAACTCTCATTTAGTTACTTAAAAATAAAAATAAGAAGTTTTTAAGGTAGATTATGTTTGACGGACTATTAAATTACAACTTGGAAAAACCTAAGGCATATCATTTTCATCATATTATTTCTACAATAATTCAGCACAAGAATAAAAAATAAATTGGATCTTTTGAAAGCTAAGTGATGATAGTCTTTTTGTTCTTTGTTTCGTTGAAATTTCATCTTAGCTTTATTCTATGGAAACATTATTTTAAATCATTAGCTTTATTCTATGCATTTAAAAATAATAATATTCACACACGACAAAGAGAAGAATCTACGAGTCATGTATAGATATGTGGGCTCGGCTTTGTTTTGTCGATTTAAGGTGATCACTGATGGATAGAATACACTTGATGATTGCAACCTAATTTTTACTATTGAATCAACATCAATTAAAGATTGGCTTAGATATTCTACTCTGTAATTAGATGAGGCCATGCTTGTGGATTTTTTAGTCCCTGCCTATCTATAGGCGAGGGCTTTTGTCTTTACATGATCTATTTGTATATTTGGTTGTCTTGATGGTCATGTATACCAGAAAAAATTGTGTTTGTAGTAAAGTTTTGATTTTTGATATAATTTTTGTGCAAAGAAAATTAATAGGTCTTAAATTTGTGCTTGTAGTAAAGTTTTGATTTTTGATATAATTTTTGTGCAGAGAAAATTAATAGGTCTTAAATTTGTGCTTGTAGTAAAGTTTTGATTTTCGATATAATTTTTGTGCAGAGAAAATTAATAGGTCTTAAATTTGTTATTGGTTACTAGGTTTTTTAGTTGATTGGTATTACCTATTTTCGATTTGTTTAAAACCTTGAAAATTTGTGTCTAATAAAAATTAAGGCAATTTGAAAATTAAACCTATTGCTAATGTTTCTTGCTTGTTTTTTGACAACAAACATGTGTTCTGCATAATGGAATATGCGGTGGGGTTTGTTTTGCATGGATGCATCAGAGTAGGGCATGGACATGTGTCAAATAACCTTGAAGAGAGACGAAAGGGTTCAAATACCTTGTTTGGAAATGGCATTGACACTCTTTTATGCAAGTCTCACTGTATCCAGTCACGCTGTTGTGAATTTGAACAAATACTTTTTTTAAAGTATTGTTGGTTGAGTTTAAGCATGCCCTGTTTTTGTTTGTTTGTATTTATTTTTTGGTTCCTTTTTTATTTCATGTTTAAAATGTAGGTGTTCATACTTTTGATATCTATTATCCTTTTTATGCTTCCACGTTTGTTAAATATTTTTTGTCTTTATCCTACCATGATAACATTGCTTGTGACAATAGCCAAAGATTGAGACAAATATAATTCTACAAATAGTTGAATGAGTAATTGTCTATGAATCAAAGCATGAATCATGTAGTATACAAATAGCTTTCAGTTTTAGGAAGGGACTGCAACTATAGCACAACCCTTGTTAAGGAGTATTTTGTCATGCTATGAAATTTGTTGATATATGCAACATTTGTGTGCATTTAAGTGTATTTGTATTTGAGATAGGGGTTGTTGAGAAGTACATGGGAGAACCATTCATGTGTAGATGGATGACTTAGATTTTCTTTAATGACTAGTCAATCCTTGTTGTTGATGAACAAAGTTAGAAGATATGCTTTGCAAACATGCAATATGTTTAGATGAGAAATTGATGTGTAGTATTTGTTGATGCAAGATCTAAATTTTTATATGATGTGATGTCAATGAGATCCAATAAGATGATCCAATGATAACTAGTGACCTAGAGTTTTCCTTAAATATAAGATCCTAGGTGCTTTATTCGAGGTGTTTTAACGCATAAGATAATGAGTAACAATCAAATTTTACAAATGAATCATATCAAGAAAGTGGGAAATTGAATTTGAATTAAAGAGATCGTATTACAAGTGTGGTCTTGTCCAAAGGACAAATCCATGCCCACAATCTAGTTGAGGGTGACTGAAAAGCTTAAGTAAGAGTCAATCTAAACCCCTAGGATCTTGGAAAGGATAATTCACTGATGGTATCTAGGCTAGGATCAAATTATGCATAAAGCAAGACAATTTGAGCATTAGGATACTCTATTAATTATAGGACCAAAAGTAGTGTAAAGTGAAGGGTAAAGCGGCAAAGGGGGGACTATTTTCCCTTACATTTTTCTCACTTTTGGGTGCATGTGAGCTACATGAATCATGCATGCCAAAAGAGAATATACAGTAAATGAAAATTAATAAATAGATCCAAGATATGTGGTACAATAATTCCTCACAAATTCTTCATGTCTTGATAGAGCTATATCTCTAAACATTCACATAAAAGTCATTAGTGGAACTTGCAAAACCACATTAGTAGCATGAAAACATGATCATAAAAATTTACATTTTTGCTAAGCATGAAATTAACAATGCACAAAGGCAATTAACATGAAATATGATCATTATGTACTAAGTTATCGATATTGTTTTTCTCTTTTGGCACATGATGGTGGTGAGATTGACCCATTAGAGAGCTTCATTATTTGTAGCTTGATTTGAGACTCCAAATTATAGGGAGATTGTTTGCATGTTCATATATCTCATATCTAATCCTAAGTCTACTTTGACTTTAGTTTAAGGAGTATGTTGGCAATCCCTTTATTTGCATTAAATACACCTAGTTGGAGGGTGGTTACTCCTAGTGGTTGACACAATTATATGATGCATTGTATTTATATTGTATGTTTGTGGAGTGTAATTGTAATGGAAGTCATTGAGTTTGTTTGAAACATCTTTGTTGTTCTATGTGAGTGCACTAATGTGGGGTTTGTTTAGGCCCCAATTATCTCTTGCCTAGTTTTAAGAACAATACCAATCTTCTTCATAATAGGATTGTTTTTTAATTTTTAATTAAAATATTGGGGTTCTATCTATGGCCCCCCATCCCTTCAACATAAACAAAGACAACTAAAAGAACTATAAAGATCTATACTTGTCTAGACACAAAACTGAAGGATCAATAACTAAATTTTGTCTTTTTTACTCTATGATCTCAGCACCATATGATGATTAGGTTGTTTCTAAACTAATTTCTTTTTATTCTTTACTTCTATTCATGTTGTAGTAGCTTCCTCTACATAACTTGTAAAATAGGATGAATCTAAGCAAGATCTATTTATGGCTACTAATAAGGATTCCTAAAAAATTTGCATCCACTCCCCTTTCCTCTTCATTTGACAATTCACATGTGGTCACCCCTCCATTATAGAACTTCTAATAGACATCCTTGGAGGAAAAGGTATTAAATCTTGTATTCATTATTACTTGGAGGCGCTACAAACTTATTAACTTTTCTAAATTTAAAACCAAAGTCTTTTGTTTCCCTTTCAAATGTGAGCTCACCTCAAAATTTTGTTGTGACTTAGGAGATTGTACAATCTTTAAATATATTGGTGGCAAAGGAGGAGGAAAACCTATAACCTTTTATTTCTCACCCACATCCAAGAGCCCCATACACTTCTATTATCTTAGAGTCTAATGAACTCAAAATAGGTGCAATCCGCTTCAATGATAGATGTAAGAAATGCACCCCCTACAACCATGTGTCTACTTTTTTGGCTTACTCATATAATAGTATACTTCTATATGACCAAGTTGAAAATAACAATTGGAGCAAAATGGAATATTTTTGTACTCTAAGAATTATTTCTATAACATATCTTCCACTATTAACTAAATCTCATAAAGCAAACCCTTGGATATATCCAATTCCACCCCAATCCAAGTTTTGTAATCGAATAAACCAAACCATATGTTTGTGGGTCTATTAAGAAAAATCTCCCCAACATATTACCTGTGCCCTTAAAACAAGCATCCACCTAAAACTACAAAGGGAGATATGGTGGCCTAATCCAAATTGATATAACTAAAAAAGTTTCATTCATTGGGTTGAACACAACTAATAGAATTTGATGCTTAGACCCAATCATCAAAATTACATGCAATATTTGCAAAATATACCTTAGTATCTATAGAGCCCCATGGATTACCCCCTTAACATTCACATTTGTTGGAAACATGGTTGTCGTTGCACCAAAAGATCAACATGTTAATGCTCGATACAACCGCTAGAGTTAATGAATCCATGGGAGGCGGTTAAGCCTTGTGACGAACCCAAGCATTGCGCTGCACAACACAAGGAGACCAAGGGGTCACACCTTGCAACAATCCCCCCATCACAAGCGAGGGGTTCGAACTCGTGACCCAAGATCTGATACCAATTGTTGGAAAGACAATTGCCGTTGCACCAAAAGATCAACCTGTTAATGCCTGATACAACCGCTTGAGTTAATAAATCCTTGAGAGGAAGTTAAGCCTTCTCACGAACTGAAGCGTTGCGCTACACAACACAAGGAGACTAAGGGCGTACACCTTGCAACAACATTATCATGCCATTCATTCACTTCCTAGCAGTACACCACCTATTATTTGGTCATATCGATACCCTTTATGTAGAATACCAAGATTAAATAGATCATACATGAATTGCTCCATGCTAGAGACATTTGACCTTGTGTCCTCCCATACTCTTCTCTAGTCCTCTTAGGAAAAAATTATGGTTCTTGGCATTTATGTGTAGATAAATGGACATGAAATAAAAATCACAAAGATAAGTTCCCAATTCTTGTGACTTATGAGCTACTCGATGAATTGCATGTGGCTTGCTTATTTTCCAAAATAGATTTACAATTTGGATATCACCATAATTGCCTACCTAAAGAAGATATTCCTAAGACCACCTACACTCATTAGAACCATTATGAAATTTTAGTTATGTCATTTGGTCTTTCTAATTCTCCATCTACATTCCAAAGCTTGATTAAAATATTTTTGTCCCTTTCTCAAGGAACTAATTTTGGTATTCTTTAATGACATTCTGTCTACATCAAAAATTGGGAAGAACGCATCCTTCATCTTGATCAAGCCCTATAACTTCTTTCTAAAAACTATTTCTGTGCAAAGCATTCCAAGTGTTCTTTTAGCCAAATAGAGGTTTAATAACCAGTATACATTGTCTCCATCCAAGGAGTTAAGTTCGATCCTAAAAAAATGAAGATATAAAGAACTAGCCAAAAACCTCAAAATTATTTGAGGATTCTTATGTCTCACTAGATGTTATAGGAAATTTGTCAAGGGTTGTAGTTAAATTTTTGCTCTCATCATGTTAAAGAAATATGCATTTATGTGGTCAAAGGAAACCAACAAGGCTTTTGTTTCCTTGAGCATGCTATGTGCACTAAGTCGATACTTGCATTGCCCAACTCTTCCCAATCCTTTACTATTGAAAGTTATGCTTCATGTAGTGGCATTGGAACCATTTTAATGCAAGAGGGTTGCCCGCTAGCTTTTACTAGCAAGGCACTAGCCAAGATGAATCTTGCTACGTCAACCTATGAGAATGAGATGTCCGCCATTCTTCATGTTGTCAATAAATGGAGGCCATATCTAGTGGGATGCAATTATTATATCAAAACAGATCATCATAGACTCAAGTACTTCTTAAAACAATGTGTCTCCTCTCCAAAATAATAAAAGTGGGTCACCAAATTCTTAGGCTATGATTATGAGATTATCTAAAAAAAGGGAAAGAAAATGTGGTGATCGATGTTGTTTTTCAGAAATTTGAGGATCATAGTTCCTTATGTTCTTTATCCTTCCCCACTTCATATTCATTGTAGACTATCCAACAAGAATGGCAACACGGTGCATAAATCCAACATCTTCATTAACAAAAAACAAATAATCCTACAACTAAGCCTAGATACACATTAAATGGTAGCTACTTGCATTACAAAGGGTGCATTGTTCTTTCTCCAAATTCTACTCTTTAATTCCCACTATTACAAGAATTGCATGTGTCCCCTTCAGTTGGGAAATCTAGGTTCCTTATTACATATGAAAAAATCACACTTCCTTCGGATTGGTATGAAAAATGACATCAAAAAACTTATTAGAGAATGTGATACAAGCTAATGCCAAAATGTGAAACTATCCAAACTCCGAGCACTCTACAACCATTGTCGACTTCGATAGAAATATGGATTGACATTCCAATGGATTTTATTAAAGGATTGTCTAGGTCTAGTGGAAAACTAGTCATACTAGTGGTGGTTGACTCTCTCACCAAATATGCCCACTTTTGTTCTTTTTCCTATTCATATCATGCCTCTATTGTTACCCAAGTTTTTCTTGACCACATCTTCCACCTCCATGGTATGCCCACTTCCTTTGTATATGATCATGACCCCATGCTCACCAATCACTTTTGGAAGGAACAATTCAAGTTGTAGGAAATGCAAGTGAAGATGAGATCATATAATCCACAAACTAATGGTTAGATATAAATTGTCAATAAGGGATTGGAGACTTATTTGATTATTTTCCTTTAGAACAACAAACTCATTGGGCTAAATGGCCACCCCTTGTAGAATGGTGGTACAACACCAATCATTCTTCCACCAAGATGATACCCTATGGATTTATGTATGGCATCCCATAGCATCTCTTACCTCCTACTTCTCTGCAAGTTCCATAAGTGTAAGTTGTTGACTCCACTCTTAGCACATGTGATTCTCTTCTTTGTACTCCTAAGGGAAACTTGGCCTTGGCTATTAAAACTATATGAAATAGCAGTTTGATCAACATTATTCTAAGCACACATTTTCTATTGAGGACATAGTTTTCCTATATCTTTGATCATATAAGAAGACATCCCTCAAGCTTATTGACTAACAAAATTTAGCACACAAATTCTATGGACCCTTCCAAATATTACAACAGATGGTCAAAGTGGCTTATAAGTGATATCTTCCTCTATCTTCCAAGTTGCATCCAATTTTTTATGTGTCATGTCTAAAGAAGGTCCTTAGACAACAAGTTTGCATTATGTCTACCCTTCCTAAATTGGATGGTTAAGGATCTAACATCGTCAATTCAAAGGCTATTTTGGATCAACAATCACACTCACTCAATAACCATACCATCACCAAAGTTTTGGTTTAATGTGGTAGATTGCAATCAAAAGACACTACTTGGGAACCTCTCCACCAGCTTTAGTAGTAGTTTTCCCAATTCAAGCCTTAAGGACAATGCTTTTTAGAGGAGGAGGGCATGTTAGAACCCCACATCTTAACTATTAAATAAGCATTGTAATAATCACGTTATAGTTATTTAGTCAATATTACATTGTGTGGATTTTTTTGGGAATTGAGGTGTCTCAACCTTTGCAAGTTCCTAATGTTGTATTTATTTATTTTTGCCTACTATTGTAATTTTCTATGCAAATTATATTTCGTCACTTTGTGGGAGTCGGCACGGTGATGTGTCATCCTACATGGAAGGTGACTAGATATATTTTTTGTCCTCATATGAGGAGGTAGGTGTTTCATTTTGTGGTAGAGGTATTTTTCCATGTGTCAATATCTTTTGGGTGTTGTAAGAAGTTTATGACACATAAGAACTATGACAGATTTTATGACGATGTAAGAGCATTTGTCATACCTATTTTGGGCAAATTTGGTGTGCCCAAGTATGGAGGGTTGTAAGGGATGAAATGGAAGCTTTGACAAGTGTCTTTTGCATGCTTTATGGCCTTCGAATTTGGGCCATGTGGATTTGGATGAGATTATTTTGTGGCTTGCTGTAGAAGCTACCTCCATCCTTGATATTTCGCTATAAATACAAGTGCTTGGAGTTGGAGTTGTATGGTTCATTTGCAGGTACCATTAGTTATCAGAATTACTCCAGTATTTGACATCTATGAACTCCTGAAAGAACTTGCATTGCAAGTGTGTTGTAATCTTCTTTAGATTTGATAATACATTGTGCAGGTTTTGGAATGTGGGGTTTTTCACCCAAAAGGGTTTTCCCCACATATATCTTGTGTTGTGAGGTTTTTACTTGCTTTTGGATGTTGTTATTACCTTTCTATTAATGTGCATCTAAATCTATAACTATAAAAGATAAAATTTGCCTAAATCCTTCCTTAATAGATCAGTGTAGGAAGTGTTTCCACATACCTTGCTTCCTTTCAGTTGGTATCAGAATCTGATCACCTTTGGTTCTAGTTGTTGGGTAGAGAGTTTTTTGAGCTGATCTTCATTTCAGCGAGAGCTTGTGCAAAGGATTTTGAAATCTTTGTTGCAGGAAAAAGATGGCAAGCACATATGGGAGGTTTGGTATAGAGAAGTTTAATGGATGCAACTTTGAGTTGTGGAAACTCAAGATGGAGGACTTATTGGTGGATAGAGATTTATGGCTCACAGTATTTGGAACCATGCCATTGGACATGAAACAAGAAGATTGAGATCTGATAGATCAGAAGGCTAAGGTTCTGATAAGACTCTGTTCATCTAATTCAATGCTCCTGAATATCCATTAAGAGAAGACTGCAAAAGATCTTTGGAAGAAACTTGGAGATGTTTATTAGGCTAAATCCCTGGTAAACTATTAGAAATGAAAGCAACACTACTTCAATGGAAATCTAATTCAAGATAAATTTTAGCAATCTTTAACTCTGTGTTATTAATGGAGATTGCAACACAGAAACAAAACTATGCTTCACAGAAATGCAAAATCAGAAATATGAACACATAACACAATGTTTAACATGGAGAAAACCCTTTCGAGTAAAAAACTCCACACAGGAAAGAGGCCCAATGTTTGTATTAATTTGAAAATGGTTTACAATACAACAACACTTCAACTCTCTCCACTAGTCTTCAATCTGATAGAATTCCGGCAGCACCCGAGTACCTAAAATCTGTATTGCAGAAACAAATACATGGAAAATACTTATAGAAACATTTTCTAACTCATATTAGGCATTCACCTTCTCTCTCATGAGATTCCCCAACATACAAACATTAAATGCCATCTTACAAGCATCTTACACTTGTCCAAAAACAGCCATGTAAAGGTTGGGTGCCCAAGACTAAATCTAGCCTCTTACAGCATCTTATGACGCATCATAACCATTATAGATTCTAGGAAACAGTATCTTTCCAAGATAGGAACCTTGGGCTAAATATAGCAAATATACAACTAACATATCCGTCATATGCGTCATAGAATCTCAGAATCTTATGACAACTTGCAGCTGTCATAGATTCACTTACCAAACATTATGACAATTGTCATACATGCCAAAAATAGTATATTCCCCAATGGAGCACGCCTACCCTCATTTACTTTGAGTTTTTACATTTGCCAATCGTAAATCTCACTTTGTAACTGCCGCTGGTAACTCCGAAATTACAACTGTCAATGAGACTACCTCATTCCCTTATGGGTAATTACAAATAACAAATAATAAATGGAATAAAATACAATATTGGAATTTACAAGGTTAATGGTACCTTATTCCAACATTCTCCCACTTGACATTATACATTGTAAATCAACCCATAGGAAAACAAATGAAATAATCACGCACTAGAAACAAGGCCCATGGCCTCTCTGCACCACATGAACTTCTCTGTGCTCATAGGCTTGGTCAAAGAATCTGAAACATTCTCTTGAGTGTCTATCTTCTTCAGCTCAATCTCTCCATTTGCAACCAACTCTCAAACAAAGTGATACTGAACATCAACATGCTTAGTTCGAGAATGATACGTAGGATTTTTAGCCAAACAGATAGCACTCTGGCTATCACAACCAATCTAAATGATCCTGCAATCAAATCCAATACCTGTACACAGTCTCCTCAACCAAACTGCCTCCTTAGAGACATGAGCAGCAACCATATACTCTACTTCTGTGGTGGACAAAGCAACTGTGGGCTACCTCTTACTCATCCAACTCACTGCACCTCCAAACAGAGTAAACACATAGCCACTAGTGGACCTTCGACTATCCAAGTCACCTGCCTAATCTACATCAACAAAACCCTGTATGTCCAAAGATTTATCAGCACTATCAGTACTAGAATAAACCAAACAATGGTCAAGAGTACCTGCAAGATATTTAAACACCATCTTCGCATAGTTCCAATGTTGTCTACCAGGATTAGACATAAATCTGCTCAAAACTCCCACTGCTTGGGCAATATCTGGTCTAGTGCAAACCATTGCATACATCAAACTCCCTACAACACTAGCATATGTCACATTAGACATATCCTCAAGATCATCCTCAGTCTTTGGACACATATCTAATGAAAGCTTAGTACTAATGGGTAAAGGAACTCTAATTGGGTTACAGTCTTGCAAACTAAACATCTGCACAATAGTATTCACATACTTACTTTATGACAACCAAAGCTTTCTGTTAACTCTATCCCTCCTGATCTCCATTCCCAAAATATACCTTGCAGCACCAAGATCCTTCATCTCAAATGCACCTAAAAGTTGGGCTTTAAGCTCACTGACCATAACCTTAGAATTGTTGAAAAACAACATGTCATCAACATACAAAGCAATAACCAGAATAGAATCATCAACACAATGAATGTAAACACAATGATCCTCCTTGCTTCTAACAAAACCCAATTTTAAAACAAATGAATCAAACTTTTGATACCACATTCTGGGGGACTGTTTCAAACCATAGAGAGACCTCTTTAACTTGCAAACCCAATGTTCTTTTCCTTTTACCTCAAAACCTGTAGGTTGTTGCATATAAATTTCTTCTTCAAGATCTCCATGCAAGAATGCGGTCTTAACATCTATTTGCTCAATCTCCCAATCATAAGTTGTAGCAATGGATAAGAGAAATCTAATAGAAGTCAATTTAGCAACAGGAGATAATATCTCACCAAAATCAACTCCCTCTCTTTGGGAGTAGCCCTTGGCTACTAGTCTAGCCTTGTACTTCTCCAATGACCCGTCTGCTCCAAACTTCTTCTTGAGGACCCACTTACATCCAATGGCCTTTCTTCCTTTGGGCAAACGAACAAGATCCCAGGTGTTACAAGAGTCTAAAGCCATCATCTCCTCCTGCATGGCTAGCTGCCAAGACTCACTATCATCTACAAAAATAGCTTCCCTGTAGGATCTAGGTTCATCGTTAGTACTCAATAAAGTGTATACACAACAGAAATTTGGTGGGCTATACCTGTCAACTGGATTTCGTTGTCTTGTGGATTTCCTCAAGGGTGGAGTAAGAGACTCTACTCATTCTTCTGCATGATCATCTGCATCAACTTCTTCTGTAACAACAAACTCATCTTCATCAAAACTACTTGAATCTTCTTCTTCTTCTTCACCCCCCAATCCATCATTCTGTTCTTTCTGAGGTACATCTTGCTGCTCTAAATCAAAGTGCACCTTCTTTACCTTTTCTTCTTTCTCTTTTGGCCACTCAGGTTCAGAAATAGCTCTCAGTTTCCTAAAAATAACATCTCTAGAAAAGATAATCTTGTGGGTTAGTGGATTCCAAAGCTTATAACCTTTTACATTAAAGGTGCACCAACTAGGTCATATCCACTTAGTGTGCAAACAACTCCTTTGAAACTATACCTTTCATATCATTCCTACCAATGGAATCCATTTCCTCTTTGATTACTTGTAACCAACTTTATCTTCAATATGATCTACAATTCAAAATTCTCAAAAAAATCTTCCTTGTCTTCCTTGTGCTTTTGCACAATGCTAAAATAATTCAACTTCTTCATTTTCTTTCTATTCTATGCACTTGGTTATTCACTATATTCGATTGTTTTGTTTTTGTTGTTCAATTCCTATCCTTTTTCTTTTGCCAATCAAATACATTTATCTAACCACAACTCTTTTTTTTAAACAACTTGTCCTAGATTCATTTTTCCAACTCTCTATTCCAACATGTCTTTTAACTATGATTTTTCAAACCACAAATTTTTTCAACAATGTAATTTCCAACAATTTCTCTTCTATGTCCTTCTTTATCACAATGTGAACAATGTAAAATCTCCTTTTCTTGAAATGACTTCTTAGTACTTGCAAAAACCTATGTCTTTTCTTTTCATTTACCTTGATACCTGAGACTTTCATACTTAGTCCCCACAATTGACTCAATGGGCTCTTTGATTCCTTGCCCATGCTTACTCAAATCTTCTCCTATGTATTCAATTTCTTTCAAGAATTTTCAAACCAACATTATCATCCAAACAACTAGCTATTAGCAGATTCATCATTATTTTCATCCTTACATTCTTCAACAACTACCAAGTGATTGATAAAAGAACACAAATTATCTATGTCACATGAAACTTCACAATTTAACAGCTTAATTTCCAATTTTCTTTTTAGCATGCTGCAAACAATTGTTTTAACTCATCCTTTTGATCTTTCTATTACATTTTCTCCTTCTAGGTTCTTCAACTTTTCTTGCAATTAATCATTCGTTAAACAACTTCAACTCTTCTTTCACCAATTCTTTTCCCAAAAGGTCATTTTCACAAAACTTTTCATAATTTTCCTTTCCTAACTCTTTTATTCATTCCAAATAATCTATATTACTCCTTTTTAACATTCATCAATTCTTTATTTACCCTTTTCAATTCTTCTATCAAAAATTCCTTCAAAATTTCAACTTACATCGAGTGATCCAAGGTGACACCCAAAATCCAATTCAGGACTTCTTCAACACTGCAATAATATTAACACATCTAACAATAATTAATGAAATCAATCTACACTCACTACAAAACATCACATTCTCCGCATCCTACTCCCTTACACAACCTATCAGAGGCCCATCATGGACATGATAGAAAACATAACATGATACATGACCAACAATTTTAAAAACATTCAAGCATAGCCACCACCAATAAATAAATAAATAAATTTTGAAGAAAAGAAAATTTCAATTCCAACAATAAAGTATAAAAATACGTGCGATTTCAATAGTAAATCCAACGTGATCATCAAGGTCACAAAATAAGTAACTATCAAGTTTTGATGGCTATACTTTTCATAAATAAGAATTAAAATTTTCGATGTTGGTCTTCACAACATTTAGAGAAATTATCAAAGTCAAAAAGATAAATATCAAGTTTTCACATTACATGAACTATGTGACTAATTCTAGCCACTAGAGAGGGAGTACGATGCTACACTACGCCTGGATCCAAATCAAGATGAGTTAAGAGAACACACTCAATTGTACAAGCAACCTAGTCCTCCAAGATTCCAAACACCTCTATATCGTAAGATCATTTCCACACATCACTCAAGATACCTAGCAACAAAGATTGCATTCTGACCTAGGAAATCGCAATCAAACTAAAGAATGCCCAATCCAAACCTGGTGCATCCCTATTAACCTACATGCATCCCCAAACTTGAATGCAATATCTCATTAACAGGATATGGGAGGTATTTAGAGAAATAAAATTGATTAACGGTCGGTAAGTTTTTGAAAAGGAAACCTACCTCCCTATTTTCCCCATATTCGGCACCCATCCTGGAAGGCAACTTCCCCAAAGCATAGAAAGCAAAAATAACCATTCTACAATATACAACAAAATAAATCATTCATACAGTCATATACTTGCAACATTTCACAACAAAGATTTAGGACAAAATTAGGTTCACAAATCAAGATATCACAACTCACCATTCTTTCCTGCAAGCAATGGTTATCATTTCTTTCTTAAAACTTCAATCAGGTAATTCAATACTATCTTTCTTATAATCATATAGTGAATTCATATTCATGATCATGCTCTCAATAAAACAATGCAACATGCATTTCAAGCAAGCATTCACTAGAAGGCAAAACAAAATAAGTCAAACATATGATCCAACATCCTCTTTCGCATACTCATGCATAACTCTAAAAGAAGAAAAGGACCTAGTTCATTCATACTCAAGAACAATATTCAGGGTCTATCTAACCCCATAAAAAGAAAAGAAGGCACATGCTATCCACAGCAGGCCAATACTCAAGGACCCACACATGCTCGATCAACTGAGCAACTCACACATACACACCTAGAGCTCTCAAAGCTGGAACTGCGCTCTTATACCAAATGTAAAAGTCCTCAAAACCATGTAAAAGCATTTAAACCAACTCAAGAATAAATGAAGTAAGAAATCCGCTTAAATACAACATCACAATAACCAAAATCAAAAAGATGTAAATAATCCACTTAGTTACAATATTCAAAGGTAAAAGGTATAATTAATCAGCTTAATTACAATATTAAAATAAACAATAACTTCATCAATAAGATTCAATAGAGTCAATAAATCTTCACAAAGAAAATCACATCGATATAAATCAAATAAGTCATTAAATCTTACATCCCGCATGCTCATTCCAGGTAAATGCACTATAAAATCATGTACATAAATCCATCAGCAAGCAAGCCATAATACATCCAACAATCATGAACAACATGAATAAATAAATCAATACACTCTCCAGCTGAATTGTAGCAACTTAGCATCATTCTAAAAATAGTCTACTTCTCCAAGAAGTGTGGAGAGCTCCCAAAAGGATGGAATTGCATTCTAAAAGTATCATTGAATTCCTCTTGGACTCCTAAACTCATTGGCATTGTCAGAAACCCAATCTAACTAAACACGCATTCTCCAAGAAGTGTGGAGTGCTCTCAGATAGATAGAATCACCCTCAGAAAGTGTCATTGGGCTCGCTAACATTGCCTAAACTCACTATTATTAATTAAACTATAGCCTGATCACCTCTGTGTTCTCCAAGAAAGATGGAGTTCTCCCTTACACCACCAATTAGCCTATGGGAAAACTTGGAAAATAGGCTAATTTTTCTCAAACTGATTATGTGCAAAATGGGGACATTACAGTCCTCCCTCCCCAATTATGGATTTTTCCACTACCAGGATCCCAAACAAATCTAAAATATACCCCACCATGTTTACGTTGCGCCACTCTGGTACAATTGAAATATGTAAATCTAACATTCTTTATTTTATTCTGAAGCAATCCACTAATCAAACCAATTCCTAGATCCTAATGTTTGGAATCATCATATGTACTATAGATGAAGGAATGAGCATACCCCATCAAATCACCACTACAAGTTACCCATCTCAACATTAATGTTGTGGGCAAACATATGAATTGTTCCTCCTTGGCTCGAGGTCCAAGGTCATCTTCCATCCAAGGTTTGAAAATTTTCGTGCAACTTTCACGTTCGAACCTCCTTCTTAACAATTCAGACCAACAAGTGTAGATCTCAACCTCATTAAAAATGATGTCTCTTGGCCTCTCAGAAAGAATTTTGGTCACCAGGTGTGCATATACCCTTTCAAATTGGTCTCCATTAATGAGGTTGTAAGTTATTTCCAAAAATAAAGGACACAAATCAGCTTATGTGCAAGCTGAAAAAACAAATTATGACAGCCATGAATCACCTGATTTTCCACCCAAATCAGAATTATGTTGGCTGTTGTATTAATTTTCTTCATCTGGAAACATTTTCCAACATTCTTTAATGATTTCATGACCTCAAAAAGATTCACCTTGGTATTGTTCAAGTCTAGAATTAACAACTTGTAAACTGATTTTGTCAAAATTAGTAATTTGAAAATGGAACATCAACTGGAAAAATGAAATTTCCCAGCAATAAAAAGAAATATGAGCATTCTAATGACTAGAAATACTTTTGTTAAAGTTGGAAATCTCTTTCCTAGAGTCATCAACTGAAAATTGCTCCATCCTTTAACTAAAATTACTTGCCAATCCCTTTGAAAGTTTGTAAATGAAATCATGTGATGGCTAATTGGAATGAGGACAATAACACTAAGACTAAAATTGTGACCCATAATCATCCATGGTACATTCCTTCTATCATCACTAGTATCCAACGATCCTTGTTGATGTCTTCTTGCATCGATACTCAAAATGAATTAACTCCACCATGCTTATGTTGCAATACTCTGGTATTCGTATGTGCTTCATCTAATGATCTTCTAATAGTGTTTGATACTTCTTCACTACTGAAAATGCTTCGTACACCACCAATCTCTAAATCATGATAATGTTCAACTCCTTGTGTCTATTCTACAAAGACTAACATCATGTCATTATGATCCAGAGTAGAATACAAATCATCAAGAGAAGATTGCTCTTCTAGACCCATGAGTTTATACTCTTGATGCTCCTCATTGTTATCAACAAGTATCACTAAAAAAGGATTATCAAATTTCAAATCAACATCCATATCAAAGAGTAGATTATCAAATAGCTGAAAATCCTTTATGGAACCCTAGCTTGCAATTTTAGATCTTCGTGGACAGTGTTCTAAGTCAAAATCTTCATGAAGTTCATCAAGCTCATCAATAACTTGTTGGATATCACTTGTTCATGCTTCATTTTCTTGCACCGTAAGATCTTTAACAACCTCAAGTTGATCTTCTACCTCCAATAATGTCATTTGAGCTTTTTCTAATGAATCTTTTTTTGACTTAAGCTCACAAGTGAGCTCATCAACCTTTCTCTCATTTTCTTTGAATGCACTATAATCCTCTTCTACAAACTTGATGGCATGGTTTCGGTCTTTGATCAAATGCAAGTACTCTCATTTCATTGTCTCCAATTAATCCTTGATAGTTTGCAAGTTTGATGAGGTAAATCTACCCTTGATGTTTTTCTACATGAGGTCTTCAAGGATCATATGTGTGTTGTCGAAACTTGTGAGGACTTGTATCTCCTTCTCTCTTCTGACCCAGAGTTGATCCTTCAATTCATGCATCTCTCTACCTATCCTTGTTCTATAAAGTAACTTTGGTCTTTATGAAGCAAAGATTCTAAAATAGCTTCATTTACAAGTGCAACATGATCTTTAAAATCAACCTCCTCCTTACAAACTATTTGATGAGATGTTATGGCAGCACTATCCTCAAAAAATGAATCATTAATAGGTGTTGATTTAAAATTTTCAATAAGCTCCCAATCAACATGCCCTTCTGTTGAATTCTCTAGGAAATCAAATTGGTACACTTCTTGCATGGGAAATTCCCATTCAAAATATGACTTATCATCACTAGAGTGATATATGTGCTCCACATAAGTTGTTTTGAAAATTTCAACAAGCTCAAACTCTTCATTAGTTCCTGCATATCCTTCAAACAAATCATTCTGGAGCTCCACCATACATGCCTCTTGATAGAAGACATTTTCTTCATCATATGAAAGTTCAAAAGGTTCATCTTCCTCAAATATAAGCTCAGTTTTAAAAATTTTAGCTATGATATTTTCTTCTTCTTCCTCATTTTTTCTTGTCATATATGGTTTCAATTTTTCTTCACATTGATTAACAACCATTTCAGCTAACACATTTGCAACTGATAAAGAATCTTGATCATCCTTTCTCATGTTAGCCAATAAGACTATTGCGAGTGGATGGGGTACATCATCACTCTCTTTTACAACCAAAGACATGATTTTTTCATTGTTGTTATAATATTCACAACATGATCTTTTCTGACAGCAACAAAGAAATAGCAAAACAGTTGGAGTATTAGATTATCACAGTCAAGGTCGAGCATCACCACACAAGATCTAACCTTGGCAATAGTCTCTAAAATCTTGACCCTCTTAACAAAATAGGGGCTTCTGATATCACCCAATCCATGAAAGATTTCCACGAACAACTGAAATATCTCCCTCATAATTTCATCATTGTATGGAGTTTCAAGAGTTGTTATCCTTGTAATCTCACTGATGCAAGTGACAATTGCAAGTCTCACATCCTCATCTAAGTATCTCAATAGCTCCATCTTAACCAAGGAAGTCACCGAGGTAACCACAACAATCAACATTGCCTTAGAAGGTGACTGAACAACTTTAGACAAACAATGTTCTACTTCCTCCAAGTTGCTGAGAAGAACATCTTTTGATCCATGCAAGCATTTAAGTTTCTTCCATGCATTATAAAGCTTCTTTCCCAATTCCTCTTCACTAAATGACACCATGATTACAACCACTGGACAATGATATTCAACTATTAAAATTCAGTTCCCTAATTGACAATTTGCAAGAGTGTTACCTTCCCAACAGGTTGGCAAGATCACCAACTCTGATACCACTGTAATATGCACACCCAATTTTATTTATTTTTCTATATGAGGAATGCAAATGCAACGTCTTAACATGTTTTGATCACCAAGATCCCAGTGTCGACAGGGTGAGAGCATATGGTGCTTTGGACCACACAAAGCTACTCTGATGAATACAATCACTAAATGCTCCACGGTGGCACACAAGATGACATGTCATCCTTATCTTCACTTCTTCAGTGAAGTGGCCAATGCAACACAATATGAACACACAAGGTGGTTGGGTTGTCCTTATTTGCGCTTATTCAGTGGAGTGTGTTGAATGCAGTCATAGAATGAGCACACAAGGTAACTGATTCGACCTTATCAACACTTATTCAACGGATGTGTGCATTTATGCAAAGCCACTGGCAAAATGTCTAAGCAGATTCAAACCAAAATGGTTGATAACATCCAGCTTGTTCAATGCCAAATGGGCCAGAGTTAAATGTTATACCAACCAGGGTGGTAAACCATCTAATGTTACAATATGTAAAATGCATACAATAAGATTCCTCCAGTGGTACTACCTTCTGGGGTTACAAGACAAGGAATATTGCAACTAAAGATGATATTACAATAAATTAGAAGGCTACAATATAAATGATAAATTTTTTATTTCGGACTACAACACACTGTTGTGGCATATTATCATGAAGATAAGACACTAAAAATCATTCTAAACCAAAACAGATTCACCCACTGAAGTATTGTTGATGTTGATGAATTTGTAGGCCACAAACACTAATTTTTTCACTAGAGACCAATGCTAAACTGAAAATTACTAATCTGATACAAGTTTTATAGCACTGTAAACCCAAGATCAACATATAGAATCATTCATTAATCACTAATTTACAAAATCCCAACTCCAAACTAATTCCAATCGACAAAGGAGTGCTAGGTGCCTCCAAATAGCATAAAAAAACCTCATTAAAATGAGGTGTTTCTAGCTCCAAAACCCCATGCCCTCTACCTACAGCTGGTACGGCCAGCATATACCCAATTTTTTGTCACTAAAAACTCTCCCAACATCAAGTAAAATGCTCATAAACCCTTACACCTTGATCTAAACAAGTTTTTCTGCCAATAAATTAAATTTAGAACTTCATCATAACATTCATATGGTGCCTGGAAGAGGGTACGGCCTGCTGGGAAGAGATAGAAATATTCAAACAAAATAGAAACTATGCATAAACTGAAAACAACTCCTAAAAATTGATTACCAACACACACCAAAGTTTGCCACAAACCCAACTTGTCAAAAGACATTGAAAATCTCCATTATAGTGCAAGTGTGATTTCTGGATGAAACCACCATGACCAACTAGGGGGGTTTTCCACTCTGAAACTAGTATTTTCGAGAGGGTTTCCGTCCTCAAGAAAATGGGAGAACACGGGTTCTCTCAAAATGCATAAGTAAATATCATACCATCAGTAACCTTAACAATGAGCTCCAACCCTCCTTTTATAACCTTTTGAGCAAATAAAGTATTACTTTCCTTTTCCCTCCAAAACTTATTTCAGAAACAATTAAAGTTGTTCATGTGTGCAAAGTCCCCTTTAGCCTAGCGCCCTTGTATGCACAACTTAAAAACCTTTCCAATGAATAGTTAGACATAAGTTATCTTTTTTGAAAATTACCTTTTTAGACAACTTAAGTCATAACTATTTAATAATTAAATTATCCAACCAAGTTGTGGAAAGCATCAAAATGAATCAAACCAAAACTTCCAATCATACCATAATGCTCCTGAGGACTTAGGATGATGAATTGTAGCAACTTGGCATCATTCTAAAAATAGTTTGCTTCTCCAAGAAGTACGGAGAGCTCCCAAAGGGATAGAATTGCATTCTAAAAGTATCACTGAATTCCTCTTGGACTCCTGAACTCACTACCACTACCAGAAACCCAATCTGACTAAACACGCATTCTCCAAGAAGTGTGGAGTGCTCTCAGAAAGATAAGATCACTCAAAAAGTGTCATTGGGCTCGCTAACATCTCTTGAACTCGTTGTTATTAATTAAACCACTGCCTAATCACCTTTGTGTTCTCCAAGAAAGCTAGAGTTCTTCCTTACACCCCCAACTAGCCTATGAGAAAACTCAGAAAATAGGCTAATTGTTCTCAAACTGATTATGTGCAAAATGGGGACATTATAGAATTTAATCATTAACTTCTTAGTCTTGTGCTTGTTTGATAGACACATTTTATTCTTATATAAACTGTCTTTTTATGTGGATACATTTTAAAATTGCTATTACTTAGATTTAATTATTGGTGTGACTTCCTTAGACATATTCTTATCTTCTTGATCCAATTTTATGTAAATTGTTATATGTAAGCAATTAAACTATAGCTACTGCTTGTACCTATTGTTGTAATGACTTCTCTTATTATAGTTGATTTAATATTTTTAAAATATCCACGTATAAGCATTTTATTTTTTAATCTCCAACAAAACACTTGTGACAAGTGTGTGATAAAATCCAAGATTTTATTCCAAACTTGAGTCTTGGTTCAATATGTGTGATACAAGCCAATCTTAAATAGTTCTTCCAAGAACAATTTATTAGTCCTTGCCTTCGGCAGGGTAACTGTTGTTTTCGCTTGCATACCATTATTTTGGCGTTGGAATTTGTGTAACGACAATAATGAAAATTATCCTAAGTTTTTTAGTCCCTCCTTCATATTATTTTCGTGTTGAAATTTGTGCAATGGGAATAATCATTGTTAAGCCTAAGTTGTTTTAGTTTTGATCAATATTGAGAAAGCAATATTAGCTTTAGCTTTTTTTCCCATTGGTTCATTTTTTTTTAGCCCATTGGCAATATAGTTGAAATATTTTTTTTGGTTTTTTTTGGTTTTAGGGTTTTTTTTGGTTTTAGGGTTTCTTTTGTTTTTGCAGGGCCTCCACGTGTGTTCTAGCTTCAACTCGTGGCGACGTTGAAATTTGCATGTTCTGAAATTTGCAGGTTTATATAACTTTTTTTTTCGCAGCGACATTATGAACATTGCTTGAAGTTTCTATTCTAACAAGTACTACATAGCATTATCAATCCCTTGGAGCAGAGTCCATATACAGTCATGCTTCCATTTGATTTAATTTCAAAATCACAACTTGTCCGAGTGTAGGCTATCAAACCCTGTAACACATTAGAGAGGCACACAAAAAAAAGGTATATATGTATCTTTTATATGCCCTGCTGAGGAAAAATTTCCAAATTCCTACAACCATCAACAGGCAGATTGCATACAATAATACTGAGTCAAATTTTAGGAGGAAAGAAGAGCAATCCGGCAATAGCCCTCTTCCTTAGGTTTTTTCTAGTGAGTTGCAACCTCTGTAAAATCTGTAAATGCAAAGAGTCGTGCTGATTAGTGCCAAGCACATAGACGGAAATCTGTTTAGAGTGAGGCATTAGTAAGTTAGGTTAGGGTTAGGGTTCTGTAGAGGGATGAATCTCATCCCTTGGATGAGATTACATCTCCACTGTCACTTTTAGGTCATGCTTGTTAATTGATAGTTATTAATAGCAGGGACTAGATTGATGGCTGTACAGTCATGGCCAAATGGTTGCATTTAAACATTTTTGCTGTAAAATGCAGTTAAAATTTTTTAAAAGATTGTATGACTGTGCTAGAACATTTTTGCTGTGAAATATGATTAAAACTTTAGGAAAAACTTGATTTATTGAAAAGGCTTTAGAAATTTTCAAGCAAATGCAATGACCAGTGTTTGAATGTCTCGCGGAGGCGTCACCTCAAGGATCGCAAAGGTTGCAAGATACACACATAATGAATTTGTTGAAAGACTTCTATAACTGTCCGGTAAATATAGTGTGCAATTTGAAAAATTTGTAGATGCAATTTTGCATACAGTATCTCTGTAATGCATGGGTCAAAAAAATTATGTTCTCCTGACTTGATCCAGACTTAACTTCCTGTCTCTTTCTATTATGATCACATAAGATCGAATCATATCCAAAGGCATTTGTGTTTTTCAAGTATTTTGTTTTCTAATTTTTTTTAAGTTGAGGATAGTTAAAGGGATAGTTAACTGACAAGCAAAGATCATTATCAGTATTGTTTACTTGCCACATTGTTGTCCTTTCTGTTCTATAATTTCCATAATGTTGGACTAATGCATGAATCTGGTTCAGATTTGGCATGGCGCTTAGATCAAAAGTTGCATTCTTCAAACAGGAAAGAGAGAATTTCCTCAAAGTTTAAAGAATCTCTACAGTAACAAGTCCCTACACATACCCATTTTGCTTGTGTTCCACACTCTTTTGGCCTCATATTCCATGCATTGAAAGCAAGTTTGTTGAAAGTTGAATCTGTACTCCAAAATGCAATATCAATTTCACACTCTTTTGTAAGATCTGACCGAACACACCTCACCTCCTCTGCAGAGGGTTTGTCTTCTGTATTTATGACAACAAAACCTAACGCCTGCTAACCCTCTGGAGGATAAGGCAACCAAAAGTATGCATATCCATCTCGATCACCACTCTAGGAGTCACTACTCCAAACCAAGGTATAATTCAGTGGTTTAGCTAGTGTTGGGTGTGATCCTCTTTGAGCAAAAACCTCTCTATTGTCTTTAGTAAAATTGGTTACATCAACATGATGAATCTGCAGAATCATTGGTTTCCTTGGCCACGAGAGCCCATGCACATATGATATCATGGAAACATTAACCAATTAACCAATGATAGTTCAACTGCGGATAAATGTGTCACAAGCTAGTGCAGGTTGGAACATAGATTGAAATCGTTTCTAGCATGAAGACCTCTGCGAAGTTGCTCCATTGGAGTTACTAATCAGCCAAGAACAACATGAATGCAATTTTTGATCCAACAAAATTGCTTACAGCTTTAGGTAGGGACTGCAGCTACAGCGCAGCCCTTGTTTATCATCTAGCTTTCAAGAATCAAGAATTATTTTATTTTGACCATTATGGACGTTTGGCATGAAAGTATAATTAGATGTCATTATGTTACCAAAATTCAAAAACTTTAGATTCCCCACTCAAATTATGAAGCATACCTCTCTTCACCACATGTTATCTATCTTTGGCCTAGAAAACCTAATTTTTTAACTCCTTTTCACACGAAGACAAGATTTTAATGTCTCGTATGAATAGAGAAGATTGAATTAAACGCAATGTACATGGTATTTTTTATGTTTAGTGGGAATTTTAAAAAAAGCCAAAAGATTTTGACTTATACTTGGTGAGGTTTTTCTTAATTGGATAAAATTTTATAAGACACAATTACAATAAATTATAGAAAGATCATTAAAAGTTATACGGTTTGATTATTGTCTAACTATATGGTAGCAATTATATGGTAGCAGAGAAGTTACAACTAGTTAAACATAGAGCAAGGAACAAACAAATGTTGGACAATTGCATATAATAATTAAGTTAGCATAAAAGAAAAATTTTACACATAGGAGACATATAGCAAAACATAAAAAATATAGAAAATGCTTATATGTTATTGAGAGTTGCATATGATAAGAGTAATCTTGGCATTCATTATCATGTTTCTCTGCAAACACTTGGTGTTGGGATTGTAGATTGTGCATGTCTTTCCAAGTCTTTGTTGGCATGTAATTGTTCTTGAAGCATAATAGATGGATTAGCAATATGAAGAGACAAATTAGCACAAAGCATTTGAGTTTCAAGTTAAGGGGAAGATTGTTAGAGAAAACAACCAAGCAATGAAATTTCCATAAGAATTTGATGTTCACACATCTATATGTGTGGGTGAGCACATTGTGGGAAGGAGTCCATGACCAAGCTTGTAGTAAGAGAGAAAGAAATGAAGAAGTGAGGGATAACCATGGTTTGCGAGCATGAGTACAGAACTAAAAGGCATTTTTGATAGATTCAAATTTTGTTCTAAGATAGCATGATATTTAATTGCAATCCAAATGTATTATTTTTATGCATCTCCAACCATCTTGGAATGCGTACTTGGATAATCATGTTGTTGACATATATTATTTTATTATTATTCTCCTTGTTGACTTAAAATATTAGTTGTAATGGCATTCATGAAGGAAGTGGAGTTGGCAGTGGTGGTTACAAAGCTATTTTTAGCAAATTTCTCAACTTGGGAACTAGAATTAGGTAGTGGAGCATCTTGTATGTTGTTGGTGGGTCCCATATGAATCGGGCAATGATTTTGAACACTTGCCTTGGGATATGAGCCATTGTGGAGGAGTTGCAAGTCAAAGATGTTGTCTATTATTAGTATGGAGGTTATTTTTTCTATTCATGGCTCATTCAAAGTTACATTTACTATTCTCAGAAGATCCCCTTCATTTTGGACGTGGGAGTTTTTACATTTTACCATGGTTTGATGGTACATTATTTTGGGAAACCATTTATGGTATTCCTCTCCCATTTCTCTATAAGTTGGAGGCATGAGATAGTAGTTTTATTATGTTATTTTATAGGTACATAGGTGCTGCTAGAATGCTATCAAATTGAGGAGAGAAAGAGTGTTTCATATGTACATGCTTGTTGAAGATTAACACATTCTTTGTGCTCTCTTTGATGGTGGAGTTTTTTCTCGAAAGGGTTTCTCCACATAAATCCAATGTTATGTGTTTTATCATGGTTTTTTTATTTTATTCATATTGTTGATTTATGCTTCGACATTTAATCTATAATGGGCAATCCACTGTTAAGAGATTAATTTCATATTTGCATCACTTTGTAAAAGTTTTCGTTACAATCTTTCTTGACCTTGTTTAACAACAAATTTGGCACATCAGAGATAGGAGGGACAGGGATAGAGGAATTTAAGATGGGTACCAATGGATAATTTGACATGCAAGAGTTTCCACACAATAAGTTGGGATTGTGCATTGGCTATCCACCTTGATCAATTGAATTCACACTTCTATTTGACATTGAGATGGAGCAAGAGGGTAATGGGAGGAAGGAGTTGCCTGCATATATCTTTAACATGGAAGAACTAAATACTATAGGTGAAAGAAAGCTAGGTGTGTGGAAATCGCTTCCTACACTAATCTAATGAGGAGAGGGCTATGCAAATTCAAATTTATCCTTACAATAATAGCAACATAGAACATCTAACAGAGATATTGCAGCAATACACATGAACCAGAAAGAAGACAGAAGAAGAGAGACAAAGATTTACGGTGGGAAAACCCTTATCAGGTGAAAAACCCCACAATCAGAAACCTGCACAATGTATTAACAAATCTAAAAGTTGTTTACAATACACTTGCAATGCAAGCTTCAATGGTCTTCGACACTCGTGTCTAGGGTCAATCTAGCAGCATAACAGTACCTATAAAACCTGTAATCCCTCTCCTCCTCCAAGCACCTGTTTATATAGAATATACAAGGCAATATTGGTCCTATCTTGATATGGGCGTCCAACTTGGCCTCATGGCCCAAAACCCATGTACCTAAGGACACTTGGTCAACATTGTAGAATGTGCCTGACACTTGTCCACAGCTCCCATCCCAAAGAGGTCACCTATTTCCAAAACGGGCTATGACAGATGCTCTTACAACACTTACGATTGTCATAGAATCTGTCATAGCGGTTACAACTTGCAGCTATAAGAGAATCTGTCATATACAGGCTATAAATAGCATATTCTCTTACAACATGTCATAGTCCACCTTAGGGCGCCCAAATATGCCTTTTTCAAAGATGCTTCATGACACATGTCTTCACCTGTCTTACAATCTTCTATTACCGACTCTTACATGTCATAACTTCATCATAGGAATCTGTCATAACCGTTTCGGTCAAGATTCCCTTACACAACATCCAAGATGCTGACACATGGCAAAATTCTCCTACCACTAAGTGGGATGTCTATCTCCTCATGTGAGGACAAAATTACAAGTTGTCATCTTCCATGTAGGATGACACATCACCATGCCACATCCGACAACATGACAATATGGAATTTACAATTTATTTACAACATAGGCAATGAATTAATAAGTACAAACATAAATAATGCAAGGAATTACCAAGGTTGAGACACCTTAATTCCCAACATTCTCCCACTTGTTGAACACCATGTAAGAGCCAATAGAATAATAGGATTTAACTGCTATAGGCCGAGAGGCCCATAGGCTCCGAACACCATCAGAACTTCTTTGTGCTCACTGGCTTCGTCAATGCATCTGTAACATTCTTCAAAGTATCTACCTTCTCCAAATTTACCTTCCCATCCTCTACCATGTCTCGCACGAAGTGAAATTGAACATCAATATGCTTTGTTCTAGCATGGAAAGTTAGATTCTTTGCAAGGCAAATCGCACTCTGACTGTCACAATTGATCATTAGCTAACCTGCATCAACACCAATATCCAAACACAATCTCTTAAGCCAAATGGCTTCCTTACAAGCATGAGTTGCTGCCATACACTCAACTTCTATCATGGACAAAGCAACCACAGGTTGTCACTTACTCATCCAACTAATCGCACCACCAAAAAGTGTAAACACATAAGCACTGGTGGATCTCCTGCTGTCAATGTCACCTGCCCAATCTGAATCCACAAATCCATGAATATCAACAGAATGCGGAGGTCCTGAAACATTACTATGATAGCATATGGAATACTCAGAAGTACCCCTCAAATATCTGAACACTCGCTTAACTACATCCCAATGAACTCATCCAGGATTAGCCATAAATCAACTAAGAACTCCCACTACTTGGGCAATGTCTGGTCTTGTGCAGACCATAGCATACATCAAACTGCCAACAACACTAGCATAAGGTACTCTACTCATGTCCACCTCACTAGGAGATTTTGGACAATCCTCAATAGATAACTTTGTCCCTAAAGAAATAGGAACACACAATGGTCTACAATCTGCCATGCTACACCTATCAAACACGGTATTCACATACTTGCTTTGGCTTAACCAAAGTTTTTTGTTAGCTCTGTCTCTTCTGATTTCCATTCCTAGAATGTACCTGGCTGCCCCTAAATCTTTCATTTCAACTGTGCTGACAACTGAGATTTGAAATCAGAAATCATGTTTTTACCCTTCCCAATGAGCAACATATCATCAACATACAATGCAACAATGAGAATACGATCACCATCAAACTTAAAGTACACACAGTGATCCGATCTCGATCTCACAAATCTAATTGACAACACAAAGACATCAAACTTCAAGTACCACCTCCTAGGAGACTACTTCAAACCATACAAAGACTTCTTTAATTTGTAAACCAAATTTTCTTTACCTTTCACCATGTAATGCTCTGGTTGTGACATGCAGATTTCTTCCTCCAAGTCACCATGAAGGAAAGTTGTCTTCACATCCATTTGTTCTACCTCTAAGTCATAAGCTGCTGCAAGAGACAACAAGAATCGAATGGATGTTAGCTTTGCAATAGGAGAGAAGATCTCACCATAATCTATACCCTCCACTTGTGAATACTCCTTCGCAACCAATCTAGCCTTATACTTTTCAACACTGCCATCTGCACCAAATTTCTTCTTGAACACCCATTTGCATCCAACGGGTTTCCGTCTAAAAGGCAAAGGCACCAAGTCCCAAGTTTGATTCTTTTCCAAAGAAGTCATTTCATCCTCCATGGCCTCCTTCCAGGAACCTGCATCTTTCATGTCCATAGCCTCTGATACAGTTCTAGGTTCATCACCGTTAGTAATCAAAGCATAAGCACAACTAGAATCAAGCAATGTAAAACCAAACCTTTCAGGTTGCTTTCTTATCTGTGTAGACCTCCTCAAGAGCTGAGGTTGAGGTTCAACTTCTTCATCTGAGCTGCAAGAGCTCTCCTCATCATCAGGTCCAACATTGTCTTTTTGTTCAGTCTTCTCAAGGGTAGGAGGAAACTGAACAACATCCTCTTTCTTCTCTTTTTCTTCTAGCTGTAAAACAGTGGAAGAAGGTGTAAGCTCTTTGAAGATGACACTTCTGCTATACAACACTTTTTCAGCCATAGGATCTCAAAGCTTGTATCCTTTCACACTGACACCATAGCCAATGAAGATACATTTAACAGCCTTGTTCTCCAACTTTGACTGCTTCTCCCTAGGCACATGTGTATATGTCTCACAGCCAAAACCACAAAGATGCCTTATTGAAGGCTTTCTACCAGACCACACCTCCATGGGTGTCTTACCAACAAGAGCTGATGTAGGAGATCTATTTACCAAATAGAAAGCAGTGGCAACAGCTTCAGCCCAAAACTTTTGTTCTAGGCCAACTCCACTAAGTATACTCCTAGCCTTCTCCATCAGTGTCCTGTTCATCCTCTTTGCAACTCCATTTTGCTGTGGGGTGTATGGAGTTGTCTTATGTCTTTCAATCCCAAGTTTCTTGTAATATTTATCGAATTCTGTAGAATAGAACTCACCACCGTTGTCAGTTCTTAAACACTTAATCTTTTTACTAGTCTGATTTTCAGCAAAGGCCTTAAACTCCTTAAACTTACTATAGACTTCAGATTTGCTTATGAGAAAATAAATCCATATCCTTCTACTGTAATCATCTATGAAAGATACAAAATATACAGATTTTGACAACGAAGGAACATTAACAGGACCAAACACATCAGAATGAATACGGTCCAACACACTAGAAGACTTATGAGAACTCGAATAAAACTAAACACGGTTTTGTTTTCCATATATGCAATGTTCGCAAAAGTTGAACTCAAGATTACAATCATCTAACCCCTCAACGAGGTTCTTATTTTTTAGGTTACATAGACCCTTCTCACCAATGTGGCCAAATCTCTTAGGCCATAACATTGTCTTTTCAGCAGGAAATTTAACTTCTAATGCACGATTACAACCATCAGGACTAGATACAACATATTCTTCACTGCTTGATCAGATGGTGGGGATGAAGTGACTGCTGCCCTCTTCCTTGATGTAGAAGAACTATTGCATTGTGAAATGCATGCCTCCAGCTGAAACAGAGTACCTCTCCTAGTACCCTTAGCAAGCACCATAGCTCCTCTAGTCATCTTGCATCCTTCTTTAGAAAAGGCAACCTACACACCTGCATCATTCAACATACTTATAAAAAGCAAGTTTCATGCTAAGCCTGGGATGTGTATAACCCCAGAGATTCCCTTCACTCACCCATCAGGGAATCGAATAGAGACTCTTCAATGACCAACAATCTCCAGATGAGAGTCATCACCCAGATACACCTTTCCACCATCGAACTTCTCATACTTGGTAAACCAACCTCGATGTGAGGTCATGTGGAATGATTCACCATAGTCAATCAGCCACACATCATCAGATGCATGGGTTGCCAGGACTGTGATGAAGGCATCACCATTATCTTGTGACTTGTCATAATCTGAATCAGGGGTTTTCTTCTTCTTTTTCTTCTCCTCCTTGCATTCCTTTCGAAAATGCCCAGTTTTACCACAGTTCCAACAAAGAGCCTTGGACTTTCCAGGAGATTTAGATCTCCCACAAGATTTGGATCTACCCTTCTCAGCTTTATTGTCCTTCTTTTTCCCTTTCTCCTTGGGTCTTCCACAGACTGCAAGAGCCTCTTTGGCTACCTCAGAAGACTTTCTCTGCATCTCTTTAGACAACAGCGAAGAAACCACTTCATCCATTTTGAATGTGGATGTGGTGCTTCTAATAGCCATGACAAGATGATCCCACGAATCTGGTAGAGAATAAAGCAGGGTCATAAATCAATCCACCTCCTCCATCTTCACACCAACGGATGTTAATTGTGCAACCAACATGTTAAAAGAATTCATATGTTCGGCAACGGATCCTCCATCCTCCATTTGAAGAGAATACACCTTCTTTCTTAGAAAAAGTTTGTTAACCAGGGATTTGGCTTGATACACATCTCCCAACTTCTTCTAAAGCAAGTTTGTAGTAGCCTCCTCATGGACATTTAACATAACAGAATTAGCAAGACTAAGTCTTATAAGACCCTTAGCCTTCCGATCCTTGAGATCTCAATTAGCTTGTGACATTGCAGTTGGTTTAGTTCCACTGATAGTTTCCCAGAGGTCTCGGTCTACAAGCATGTCTTCCATCTTGAGCTTCCATAGCTCAAAATTAGTACCATTGAATTTCTCCACCTCTATCCTTCTGGATGTGCTTTCCATCTCCTTGCTACAATAAGATTCAGAATACTCTGCACAGACTCCCACTCAACTTAAGATCAGCTCAAAAAACCCCTACCCAATAACTAGGACCAAAGGTGATCAAGCTCTAATACCAACTGAAAGGAAGCTAGGTGTCTGGAAATCGCTTCCTACACTAATCTAATGAGGAGAGGGCTATGCAAATTCAAATTTATCCTTATAATAACAGCAACATAGAATATCTAACAGAGATATTGTAGCAATACACATGAACCAAAAAGAAGATAGAAGAAGAGAGACAAAGATTTACGGTGGGGAAAACCTTGATCAGGTGAAAAACCCCACACTCAGAAACCTGCACTCAGAAACCTGCACAATGTATTAACAAATCTAAAAGTTGTTAATACACTTGCAATGCAAGCTTCAATGGTCTTCAACACTCATGTCTGGAGTCAATCCAGTAGCATAATAGTACCTGTAAAACCTATAATCCCTCTCCTCCTCCAAGCACCTGTTTATATAGAATATACAAGGCAATATTGGTCCTATCTTGAGATGGGAGTCCAACTTGGCTTCATGGCCCAAAACCCACACTTAAGGACACTTGGTCAACATTGTAGAATGTGCCTAACACTTGTCCACAGCTCCCATCCCAAAGAGGTCGCCTATTTCCAAAATGGGCTATGACAGATGCTCTTACGACACTTATGACCGTCATAGAATCTGTCTTAGTGGTTACAACTTACAGCTGTAAGAGAATCTATCATACACAGGCTATAAATAGCATATTCTCTTAGAACATGTCATAGTCCACCTTGGGACGCCCAAATATGCCTTTTTCAAAGATGCTTCATGACACATGTCTTCACCTGTCTTACAAGCTTCTATTTCTGACTCTTACATGTCATAACTTCGTCATAGGAATCTGTCATAACCGTTTCGGTTAAGATTCCCTTACACAACATCCAAAATGCTGACACGTGGCAAAATTCTCCTACCACTAAGTGGGACACCTATCTCCTCATGTGAGGACAAAATTACAAGTTGTCATCTTCCATGTAGGATGACACATCACCGTGCCACATCCGACAACATGACAATATGGAATTTACAATTTATTTACAACATAGGCAATGAATTAATAAGTACAAACATAAATAATGCAAGGAATTACCAAGGTTGAGACACCTTAATTCCCAACAATAGGCATTAGGCTAACACCAGTCTTTCAAAAAATTAGTATGATAGAACATGGACAACGAGATGGAGAGTTCAAGTAGAATAAGCTACTAAACTCCAAAAATAGGTTGTTTATCACAATAAGAAAGATTGAATTGAGGTTTGAGTTGTTGCCAAGATTTCCAATTAAAGTTAGATAGATCCCATAGATCTTAGAACATGAGATTCCTTTTAAGGAGGCATTTACCTTTAAACCTGATAATGATGCATCTAGGATTAGCATCCTATTGAATCATATGGTTCCACCATATGGAAGTAGTGAAACTTAAACCATGTTGAAGGGACTAGTTAAACCAATTTAGCCTTTTGAGGCTATTTGCTAGCTCTTCCAAATGGAACTAAGAGGGAAACATCCATGAGTTTTAAAAAAGGAGATAGGACTAACTTTCCATTCCAATTGATCATGTCCCAAGGGTGACTAGAAAAATCAAACTAAATGTGGAACCACACCAAATGTTTCTAGGGTACATCCCCCTGCAACACCCTCACAATCTATTAAATGATTAGGTAAACACCCTATGTGTATGGATTAATTATTCTCAGATCCCCTTTATCTTTCAATTTAATGCAATACAATTAAGAGGTGGTACGCATACCCTTCTTGTTACCCCATTTTATCCATAAAACGCTCTTGATAAACTATGTCAATTGGTTGTAGCAACTTTTGGAA
The DNA here is from genome assembly GCA_027924645.1 of Cunninghamia lanceolata. Taxonomy (NCBI): domain Eukaryota; kingdom Viridiplantae; phylum Streptophyta; class Pinopsida; order Cupressales; family Cupressaceae; genus Cunninghamia; species Cunninghamia lanceolata. The sequence goes on from BSBN01000948.1 coordinate 1,596,744, forward strand.
GGCATCTAGAAAGAAGAATTGTAGGCATGACTCACAAGAAGGATTTTGTTAGCCACCTAGATGCATTAGCCATTGGAAAGAACCAATTTGTCTAGTTCATGAGTTTGCATTTGACTTTGTTCAAAAACTAAGTCCACATGTCTTTGATTGAGATACTAGTGTCAAAGGGAATATATCCAGTGATGGAACCATGCTTCACTTCTTTATAGTCGCTTGGGATCCATGGTGGGTGAGGGTTAGGATGTGTCATAATGAACTTAATCTTATGCATAGCCAACTTGGAACTTTAGATGGTACAAAATAGGTCTAAGATATTAATAGTACAAGTCACTTCATCAGTAAAATTTTGAATAGACAACACACTATCATCAACAAAGTGTCGATTGAGCTTTAGCATAGTTTGGAAGAGAAACACCATGGATATGCTTAATGGATTGTGTATGTTGGAAAAGATAACCAAGAGTATGGGTTACTAGGACAAACATAAAAGAAGCAAGGATAAACATTGGCAAATAGTTTTTTCAAGGGGTAATTAGGGGAGAGGGATTAATTGCTGGCCATTCTAGCATTAGCATCTATGAAAAAGCATTCTAATTTGGCATGAACCTTAGGAACAAATCCTAACCATTGTAGCATGTTAATAATGAAGGGCCACTAGATGTGGTCATAGGCTTTATCAAAATCAAGCTTGATGACAAGTGCATCTTCGACAATTTGTCAGGATTGTCCAATAATCTCCTAGGCCAGAACTAGGTTGTTTAAGATAAATATGCCACCTAAGAAACTTGTTTATTCTGTTTGCATAATCTCCTAGATGAGATGTTTTATTTTTTGTGCCAGAGCTTTAGTAGTGATTGTTTAGAAAGTATTTAGCAAGGTGATTGGCCATGATCCATTCATAGTGTCTAAGATAAAATAACAAAAATCTTCTTGAATGTGGGGCCAAAGAGCTTGATAAAATTCAATTGATAGACCATCCATTCTTGTACTCTTCTCCACAAACATGTACTCCAAGGCATCACCAATCTCTTTCTATAACTTGAGGCATCATTAGTCTCTTCTATAGAAAGAAGGTGGTCAATAAATTGACTATAATTGGGATCCACTTTGCAAGGGATGCAACCCACAACATTCTATTCAATAATCAAGATGAGGGGGTCACCAACTAGCCCATTAGTGAACAACTAGTTACGATACTCATGAAAACGTTACATGATAGTTGGAGGGTTGGATTGAGTGGTGCCATCTATAGACTTAATAGCTGAAATATATTCTTTTTTGTGTTTATGCTTTAGAAATTGGAAAAAAAATCAACCCCTTGTCCCCATCTTTGACCTACTAAAGGTAAGCACATATTTATGCACCTTTACATTTTTAGAAAGATAATTTATAGAGCAAGTGTTTAGTGTCTGCAATTGATTATTAGATAGAAATGTTACAAGGAATGGAGACCAAGAGAGATCAATCATACATAATTTATCTTTTGAGACATTTGTTAAGCTTGCAATATTTAGTAGCAACTCTCTACATGTATTCATGAAGGGAAAGGGAACAACAGGCTAGAGTTCTCTCCCACTAGCTAATTGATTTGAGTTGTTGAGGTTTAGGCTCAACATTCTAGATAGCTAATAGGACATCAATGTATTCTTGTTGTTGAAGGTGAGTGACATTCATCTTGAAGGGAATCTCGTTGAGGAGAGTAAATGGTTTAGAGAAGAAGAGTGTGGTGAAACTGGGGAAGTGATTAGAGAGGGTGACTAAGAGATTAAGATGAACCAAATGTCCATAATGGGAAGGGAGAATATATAAATTAGGGGAAATGTAAATATGTTTATGTGGCTCAATTTCTTCAAGAATCCTTTATAATAATTATTCAATGTATACCAATGAGGCATGTGAAGGTTAACTTTTCCTGAGAGGATCAAACATGCCTAATGAGTTCTAGGCCAATGTCCATGTGTCACATTTGGTTGAGATAAATTGAAAGAACCAACCCAACTATGGTTGGTGGGCTACTCTACCAGGAAATCACCCCCAAGCACCTAGTTTGTGGCTAGGAGATGGAGACGCATCCATTCCCAAAGGTAAATTCTCTTGGAAGCAAAATTGGGTGCATAAATGGAACATAACCCAAATAAGCTACCTTAAAGGAGCATAGTGATCCCAATGCAACAATTATTAAGGTTAGTCTCATATGCAAAAAAATGCTTTGAAAGCCAAAGAGCAAGGCCTAACACAACTCCACCACCACCCTTGGAGTGATTGGTGTAAAAGAAGTGAGCTTCTTGCCAAATAGAAGTGAGAATGGTGTTTAATAAAATGGCACAGGATTTCATTTCTTGAACAATACTTACATCTAAATGGTTATTCTAAATAAATTGTTTGACATGGTACTATTAGGAGGCAATTGTCAAACCTCATACATTCCAAGATTGAATGTAGTACTTCCTTAAGAAGAGTTTCCTCATTCATTAAAAGTGCATTGAATTGATTCTCTGATGTGAATGCTTGATGTTCCATGATACCACCTTGGCTAGGTCACTCCTTGGAAGAAGATCGGGACTGAGATTACAAGGGGCTTGCTGGTTGAGGAGGATCCATATCGACCTCACTAGTAATGAGAAAAGGAGGGATTTATTTCTAACTTTTATACACCCTCCTCCCATCATATAAAGTTGCATCTTTGTAGGTCAACGAGTCATGGGATAAGGGGGGTTGGTGGGAGGATGATGGATTAGTATGGGGAAGAAGGGTATTAGAGGTGGAGGGAAATTTGTTAGATTTGGTGATGAGGGTTGAGAATTATCAAGGGATTTCAAAGGGCCCAATAGAGGTAGATTTGGTAGGGCATAAACTATTTGAAGTGTTGACCCCTTTAACATAGCTTGGTTTTGGCATTGATGTAAAGATAGGTTGTTACCTTGATACATTTATGAAGGGCATGGACTTCATTGGTTTGTTTGATATTTGGTGACTATGAGCTATCATTGTTATGACATTGAGGTTGCAATAATTTATGAGGTTTTGGTTTGTTGACTTAGCACTTTGATGCCATTGCGGCTTAGACCGACACAAAGGTTTTGAGCATTATAATGTTTGCAAAATAATCAAAGCTATGATGAAGAATACTGACACAAAAGACATAATGAATATACTTTGATATCATTTACCCTAAAAGTTAATCATTTGTAAAAATCGAAGGCAATTGAGATGGTCGAGTTAGGGCTAGCGGAAACTTGGAAAGAATAGCGGTATGGCAGTTGGAAAATGAAGAGAATTGGTTTCAATTAGTTGCTCCCAGCTTCTACAAGGTGCAATCAACCTAATTTTGCTATTACAATTTATTCAACGTGGTAACTCATTTCTATTGAAACCCTAGTTTGGTTTTTTACATGACTTTACATAATCTGAAAATGGTTGTTTGTTTTGATGTCAAGGTTAAAGTATGTTGTCTTTACAAGGGTTTTTAATGTATATAGTTTTTGCAATTAGTTTTGTTTGGGTTTCATTCTTCATGAGCTTGGTCGACCTATATTTTACAAAGTTTTTACAATATCCATGGTTGTCGGGTTTTGTCTCAATGTCTATTATTCTGTTTCAACCTTGGTTTTCATGTCACAAGGGTTTATCCATTCTTTCATACATGTGTTTATTGTTTTGTGTTTTCAACACCCCATTTCTAGGGCACGCCATGAAAGGGTTATTTGTTGCATTTTGTGGTTACTAAGGCACGGTTTTGTCACAAATACATTGTTGTTTGTAAAGTGTAAACTAAGGTTTATTGATTGCATTGATGTGGGGTATTTTGTGTAGTTTGCATACCCTGGTTTAGACACAATGTTGACCATATACAAGTGTGTGTTACATATGTTTAAAATGCACAATGTTTATTTTATCAACAGCAGTTTAAGTGGCTGGAAATGCTACTCCACAGTGATATTTTGGAAATAGTTATGGATGGTTATGTAGACACCCTAAAATGTCCTAACCATTTTATTGTCACTCGACCTTAGCCATTTTACTAATTTATCCCCAATTAATTAATTAAATTTTATTTAATTAATTAAATCCCTTAGCCACCTACATTGAATTAATTTAATTAATTCAATATTTATCCCTTTCTAACGTAACCCATATTAATTAAATAAATATAAAATATTTATTTGGTTAATATTCCCTTTCCAACTAAATCACATCCTTAATTAATTAAATAAACCTACTTTAATTAATTAATTATTCCCATTCACATGACTCCCATAGCCCAAATAAAAAATTAAATAAATCCCTCATCCCACCAAGTGTCACATTATCTACCCTCCACTTAACCCCTTCACATGACTTGCCAATTTAAATAATTTTTATTTGAATTGGGAGCTAATTATTCTCCTCCCTCCACTTGTCACATGACTACGTTGTCACATGCACCTCTTAGCCTTTTATTCTAATTTAAAATTCATCTCTCTTCTCCATCGCACACTTGTCACAAAGCTAATCTTGTCCTTTGCATGATTAATCTCAGTCGTCCACCTACCAAAAATTAAAATCAAATCTCATCCCTTCATTTCAACCAAGCCTTTCTATAAATACAACCCTCTTCTAATCCATTTGAGGATCCATCTAGATGATATCATCATTCTACCAAAATCCATTTGCATTTTTGAGCTAGGGTTTTTAGTGACTTGCATTGCATGAGGGCATTTCACATATTAATCTTGAGGGTATAACTAGAGTGTTTTAGGTGCGGCATTCTCAACCCTATCAATAGATTGTGAATCAATTTAAAGGTATACTTGATTTGGTTTGTTTGCATTTCTCATGTTTTTCCTTCATTTTGATTTTCATGATCTCATTTGGCACGCCCGGTAGGACCCCTAGGTCCTGATTTACTAATTTTCGTTTGTGTTTTTTGAAGTTTTTTCGTCAAAAGCCATATTGCAGGTTCAGTTGCAGGTTTTAGCACTATTTTCACCATAGCGCCATTTTCCCATACTGTGGCGCCATTGTCACGATTTCTAGTGCTATTTTCAGATTCTCTAGTGCTTTTTTCTGTGCTATTTTTCATGAAATTTGTGTTTGCAGGGTTGTTTGTATTTGGCTCTTATTCATCTTTTGCATTCTTGCAGGTCTAATAAATCTCTATTTTGTAGGTTTTGATCATAGGGTTTACTAGATTCATGCTAGGGTTTTGTTATTAGGTTGCATACTAGTTTGATTTGCATTTACCATCTAGGGTTTTGCAGATGTTTAACCTAGTAGGGTTTTTAAATCATTTTGAATCCATTTTGAATCAAGTAGAGGGTTTTTAGTTGTCAAATTAATTTGTTTTAGAGCTTAGATCCTTTTTTCTGTTGATTCAGCAATATATGTACCCAGATCGACGCCATCTTTCACATTCTGGAATCAAGTAATCAAGGTAAAAGCTCTATTAGTGCCATTTTTTGGTACTTTAGTGCCATTTTAGGCATTTCCAGCTCCATTTTAATAGACTGTAGTGCTATTTATGTGATTTGTAACGCCTTTTGTTTCAGCGCCATTCCTGTAATTTGAAGTGCTAGTTTTTGATAGCAGGTAAATTTTCTGATTAGTGCCATTTTCTGTTTATGTAGCGCAATTTTCTATTTTTCTGGCATCTTTCTGTTCTGTTTAGCGCGATTTTCTGTATTAATTTTTCAGACTGTGCAGGTTGCTGGCCGAACTTTGCAACATAAAAGAACACATGTTAGAGATTTATATCCGAAACTACTAGCGATTTGTTACAGGGTTTTTGTTAAAGTAGGCACACTTTTTGTTTTGGGCTTTAAAATGAATCTTTGTGTGTTTAGTTAGGCAAACATTGGGATTTGGGTTTTAAAAAGAACCATTGCTTGATCTTAGGAACATTTGGATTGGGACTTAAAAAGGACATTAGCACTTGTTTGTCATGTTTGGTGCGCTTGCACACTTTGTGTTACCCAAGGGTTAGAATCGAAGTATCCTCTCCCCTCGCCTTGCAAAAGGATCTTGGGTGTAAGAGAAATGGTTGTATTCTCTTTTTTTCTAGGATGTGGGCCTTCCCTTGAGACACATCCATACGGAGAACTCATTGGCGACCCCAAGCGATACTTTCATCCAGTCTGCTATATGTAAATTAGGATAAGGTGAAAGCCAAGTCCAAATCAGTATGAGCACTTACCATTTGGTGTTAGCTTGAAAGGAAGTAGTACCTTCGGGTATATGACACTCCTAGTAGAGTTAGTTAAAACCTTAAGTGGTTTATCGAATGCTCGTAAGGTGCTGATCCCCTGGATGTTCCCCCACTACGAACCATTGTTTTAGTAGCCCAAATCCCTCTATTTGTTGGCACAAAATGTGGGACCTTTGAAGCTGCCCTGATTCTCATGGTTCTTAGTAGAGAGATAGCAGGGACAATCCTAAGGTTTGGTGGGGGAATGAGCCTTGGGAAACCTGGAACTTGGTATGTGTGAGAAGTGAATGCCGTGGAGGGGAGCCAGTGCTACCAAGATCCTGAAGCTATCCACTTTGAACAAGCACGACTAGGGGATCCAACAAATATTGTCCTTGCCTTCGCGTTAGGTTGTGCTTGTTTTCAAAAAAATTTCAAAACAACAAAAACATTGCATTGAAACAAACTTCCCCATTGTGTGAAGTGTTTGCTTTGTGTTTGTTTGCCAAGAGACATTTTTCATTCTCAAAACCTTAGGAAAACCAAACAATCCATCCATCACAACATTTGATCGTTTAGAAAATCCAAAAAAAATCAAAAAAGCCTTAGAAAATCCAAAAAAATCAAAAAACCTTTAGAAAATCCAAAAAAAATATTAAAAAAGCCTTAGAAAATCCAAAAAATAAAAAAACCTTAGAAAATCAAAAAAATTAAAAAAACCTTAGAAAATCCAAAAAAATCAAAAAAAGCCTTAGAAAATCCAAAAAAATCAAAAAATCTTAGAAAATCCAAAAAAAAATTAAAAAAACCTTAGAAAATAAAAAAAAAAATCAAAAAACCTTAGAAAATCCAAAAAATCCAAATACTTAGAAAATCCCAAAAATATTTTGAGACCTTGTCGCATCCATCCTTTCATTTCATTTATCCATTCGATCTATTCATTCATCTCATCTTGGCCTTAGAGAGAGATATTTTGATTTGTTGGACCCTACCTCCTTTAACCATTTCATTCCAAAATTATTTTCCACTTACACCTATCCAAATTACCTATTAGTCATTCCACATTTTATCCCACTAATCCATCAACCTTTGGATCAAACTTGTGTGCAAAAGATTTAATCTAGATCTCATCCTATCCTAGTTTGTAAGGTACTTAAAGATTAGCTACCTTTGGTATCCTTATAAACTTTATCCATTATCATCCCTATTTTATTTGGAGATCATTAGTCTATCTTCAAGTAAAATATTATCCTATCCTTTTGCCTTGAGGTCATTAGTCTACCTTGAGTAGAAGGAATCATCCTTAAAACAAAAACCTAACAGATCTAGATTTTATCCAAGCTCACCCTTTTAGTCCTAAATCATTTTCTAACATTCAACACCATATCTTTAACCAATCCCATCACAAATATCATCTTTTAACCTTGAAAAATTTCATCCACTTCATTCCTAAACATTATTCTCTCCTTTGGGTCCAACTAATTACAAATTGATCTCTAAGGTCTTTCTTCCCAAAAACATCAAATCCATTTTCATCTCATAATCAAACTCACCCCAACATGATTGCATGCCCTTGACAAGGTTACAAGCTAGGAAACTTCAAGAAAAGGGATCTTTTGATAGTGGAATGCCTCATATCAACCAAAACAATCTTAGAATCAAAATTGGAACGCAACCAACAAGTGACAACAATATGCCTCACGACAATGTCCTTCAATCTCCACATTCACCCCACACAACACCTACACCCAATCAAGAAGTTGAGGATTTTTTACAAGACACTACGACTATGGATTTATTGGATAGAGTCCTTAAGTCGGATCCCACTAGTTTTATGGATCACCTTATTCAACTTGGGGCCACTCCTACAAACGCTAACACTGCTCCGTTCGTACCACAAATCACCCTCACCATTCCTAGCAACACCCCAAATGCAAGTACTTCCATAAGCTTACCATCTAATGATCCCAATTCCATTGCCATCATATCGCAATTGCTTTCCCAACAAAATATCAACACTTCTAATGACGCGACTATTTCCATATCACAAGATAATCGAAACCCAAACTTGCAATGACAAAATGCTAACACAAACCAAGATGCGCAATTACCACCATATCTTCAATGACTAGTTCAAAACAATTCCACACCACAACAATCTTTAACAATCGAAATGGTCCAAAAAATAGTAGAGATGGCAAAAGAACCAAAAAAGAAGCACTATTCTCTTGATGAAATATGTCCTTATCCTTTTGACGGGAATTTACACATGCCACCTTTCCCTAAACATTTTGAAATGCCAAAATTTGACAAATACAAGGGAAAGGGAGACCCTCGAGATCACTTGTGGGAATTCTATTTCGCTTTCCTTGAAGTCGCTCAAGAAGACACTTACCTAATGAGACTTTTCCCTAAAAGCCTTAGTGGACAAGCCGCTAAATGGTTTACACATCTTCCCCCTGGCATCAAATCATTTAAGGAACTTGCGAACAAATTCATAACTCATTTCTCTTGCAATTGTGAGCATGAAATCTCTATGACAGATCTTTGCAACACTAAACAAAAGAATGGGGAACCATTTGCGAACTTTTTGCAAACATGGAGAGCTTTGGCAAGCAAGTTACCATGGCAAATTCCTGAAAAACAACTCGTGACCATGTTTGTCACCAATTTGAATCCCGAATTAGCATTTCACTTGCAAGTGTTTTATGCCTCAACTTTTGAAGAAGTCATTGAAAAGGGAATAACTATTGAAAGAGCCCTTGTCGCTAAAGGATCGATTAAATTCTATGACAGCAACAAGAACAATTACAACAACAAAAATAATGCTCAAACAAGTGACAAGCCACACTATTGGAACAAAAATAAAAATTCCCTTAATGATGGAGTTGTATACAAAGGTTGTTCAAAATATCCAAAATAATCCCCCACTAAACATCTCAAGCAACAATGTGAACATACCTAAGGGGCCTCCAAGACAAAAATATCACCCTAGAAGAAGATTTACTCCTTTGGGGGAACCCATTGCGGATATTTTGGATAGATGTGGGAAAGGAAATTTATTGCAACTTCCACCCATTCACCCATATGATGAAAGTCAATTTAAGCCTATGTGGTTTGATGAGAATGCATTTTGTGAATACCACCGTGTTAAGGGACATCCAACATCAGATTGCATGAGATTAAAACATTGCATACAAGATCTCATAGAAGCAGGCAAGGTCACTCTTCAAGACTCTTCAAATCCATCTCCAAACACAAACTTGGGAGCATACAAGGACCGTCTCCCTGACCATAACAAAGGAAAAGAATCTTCATCAGCCAATCCAACATACCATGTTGTTCCTTCGCCAAAATGCTTTGATTCCATTGTTGGCCAAATAGAATCCGTTAGCCACGTTAACACTGTTACAATCTGAGTTAAACCTCAAACTCTTGATTGTGCTATCACAACCCGTCGTGGTCATGTAACCATTTATGGTGCCACTTCCACTAGTCAACCATCTACAACTAATCAACCTTCGTCATCCACACCTTCCAATTCACCCGCATATAAATACAACCTCCTAGATCATCTAGGAAAGACACCTACTCAAATAAGAATTCTTGAGCTCCTTCGCACATCGCCACTTCATAAAGAAATCCTGGATAAGGCCTTGATGGAAACACAAGTCCCTACTGATTTAAATGTGGAACAATTCCAAACTATGGTAGCCCATCTTGCAGAACCTCATCGCCTCACCTTTTTAGAAAAAGATCTTTCCACAGATGATGCATCTCATAACGAAGCATTACACATCGAAGTCCTAGTCCATAAACACATCATAAAAAGGGTTTTAATAGATGGTGGCTCCGGCCTAAATCTATGCACTCTAAAATTATTAAAACACTTGGGATATTTTGATGTGGTTGTAAACGCAAATGAATGCATCACCATAAAAGGTTATGATGACACAGAAAGATTGTCTGCCGGGACTATCAAGCTCCCTATTCAAGTAGGACCAAAGATTTTAGAAACAAAGTGCCAAGTCCTTGACCTGATCTTCCTTACAACATTCTTCTTGGTTGTCCATGGATTCATGCTATGCAAGCCATCCCTTCCACGTTTCATCAATGCCTCAAATTTCCCCACAATAGAACTGAGAATCTATGTTGATCCACGTCCCTTTCAATACTGCAGCTTCTTGGAAGGACATGATTGTACTTTTTTTTTCTGTCCCTATAATCATCCTGCTGCGACACCGGCCAAGTCTAAACAAATGACCCGATCATCTTCCGCCTACATTGATCTTGCAGATTTGCCATCAACGTCACAAACCACCCCTCATCCTGAGATCAAGATCAAGGCAAGTGACAAGGGATGTGGTGAATATGACCTACATGATGCTTTTTTTTGTGTCAAACTTCTATCACTATCCCCTAAGACATATGGCACTCCTAAGGGAAATGAAGTCTCTTATTGTAGTCATCAAGTGCAAACCAACACCAACCTTTGAAAATAAACATCTCATGGAGCAGGATGTCTTAGAAGATGTATCCTCGTGGTTGTACAAAGATGAAGAAGATCAAGAACTCCTGACTCTTCCATTGGAAATTTATGGTAAAGGCTCCCGAATACTTAAGAAAATGGGATACAAGGGACAAGGGAGCATCAGCTTGCATAAACTAGGGATCATTGAACCAATCCAAGCTAAGGGACATTTTAATCGCTAGCCCCTTCGGAACGCGAGTGTACTTTTGCAGAGGATGCCAAGGCCTTCCCGGTAATCAATGACAATGATGAAGAGTACTATTCTGACTCGTTCTCTAATTTCGCTGAACTTTTCAAATCCTCCATCTGCATTATCTTCACATTATCCTCCATGCCATCCACAACCAATGACCGACCTTTAGTATACCTGCAACTTGTTGATTGGGACCAAACGACACCACCTGTCTTGGATGTTGTAGAAAATGACGAAGCTCTTGCTGAATTCATGGGAGTAAGAAACCATATTCCCTTGGGAGATCATAAAGAAGGATATATCATAGAACTTAACACCAATGCTTACTTTGGTGAGACCACCCAATATCTTAGTCACAAAATGATGAATATAAAAATAAAAATGACATCCCCTGGTGAAAACCACTTTGTGGCGCTTTAGAATGATAAAAAAGTAAAAATAAAGGACGTATCCTCTGGTGAAAACCTCTCTGAGGCACTCGAGGATGAGAGATTGGACCTCCCTGAAGTACCTAAATTTTATCAAGAAAGATCTCCTATTTTGGAAGAAAAGTCAAAGGAAATGAATCTTGGAATAGAAAGCAAGCCCAAGATCACATATCAAGCTGAATCATTGACACCAACAGAACAAGAAGCCTTTCTAAATTTCTTCAAACAAAGAAACATCAACTTTGCATGGACTTACACTGACATGCCTGGGCTAGATCCTACTCTTGTAGTTCATCACCTTGTAGTATATCCAGATGTGAAACCAGTAAGACAGAAATTGAGAAAGATGCATCAACAAATAGCATTACTTATCAAACCAGAGTTGAAGAAACTCCTAGATGTGGGATTTATTTGACCAATAGATTATCCTCAATGGGTGTCAAATCTGGTACCAGTGAAAAAAGTGACTGGGGGCATTCGTTGTTGTACTGACTTTCGAGATCTTAATAAAGCTTGTCCTAAGGATGATTTCCCTCTTCCTAACATCGACATTATCGTAGATCTCACTGTTGGACATGAAATGATATCCCTCATGGATGGATTTTCAAGATATAACCAAATCAGAATAGCTGAGGAAGACCAACATAAGACATCATTCATAGCACCATGGGGAACTTATTGTTGGTTGTGATGCCTTTCGGATTGAAGAATGCAGGAGCGACATACCAAAGGGCAATGACAGTTATCTTTCATGACTACTTTCATAAGATAATGGAAGATTATGTAGATGACCTTTTGGCAAAATCAAAAACAAGAGAAGAGTATTTGGATGTGTTAGCAAAGATCTTCGATCAACTGAAAAAGTATAATGTACGACTCAATCCTAAAAAGTGTGTTTTTGCGGTAACCTCTGGGAAGCTCCTACGATACATAGTATCATGAAGAGGGATAGAAGTAGATCTGAACAAAGTCAAAGCTATAATGGAGATGCCTCTTCCTTCAATACTTAAATATGTTAGGAGTCTACAAGGTAAGTTGCAATCCATCTGTCGATTCATAGCACAGCTCGTTGATAAGTGTCAGCCGTTCCAACATCTGTTTAGAAAGAATTCAACTTTTTAGTGGGATAATAATTGTCAGTTGGCCTTTGAACAATTGAATATATATCTTGCTAATCCACCAATCCTCATGCCACCGAGACCAGGACAACCTCTTCTCCTCTACATATCAGCAACAGAAACAACAATTGGAGCTTTATTGGCACAACATGATGAACAGGGAAAAGAGAGAGCCATCTACTACATCAGTCGCACGTTGATAGCATATGAGCTTAATTATTCACAGATTGAGTGAGCATGTTTGGTAGTAATCTTTTTAGCTCAGAAGTTAAGGCACTACATGCTTAATCACAAAACCAAGCTCATTGCAAAAATTGATCCATTGAAATATCTGTTAAGTAAAGCCGCTCTCACCGGAAGAATAGCAAAATGGGTAATGATCCTAAATGAATTTGACATTGAGTACACAGAATGAAAAGCCATCAAAGGACAAGTTATCACTGACCAACTAGCAGACACTCCTATGCCAGTGAAGCATCCTTTGTTATCTAAGTTTCCAGACGAATCCATACTGACAGTTGCATCGACAGAAAACACTTGGAAAATGTATTTTGATGGATCTTACACTCATCGTGGCTCGGGGGAAGGTCTTCTATTTGTCACACCTCAAGGAGACACAATCCCTAAGTCATACAAAATAACATTCCCATGTACCAACAATGTAGCTGAATACGAGGCCCTCATCACAGGACTGCGAATGACAATCAAATGGAAAATAGAGAAGCTAACAGTATATGGTGATTCACAATTGGTTATCTGACAAGTCAATAACGAGTATAAGAAAAAGGATGATAAGCTCCTACCATATATGAGAATGGTCGATGACTTCAAGGATTACTTTCACGACATCCATTTTGAACAAGTCCCGAGACTTAACAATAAAGCAGTTGATGCAATGGCCACCATCGGGTCATTGGTTGACATGAAAAAGGATAGCAAGAAATGTGAATTTTTGATAGAAGAACTTCAAATCCCTGCTTATGATGTGCCACAATCAGAACTTGTATGTGACATTGTTGGTCCTTTATCCCCATGGTATCAAGAAATCTATTTATACCTTCATGATAATATTCTTCCACCCAACCTAACATCTACCCAATGTAAAACCTTCATCCGCCAATCATCCTGTTTCACCATCATTGCTAATACCTTATACCAAAGGAGTCTTGACAGTACTCTTTTGAGATGTCTTGACGCTAGGGAGGCCGAGATAGCCTTGCAAGAAGTATATGAGGGTATCTGTGGGGCGCATCCTAGTGGACTGACCTTAGCTAAGAAGTTTCTTCGAATGGGGTATTATTGGCCAACCATGGAAAAAGATGTGCATGAATATCTCAAGAAATGTCTACCTTGCCAGCAACATGGAGATTTGCACCATCACAAGACTTGCAATCGATAACGATTCCATGGCCTTTTTCACAGTGGGGGCTCGACCTCGTAGGGAAGATACACCCACCCTCTTCTAACGGCCATAAATTCATCATCACCGCCACATAGTATCTCACTAAGTGGGTAGAAGCTCTTCCACTCACCTTTACCACGGGTGTTCAAATCTCTAAGTTCATCCTACATTACATCATTTGTCATTATGGTATCCCACACTCCATCATCACGGATAATGGAAAGCCCTTTAAGAACCAAGAATTTCGCACTTTATGCGATAAGTTCCATATCCAACACCGTTTCTCTACCCCGTATTACCCACAAGGCAATGGTTAGGCCAAAGCTTCCAATAAAACCATTTTGCACATCCTGAAGAAAATAATCAATGAAGCCGGTCGCGACTGGCACCTACAGCTTAATCCCGCCCTATGGGCATATCGCACTAGCATTCGTACTCCCACAGGAGCCACACCCTATTCATTAGTGTTTGGTTCTGAAGCCATCCTGCCTATAGAGGTCAAGCTCCCATCTTTGCGCATCTCACTGAAGAACATTATCATCGACGAGGAATATCGGATTACACGATTGAATGAAGTAGAGTTGTTGGATGAGAAATGCATAAATGCCCTGAACCATTTGCAAGCATATCAAAATCACCTACGAAGAAGTTATGATAAAAAAATGAAGAGCGACAGATTTGAAGTAGGTGATCTTGTCCTCATGGAGAATCAGAAGAACATGTAGGATCGCCCTAAGAAAGGAAAGTTTGAACCTAATTGGCTGGGTCCCTTCATCGTCACAGCTAGCTATGGATCGAGAGCCTATCAACTATCCACACCTGAGGGGCAGCCTCTGGAAGAACCTATGAACATCATGCACTTGAAGAAATTCTATGCATGACCCATCAAATATCCCAAGTCAAAAAATTAAAAAAAATAAAAAAATCAAAAAATCAAAAATCAAGAAAAAATCTGAGTGCAATAAAGTCGTCCAATGGTGAAAATCACTTCAGTGACACCTTGGATAAGTACCATGGTGAAAACCTATTTTTAGGCGCCATGTGTAGCGGTCTGTTCTACCATCTAATAAAATCCATGTATCCATCCATAATCATCTATCATTCCATAATAAACTATCACATCATAATCATCTATCCCATTTACATACCATAGCTTGGAGTTCGAAGCATTTTTGGTCACCCCACCCTCATCTTCCTTCATAATCCCACCCAAAAAAATAATAATCTTGGAGATGGTATCCTTGTATGCTCCTAGGAATAGTCAACCAATCAAAAAAATACAAAAAAAGCACAATATTCAAAAAATCAAAAAAATCAAAATATCCCCTAAAAACACAAAAAAATTAAATAATCATCAAAAAAAAACTCAAGCAATACATGTACCCCACAAGATCATCAATCCGCATCATCTTCTTTCAACCACAACCACTCAAACCATCCTTTCTATCCATGAGCCATCCCTACATCATCAAGTCCAACCAAAACTACATATTCATCTTGCCCGCATCTTTTTAGGATGTTGATCCCGTGGATACAGGTATGTAGGTAGTCTGGAATACGAAAGAAGTATCCAGTATGTAGGTCCACAAGATGCACCCATTCAAACCAGTTGGATGGTCCCTATTGATCGAACTCATTTGCAAAACAAACTAAGCATCATTATCAAAACATCATCCTAAAAATGCAAAAATCATCAATCAATAAATCAAACCACATCATCACAAGTACCCAGCTATCTGCTTGCTTATTTTTTTCAGCATCTAATCCAACAACATCATCAACAAGTTCTCACCTTAATGGATATATCATTCCTACAATAGGCGGAAGCTATTTATCCTTTATCATCATCAATCGTTATCTAAACTTGCTTGAGATCATTAGCCTATCTTAAGTAAGTCATCCTTATCCTATATGAACATCTCTTGGCAAGAAATACATGGTTGTTGTCTTGCTTATGATTGATCTTCTTGATTCTTGATTTTTTTATCTTTTGCCTCATTCTAGGAATATTTGAAAGCTGCCTTGATCTCATCATATCTTGGTACATGGACGAGGGCGCCTAGAATGGAGCATAGTCATTGTTTTGGATGTTGTGTTTGTGGGATGGTCTCCTTACCTCTAAGAATGACATTCATATCTTGATGATGATGTGTTGGTTCTAGCATACTACTCTATTGGGACATCTAAGCACAGATCTCGCCTTTTATGTTTTCAAGAGGTTATGCTATGAGTCCCCTTCCATCATATAGGCAAGGTTGTGTTATCTTATGGGTGTAGGTGCTTATCCCTTTGCTTGTGGGTTTGGTCCATGCAAAACGGGATAATAATCAGCACTCTGGTACTTTCATACCTTTGTGCATTCTATCCTATTTTGCTATAATAAACCTAGAAATGCTCTCAATGTTATCATGTAAGTACTAATCCTAGCTCATCTTCCACATCCAGGCTTTCATCCATCTAATTTATTCTCCATTTAACATGTCTTGTCTACCTTTACCCTCCCCCCTCCCCCTAACATTATTCCCTCAATGACGTGGTGTCTACCGACTTGGTTTCCCTCCACTTTTCTTCCCTGTCCCTATACCTATCCCATTGCCCTCACCCTTACCCTTTCCCCCTAACCTTATCACCTAGGGTTTGACATAATCTAAATTGTACCATGACATATTTTCTCATTCCATCCCATTGCACTTACATTTCATTTTAGATATATTATCATTCATTTTCATTTGCATTACATTAAGGTGCATTTCCATCTTCATTTCCATTTACATGACATTATCATTTTGCATAACATATATCATCTCATTTTGCATATACATGGAATAAAACATTGCATAATTAATATTTTAGGCATGGCATCCATAACATAATGAACATTACATCATTACATAAACCATTCACATACATATATTTCCATTAGAAAGCCTAACATAACATGCATAGAAACATTTAGATCATAATCATTTGCATACTTAACATAAAATAAAGCAAATATCATATGCATTTATCATCATCCATAAGGAATTTACATAAAATTAACATAATCATCATCATAATCATATAAAAACATCACAAACAAAACATGTAGGCTACCAAAATCATCATCTCATATATCATCATCGCAAAAAATGTACATCGCTCATATTGTTGGCAAGAGACATTGGGTGACTTCATGAGTGTTGTCATTGATGGAAACAAAGTCCATCCCACACATCCGCAGCACATAGTATGTCTATACCGGAAGTCAGATTGAAGAGTGTTTTGGTCCGGTGAACAAGAACAGAGCATGCAGCAAGGTCCGACAATCATGTCCGAATCTCTCAGTTGGTGCAACTCAGCAAGTTGCGGACTTGGACAAGTCAAGATGAGTACCATGACTACTACATTCTAGAGATTGAGCCTCCGGTGATGAGTGAAAAGATATGAGCATCTAAGTGTTGGGTTCTTGACAGGCAGAGTAGACTGAGGAAGAACTGACCGGCAGAGCATCAGACTTTAATCCGGATGAGAAATTGATGGTGATCAAGCTATTTGAGGGATCATACATGGTTGGCCGACATGATTGATGACTTCTATGTCTATGTTTTTGATACACATCACATATTAAGCATTGATTCAGCTGACAGATCAGTGTTTTGTAAATATCTTGAGTATTCCGGTTGCCGACTAGAAAGATGTTGAAATCCTTGGTGCGGATATATATACCAGATAGATTTTGGTATGAAAGTGTGTGTGTGTGAGAGAGTATGCAAGAAAAGGTAGAGATAAGTGTGGAAGCAGCAATACAAGTCTGATATGTGATAGAACAGCAGCAATAAAGCAGAGGAAGAATGAAGTGCAGTAGATTAGTATATTGAGCCTAATCAGAACTGAACCTCAGCATATGTGGATGCCTCTCATCAGTTCAAATACCTGGTTACCTTCTATAAACTTTGTAGATAGTGAGTCTCTTGTAAGCAGTGTGCCTCTTGTGAGCAGTGTGCTTGGGCAGTGAGCCCTAATTGGCAAGTGCCATTTTGTACTTCTTATTCTTTTAACAGAGAATATAATCTTGGGTTAGTCACCTCGTGGTTTTTCCCTTAATAGGGTTTTCCACGTAAAAATCATTGTGTTATGTGTGTTGATTTTTTTTTGCTCTCATGGTTATGTATGCTTATATGTTTTGATGCTGCACTAATTGTTAAAGAAGAAAAGAAAGTTAAAATATTTAAGATAACTTATTCACCCCCCTCTCAGTTATCTACCTTGTTTCCAACAATTGGTATCAGAGATAAGTTCCTCCAAACAAGAGCCTAATAGCTTGAGGAAGATCTGGGAATCTTAATGGATATGTATGGTATGAAAGAACAACTTCAGTCTGCCCTAGATGATCTTGAGCAATCTCACTCTGAAGTCAATAACTTGAGAGAAAGACTCAAACAAGCTGATGATTTCATAAATGAGCTAAAAGAAAAATTGAGTATCTCTGTGAAAAAGAGAAAGAAACTTCTTCAACAATTAGCAAGTCAAAGTGAAGCCAATGATTCTAATGAAGATCTGAATGAGAAAAATAAGCTATGTGAGAAGTTATCAAAAGAGGTCATTATGGTAAGGCATGAAATGGAATCAGGGGTTATGAGATTCACCCAAGAAATTGAAGAGAAAAGAAAAATTGAAGATAATCTAAAACAATCTCTCAAGGAGAAGTCAGAGGACTGCCACAAAATGGACAAAATAATCAGGCATCTGGAATCTAATCTTGAAGAAGCTAGAGTTAATGAAGAACAACTTGAGAATCAGACACTCTTAAACAAGACCTTCAAATAGCAAATGAATACAAAGAAAAATTCAAGATAAGCTCAGCTCAACTTGAAGTTCTTCTTGAAAGCCAAAAGAGGGTAGATGACAAGCGTGGTTTGGGTTATGAGAAAGGTGAAAGCTCTGGATCCGGTCAGAAGAACTTTGGATCAGGAAATCAAAGAAACAGGCCTAGAAGACCTCCGGTAAGACAACCAAATGCTCAAAGATATCCATCCTTCAATGGATACTGCTACAATTGCAACAACTTTGGTCATAAAGCAACTCAGTGCAAAAGAAGAATGAATCAGACTAATTCATCCTTCTCCGAACAGTGTTTCAACTGTAAAAGGTATGGTCACAAATCTTATGAATGCAGAAATATGTAAATAAACAATTCATTCAATGGTAGATGCTTTGCATGCAATAGAATGGGACATATGGCTAATCAATGCAAATCAAGAGGATATTAGTCAAATATGCAAAGAAATGTTGTTTGCTACAATTGCAATAGATCCGGTCATATTGCCAAATTCTGCAGAAGTAAGAATCAAGATAAAAAGGGTCTGGTGCATCATAATCAAAATCAAGATAAAGGAAAAGGCAAAGTGAATGCGGATGAAGTTCAAAGGGAGATGAACAAGATTTGGGTGAAGAAGAGTACAGAAAATGTTGGGGATGGATCCACACCAGAATCTGGTGCTAATATTTCTTCCAGAAACTAAACAAGATGAGCTCTGGCTCAGGAGGAGTCACAAAGGAAAGTAAAATCCCCCAGCCAGTCAATTGGTGCCTAAATTTGGCACATGGAGTGTTGCGGATTAAAGGGTTTTCAGAGAAATATCTAAATAACCCTCGGTAAAAATATGAAAGATTCGTAAGAAGTTTTGAAGAGTTTAATCATCCAAGATTGATCCGGTTTGATAGCCATCCAGTAAAAATAAGATTTTCACAGTTAGATCCGGTATGATTCAAAATTAAAATATTTTGATCTGCGGATAAATGGCATGATTGGAGGAAAGGAGATACATTGTCAATTATCACTAAAAATAATTCTAAGTGTATCTCAATGATTCAGAAAGATCTCTCTCAAAACAAGGAAGAACAAGGCAACCGGAGTAACTTAAATTGTGCATTTATTGCAATAGGAAATTAGGGTTTGCGCAGAGATGAAAGGGTTTCTTTATTCATCATTTGCACGTTTGTATTCAAGAAGAAGAGAGGAAGAGCTCTACGTCAAGATTTTTTCAACCTTCTCAAAGATCAACCACAGAATCTGATTCAACCAGCGATCTTTTCGGCTCATTTTGTGAACCCTAGAAGCGTAAAAAGGTATTTCCATTTTTAAATATATCTCTTTGAATCTTTTGCAAAGATGGCTACTCCAAATGTTGTTAAGATCACTGATAGGCCATGCCCAAAGTTCAAGAAACACCCCTACAAATCCCTAGAAGTTGATCCCTTAGGTGCCTTCTCTAGCATTCCGCATGGGGTTCTACATGTAGAAGATGTTAGGGTGTACATTCATGCCAATATTGAGGAATTTGGGGAATCCAAGCTGATAGATATCTATCATAAACAATTAATAGATGAAACGTTTGAACTTAAACCTCAATACAAGGCCCTCCGGGCTAAGCATTTTGGACATTGCATCCACTTTCCCTGTTTTGCAGAAGATGAATGGGTCCGGTATGTTCTTAGCAGAATACATGACAACTTCATGTGGTTGATGAAGCCCTTCAAGATAACAAAAGATGTTATTAGGGCAGTAACTGGATTGCACTCATCCAGTGGGTTACCTGCTCTTAAATCTGTCAAAAACCAGACAGTGAGGCTACCAGATCTAAGTTTGACAAAAGAGCAATGACAATAGAGGATATCATAGATCTGGATATCAAATTTGCCCCTATGATAATTGGTTATAAAATCTATCACTCCAGCAGGGAAAATTCTGTGTTCAGAACTGCAATTTATACAGCATATCAGATGCTAAGGGAAAATGTTGATTATGACCTATGTGATCTTCTTCTAAACCAACTACTAGAAAACTTGCAAAAGATCAAGAAGGATAAGAAGAACTCATTCAAGTATGGTGGCTTAATACTATGTCTGTTCTTCTACTATATGAATGAGCTACCCAGATCAAGTGGTTGGGTATGGCAGAATGACAGACCAGTTGCCATACAAATGAGAGACTACATGTATGGGCTTGGTGATGCCAAGGCTCAAAGTATAGCACTCTGGGGATACTTCAAGAACTTCCAAAGTATGATGTAGGCCAGAGAAAGAATTCCTTAATCTCTAGTTGAAAAATACAAGGATACAGTGTGTTTTATGGTAGACATTGATCAATGCCTAATGGAAGCAATTGAGCCCAGAACAGTATGGATAATGCCAACGGGCTACAAAGTAGATGAGAAAATTCTAGAGCTATATGTTTAACACCTGCTGAGTCAACCAAAGGATCCTAAGGCAGAAAGATTTGGAACCTTTGAAGAATTAAGTGTAAAGATACATGTTGAATTGAGACAACTAGAGATAAAAAGAAAAGTGAGAAGGGAAGTAGAGGAAATTGCCAAAAGATATGGCATATCAAAGAAGTAGTTGATGCAAATAGGGAGAAAATAGAAAGAGCTGAGAAAGAGAGATAAGAAGCAGAAAAAGAAAGTGTTCCGGTGCAAGCCTCCTCCCGGACTAGATCCTCCAAGAGCTCAGCACCTGCCACCTCTAAGAGCTCAAGAACCTCAAAACCAGAAGCCAAGACATCTGGAAAGGGAGAAAAGAGAACGAAAACAAAGGCCACAAGGTCCTACATAAGCCAAAAGGATGATGAAGAAACAGAGTCAGATGAGGAAATTAAGAAAATGAAGAAGAAGAAGAAAACTTCCGAGGAATCCTCTACCGATAAAAACAAGGAAGAAGAGGCAAAAGAATTTGTTGAAAGGCCTACTCTCTCTATTGATGATATCATCAAGGTAGTCATAGTGGATGGGAACCTGCAACCAGCCACTGAATTTTATGATGAATATAGTGATACTTACAAGAAGATCTTGGAAGATGCTATAGTCAGGTATCTAAACATTTATAATAAAGCATTCATTGAAATCATCTCTCTAATTCCCAAAAGTCTAGAGAAGGTACTTGAACTGAGAAAGGAGAATGCTAAGGCAAAGGACCTAGAGATCCGAGAATAGATTGCAATTCATCTCTATCCTTCCATTACTCCAAAACAAATGACCATGATCTTTAAGGACTGCAAGGATGAGTTCCGGCGCAAAGCAAGAATGAACAAACTTATGCTTGGAGAGACTAATCAAGTGGCAAAAGAAATAGAAGACATCCTCTGGAATGCCTTCATGAGATTCAATCTTTCTATTATAGAGGAAATAAATGAAGAACCTTCTACCATGGATGTCGAAGGATTAAGTGCATCAAAAGAAGAATCCACTGATAGAAGAGTCCAAAGAGATAGATGAGGAGAAATCTAAGGACTTAGATTCCTCTATTCCAGAAGAGGAAGTCCATAAAGAAGTTAACATCTCTCCTCCAGATCCCTCTGCAGAATCAAGTACTAAAGGAGAAGGAAGAGAAGAGGAGAAATTGAGTCAAGAAGAGGAGGTAAAGGGAAGAGAAGAAGATCAAACAGAGAAGACTCCTGATGACAGTTCTGAGGTTGCAAAAGGAAAGAAGACTCAGTCTCTGGCAAGAGACACTGTAGAGGCAGTAAAGAGCTTCTTGAACAAAGAAATGATAGAGATAGATGAACCAGAATTATTTCAAGTACCACTAAATTTTGATTCCCTTTCTCCGGTCCAGACAATGAAGATAGCATCTTTTGCCCAAGCTAAAGCAAAAGAGAAGCTTCTCAAGTCTCACATGGAAGACTGTGAACTGATAGAGATTGCATTCGGGATGCTGGAGAAGATCATGCCATCCTTCCAAAAGGATCCTTCAGCCTCTCCATCCGCTAACCTGAAATCTTTGGTTAACTCTGTTAGCACCCATTTTGATTCTTTGGAGAAATCGACAGAAGAGAAAGTCTGGAAAGAATTTTTGGGAAAGAGATTCACTGAAGTACAGCAACTCATAACTAATGATAGGAGGACCCTAGATATTGGGATAAAGAGCCTAGAAAATGCTCTTAAAGATGGTGGAGAAATGTATAAATTTTGTCTATCCTGGTCTAAAGTGACAGAGGATATTGAAAAGAAGGTGAAAGAACAAGAAGATAAACTATCAAGTTTATCTCAGAATTTTGATCCCCTCACCACTTCTATAATGAATCAAGAGTGTTAGGCCATCGCCATTATAAATGAAATAAAGAGGCTTGAAAAGGAGAGGAAGAATATAATAAGTAGGATGAGTGAACTTAGAGGGATAATTATCCCTAAGTTAGAGGCCATGCTTGAGGTCTTAACTGATGCTCAGACCACAGCCCGGACCAGTGATCCGATAGACTTAAGAAGGGCAGAAGCTTATGCATTCTTGTTGAGTGGTCACATTTCAATTTTGGACAGGATGAAGCAGAGTTGGGCAACAGAATTTGTACAGTTGAAGACCACCTTTACGGATATACTTAAGTATATGTAAATATAACATGTTTATATACTTATGCGGTCATGTATAGGATGATTTTTGCTAATTTTGGTGTACAGATTCCACCCTTTGCCATTGATGTCAAAGGGAGAGTGAGGAGTAGTGAAAAATGTTGGATCCATCTAAGGGGGAGCTCCAGTAAAACAATGGATAAGATAGAGCATCAGCCAAGGGGGAGTTTGCTGCGACACTTAGTCATTTTTCACTAAGTGTTGCCATCAATGCCAAAGGGGGAGATTGTTGGCAAGAGACACTGTGTGGCTTCATGAGTGTTGTCATTGATGGAAACAAAGTCCATCCCACACATCCACAGCACATAGTATGTCTATACCGGAAGTCAGATTGAAGAGTGTTTTGGTCTGGTGAACAAGAACAGAGCATGCAACAAGGTCTGACAATTAGGTCTAAATTTCTCAGTTGGTGCAACTCAGCAAGTTGCAGACTTGGACAAGTCAAGAGGAGTACCATGACTACTACATTATAGAGATTGAGCCTCCGGTGATGAATGAGTGAAAAGATATGAGCATCTAAGTGTTGGGTTCCTGACAGGCAGAGTAGACTGAGGAAGAACTGACCGGTAGAGCATCAGACTTTAATCCGGATGAGAAATTGATGGTGATCAAGCTATTTGAGGGATCATACATGGTTTTCAGACATGATTGATGACTTCTATATCTATGTTTTTGATACGCATCACATATTAAGCATTGATTTAGCTGACAGATTAGTGTTTTGTAAATATCTTGAGTATTCTGGTTGCTGACTAGAAAGATGTTGAAATCCTTGGTGTGGATATATATACCAGATGGATTTTGGTATGAAAGTGTGTGTGTATGAGTGTGCGAGCAAAGGTAGAGATAAGTGTGGAAGCAGCAATACAAGTTCGGTATGTGACAGAACAGCAGCACTAAAGCAGAGGAAGAATGAAGTGCAGTAGATTAGTATATTGAGCCTAACCGGAACTGAACCTCAGCATATGTGGATGTCTCTCATCAGTTCAAATACCTGGTTACCTTCTATAAACTTTGTAGACAGTGAGTCTCTTATAGGCAGTGTGCCTCTTGTGAGCAGTGTGCTCGGGCAGTGAGCCCTAATTGGCAAGTGCCATTTTGTACTTCTTATTCTTTTAACAGAGAATACAATCTTGGGTTAGTCACCCCATGGTTTTTCCCTTAACAAGGTTTTCCACATAAAAATCATTGTGTTATGTGTGTTGATTTTATTTTTGCTCTCATGGTTATGTATGTTTATATGTTTTGATGTTGCACTAATTGTTAAAGAAGAAAAGAAAGCTAAAATATTTAAGATAACTGATTCACCCCCCTCTCTCAGTTATCTACCTTGTTTCCAACACATATATATATCAAAAATATGTCATGATATAATGCCTCCAAGGGCCAAAATAATACATCATACCACTATCAATCCTGGGCTGATGAACCCCTCCCTAACTGAGTAGGAGAACCCCCTAGACCCTGTGGTGTCTATACTGGCTGTGTCGTAACCTACTGAGGTGGTGGCTGAGCTACAGGCTGAATCAACCTTAATCTATGAGAACCAGACATCCTAGATCAACTCCACTGACTGAAGCTACGAATCTGCTGCTTCTGAGGAACAACTATGCAGTAAGCTCCATAGTAATAATCTACATGTGAGGCCTGCTGGGATCACCGCTTCTACTCCTCCATCAACTATCCCTGCAGCTATATCAGTTGGCTCTGCAGTTGTACTATCTGTGTTGTACTCCCTCCTGCCACTAATCCCTGTAATCTGGCCACCTCAGCCTACAACCTCGAAATATGACTAGTCAAACCAGTCACCTGAGCCTTTGCTGCCTCAAAGAGCCCTCTCTCTGTCCCACTCTACTGTCAAACTTGTAATCTGTGCCTATAGAGCACTGCTCTATCCATCTCCATCCCCACCACCTCCATCTAAGGCTGCAGAAAGTCCTCGAAGCTGTGCTAACTCATGATCCTGTCTCTGCAATGTATCCTCATAACTAGCTATCTGCACACGAGGGGTAGCTAGCTCCATCTCCTCATCATCCTCTCAGCCTCTCTGCCATGATACATGTCTCTCTACAGGGGTATCATCTCCTCCTCCCCTAGAACCACATGTACCCAGGCTCCCAAAACTGCTAAACCTAGTCCATGCTGCTGCCACCACCTGCTACTGACCTGTTGGCCTAACCTGCTGCCCGGTAGACCTCACCTACTGACTTGTGGGCCTAGGAAGTGGTCCTACCGCTCTCTTTCCTGACTGTACGGGTGCCCTACCAGATGGCACCGATCCCTTTTGTGCATGCTGCTGTGGTGGTCCCCTAGGTGGTGGCATAAGTCCTCTCTGTGGTGGCCCTCTCTGTGGTGGTACCTGTCCAACCCTCCCCCTCTGACCTCTGTAACCCTGTCCTCTACTAACTCTGTCTATCCCACGATCCCTCCTCACCAAGGTACCTACTTCTCCATCAGAGTCATCGTCATGTTCATCATCCTCTCCCTCCTCCACAGTCATATCTAGCTCTGCCTCCGGATCTATCAGTTGGATAGGCCACCATATAGCCCACAATCTATCATAATCAGGTGTAGTCCCTGCATCCACAATGTCACTCTGCCAGTCCCACTGTTGTGGCTGCAATGCATCAAAATCTATGATAGCTACCTGAGGTTCTATCTACGGAGGCCATCTCCTGTCTCTATGAGTCTGTCCAAATATGGCCATCACCTGTGGTATATCCCGTTGTAGGCCAAACTATCTCATCACATGAGAAGGAATATATTTGTCAATAGTCTGATCCCCTTGCCCCATATGTAGTGTGTCTGAATGGCATATGGTAGTTGATCATCCTCATTCGGCCACCTCTCACATCTGATGTATGGCCTCCATACCACCCGTGTCACCTCATCCAACAATCTCCTCCAATACCTCAGCATACCTGTATATGAGAACTACAGCTGCCCTCGGTATCTGAACACATAAGCCTCAAAAAGCTATCGGTGCAATACTCCTACTGGACGTGTGATCAGAATATGCTTATAAGCCCAAATGTGTAGTAGTGTCACTCCCGCTGACAAAGCACTGTCTAAATGATACACAACTGTGTGTATCTCGCGATACAACTGTGCGAGTATATAGGGACCCCAAGCAAATATAGTCCCATGAACAACCATCTCCTCTATAACCTCCCCCCAGCCAACTAAAATTCCCCGCCTTCTCCTATCAGGCATCAACACTCCACCAATCAAGGCACAAAGAAAGAGAACCCAACTTCGCTCCCCAGCTGCAAGAGTCTAATGATAACTCATCGCTCGATCCTCATCCACTAGCACAATCACTCCTAGCATAAAGGCCCTCTCTAATGTCGGTCCTCCTCTGCCCACATCATAAGTCACTCACCTCCCATGTATTGGAACCTTCAGCATCCTGTAGACGTCCTCTAGGGTGATCATAATCTCACCCATCGGCAGCAAAAATGAGCATGTCTCTAGTCTAAACCTCTCAATCAGCGTTGTCATCAAGGCCCTGTGCTTCCGCACCACAAGCATCTCCGCAGGTGTTCGTAACCCTAATGCACTAAACCGCACCTTTGTAGGCGCATCAAACTCTGCCCATAGTGCCATAACCTCAGGAACTCTCTGCTCCCGCGATGCCACAATGCCCCCATCAATCTGCATTTCATCACAAAATTCACCTAAGCCTTAATCTCAGGAAAAGGCGCTAACACATCTCCAAATCACACTGAAATAAAATTTAGTGCTACCACTTCTTGCAAATGGCACCAACAGAAAAATTGGCGCCACCATTCCCCAAAATCGCGCTATTCCTTTAAATAGTGCTACCCTTTTCCCAATTTAGCGCCACTCCACAAATAGGCGCTGGTTTGTGCTAAACCCGCACTACTTTTCAAAATAGCACTACCCCTACCCAAATTTCACGCCAAATCTCAAATTGGTGCTAACATGACCTAAATTAGCGCTAATATAAAAATTAGCGCTACTAACCTTGAAACATAGATCTACTTCCCTGAAAAGTGCCATTTCTTGAAATGGCGCTAGCTAACCAAATCGCGTTATTTCTAGAAATAGCGCTAGACCCCCTTGCAGATAGTGCCACTGTACAAAATGGCGCTAAACTACCTAAAAGTTGCACTAGTCACATCTAAAATGGCGCTAATCACCCTAACCTACCCATTTTTCCTAACAAAATTAACCCAAAAAAGTGTGAAACTTAAAAACACGAAGATGGGATCGACGACTCACCCACTCACCAGCCTCCTCTGATCGCATGTACGTCCACACTCGCTCTGCCAGGTGAGAGTATCGAGGGTAGAAAGGTGTGCTACCGCCTCTTGCCATCTCTCTTGCTATCTCCATCTCTCTTGATTTCTAATGGCTATGTGTGCAAATGAGTGACCTTGGGCCCACTTTTTGCTATTTATAGCTAGCCATGTCACCCCCTTTCCATCTTTTTCTTCCCTAAGGAGCATATAATTAACTCATTTTTTGACTGTTTTTCTTCCTACTGACCTTTTTTTTGTCCTCTTCTTATTTTTCACGTCTGTTTCTTACCTTTCGAGAGTTCACCCAAAAAAAAATATTTTTTGCCTGATCTCTTAAGGGGGCATCCCTTGGTCATTTTATTCTTCCTTGCAGTTGGAGCAAATTTTTCTTTGACCTAATGCCACTCCCTGCTAGGTCATGACGCCACGTCAAAGAGGGGCAAATGTAGACACCCTAAAATGTCCTAACCATTTTATTGTCACTCGACCTTAGCCATTTTACTAATTTATCCCCAATTAATTAATTAAATTTTATTTAATTAGTTAAATTTTATTTAATTAATTAAATCCCTTAGCCACCTACATTGAATTAATTTAATTAATTCAATATTTATCCATTTCTAATGTTACCCATATTAATTAAATAAATATAAAATATTTATTTGGTTAATATTCCCTTTCCAACTAAATCACATCCTTAATTAATTAAATAAACCTACTTTATTTAATTAATTATTCCCATTCACATGAATCCCATAGCCCAAATAAAAAATTAAATAAATCCCTCATCCCACCAAGTGTCACATTATCTACCCTCCACTTAACCCCTTCACATGACTTGCCAATTTAAATAATTTTTATTTGAATTGGGAGCTAATTATTCTCCTCCCTGCACTTGTCACATGACTACGTTGTCACATGCACCTCTTAGCCTTTTATTCTAATTTAAAATTCATCTCTCTTCTCCATCGCACACTTGTCACAAAGCTAATCTTGTCCTTTGCATGATTAATCTCAGCCGTCCACCTACCAAAAGTCAAAATTAAATCTCATCCCTTCATTTCAACCAAGCCTTTCTATAAATACAGCCCTCTTCTAAGCCATTTGAGGATCTATCTAGAGCATATCATCATTCTGCCAAAATCCATTTGCATCTTTGAGCTAGGGTTTTTAGTGACTTGCATTGCATGAGGGCATTTCACATTTTAATCTTGAGGGTATAGCTAGAGTGCTTTGGGTGCGGCATTCTC
This sequence comes from Cunninghamia lanceolata, assembly GCA_027924645.1. Lineage (NCBI taxonomy): Eukaryota > Viridiplantae > Streptophyta > Pinopsida > Cupressales > Cupressaceae > Cunninghamia > Cunninghamia lanceolata. The sequence continues at coordinate 1,625,480 of BSBN01000948.1, forward strand.
AACCCTATCAATGGATTGTGAATCGATTTGAAGGTATACTTGATTTGGTTTGTTTGCATTTCTTGTGTTTTTCCTGCATTTCGATTTTCATGATCTCAGGTTATGTTGGAAGTTTGGAAAGACAGTTACTTGTATAAACTATTTGATGAAAAGAAAAAGAAAAATATAGAAACAGTATAAAAGGATAGTCACCTTGTTGAGATGTGGATGATAGTGTAATTCTCTGCAATATCATTGATATAGCAACATTATGCTTTGATGCAAAATCTTTCTTGAATTGTTAAAGCACTTCATAGTGCAGGATTGTATGTGCACATTTGTGATGTTGGATTCTTGAGTCTCAAATGAAATGAGACAGTCAAGATCTGCTTTGTAATGGAATAGAGAAACCCTCTATACTGAATTCTAAATCTTCTTTTTATCTTTGAGAAGTTATTATGCTAGTGAGGCAATGAAAATAAAATGCCAATGAGGCAGTTGTAGACAATGCCAGTGAGGCAGTTGTAGACAAAATGCCAGTGAGGCAGTTGAATAAGTCAGTGAGACAAAAAAATCTAGTGAGGCACAAAAAATGCCAGTGAGGCACAAAAAGCCAGTGAGGCACAAAAAAGCTAGTGAGGCACAAAAAAACCAATGAGGCACAAAAAGCTAGTGAGGCTCTGTAAACAATGAGTTTGTGATTAAGCCAGTGAGGCAATTTCCAAGTGATTTTTCATCCCTATGAGGGTTTTCCACTCATGAAAATCATTGTGTCATGGTCTCACTTGATGTGTGGTTTACTTAGTCTTCATACTCAAACATTCATTCTTGATTGTCATTCAGTATTTGAATTTGATTAAGTTTGCTAAATTGATTAGTTGCTGTCAAAATCATCATGTCATGTATACAAATTTGAAGAGAAGTAATTGAATTTTTTTTATTACAACACTGATTCACCCCCCTTCTCAGTGTTGTCCGTACTCCAATAAGTGGTGTCAGAGCCTAGGTTCCCTATAGAAGTCTAACAGGCTTGGGTAGGTCCTGAGAGTGGAGTACAATGGGAAAGTGTAAAAAAAATAGAGAAAAGAAAGATGCCAAACAAAGAGAGGTTGTAAAACAAGCCCTGATCAAGTCAAGCAATGAGTTGTTGCATGAGTCACCTCTGAAAGTTGACACAAAATGTGATAAAGAAGATGATTTTTTTGTTGAGATTGATGATGAAGAAAGAGATCTCTTTCTAGATGAAGATGACAATGAATAGGAATGCGAGGTTGATATAGAAGGTGAACTCTTGTGTACCTTGGATGAAATCAAGCAACTCAGTAAAGAAAACTAAAGATTAGAAGACCAACTTCAACAAGAAGAAGACTCCAAGAAAAAGGTACTTTCTGATCTTGCAAAAGTTTCTTTAGAACTTGAAGAGGCAAGAAATTTGATTGTAGATTTAAGAGGTCAAGTTGAAGATTCAAATAAGCTAACTATTAGCCTAAAGACAGAAATAGAAGAAGCCAAAAGGGTTGTTGATTTTACAAAATCTGATTTTGAAGTTAAAACTAGTGTATGTCTAAAACTAGAATCAGAAATAGTCCCTTTGAGAAAGGAGTTAGAAAAGGCTTCTTCTAAATTGCACAAGAGTCTTCAGTTTGAAAAGAGTACTGATTGCTTGAATGACATATTGAGTAAGCAGAAACATCACAATGATGTTACTAGTTTAGGATTTGTTGAAGGTCAGAGTTCTGGAGTCAGAAAAACACCAAGAACAAAGATAGATTTAAATTATCACGTTGTTGTTCCTAAGACTGAAGAAAAGAAGAAATCAGAAATTAAGACTGCTAATAGTAGACAGTTCAAGGACTTCAACAGAGGAAGAAGAAGTAGAGCCAACCAGTTCACAGGATCTCCACCTACTTGGTCAGGTAAATCAGTGAGGTATAATTATTCATTTCCTAGTTACTGTTATTCGTGTAATGGTTATGGGCATAAAGCAAGTTGTTGTAGAAGAAGGTCTAAAAGGAGTCAATATGCATTCTCTAAGAACATGAACGTAATATGTTAGAAATGTCATTACCATGGTCATGTTGCAAAGCACTGTAGAACTAGGTTTGTGAAACCAGAGAAGAAAGTTTGGAGAAGGAAACATCCCAAGAAGACAAGCATTTAGAACGTTTGGAGAAGAAAGAAAAACCAGAAGAAGTCTGAGTCTAAGCTTGTGCACACTGCACAAGTGACATCTGTAAGTGCTTAAAAAGGAGCATGAAGATAAGGGGAGGTGCTTATAGTTTTATCATTCAAACCCTATAGTAAGCAGCAAAGAAGTTGTGTTTTGGTGTTCTAATGTTGGTAGTAGTTCTAGTTTTTAAAGGCTAATATCTTGCTTGGTCTTTGGTAACTGTGAAATTGAATGCTCTGCATGCAAACAATGCTTTTAAGATGCTCAGAATAAAGTCTTTACTAATGCTCAATTGATTTGTTACATAACATGCTCTTTATGGATAGCTTTGATTTTTACATATAGGTTTTGCTTGAACACATCATGCATTGGTTTGTTTCACAAGTGATGGATAGTAAACTTCAAGATAGTACATAGTGACTGCATTTCTAGACAGTGCTCTTGACTGCAGAGTGTTATTTGCCTGCTTGACAATGACCATTCCTTGGGCAGTTTACTTGGACAGTGAATTGCTTGGCCATACAGTGACTCACAGTGTAAAAATAATGAGAATAACCATTGATGATGAAAGTTTGATATTTCTTTGAAGTGCTCCTAAACATAGTACACTTTGCTGATCTAACAATATAGCTACAGAATAATGATATGTCTGTTATCATCTTTGACAATGATTGTATACTGGATGTAAGTAGATCTCAGTCATAGCTGCTTGATTCTGCCTTTCTTGTACAATATAGTGCAAGGTGACAGTTTGCATAGTGTTGTAGGAATAGTGCAAGGATAAAGGTAACAACTATATCTGTTGACAAGGATAGGATAGGATAAACCTCTCTGTCATAGGACAGTGTTCTTTGTCATAGTTGTCATGATTATCTTGTTGTCATTTGGCGCAGTACCATGTGTGGCAGTGTATTGCAATGCCTTGGTTGCACATTGATAGTGTCTTGAAGATATTCAACTAGTTTTTATCGTTACTCATGTTCAAAGCAGTTGTTAAGAAAGTAGTACAGTGAAAAGACAATGATTCTCTTTGTTGCAAATGATAAGTTCATTGTAGGATGTTGCAGTGGAGTTGGGTGTCAAGATTCAAACCATCAAGGATAATTATGTGGTAACAAAGTAAGAAACAATTGCTATTGTCAAGAAGTTGTCAAGCTATTAACATTTTTAGTATTTGCAGTTGGAACAGTTGAATTCAAGGATATATTTTTGACTTTATCAATGTTAGTGATTACATCAGGATACAGAGATGTTGCATCATTATCAGTCATGAGTATAGAATAACTCTCATTAGCCTATATATTAGCCTATATAGAATATCATAAGATGCAAAATAGTATAGAGAAGAGCAGAACCTCATTATGTCTTGTAAGTCCTGTCATAAGTGCATACAAGTACTGCTCTGGGTGACAGTTAGTACTGTGTGATAGTGATAGGGTATGTTTGACTTTATTTTGCAATGAATATACAATACCCAATGTCAATGATCAGTATTTGGATTCATCAATGATTGCATCAAGGCAATTTGGATCATAAGACAGTCAGCTAGGGTGAGCCTAAATTGTTGACCATTGTTGACGTTGCAGCCTGGACAAGACAAGAATGTTGCAGTCCTTTATATTGCAGTTCATTTTTTTTTGTCTTTTTGATATTGGTAGTGTGATTTCATTGACAGTCCAATCCATTGTGATGACTTAGACAGTACACAATACATTGTAAAACAGTGTTGCAACAGTGGTAGAGTTGCAGATGCATGTTTTTGATAGCAGGTATTTGCATGACAATATGGTCAATGTTACTGAGATGTCTTGTCTAGATGACTGTGAAAAACTAGTTGATTTGTCTCTAATCAAACAGTAGTTGTCAATAACTTCCTTGTGGGACAGTTGTTTGTTAATGATAAGACTAGATCATATTTGATTGCATTCAGTGAAGGGTAGCCTGCTTGCAACTTGGCTTAAGCGTAATGTGTTGCAGAACTTATAGACAGATATTCTTAACACAATTGACAATGTAATGTTGACAATGCTATTGTAATGTTGTCAGGACAGTGATTATGTGCAGGGCAGATCTCAGGTCTGCAGGGTATGATCAATCTATCATAGATAACTAAGATCAAAGAGGTGGCTTGTTTCTACTTGTAGTTTGTCATTGATACCTTTCATAGTGATGGTCATGGTTTCAGGGGGAGTCTCTAAGTTTACTCTTTATTCCTGATGCTTTCATATTGCTTTTTCATTCTATATAGAGTTTTTGATGGCATGCTCACTGTGTATATGTGATGCATTGATGTGGCTGTGATTGCAAACTGGACATCATGGCTCTGTTGTTTCAGTTTGTGATCTCTTCTTATTTTCTTGCACCATGGTTATACAGTGACAATTGTATCACTTTTTGGATATGGCAGTGATATTTGTGGTTGGCATATATGCTTTGATAGTTTTCTGCACTATGGCAGTCATTATGATGCATTATGACAATGTTCTTATTGTGCCTTACATATTTTGGATCTAACAGTGTTTTGTTGTTCACTATGACAGCAGTTTATAAGGCTTGTTCAGTTGGTTTCTTGGTGCTTGGCTCCTCTATATGGGTTACACTACTGGTAACATTTTGATTTCACAGTTTCTTTATCTTCTGCAGTTGCTATTCATGGATAATCAGTTACTTTAGCTTGTACCTCTTTGACCTTTGGCATTGTTGTCAAAAGAGGGAGAATAATTCAGTCACTTGGTACTACTTGCACAGGTTGATGGTGATATACTTGATAGTGATATTCTTGACATCAAGTTTTTCTATTTCATGCTAGTGATATTCTTGATAGCAAGCTTTGCTATTTCGTGCTAGTTATTCATTTAGGTATTTGACAGTTTTGCTGGTTATACTATGTGGTGATCAATCTTTGATGGCATTGATATTGGTGGTTATTACATTCAACACTTGGTATATTGGCTATTAACAGTTATCATTTATTTTCTCAGGCATTTGGCAGTGACATTTTTTTGATGCTTATACAGGTGATCAAACTTTGATGACTATGACAAGGTTTGACATCAATGCCAAAGGGGGAGTTTGTTGACCCCTTTGACAGAGCTCGGTTTTGGCATTGATGTCAAGATAGGTTGTTACCTTGATACATTTATGAAGGGCATGAACTTCATTGGTTTGTTTGATATTTGGTGACTATGAGCTATCATTGTTATGACATTGAGGTTGCAATAATTTATGAGGTTTTGGTTTTTTGACTTAGCACTTTGATGCCATTGTGGCTTAGACTGACACAAAGGTTTTGAGCATTATAATGTTTGCAAAATAATCAAAGCTATGATGAAGAATACTGACACAAAAGGCATAATGAATATACTTTGATATCATTTGCCCTAAAAGTTAATCATTTGTAAAACTTGAAGGCAATTGAGATGGTCAAGTTAGGGCTAGAGGAAACTTGGAAAGAACGTTGGTATGACGGCTGGAAAATGAAGAGAAATTGTTTCAGGTAGTTGCTCCCAGGTTCTACAAGGTGCAATCGACCTCATTTTGCTATTACAATTTATTCAACATGGTAACTCATTTCTGTTGAAACCTTAGTTTGGTTTTTTACATGAGTTTGCATAATCTAAAAATGGCCATTTGTTTTGAGGTCAAAGGTTAAAGTATGTTGTCTTTACAAGGGTTTTTAATGTATATAGTTTTTGCACTTAGTTCTGTTCGAGTTTCATTCTTCATGAGCTTGGTCGACCTATATTTTACAAAGTTTTTACAATATCCATGGTTGTCGGGTTTTATCTCAATGTCTATTATTCTGTTTTAACCTTAGTTTTCATGTCACAAGGGTTTATCCATTCGTTCATACATGTGTTTATTGTTTTGTGTTTTCGACACCCCATTTCTAGGGCACACCATGAAAGGGTTATTTGTTGCATTTTGTGGTTACTAGGGCACAGTTCTGTCACAAATACATTGTTGTTTGTAAAGTGTAAACTAAGGTTTATTGATAGCATTGATGTGGGGTATTTTGTGTAGTTTGCATACCCTGGTTTAGACACAATGTTGATCATATACAAGTGTGTGTTACATATGTTTAAAATGCATAATGTTTATTTTATCAATAGCAGTTTAAGTGGCTGGAAATGCTACTCCATAGTGATATTTTGGAAATAGTTATGGATGGTTATGTTGGCAGTTTGGAAAGATAGTTACTTGTATAAACTGTTTGATGAAAAGAAAAAGAAAAATATAGAAACAGTATAAAAGGACAGTCACCTTGTTAATATGTGGATGATAGTGTAATTCTCTGCAATATCATTGATATAGCAACATTGTGCTTTGATGCAAAATCTTTCTTGAATTGTTAAAGCACTTCATAGTGTAGGATTTGTTGCAAATATGTGTCTAAGCGGAGTTGTCATTGATGTCAACATATTCTTGTTGCATTGGTGTCAACTGTGCCTTATTTTGTTGCCTGTTCAGGAGACTGGAATGTTGAGGATATTGAGAAAATTAATGAAGACTCAAGGTTTGCGGACCTTATGGTTGTATAAAAGATTGTCAGAGGCTGCTTCATTCAAGAATTGAGAAGTCCGCATGAAGATTTGAAGAAGTTATGGCCATCTGCATAGACCTGGATCTTGCAGTATTCAAAAGAGACAGAGTGACAGTAAGTTGGTCTAGATTTCTCCACGGTGAAATATTATGATCTGTGGATCTGAAGGCATGTTTGGGAAGTCATTGTGTATCATCAACTCCAGTGGTTCGTGGTTTGGAGGTCCGCAACCCATCCTTCTAGCTTGACAGTCATGGCAGACTGTGTTCTTGAGGTTCTGGAGGAAGATACAAATGATTCTGGTAATTTGGTTTAGAGTGGATGTTATTAGTGAGTTCAATGTGCTTGTGGAAGTCTCTGGATCATGTGGCTACTATGTTGGAGGTCCGCATTGGAGTTTGAGCTTGTTATTGAAGATTTCCTCTTTGAAGTTGTTGTTCTTCCCAGCCTTGGCCGACCGGATGTTCCTAGCATGTTGCGGATGATCTAAAGATCATTTTATAAAGCATGGTGTGTTATTAGAGGAAGATTCAAGTCTTAGCTATGATTGGATGGTAGTGTAAAGATCCGCGTTAAGTTTGACCGACCTTGTTGATCATTCCAAGATTGATGAAGTGTATAAATACTTGTTGAAGAGTTGTTAAACAATCATCCTTGAGCAACACAAATTAAATCCAAACAAAGGATCAGAAGTATAGAAGAGAAGAAAAGGAGCAAGAGCATTATAGAGTGTGAAGTTAGTAATGAAGAATTTGGGGCAAAACAGAAGTTTTTGAGCATTCATTGAAACTGAACCAGGCATGAAGTAGATGTTATTACTCAGTTAATTCTTTCTGTTCTAAATAAATTCTGTAGGAAGTGAGCCTCTCTTTTTGAGCAGTGAGCTCTGGGCAGTGTGCCTGAAGGCATGTGTCTTCTATTTTTCTAAAGTACTTTTAACAGGGTACAAATCTTTGTGGGTTAACCCCCACCGTGGTTTTTCCCTTAACTAGGTTTCCATGTCAAAATCTTGGTGTCAAGTGTGTTGATTATGTTTTTGCTCATATATTGTTGATCTATGCTTTAATATTTACATCATTAATCTGGTAGTAAGATAATAAAGAAAGATAAAAGCATAAAAAGTTTATATTGTGTGACAACTGATTCACCCCCCCTCTCAGTTGTCCAGTCTGATTCTAACAATTGGTATCAGAGCCAAATCCTCTTTTAAAAGTTTGACCGCTTGAGGAGATCCAGGATGTTGACCTACAAAAAGATAGTCTGAGATTTGATGGAACAAATTATTCTATTTGGAAGAATTGCATGGAGTGCCATTTGTAATATATGGGCGATGCTTATTGGGCGATAACCAGTGTTGAGTATAAACCTTCGGCGAAAGGTCCTTCAACTCCAGATCAAGTCAAAGATGCTAAAAATAACCTTCGAGCTAAAGAAGCCTTGTTGAGTGCCCTGACTGATTCAGAAATGACAAATGTCTTTGGTCTAAAAACTGCTTATGAAATCTGGAAAAAGTTGGAGAATTTGTATGAAGGTGATAAATTTGTCAAATGTGCCAAACTGCAAAGTCTGAGAGGAAAATTTGAAAGTCTAAGGATGAGAGAAGATGAAAACATCACAATCTACATGCAAAAGATAAATGAACTTGTGTAAGGTATCAGGTGTGCTGGTGAAACTTTGGAAGAATCAGAGATTGTATCAAAAGTGCTCAGATCTTTACCTGATTCGTACAAACATAAGGTTACTGCTATAGAGGAGATCAGGACTGTCTCAGAAGTTACAAGAGATCATCTGGTTGGTAAAATTTCAGCTTTTGAATTAAGTGAGTTTGGTGATTCTCTTCCCAAGTCTAAATCTGCATTTATGGCCAGTGTATATGGAAAACAAAGATATGATCCAGGTGAAAGCTCTTCTGCAAGATCAAACAGATTCGTGAAGACAAGGAAGGATCTTGAAGATGTTGAAATTGAAACTGCAGATCTTGAAGCTCTTCTTTCCAAAAGATTGCCAAGAGGATCCGATAAGTATGAAGGAAAATTGCCACTCAAATGTTTTGCTTGTAATAAGATTGGTCATTTTGCCTCAAGATGTCCAGAGAAGTTTTCAAAACCAAACCCTAACAGATACAAAAATCAAAACAAATGTTATTATGTCCAAGAAGCTGGAGAAGGAGTCACATACGATGAATCTGATCATGGAGGTTCCTCTTAAAATGATTGGATGTTCATTGCCATCAAAGAAGAAGATCTAGTATCTACTAAATCTGCTAGCTATGAAAATATGGAAAGTACCATGGCTGCTCAGGTTATTGAGAAAGATGAATGGGTGATTGATAGTGGATGTTCTCATCATATGACTATAGACAAGAGTAAGTTTGTGAATTTTCAAAATTATGAAAGAGGGCTTCTAAAATTTGGAAATAACTCAATTGGCAGAATCCGGGGCAGAGGATCCATCTCTTTTGATGGTAAGAATAGCACAAATGATGTTCTATATGTGGAAGGACTGAAACATAATCTTCTCAGTGTTGGAAAGTTGGTTGATAAAGGTTATGATCTTCGATTCAAGGATGGAAAGTGCAGAATCTTAGAGAGTTCCAGAACTGAAATTGCATCCGATACTCAAACTAGAGGTAACATCTTTCATTTAAGTAGCTCTGGCAAAAGTTGTTTGATTGCTCAGATAGATCAAAGTTGGTTATGGCATAGGAGGATGTGTCATGTGAATTTTGATAATATTGTCAAAATAAGTACCACTCAGGTTGTAAGAGATCTTCCAAAACTTGTGAAACCTAATAGCTTGTGTAGAGAATGTCAATTGGGAAAACAGAGCAAAATTTCATTCAAAAGTAAGGAACAAGCTTCAAGTGGACAATTGGAATTGGTACATACTAATCTCTATGGTCCTGCTAGAATCGGGAGTATGCAAGGAGATGGATATTTCATGTTGCTGATTGATGATTACTTCAGGATGATTTGGGTAACCTTCCTAAAAGAAAAATCAGAAGCTCTTGACAAATTTAAGGTGTTCAAAGTGATGGTGGAAAATGAAATTGGTGAAAAATTGAAATATCTGAGATCTAACAGAGGTGGACAATTTACTTCCCATGAGTTTGATGCTTTCTAGTAAAAGCATGGCATAAAAAGACAGTTATCTACTCCTAGGACTCCCCAACAAAATGGAGCTGTGGAAAGAAAGAACCGGACCATTCAAGAAGCTGCCAAGACCATGATGATGGAAACAAATGTTCCTTAAGTTTATTGGAGAGAAGTTGTAAGTACTGCTGTCTACACTCTTAACCAGGTACAGATCAAAGGCAATTCTGATAAGACCCCTTATGAACTATGGTTTGGTCATCCTCCTATTGTGAGATATTTAAGAGTTTTTGGTAGTAAATCCTATATCAAAAGAGATGAGGATTTAGGCAAGTTTGATACAAGAAGTGATGAGGGAATATTTTTGGGATACTCTGCTCAAAGTAAGGCTTACTGATACTTTAACAAGAGGTTGAAAAAGATTGTTGAAAGTGCTAATGTTAGAGTTGATGAGAGCAATGAAGGACATTCCAGGTTCAGTGGATATGATTCAGATGATCAAAATGAAAGTCAAAGTCAAGGAAGGTTAGTTCAAACTCTGACTCAGATTCAGATTAATCTGGAAACTCTAGAAACTCAAGGAATTAATACAGATGGTGAGGAACAAGCTCAAGAAACAGAAGCTCAAAAAAATCCCAAAACCCCCAGGTATGTAAGAATGAATCATCCTAAAGATCAAATCATAGGGGATAGAAATAAAGGTGTTTGAACTAGGAGAAGAGTTGCTGAAGATTAAGAAGAGATTTGTTTGATTTCAAGGATTGAACCTAAATTAGTTAGTGAATCTTGCATTGATGAAAACTGGGTTAAAGCAATGGAAGAAGAATTAATGCAAATTGAAAAGAACCACACTTGGGATCTTGTTCCTAGACCTGAGGACAAAAATGTGATTGGAACTAAATGGGTCTTTAGAAATAAACTAAAAGAAGATGGTGAAGTTGTAAGAAACAAAGCAAGGTTGGTATGCAAAGGTTATTCTCAAGTAGAAGGAATTGATTTTGAAGAAATTTTTTCTCTGGTGGCAAGAATAGAGGTAGTCAGATTATTTCTTGCATTTGCTGCTTTCAAAGATTTTAAAGTGTATCAGATGGATGTCAAATCAACATTCTTGAATGGAGATTTCGAGGAAGAAGTCTACATTGAGAAACCATAAGGATTTTAGTTGTCTGATCAGGGAGACATGGTTTGTAGACTAGGAAAAGCTTTGTATGGACTCAAGCAAGCTCCAAGACCCTGGTATGCAAGATTGGATAAATATTTGCTTAAGATAGGTTTTAGAAAAGGTACTGCTGATAGTAATCTTTACTTCAAGATTAATCATGAAGACATCCTGATTGTTGAGATCTTTGTCGATGATATCATTTTTAGTGGAAATGAATGTATGTGCAAAGCATTTGCTGACCAGATGAAAAGTGTACTTGAGATGTCAATGTTTGGAGAGATGAATTTCTTCCTAGGTCTACAAATTGTTTAGTCAGATAAAGGTATCTTTATATCTCAGTCCAAGTATGTGAAATAATTGTTGAAGAAGTTTGGAATGGAAGATTAAAATCCAGTAAGTACACCTATGGTAACTGGATGCAAGTTAAGTAAAGATGATGATTCCCCTAAGGCAAATCAAAAAAGGTATAGATCAATGATTGGATGATTGCTCTATCTAACCCAAACCTGACCTGACATCATGAATGTCGTTGGACTTGTTGCTAGATTTCAAGCTGATCCAAAAGAATCCCACGTTGTGGCAGTCAAAAGAATTTTCAGATATCTCAAGGGGACAATTGATTATGGATTGTGGTATCCAAAAGATAATGATTTCACTCTTCATGCATATACAGATGCTAATTGGGCAGGAGATGTGGATGACAGAAAAAGTACTATTAGTGGTGCATTTTTCTTGGGAAGAAGATTGGTCTCTTGGATGAGCAAAAAGCAAGAGGCAATATCTTTGTCTACTGCAGAAGTAGAATATATAGCAGTAGCAAATAATTGTACTCAGGTTCTATGGATGAAGCAAATGTTGAAGGACATCAGAGTTGTGTTTGAGGAGCCAGTCACAATCTTTTGTGATAATTCTAGTGCAATAAGCATCTCAAAGAATCCAGTGTTGCATTTAAAGACAAAGCATATATCTATCAAGTTTCATTTCTTGAGAGAGAAGGTAAATGAGAATGAAGTCAAGTTGGAGTTTGTGTCATCCAAAGATTAGATTGCAGATATCTTCACCAAGCCTCTTCCCAAGGATACCTTTGAATATCTCAGAGAGAAGTTAGGGGTTATTACCCCTTCGAAACAGAACTAAGATGCACTAAGGTGCATCAATCTGGTAGAATTCTCAGTCATATCTTGAGATCTGGATTGATGTTGAGAAAATACTACTCTAAGGAGTAGTCAGTATGCAAATGTTAAAGGGGGAATAAAGGTTGCAAATATGTGCCCTTTGCCATTGATGTCAAAGGGGGAGAGAAGACATGTGAAAAACTAATTGCTGATGATAGGGGGAGCAATGAAGGAAATAGTTGCAGAAGTCAGGGGGATAAGTTTTTGTCATGATGGTTGAATCAGTTTTTCACAACATATGTTGCCATCAATGAAAAAGGGGGAGATTGTTGCAAATATGTGTCTAAACAGAGTTGTCATTGATGTCAACATATTCTTGTTGTCATTGGTGTCAACTGTGCCTTATTTTGTTGCTTGTTCAGAAGACTGGAATGTTGAGGATATTGAGAAAATTAATGAAGACTCAAGGTTCACGGACCTTTTGGCTGTATAGAAGATTGTCAGAGGCTGCTCCAGTCAAGAATTGAGAAGTCCGCATGAAGATTTGAAGAAGTTATGGCTATTTGAATAGAACCGGATCTTACAGTATTCAGAAGAGACAGAGTGATAGTAAGTTGGTCTGGATTGCTCCATAGTGAAATATTATGATCTGCAAATCTGAAGGCATGTTTGGGAAGTCAGTGTGTATCATCAACTCCAGTGGTTTGTGGTTTGGAGGTCCGCAATCCATCCTTCTAGCTTGACAGTCATGGCAGACTGTGTTCTTGAGGTTCCAAAGGAAGATATAAATGATTCTCATAATTTGGATTAGAGTGGATGTTATTAGTGAGTTCAATGTGCTTGTGGAAGTCTCTGGATCGTGTGTCTACTATGTTGGAGGTCTGCATTGGAGTTTGAGCTTGTTACTGAAGATTTCCTCTTTGAAGTTGTTCTTCCCAGCCTTGGCCAACTGGATGTTCCTAGCATGTTGCAAATGATCTAAAGATCATTTTATGAAGCATGGCGTGCTATTAGAGGAAGATTCAAGTCTCATCTATGATTGGCCAACAGTGTAAAGATCTGAGTTAAGTTTGGTCGACCTTGTTAATCATTCCAAGATTGATGAAGTGTATAAATACTTGTTGAAGAGTTGTTAAACAATCATCCTTGAGTAAAATAGATTAAATTTGAATAAAGAATCAGAAGCAGAGTAGAGAAAAAAAGGAGTGAAAGCAATATAGAGTGTGAAGTTAGTAAAGAAGAATTTGGGGCAAAGCAGAAGTTTTTGAGCATTCATTGAAACTAAACCAGGCATGAAGTAGATACTATTTCTCAGTTAATTCTTTCTGTTCTAAATAAATTCTGTAGGCAGTGAGCCTCTCTTTTTGAGCAGTGAGCTTTGGGTAGTGCATCTGAAGGCATGTGCCTTCTATTTTTATAAAGTACTTTTAATAGGGTACAAATCTTTGTGGGTTAACCCCCATTGTGGTTTCTCCCTTACCGGGTTTCCACGTCAAAATCTTAGTGTCAAGTGTGTTGATTATGTTTCTACTCATATATTGTTAATCTATGCTTTAATGTTTATATCATTAATCTGGTAGTAAGATAATAAAGAAAGATAAAAGAAGAAAAAGTTTATATTGTGTGACAATTGATTCACCCCCTCCCTCTCAGTTGTCCGATGTAATTCCAACAGGATTGTATGTGCACATTTGTGATGTTGGATTCTTGAGTCTCAAATGAAATAGGACAGTCAAGATTTGGTTTGTAATGAAATAGAGAAACCCTCTGTACTGAATTCTAAATCTTCCTTTTATATTTGAGAAGTTATTATGCCAGTGAGGCAATGAAAATAAAATGCCAGTGAGGCAATTGTAGCAAAATGCTAGCGAGGAAGTTGTAGACAAAATGCCAGTGAGGCAATTGAATAAGTTAGTGAGACACAAAAAAGCTAGTGAGGCACAAAAAATCCAGTGAGGCACAAAAAGCCAGTGAGGTACAAAAAAACCAGTGAGGCTCTATAAATAGTGAGTTTTTGATTAAGCCAATGAGACAATTTCTGAGTGATTTTTCATCCCTATGAGGGTAATCATTGTGTCATGGTCTCACTTGATGTGTGGTTTACTTGGTCTTCATACTCAAACATTCAGTCTTGGTTGTCATTCAATATTTGAATTTGATTAAGTTTGCTAAATTGATTAGTTTGTATCAGAATCATCATGTCATGTATACAAATTTGAAGAGAAGTAATTAAATTTTTTTATTACAACATTGATTCACCCCCCCTCTCAGTGTTGTCCGTACTCTAACATGAAGAAAGTGGCAAGGACTTAGTTGCAAATAAGGTAGTTTTGAATGAGGTGTGCCTCCCAACGAGAATAGAAACAAGCATTTGACTTGTTAAGGGAGTCAATCCAATAGTCAAATTCAAAACTGGGATCAATGAGATTAATGGTGTTTAGAAGTAGCTAGGTAAGATCCATCTCAATGCAAACTTAGGGTTGAACACGCAAGCTAACCCGCTTATTAGAATTTTGTTTGCACTAAAGAACCCTATATAATTGTGAAGCTATGCCATGTAAAAAGGGTAGAATGCTAGGTTCGAGAATAGAAGTTGAAACACATAGGGTATTTTGACTTGGAGATTTCTTTTGGGTGAAAGTTAAGGTCCCATGCTTGGATATAGTATGTTTTCCCACAAATAATCCATGAGCCATATTAAAGAGCAACATGGGCATGGTTTGAGTCAACAAATGTGTAGGATATGTACCCCTACCTAGCCTCCTAAATGACTCTATAGTCCAACCCTTTTGTTCCTAGTTTTTACAGGTCAATTTAAAGAAAATATATTTAGATGGCACTCCTTTGATTAAGAATTTAAGGAAATAGATCTTGCTTTTCAATTGGAAAAAACCTCAATAATATCATTTGGGAGCTCAAATGAAACCACATTACCTCATGCAGAGCCACCTGGAATGTCTGATGATTTGGAGTTTTATATGTTCCTAGAATGTCTATCATCGTGCTCTATTAAAGGGTTGGATATGAAACTCATCTATTGGGTATTCCCCATTGGAGAGGCATGTTAGGATTATGAGAGGGAGGTTTAAAGGGTGAGTAATAGGTTGGGGTTGGCAAAGAGAGTTTGTTGGCTAGGCATCTAAGATATCAATGTCAAACAAAGTTGCTAGCACTCACGAAGAATGCAAATCCATATGGCTCGTTTCCTTTGGTTTGTTGCATTCAACTATGCCACATTCTCTAGCTTTTTTCTTCATGGTAGATCCCCCAGGGTTTAGTGAATGATGGGATCCAAATGGCTTGGCTAACTGGGTTGCCAACACACCCTTAGAGTAGATTGTTGGAGTAGAATGTGGTAAAGAAGTGTGGTTAGGATTTTTTGTTTTCAAGTTGCAAAGCAAAATCCATATTTTAGAACTTGCTAGTTTTGTCCAATATCCTCAAAGAAAAAACATTGCATTCCCCAACTTGGTTAGGTTTTATATTTAATGATCGAGGTATAAAGGGGATGTTAAAAGTAATTGGGTTATTATATGACTTTTTACTTAGTTTAATTATTTTTATTATTATTTTAATATATAATTTTTCTTTACTTCGTTAGGTTTTATAAATCAACACTTGGATCTAAACGGGATGTTAAAATTTATATGTGTTATTATATAACTTTTTTACTTATTTTAATTAGTTTTTACTATTATTATAAGATATAATTTTTCTTTACATGCATAATCGCGAAAGTTACGTACCCATGACATTTTTCCTTATCTTTTGGGCCCACTTTAATTAGAGTGTCCTTATTGTAATGACTAGTCTATAAACTTGGTATATTCTTGCATGAATTTGGCTCGTGATATCACCATATCCAAATCATATTATCACTTATCTTATAGATTAGTCCCAATCCCTAGACCCATTATTCATCACCCAAGATCAAATCCATAGGTACAGACTTGATGCAAGTCATTTCTATTGTCACAATTGAAACTTGATCTTAATTAAAATTCAAATTCAAATTAAATCCCATTGAATTCCTCTTTCTAGCCATTGTGAGCAAACCTAGTGTACATTTGTATTGATTTGTGTTATGGTGTTGTCTTTAATGATATTTATTCATTCATTTTGAAATCATCTAGGAGTTTTCTAAGATCAAATCTATGCTATACAAGATCACATGCGCACTATGGAAATGTTTTGAGGCATGAAATTGATCCTACTGTTTGTGTACTTTCACAACCTAGTTTACCCATGTCTATATTGTTTGTTAAAGCTTAAGATTAGTGATATTTAGAAATACCTTGGGAAGATTGTTGAATTGAGAGGGTTCACATTTTCTTTAGTCAACCCCCTTGAAAGATTAATTTTACAACCTAGGGAAAGTATTGGGAGACAACAAGCAAACATGCAAGTAATTTAAATGCCAATTTTGATTCAAGTTTTGTTATTTTTAGTTCCCAAAATCTAGATGTTCTAGGAATTTTCCTTGCAATGTGGACAATGCTTGATGATTCATTGTTGTGTTTTAATTCTCAAATGAATGTTTGTAAATACTTGTTATTTTATTTTCCAATTTTATTTACAGAGGATGAAACATAAAAGTGTTACGTAAGAAAATGTCCCCTCGGGGGCTTTTCCCTCTTAAGGTTTAGCTCTTGGGTCTTGTTTATACATTTAGAGCATCTTGAATGATAATTTGACATCCCGATGGGAAAACCCTGAAGTTTCATGGCAAATGGGACCTAGGGGTTGCACTTGACATGATTCCTGCCTAAAATAGGGGGGAGGACTTGGGTGCCCGCGCCCTAGTCCTGCTCTATTTTAGGTCGAGACTAATTTTGGAGTGTCAGTTTATGACCGTTATTTAGGTCCTATGCCGACATGGTAAGTTTCAATTACAAACTTATTAGCGAGAATGTTTGTAGTTGCATATATAAGCATGATTAGGTTATCATTTGTAAACTAGATGGCAATTTTGATTCAGGAGCTTATGTTAAGGTGATTCAAGACATTCATTGTGTTGCAGAGTAGAATTTGTGTTGTTCTTGTGTTTGTATTTGTAGATTTGACATCCATCTCCTCATGGCATGAAGAGCATCTTCCTTCCATGAGATCTTCACTACAAGGTGATATCATTTGTGTTTTCAACCATTTATCATTTGGATTTTGCCTCTATCCCGCAAGGATACGCACTCTTTATCTAACAACGGTGTTCAGAAGACTTGAATGTCTCTCTGGGGCTTGACTGAGGCAAGCCTCTAAACACCACAACCCCCAACCCATTTTTCTATGATTGAAGGTTACAAGTTGCAGGAGCAAAAAAAGTGGAGTTGCAGGAGAGCATTGTAGACTATCAGAATTGCAGATCAAAGAAGAAAATAAGGACCTGGACTAGGGCACCCGCTCATTAGTCCATAACTTTTTTGTTTTCTAAACTTTGAAATCTGGTAGGCATTTGATTGTCACTTGATATCTCTGTGTGCGAGCATTTTCTGTAATTTGTCCGTTTGTTTCTGAATTTACATAATTAGGGTTTTGAGCATAAGTGGACTTAAACAAACAACAAAATCACACAATTCCAATTTTTCCCTATGTTCTGAGTTACCGAAGGCCTGTAGTAGACTTCCTACTCGGCTCAAGTCCTTGAATGTTTAGAGGTGAAAGTGTTAGAGTTCAAGCAGATCGAAGCAATAAACACTAATAATTATAATATTTTATTTCAGGGTTTAACTACGTAGTTTTTGAGTCAAACACATGACCCATATTTCATGAGTAGTGGTTCATATGAACCCATCTCTCATGTTAATGAATGGTCCACTTAGCACTTATTGCATCTAGGTGATGCACACAAGGGTGAAGCATGGGGACTTCCCGGGAGGTCACCCATCCCAGTACTATTCTGACTCAAGCGCGCTTAACCATGGAGTTTCCCCCAAGATCAAGCCCGCTTAGCTTGCTACCCCATTTGCAAAACCTTCAGCAAGTGTTGTGCCTTATGAACCATTTATTATAGAGCCCCTTTAGCTCATCAATTGATAAGTAGGAGGTATTTTTCGTAGCATGTCAAATTATGAGTGAAAAATACCTCCTACTTATCAATTGATGAGCTAAAAGGGCTCTATAATAAATGGTTCATAAGGCACAACACTTGCTGAAGGTTTTGCAAATGGGGTACCAAGCTAAGTGGGCTTGATCTTGGGGGAAACTCCATGGTTAAGCGCGCTTGAGTCAGAGTAGTACTGGGATGGGTGACTTCCCGAGAAGTCCCCTTGCTTCAGCCCTGTGTGCATCACCTAGATGCAATGAGTGCTAAGTGGACCATTCATTAACATGAGAGATGGGTTCATATGAACCACTACTCATGAAATATGGGTCATATTTTTGACTTAAAAACTATGCAGTTAAACCCTAAAATAAAATATCATAATTTGACATGCTGCGAAAAATACCTCCTACTTATCAATTGATGAGCTAAAGGGGCTCTATAATGAATGCTTCATAAGGTAGAACACTTGCTGAAGGTTTTGCAAATGGGGTAGCAAGCTAAGTGGGCTTGATCTTGGGGGAAACTCCATGGTTAAGCGCGCTTGAGTCGGAGTAGTACTGGGATGGGTGATCTCCTGGGAAGTCCCGATGCTTCACCCCTGTGTGCATCACCTAGATGCAATGAGTGCTAAGTGGACCATTCATTAACATGAGAGATGGGTTCATGTGAACCACTACTCATGAAATATGGGTCATGTGTTTGACTCAAAAACTACGCAATTAAACCCTGAAATAAAATATCATAATTTGACATGCTACGAAAAATACCTCCTAATTATCAATTGATGAGCTAAAGGGGCTCTATAATGAATGGTTCATAGGGCACAACATTTGCTGAAGGTTTTGCAAATGGGGTAGCAAGCTAAGTGGGCTTGATCTTGGGGGAAACTCCATGGTTAAGTGCGCTTGAGTCGGAGTAGTACTAGGATGGGTGACCTCCCGGGAAGTCCCGATGCTTCACCCCTGTGTGCATCACCTAGATGCAATGAGTGCTAAGTGGACCATTCATTAACATGAGAGATGGGTTCATGTGAACCACTACTCATGAAATATGGGTCATGTGTTTGACTCAAAAACTACGCAGTTAAACCCTGAAATAAAATATCATAATTTGACATGGTGCGAAAAATACCTCCTACTTATCAATTGATGAGCTAAAGGGGCTCTATAATGAATGGTTCATAAGGCACAACACTTGCTGAAGGTTTTGCAAATGGGGTAGCAAGCTAAGTGGGATTGATCTTAGGGGAAACTCCATGGTTAAGCACACTTGATTCGAAGTAGTACTGGGATAGGTGACCTCTCGGGAAGTCCCGATGCTTCACCCTTGTGTGCATCACCTAGATGCAATGAGTGCTAAGTGGACCATTCATTAACATGAGAGATGGGTTCATGTGAACCACTACTCATGAAATATGGGTCATGTGTTTGACTCAAAAACTACATAGTTAAACCCTAAAATAAAATATCATAATTTGACATGCTGGAAAAAATACCTCCTACTTATCAATTGATGAGCTAAAGGGGCTCTATATTGAATGGTTCATAAGGCACAACACTTGCTGAAGGTTTTGCAAATGGGGTAGCAAGCTAAGTGGGCTTAATCTTGGGGGAAACTTCATGGTTAACCGCGCTTGAGTTGGAGTAGTACTTAGATGGGTGACCTCCCGGGAAGTCCCAATGCTTCACCCCTGTGTGCATCACCTAGATGTAATGAGTGCTAAGTGGACCATTCATTAACATGAGAGATGGGTTCATGTGAACCACTACTCATGAAATATGGTTCATGTGTTTGACTCAAAAAATATGCAGTTAAACCCTAAAATAAAATATCATAATTTGACATGCTGTGAAAAATACCTCCTACTTATCACTAACAATTATATGCAGATTAAATAACCCAAATATAACAATGAGGAATAACACAAAAGAGATCAACACAACAATTTAACATGGTTCACCAAATATGGGCTACATCCACAGAAACTCAGACATCCAATGATTTTATTATCTAGTGCAAAACAAATTACAATCTCGCAAATGCATTCCTGTAACATACATCCTAGCCACTTATAACAAGCTTTTTGGAAGCTTCTAGAATTAGGGTTTTATAATATCATTTTTCTTTTGTCAGTTAATAAAAATTAACAACCGACTCCAAACGGGCAAAAAGAGGGGCAATTTTTTTTCGAGGGCTGCGCCCCCAAACCCTCGCTTGGGGCCCAACCTGGCCCCGAACCCCGACAAGGATACATAACTAGTGTACAGTACTTGCATGATTAGTCGCCACATACCAACAAAAAGGAGGATTAACACAAACTAGCAAAATAAACACAATAATCCTCTTCATCAAATTTTACCCTAAACATTTTGGTGAACCCATGTTTTTAATAAATTTTGCACCTTGTTGAGTTTTGTGCTTCAAATTTACATTCATTTCATTCATTCATATCATTGTTCATCTTATTGCATTTGAAAATTACAAAAAAATAAAAATTTTGAAAAAAAAAAAATTGTATTTTCAAATAATTTGGATTAATTGGCATTTAATTTCAATAAATTTCTGTCATTATCATCAAATCTAATTTGAAATACAAAAAAAATTCATCCATCAATCATTTAGATTGCATTTTCATGTTTAAATTGATAAAAATTGCTTGAAATTGTGCATTTTTCTATATAACCTTGTAGTAATTTTTAACAATTTTTCTATATAATGAGTTCTAATTGTAGTGTTTCATCATAGTAGTTTGCTTGCAAAATTGCATGCCTAAGGTTTGAAAACCTTGATTTTTCACTAGATTTTGGCCTTATCGTCTCTCTAGATTTGCACCATAGGCATGTTGTAAAGAATTTTTATGCACTAATTGGCTGTTATCAAGGTTATTATCTACTTCCCCTCCTAAAATGCTTTACAACACCTTTTTATTGGGCTCTTATAGTGGAAATTTGGTGAAAAATTGCATATTTTGGCTATATTTTCCCTAGGGTTTGACCTTGAGTGGCACTATAAGTGTGTTGTGATAGATTTTTTGGCATTAGATGGCTGTTATTACTGTTATAATTTTCTTTTCATCATCATTTTTCTCACAACACCCTTTGTCATACTCTTTTGCATTGAAATTTGGTGAAAATTACATATTTTGACTATATTTGCCCTAGGGTTTGACTTAAATTTGCACTCCAAGCGTGCTGTGATAAATTTTATGGTTTTAGGTGACTTGTATTACTACTATAATCTACTGCACCCCCTAAAATTCTTTACAACACCCCTTTTGTTGGGTCTTTACATTGAAAATTTGTGAAGAATCGCATATTTTAATAGATTTTCACTAGGTTTTGACTTGTCATCATCCTAGGTTTGCATCAAAAGTGTGTTTTAAAGGATATTATTTATGTATTGGACTAATATCAGACATATTATTTTCTACCCCTGATCAATTTCTTTACAACACCCTTTCTTTCACTTATTTGCATTGAAAAAAGTTGAAAAAATCAAGCATTTTAGGTCATTTTCATACATTGTTTTGCACTTGTCTTTTGCATCAAATTTGAAAAGCTTTTAAAAATATGATTTCACATTAATTTTAAAACTTATACACATGGATTCTAATCACAACAACAACAATAGGTTCCCTCCTAGGCCTTACATGAAAAGAAAGGTCCACAAACCCGAAATTGTGTTTACACCTCATGATAAAACAATTGGAGAAACTAAAGGACCTCTCTATATCACTGTGAAAATAATGGAAAATCCTGTGGATGGAACCCTTATTGATCTTAATTGCATGACTATTGTCACCATAAAGGAGTTCCTCTTTTTACATCAATTAATGCAAGACTTTTATGACCCTTCGAATATGATGATTAAGACACATAAGGGAACCTTTATAAATACTTCTGGGAAGATATCTTTATTGGTCACTGTCTTTGAGAAATTTGTAGAACAATGGTTTGATGTTGTCCCCATTTTTGATCTTTTTCACTTCAAACTAGGACATCCATGGTTAAAGTCTATGAAAGTTGTTCCTTCAACAATTCATAACTGTGTAAAATTTCCTTTGAATGGACAAGTGATTACTATACCTCGCAATAAGTATAAATCTTTGGTTACAAGACAACATTTTACACTGGATTACTTTTGGGAAAGATCTGAAAGGGAACTGGAGCCACGAACAGATTTTACCTTCTTGAGCTATAGAAACTACAAAATAAAACTATTACATCAAGTGGTCGGTCCTTCTATTCAAGAAACAACAAGAGACGAACAACCCGCATCTGCAGAGAATCCTAGACCGAAAGCAAAAGGACCCTATGCTGAGGTTCCTCCCTCGTCACTCTTACAAGGATCAGGAGGTAGTCATCAATAGTAAAACATTCCACCTAGACAAATGAGATTTGATCCTGGTGCTTCCTCCTCTAAAACACAAAAACTTATGGAAGAGCAAAACACTATCTTACAATAGATAGGTGGTAAGACAAAAAAAAATAGAAAAGCATAAGAAAGGAGGAGGAGATGACAAGCTTATGCCCAATAATTTGCATCTCAACAAGAAAACATCTCACTAAACATTGAATCAAACAAATAAGATCTTAAGAATGGACAACTTGAAGACAAGAATAAGAGTTGGGCTATGGTACCTTATGTCCCACTTTCCTCTAGCATTCAGGAGTGGGAAGATGACGATGACAATGATTTGCTCGTTGACAACCTCTAATCAGGATGTCCCTACTAGGTAAGTATTTCTAACCCTTTATCTCTCGTGATGTGTTTCCCTCGTGATGTGTTATGTGTTGTTTAGACCTCCTGGGATGACCCTTGATTCTCTTGTAAGGTCCAGGATACCAGGAGACCACCTCTGTCGTGACCCTTCTTCTATTTGTATCATAATTCTTCTATATTTCTTCTCCTCTATTTTCATTATTGTGTGTTGTGTCTTACAGACATAGCGTTGCGGTGTTGAAATACACCGAACAACTAAGAGCGGAGGGGTGAATCAGTTGTCACAAAAACTTAGCTTCACATGCATATCAAACAATCAACAACTTAATTATTCATAATCAGATTAACCATGAAAGCATGAAACCATTAACTTAATCACAATCACACATTCAACATAGTAGACACCAAATTTTTATGTGGAAAACCCTAAAAAGGAAAAACCACGGTGGGTGTTAGCCCACAAAAAATATATAAGTTATAGCAATACCGAAAAACAGAGGCTCACTGCCCAAAATGCTCATTGCAAAGAATGGCTCACTACCTAAGGATGGCTCACTACCGAAGGGTGGCTCACTACCAAGATGGTGAACTGATTGAATAGCATCTACTCCATGCCAGGGTTTAGTTCCATTGAAGCACAATATGACTCCTCTACTCTGCTCTTTCACACTCGCACTTATCTCTTCATATTTGCTACACACACACTCTTTCGCAACTTCATTACACACTTTTATACAATTCATCAACCTTGGAATATACATCAAGGTCAGCATTACATTCATCAACCATTTAATCAATCTCCAAGTTTGGCATTACAAACATTCATAAAATAGGTATAGACCTAATACAAATTTAGCTAAGAAAAAGATGTAAGAATGTATGCAGATCACGCTACACCTTAGCTGGGACTCAAACACAATCCTCCACGCCACAAAATGCTTCTACAATCTTCAATGCATCTCCGCAAATGATGAATTCAACCAGGTCGGCCAAGATTGATGATAGCATTGGGTCTGCAAGAACATTCTTCATTCATGGTCTAATTTTCCCTTTGTGGACCAATCCAAAGGTAGGAACATGATTAGGAGACATCCACAAGCACATTGTAATCACCAGGAACAACCACACAATCTCTAAACACTCTGTCAATAAGATTCTTCAAACCGGAGCACAAGAACAACACTGTCAGCCACTATCATGAATAAAAGATAGCTTGTGAACCACCAAATCATGAACCGTTGCATTTGAAGGCACTTAATATCATCACAGACTTAATTCCAGAACCGCAGACCAAAATACTTCAATGCGGAGGAATGCAGAGCAAAACACTTTCTCCCTATCACCACCAAACATACAGAAAAAGTAGTTTTTGATGCCCTACAAGGTGGCAATCACTTGACTTATGCAAAAGTTTCACAACTAGATTTCTAGATTGGTTTCATAAACCCACACAAGGACTCTTCAATGGACTAGGCTTCTAATGTCTCCAACTTGATACAATCGTCTAGACCTTCACCAGGGTATAAAGAGGCATCTAACAAGATTAAATCCACTAACCAAACACACCTAAGTCACTCTCAAGTCACTGAGATTCCTTCTTGACCACAAGTCTACCCTAAGCTTTGATGTTCTAGTAGCCCTACTTAAGGGTCTGTCAGACCTTAACTGTCACGTCTCATACTTTGCTTACTTGATTGAAAGGTTAAAATTTTAATAATTACATTTGATTAGTTAAACTGATTCGCTTCGGCTACATTGGAACTAACTTATTGATGGTCTTATGAGTTTGATTTTTTACAGCCTTGTCGACGACAAGAGCATGGCTCAGGTAGGAGAGTCCTAGCTTCATGGCAACAGATGACGGGTTTTATCTGGTGTTTACACACACTCACATAGGATTCATTTGTGCATGATTGAATTGATGAATAATTGTGTGGCATGTTTGATTTAATGGATGTATGCTGTTGCAAGATGACTTGATGATGTTGATCTCTCTTGTCATTTCTTATCGCCAAATCTTTTCTTTAATAACGACATTATCTTCTGTATGCTTTTACTATTAATCAAGTTTGATACCTGTCATGTCAAGGAAACAAGGAACAAATTAGATTCTTTTTATATAGCTTTGAATGCCCTTGAGTATCGTATTCTCAACTGGATATTTGTTTTTGCACCAAAACCTTAAGTCAAAATCTTTTTGGACATAAGAATTAATCAACATTGTTCAAATTAAAATAATAATACCAATTTTAGTCCAATATGGTTCTTATGAAAAGAATGTAGCCTTGCGAATGGGTAAGTTAAAAATATGCCAATATAATAAAGATATTAGTATATTTATTATCCCTAGAATGTGTTTAAAATTTTATTATTCTTTAAATATATAATTGTATTTTGTTTTCTTCTAAATTTAAAAAAAAAATGATAAATATATATATATATATGTTCATGCAAATCAATAAATAAATACACTAAATCTAAATTAAAAAAAGAAAAGAAAATAAATTAACACATGCACATGCATGCGAATGGGAAGTGGGAGTTAAGTATTGTATTCTTGAATAAAGCTGGCATGAAGAACGCTGGGGAAGGGGATCGAAGAATTGAAAAATAAAAGAGAAGAGAGAGGACGGGAAGGGGGTACAGACAGCGCTGGGAACCGCGTGCGGGGGTCTGACAATAGCCAACAGGAAAAGAACCAAGGGAGGAAGACACAGGAAGGGAAGTCTCTAAGTTTTTCGGCAACCAAAGGAGAGTGAGAACAGCAACGACCATCTTTTTCCAGGTTTTCTCTCCGTTATTTCTTTTGCCTTGTTTACTGATAAGCATTTGAATGATGCCAAAATAAATAGAATCGCTGTCATTCCATGGGCAATCTTTATTAATGTAAGCTGGCTGATTCTGGTTGTATTTTATCCTTAAACACGTTCCTACCTAGCGAATCAACGGACTAAACTATGATCAGGTGGTCATTCCTTACTTTCCGGCCGCTACTCCTTACCAACCCTGCCGTCCGTCCAGTTTCTGGTTCGATCCATATTTGATCGAACTTCCTCTTGCTTACTAAGGACATCTGTTGGTCTCACGACGTCAAGTTCCTCAGTCAAAAATCTTTTATGATTTTCTTTTTATCTAGATCTAAGTTTATCCCTGTCAAGAAAAAAAATAATATAGGCAATCAAATGTTTCAATAGAACCAGATCTCAGTATGGCGGAGCGTAAATTCTTAATATCTAGAGAACCCTTAGACCCTGTAGCTTCCTGTTTTTATTTTATCTGTATGTTTGTTTTTTTTCTTTTTAGTATGGTCGACAAGAAGACCTTTACAAGTTTAGAGTTATCTGTTTGAATTAAGTATGATCAGAAACCGCGGATTAAACTATCCTTTTTGCATGATATAAAACCTTTCACTCAGGAAAAATATATAGATTGCAGATATATACGATGTGAACCATGTTGTGGTGTCTGTTTGATGGACTGTATGATTCCTATCTGCCACTTCCAGCTATTTTATCCCTGCCAACGTTAGACAATGTATTCTTGAAAAAAAAAAATAGCAAGTATCCGTCAATGGTTAGACAAAGGGAATTCTTGCATGTGCAAAAACAAAAGAATCGATCTTGTTGCTATTTTCCCAGAAGGTCATAATATTAAGCATGCAAAGTTTTCTTTTCAGGCTTGGTGTGTGTTCGATGCTCAGCTGGTGACCGATTGGCACAGCTGCCTCCAATTTGTTTCTTCCTTTAAAACGTTATTCAAGGAACTTAAGTTCCTATTTCCAATTATTAGCTGTCAAAAGCTTCATCAGAATCTTCCTATTGTATATAAACCCAACCGATGCATGAAACCAGTTTAAACTTCTGTCTTTGTTTTTTTTTGTTACTTGAAACAACAGTAAATATTAGGAAAGGAGTGTAGTAAAAAAAAATTAGTATTGGCTGTTTCACCACTTAATAAAATAATATGTAAATCTTTTTAATTGTGAGGTGTAAAATTGCTATCGATTGGTTGACATTCAAAAAGTTCTTCAAAACAATTAGAGCACCAAGTAAACTGAGGAGTTTTAAAATCCTCTTGTAAATCTGAATTCCTGGAAAGTACACCTGCTGTCATTTGATGATTTTATCCCATATACAATATCACAAGTAATGGAAAAGAAACCATAAGTTGACTGTGAGGTGGAGGAGGTTGTCCTTAAACCCAACCTAGAATCAAGTAGTAGTATCGTGAATCACTTAAATTATTGACATTCCTAGTTTCTAATTTCTATTTTTTTTTTGATGTCACGTCTCATACTTTGCTTACTTGATTGAAAGGTTAAAATTTTAATAATTACATTTGATTAGTTAAACTGATTCGCTTCAGCTACATTGGAACTAACTTATTGATGGTCTTATGAGTTTGATTTTTTGTAGCCTTGTCGACGACAAGAGCATGGCTCAGGTAGGAGAGTCCTAGCTTCATGGCAACAGATGACGGGTTTTATCTGGTGTTTACACACACTCACATAGGATTCATTTGTGCATGATTGAATTGATGAATAATTGTGTGGCATGTTTGATTTAATGGATGTATGCTGTTGCAAGATGACTTGATGATGTTGATCTCTCTTGTCATTTCTTATCGCCAAATCTTTTCTTTAATAACGACATTATCTTCTGTATGCTTTTACTATTAATCAAGTTTGATACCTGTCATGTCAAGGAAACAAGGAACAAATTAGATTCTTTTTATATAGCTTTGAATGCCCTTGAGTATCGTATTCTCAACTGGATATTTGTTTTTGCACCAAAACCTTAAGTCAAAATCTTTTTGGACATAAGAATTAATCAACATTGTTCAAATTAAAATAATAATACCAATTTTAGTCCAATATGGTTCTTATGAAAAGAATGTAGCCTTGCGAATGGGTAAGTTAAAAATATGCCAATATAATAAAGATATTAGTATATTTATTATCCCTAGAATGTGTTTAAAATTTTATTATTCTTTAAATATATAATTGTATTTTGTTTTCTTCTAAATTAAAAAAAAAACGATAAATATATATATATATATTTGTTCATGCAAATCAATAAATAAATACACTAAATCTAAATTAAAAAAAGAAAAGAAAATAAATTAACACATGCACATGCATGCGAATGGGAAGTGGGAGTTAAGTATTGTATTCTTGAATAAAGCTGGCATGAAGAACGCTGGGGAAGGGGATCGGAGAATTGAAAAATAAAAGAGAAGAGAGAGGACGGGAAGGGGGTACAGACAGCGCTGGGAACCGCGTGCGGGGGTCTGACAATAGCCAACAGGAAAAGAACCAAGGGAGGAAGACACAGGAAGGGAAGTCTCTAAGTTTTTCGGCGACCAAAGGAGAGTGAGAACAGCGACGACCATCTTTTTCCAGGTTTTCTCTCCGTTATTTCTTTTGCCTTGTTTACTGATAAGCATTTGAATGATGCCAAAATAAATAGAATCGCTGTCATTCCATGGGCAATCTTTATTAATGTAAGCTGGCTGATTCTAGTTGTATTTTATCCTTAAACACGTTCCTACCTAGCGAATCAACGGACTAAACTATGATCGGGTGGTCATTCCTTACTTTCCGGCCGCTACTCCTTACCAACCTTGCCGTCCGTCCAGTTTCTGGTTCGATCCATATTTGATCGAACTTCCTCTTGCTTACTAAGGCCATCTGTTGGTCTCACGACGTCAAGTTCCTCAGTCGAAAATCTTTTATGATTTTCTTTTTATCTAGATCTAAGTTTATCCCTGTCAAGAAAAAAAATAATATAGGCAATCAAATGTTTCAATAGAACCAGATCTCAGTATGGCGGAGCGTAAATTCTTAATATCTAGAGAACCCTTAGACCCTGTAGCTTCCTGTTTTTATTTTATCTGTATGTTTGTTTTTTTTCTTTTTAGTATGGTCGACAAGAAGACCTTTACAAGTTTAGAGTTATCTGTTTGAATTAAGTATGATCAGAAACCGCGGATTAAACTATCCTTTTTGCATGATATAAAGCCTTTCACTCAGGAAAAATATATAGATTGCAGATATATACGATGTGAACCATGTTGTGGTGTCTGTTTGATGGACTGTATGATTCCTATCTGCCACTTCCAGCTATTTTATCCCTGCCAACGTTAGACAATGTATTCTTGAAAAAAAAAACAGCAAGTATCCGTCAATGGTTAGACAAAGGGAATTCTTGCATGTGCAAAAACAAAAGAATCGATCTTGTTGCTATTTTCCCAGAAGGTCATAATATTAAGCATGCAAAGTTTTCTTTTCAGGCTTGGTGTGTGTTCGATGCTCAGCTGGTGACCGATTGGCACAGCTGCCTCCAATTTGTTTCTTCCTTTAAAACGTTATTCAAGGAACTTAAGTTCCTATTTCCAACTATTAGCTGTCAAAAGCTTCATCAGAATCTTCCTATTGTATATAAACCCAACCGATGCATGAAACCAGTTTAAACTTCTGTCTTTGTTTTTTTTTGTTACTTGAAACAACAGTAAATATTAGGAAAGGAGTGTAGTAAAAAAAAATTAGTATTGGCTGTTTCACCACTTAATAAAATAATATGTAAATCTTTTTAATTGTGAGGTGTAAAATTGCTATCAATTGGTTGACATTCAAAAAGTTCTTCAAAACAATTAGAGCACCAAGTAAACTGAGGAGTTTTAAAATCCTCTTGTAAATCTGAATTCCTGGAAAGTACACCTGCTGTCATTTGATGATTTTATCCCATATACAATATCACAAGTAACGGAAAAGAAACCATAAGTTGACTGTGAGGTGGAGGAGGTTGTCCTTAAACCCAACCTAGAATCAAGTAGTAGTATCGTGAATCACTTAAATTATTGACATTCCTAGTTTCTAATTTCTATTTTTATTTTTTGCTCAGATGATGCCTTAATTTTTTTCGTTGAGTTGTTAAATAAATAAAACAAGGAAGTTGATGTGTTTTTATTTTCTTTGGTATTAGAAAAAGTTTGACTTCTGGGATGGGTATCGAATATGGGCTATCAGGGAAGTGAGTTTTCTTTTTCAAAACTTGCACGCCGTCTCAACGGTTAATTGCTTTGGCCAAAGCGAAATGAATGTTGAAATAGACATGCACCATTGAAATAGATGGACCTTTTTCCTAGCTATTCTTTGTATGATTCCCTGCCATATCCTATTGATGAGATGCTGCATTCATTTTAGTAATGCATGTAGATTGATAGGCACATACCAGATTCCACCCTGCATATGTTTCCAGGTTGCTAGGCTCTTCGAGCAGGGTTGGGCATCCTTCAGTTTGAAGGATACCGGGGAAGCGCAAGCTTCGTGGTTGGGCGGAAAAAGCGCCTGAACCATGTTCTTGTCCTTCGACGCAACAGATGGCCAGATGGTCGATGGCGGTCGAGGACTCCTTGACAGATTTATTTGATATTATGACAATTGTACTTCTTATATTCAAAAGATTGTAAGGCTTGTTGCCGCTATTTGACACTTGTAATTTTATTTTGACATACTCTGTAAAGGACTTCAGATGTATTTATGTATGATTGTATTCAGTTGTACTTTTACTTATGAATCTGAAAACTCACGTGGACTCTTGCATGTTATCATAATTTCTTTCCTTCGAAATGATGAGTAGAAGTTATTTTTACCTTTTATTTTTTTTTTACTTGCAGTAAATCTATGTTTTACTATAGTATCATGTGATGTGAAATTGAGTACTTTACATTAACTCTTACCATGGGCATGATACCAATGAAACAAAACCAGTTTAGAGTACCCATTATCACATTTGACAACATATATAAAGATAGGTATAGGTTGTTTTTTAACAGAGGCTTCAAAACCTATGACAGACCTACTTGAAACTAGGCCTATTAGGTCACATTTACAAAGAAACTACCCTCAAAACATCAAGATAAACCCCAACACCACAAAACAATCTTAGAAAACATCCCCAAACTACCAAATCCACAATCAAATTCAAGAGGCTTGATCATTTACATGGCAAACAAAGAAACCCTCACTTTTTAATGCAATTACCAAGGGTTTATTGAAAATCATGTAAACCAGGCTTCTCAGACCAAATCAATGCATCAAACACCTTTCAAATACCCTGAACAAACTTAAGAATCCATCACAAGACCAATTCCATCAATATTTTGTCAAAACCCTACTTTGGTTCCTTCATTTCATCATGAAAACACTTCAAATCATACAAGAGCATGCTCCTAAAACCCTACCAACCACATTATCTACCTTGGAATCCATAATGAAACATTTAATAAACTAAAAAGGGATCATTCCACCCAAAATACAGTGGTCACAGAGGGTGGAATGCCCTAATTCCTCATTTCAGCGTTCAAAAGCCTGTTTTTGACAGTTAAAAGGCAGTTTTCAGAAAATAGATGATATCAAACTCAAATCAAAATGAAAAACCCTCCAAATAGATTCAAATGAAAGGTAATACAATTATCTAGCACCTCCAATGATTTTTAGGACATGACAATTCTGTACAAAGGTACAGTACGGCCTGAAACAGAGATATTTCATAAACAAACGTGGTTTTTTGCCAAAGAACAGAGTTTGTATTGATATTTTCTTCACCAAAATTCATTCCACACACATTATTGAGGTTTTGAGAGTCATTTATGCATTACACAAGTAGTTTGAATCATTCTCCAACTAAAAAACTACCTCATGTGGTCATTTTTTACACCTTTCCATCATATGACTATATTGAAATCCCTCAAATGCCACTCCTAAACCCTTGTACTTTAGAATTTTATCAAACAATGAATGACTCAAGGACTTTTAAATGACTTCAACATACTCAAGGGTCATAATATGACCTTATTACATAGATAATGGTTTATCAAGACCTTATGTATATGACAAAAAGACTCAAATTGCATAAAACTTCATAGACCTCCCTATTTATCATGTTGTCAAGACTCTTAAATGATCATATTTTGGAATTGATGGTGTTGGTGCTCCTGCACCAGTTTTCATACTGGTGAACACAACTTACTCAAATCTTCATTCTGGAGGCTCAACCTTGGAATATAACATCTTCAAACAGGCTTCTAAATAACTTTCAATCCGCAGGCAAAGATATTTATTCTACAGGAAATGCAGACCATTTTTCTGGACTATTCTTCTGCATGTAATACACTGTTTCTACTACAATTCACTATTTTTACCAGATGAGCTAATTTTCTCAATATCCTCAACATCTATAAGAAAGTAACAAAATAAGGGCATAGTTGACACCAATGACAACATAGATATGTTGACATCAATGACAACACCGATTAAGCACATACTTGCAACAATCTCCCTCTTTGTCATTGATGGCAACATATGATGTGAAAAATTGAAAAGACCACCAAGACAAGATTCTCCCCCTTTCTCTTTACACATATGTATTCTTTCTCCCCTTGAGTTTTTCACATGATTTCTCTCCCCCTTTGACATCAATGGAAAAGGGCACATACTTGCATGTTGCTGCTCTGATCCACTTACTTTACCAAAAACATCTAGCTACTCCCCCTAAGAGGTAGCCTTCAAAACATCAATCCAAATCAAGGAATGACACTTTGAGCTCCACTGGATTGATGCATTCCTATGCATCTTAGTTTAGAGCAGGAGGGGTAATGACCCCTAACTTTTCTCTGAGATACTCAAAGGTATCTTTAGGCAGAGGCTTAGTGAAGATGTCTGCAATCTGATCCTTTGTGGACACATATTCCAACTTTACTTCATTCTCTATCACCTTCTCTCTCAAAAAGTGATACCTTATTGATATGTGCTTTGTTCTTGAAAGCATCATTGGATTTTTTGAAATATTTATGGCACTTGTATTGTCACAAAAGATTGCAATTGGATCTTCATATACAACTCTTATATCCTTCAATGTATGCTTCATCCATAACACTTGAGTGCAACAACATGTTGTTGCAATATACTTTGCTTCTATAGTTGACAAAGAGATTGAATCATGTTTCTTGCTCAGCCATGAAACTAATCTATTACCCAAGAATAAAGCACCTCCACTTGTGATCTTTCTGTCATCAACATCTTCGGCCCAATCTGCATCTGTATAAGCACTGAGAGTGAAGTCATTGTCCTTTGGATACCATAGGCCATGATCCAGAGTGCCTTTTAAATACCTCAGGATTCTCTTGACTTCCATCACATGTGATTCTCTTGGATTAGCTTGAAACCTTGCAACAAGACAGACTGCATGCATAATCTCAGGTCTGGTTTGAGTTAGATAAAGCAATCCTCCAATCATGGATCTGTATTTTTTCTGATCAGCCTTGGGTGATTCATCAATTTTGCTCAACTTATAGATAGACACCATTGGAATACGCATTGGTTTAGATTCTTCCATCCCAAACTTCTTCAACAACTCTTTCACATACTTAGACTAAGATATGAAGATTCCTCTATCTGATTGATTTATTTGCAGACTTAGAAAGAAATTCATCTCACTAAACATGGACATCTCAAACTCTTTTTGCATTTCACCAACAAATTTCATACACATACCTTCATTGCCTCCAAAAATGATATCATCAACAAAGACTTCAACAATCAGTATTTGATCTCCATTAATCTTGAAATAAAGATTATTGTCAGCAGTACCTTTAGTGAATCCTAATTGCAGTAAGTACTTATCTAACCTTGCATACCATGCTCTAGGGGCTTTCTTGAGTCCATACAAGGCTTTCTTCAATCTGCACATAACATCTCCTTGGTCTAATAACTTAAATCCTTCTGGTTGCTCAATGTAGACTTCCTCTTCCAACTCACCATTCAGGAATGCAGACTTTTCATCTATCTGATACACTTTAAAATCTTTGTGGGCTGCAAATGCTAGAAAGATTCTAATTGCTTCAATCCGGGCTACTGGAGAAAAAGTCTCTTCAAAATCTATTCCTTCAATCTAAGCATATCCCTTGCATACAAGCCTTGCCTTATTCCTTACAACTTCTCCATTCTCATTCAGCTTATTCCTGAAAACCCATTTGGTTCCAATAACATTTTTGTTAGTAGGTATGGGAACTAATTCCCAAGTATCATTCTTTTCTATCTACTTTAGCTCTTCCTCCATGGTTTTTACCCAGCTTTCATCATTACATGTTTCATTCAAAGTCTTTGGTTTAACCTTTGAAAGCAGACAATAATTCACTTGTTCTTCTGTAGCCTTTTTTCTTGTCAACACACCTTTATTCTGTCACCTATAATCTGATCTTTAGAATGATTGATCCTTACATACCTGGGAGTCTTGGCAACACTTTTTGGAGCCTCTTCTTCATCTTGACTGTCTTCTTGCTTATCTTTCTCCTCATTTACTATAGTCACAGGTTCATCTGGTTCATAACAACTCATGTCTGATATTCTTTCCTTGCCTTCATCTACCTTCACATTTGCACTCTCAATAATCTTTTTGAGCCTTTTGTTGTAGCACCGGTAAGCCTTACTCTTGGTAGAGTATCTAAGGAAGATTCCTTCATCACACCTTGCATCAAACTTTCCTAGATCTTGATCTCTCCTGATATAGCATTTGCTTCCAAAGACTTTGAAATATTTTACTATAGGAAATTTTTCATACCATAATTCATAAGGAGTTTGAGTACCATTACCTTTCACTTGAACTTTGTTTTGGATGTAAATATCAGAATGAATAGCATCTTTCCAAAATACTTCTGGTAGATCTGCTTCCTTCATCATAGTCCTAGCAGCCTCTTGAACTATCCTATTTTTCCTTTCCATAACTCCATTCTGTTGAGGAGTCCTAGGTGTAGACAGCTGTCTCTTTATCCCATGCTCTTCACAAAAAATGTTGAATTCATTTGATGTGAACTCACCTCCCCTTTCAGACCTCAAGCATTTGATCTTCAACTCTATTTCATTCTCAACCATTGCCTTGAAAGATTTGAATTTCTCTAGGGCTTTTGATTTGTCTCTTAGAAAGGTAACCCAAGTCATTCTAGAATAATCATCAATAAGCAACATGAAGTACCTGTCACCTTGTAGACTTATCACCCTTGTAGGACCACAGAGATATATATGCACTAGATCTAGCAAACTGGTAGAAAATTGTTCTTTGCTCTTGAAACGTCTTTGTCTGCTTTCCCATATGATATTCCTTACAAATTGTATTGGAGGGTTTCACAAGTTTTGGTAAATCTCTCATAGTCTGACCTAAACTTATCTTTACCAGATTGTCAAAGTTTATATGGCACATCCTTCTATGCCACAACCAAATTTCATCTGCCTGGGCCAGTAAACAGTAATTATTAGTTCCTCTTAATTGATAGATGTTACCTTTTGTCTTCTTACTGGTAGCAATCACAGTTCTGGAGCTTTCCATGATCTTGCACCCATTGTCTTTGAATCTTAGATCATATCCATTGTCACACATTTGACCAACACTCAAAAGATTATGCTTCAAAAACTTCACATATAGAACATTGTTAGTATTAAGCTTTTAATCAAATGAAATAGATCCTTTTCCACAAATCTTACTAGCTGCATTATCTCCAAACCTAACCAGTCCTCCATCATACTTTTCCAAACTTACAAACTTACTTTTGTCATCGGTCATGTGATGTGAGCATCCACTATCGATAATCCATTCATCCTTATCTTTCTCAACCTGAACAACCAAAGCACTTTCTTCCACTGGTTTTTCTTCCTTCACACAGCTAGCAGAATTAGTAGACAAGGGATCTTCTTTAATTACAATAAACATGCATTCATTTGGACTAGTACTAGCATCATCAGATTCATCATCAATCACACCTTCATCATCAAAATCTCTGACATAGTAGCATTTCTTTGGAACTCTAGGCCTGCTCTCATATTTTTTCTTATTTCTTTCAATTCTTTCAGGACATCTGGAAGCATAATGACCTACTTTACCACAAGAAAAATATTTGAAAGGTAATTTACCTTTGAACTTACCAGAGCCTCTTTGTATCCTATCAACAAAGTTAGCTTCAATTTCATCAAAGTCATCATCCACCTTGTATTTCTCAGCTCTGGAGATCTTTTCTAAAGTACTGGCTTTAAAAGTTGATTCAACTTTAGGCAGGGTATCACCAAATTCTTTCATCTCAAAGGCTGTAAGCTTTACAAGTAACTGATCTCTATCAATAGTTTTACAGTCATAAATTCTTCAATAGCAGCTACCTTGTGACCATATGACTTTGGTAGTGATCTGAGAATTTTCATCACAACTTCCTTATCACTGAGAGTTCCTCCCATACCCTTTATTCCAGTGACAAGTTCATCAACTCTTTACATAAAGGCTGTTATATTTTCATCTCCATTCATCTTCAAACCCTCATATTTCACTTTCAGGCTTTGTAGCTTGGCTTCTTTTATAGAATCATCTCTTTCATACAAATTTTTCAGCTTCACCCATATCTCATTTGTAGATTCAAGGTCCATAACTTTTGTCAACACTAAGTCACTTAAGGAACTTAACAGAGCATCCTTCGCTTTGACATCCAACTCATATTCTTTGATTTCATCTTTAGTCGTCAAACCATTTTGAGGCATGGTATATTGTGTTTCTACAACCTTCCATACTTTATAACCAAGACAAAGAAGATGGCTTTTCATTCGTACCTTCCAAAGAGCATAATTTGTCCCATCAAAATGTGGAGCTTCCTTCTTATAAGACATCCTGGATCTTCCTCAAGTTGTTAGGCTTTCTTTAGAGGAACCTTGCTCTGATACTAATTGTTGAAATACACCAAACAACTAAGGGGGGTGAATCAGTTGTCACAAAAACTTAGCTTCACATGCATAACAACCATCGAAAACTTAATTATTCATAATCAGATTTAACCATGAAAGCATGAAACCATTAACTTAATCACAATCACACATTCAACACAGTAGACACCAAATTTTTACATGGAAAACCCTAAAAGGGAAAAACTACGGTGGGTGTTAGCCCACAAAAAATATATAAGTTATAGCAATACCGAAAAATAGAGGCTCACTGCCTACAGGGTTCACTGCCCAAAATGCTCACTGCAAAGAATGGCTCACTGCCTAAGGATGGCTCACTGCCAAGATGGTGAACTGATTGAATAGCATCTACTCCATGCTAGGGTTCAGTTCCATTGAAGCACAATATGACTCCTCTACTCTGCTCTTTCACACTTTCGCACTTATCTCTTCATATTCACTACACACACACTCTTTCACAACTTCATTACACACTTTTATACAATTCATCAACCTTGGAATATACATCAAGGTCAGCATTACATTCATCAACCATTGGATCAATCTCCAAGGTCGGCATTACAAACATTCATAAAATAGGTCTAGACCTAATACAAATTTAGCTAGGGAAAAGATGTAAGAATGTATGCGGATCACGCTACGCCTTAGCTAGGACTCAAACACAATCCTCCATGCCACAAAATGCTTCTACAATCTTCAATGCATCTCCACAAATGATGAATTCAACCAGGTCGGCCAAGACTAATGATAGCACTGGGTCTGCAAGAACATTATTCATTCACGATCCAATTTTCCCTTTGTGGACCAATCCAAAGGTACGAACATGATCAGGAGACATCCACAAGCACATTGTAATCACCAGGAACAACTACACAATCTCTAAACACTTTGTAAATAAGATTCTTCAAACCGGAGCACAAGAACAACACTGTCAGCCACTGTCATGAATAAAAGATAGCTTGCAGACCATCAAATCATGAACCGTTACATTTGAAGGCACTTAATATCATCACAGACATAATTCCAGAACCACAGACCAAAATACTTCAATGCAGAGGAATGCAGAGCAAAACACTTTCTCCATGTCACCACCAAACATACAAAAAAATAGTTTTCATACTAGTGAACACAACTTACTCAAATCTTCATTCTGGAGGCTCAACCTTGGAATATAACATCTTCAGACAAACTTCTAAATAACTTCCAATCCATAGGCAAAGATATTTATTCTACAGGAAATGTGGAGCATTCTTCTGGGCTGTTCTTCTGCATGTAATGCATTATTTCTACTGCAATTCACTGTTTTTACCATATGAGCTAATTTTCTTAATATCCTCAACATCTATAAGGAAGTAACAAAATAAGGGCACAGTTGACACCAATGACAACATCGATATGTTGACATCAATGACAAGACTGATTAGGCACATACCTGCAACATGCGGTTGGTGACTTGGGGGCACCCTCATACGTGACTGTCCTTAAAGCACTTGTTTCTCCTCTCTTGATTTATTGTTTCCCTTCCTTTAGTGTTTCTATCTAGCGGGTGGATGACAAAAAATATATTATACTAATGCAGACCTAGTGTCCCTTTAGCGAGAAATCAAAAATTAGACTTAGTTCCTACATGACGATGGGGTTGTTATATATTATCTGACGCTTGGCTAGTAGAATCACTCTGTGTGATCTTGATGGTGTCTTATCGCACTTACAAAACATAACAATATTGTTGCTCCGTGCACTTTGTCTATCTTGAATTTTGCATTCCTCAGTTCTCTATGCATGGTTGTTTATCATGATTATATGGACACTAACACTTTTCTTGCAAGGATGTGTTTGTGGGAACGTTTGGTGATCTTAAAGTACATGTCACCTCTGGGGGGCATGGGCTTTGCGAAAGTCCATGTTCCCTTGTGTGTTTTCTTCCTACCTTAATGTGCTTGATATCAATACCTAATATCAACCACCTTAAGGTGGGGGAATATATAGGGTAAGTTGTCTGTTCTAGATGTTAGCAATGTGCTTGTTCTCAGGTGTAGTCTTAAAGACTAGTGGCGATGAGTCCCTCCTACACTTTGAGATTTGTTTGAAATCTATTGCAATCATTTAAGCCCTTTGCGGAGGTGGGATATCGCATCCTTTTCTTAAGCCCTCATTGTGAGGTGAGGATGGTGTATTTCTCATGGAGAATGCACATCCTGTCATTTTCAAAAGTCCTCATCGTGAGGCGGGGAGCGGTTCTGTGACTAACTTAACCCTTAAGCGTGTCTTCGGTGATTGTTGTGGTGAATCCCAATCGTCGGTGTGTGCCTATAATGTGCCTAAGATGGTGATGAACCTAGAAATAGGAACACTCCATCACTTGTCTGTTGTGTTTTCTCCGTGTCTTCCAATTGTGTGTGTATTGTGTGTTTGTTCCCAAGCACAGTCTTAAAGACCGGTGGCGATGAGTCCCTCCTATACTTTTGGATTTGTATGGCGTGTTTGATTTGTATGGCGTGCTTGATTTGTTTGGCATGTCTATTGCCCCATATGCAGTCTTAAAGATCAGTGGTGATGAGTCCCTCCTACATTATGGGTGGTGTGTTTACTTTCCTTGTACTTGCATCTACATTTCATATATGAAAAGAAAAAGAAAAAGAAAATCATTACTATCTTCACTGCATTCACTGTGTTTTGCATGTCTTCAATGTTGTCTTCTCCGTGTTTTGCATGACTGTAACTATCTTCTCTATTTTTTGTGTGTCTGTTACTCTCTTCTTTGTGACTGACGTGTCTTCTCCGTGCTTGGCATGTTTGTTGTGTTTGCTAACCGTACTTTAATGAATGTATTGGCCTTGTGTTTATACATACATTAAAGTGGGGGCTAAATGTTACATCAGACAATGTCCCCTTGGGGGATTTTCCCTCTTAAGGTTTAGCTCCCGGGTCTTGTTTATACATTTAGAGCATCTTGTATGTTAATTTGACATCCCGATGAGAAAACCTTGAAGTTTCATGGCAAATGGGACCTAGGGGGTGCACTTGACATGATTTCTGTCTGAAATAGAGGGGGAGGACTTGGGCACCCACACCCTAGTCCTGCCCTATTTTAGGTCAGGACCAATTTTGGAGTGTCAGTTTATGACCGTTATTTAGGTCCTATGCCGACACAGTAAGTTTCAATTACAAAATTCTTAACGGGAATGTTTGTAGTTGCATATATAAGCTGTTAGTTGCCGTTGCACCAAAAGATCGACCTATTAATGTCTGATACAACCACTTGACTTAACAAGCATGGGAGGCGGTTAAGCCCTTGTCGCAAACCACCGCAGCGTTGCGTTGAACAAGGAGACCAAGGGCCACACCTTGCAACAATCCCCCCCGGCACAAGCGCGGGGTTTGAACCCGTGACCTCGGCTCTAATACCAATTGTTAGTTGCCGTTGCACCAAAAGATCGACCTATTAATGCCCGATACAACCACTTGACTTAACAAGCATGGGAGGCGGTTAAGCCCTTGTCGCAAACCACCGCAGCACTGTGCTAAACAAGGAGACCAAGGGCCACACCTTCAACATAAGCACGATTAGGTTATCATTTGTAAACTAGATGGCAATTTTGAATCAAAAGCTTATGTTAAGGTGATTCAAAGCATTCATTGTGTTGTAGAGCAGAATTTGTGTTGTTCTTATGTTTGTATTTGCAGATTTGGCATCCATCTCCTCATGGCATGAAGAGCATCTTCCTTTCATGAGATCTTCACTACAAGGTGATATCATTTGCGTTTTCAATCATTTATCATTTGGATTTTACCTCTATCCCGTAGGGATACACACTCTTTATCTGACAACGGTGTTCAAAAGACTTGAATGTCTCTCTGAGGCTTAACTGAGGGAAGCCTCTAAACACCACATCCCCCAACCCACTTTTCTATGATTACATGTTACAGGTTGCAGGAGTAGAAAAAGTGGAGTTGCAAGAGAGCATTGCAGACTGTCAGAATTGCAGATCAAAGAAGAAAATAGGGACCTAGACTAGGGCGCCGGCTCATGAGTCCCCGACTTTTCTATTTTTTGAACTTCAAAATCTGGTACGCATTTGATTGTCATTTGATATCTCTGTGTGTAGACATTTTCCGTAATTTGTCCGTTTGTTTCCGAATTTGCATAATTAGGGTTTTGTGTATAAGTAGACTTAATCAAACAACAAAATTACACAATTACAATTTTCCCCTATGTTCTGAGTGACCGGAGGCCTATAGTAGACTTCCTACTCGGCTCAAGTCCTTAAATGTTTAGAGGTGAAAGGAGGATTAACACAAACTAGCAAAATAAACACAACAATCCTCTTCATCAAATTTTACCCTAAACAAAAAGTAGGTGAATTAGAATTACAATATTGTTCTTGGATATATACTTGTATGCACTTCTTGATAAATCTATGACAAAAGATTGAGATTGATCTTTATTTCTCCCACCATCGACCATTTGTGTATATCTAATGTAGATTATGAATAACTATCAATGGAAGGTGCTTTACTATTTTCAGAAGAATGTTTTTTCATATAAAATGAGACAATTGCAGAAACCAAATAATATGAATGAAATGACTTGTTGAGAAACCCCAATGTTTCACTCCTATAAACAAATTTGGGATAGAATAAATTTCAAATGGACCATTCATATTCATAAGAGATAGGTTCTTGGGAACCACTACCTATAAAATATAATTAGTGTCAATTAACTCAACTACGTACATGAATAAAAAGTGTAGTTCTTAAGTTGATTGTTCATTTTCAAGCCAACCTATCTGAGACACAATGATACCTCATATCAGTCTCATGATATTCCTTTTGTTTTGCTTTGTTTGTCATAAACTAACTATATGAAACATTCGAATTTAAGCCTAATATTTTTATAATATCAAAACTCTATCCAATGAGAATCAAAACTAGTTGTGTCACTAAGGTCCTAAAAGACCAAAGGTTCTCATCAATGGAGATCCAAGTTCGAATCCCCCAAGTAACATGTGGTTTATATGTGACTTCTAAGTTGATTAAGTTGGTTAAGTGGATATGTTGATGGGGAGGAGGTCCCCTTGTGACCTCCAACCCTCACGGAACAAAACAAAATTGTAAAAAAAAAAAAATTGAAAATAGAACATTCAGATAAGAGAATATATAAAAAATAGACTGTAAATTATAATTCTAAAGACATGAAAGTAAGAATTAAATGAAGCTGTAAGCATTGAAAAGGTGCATCTGAAGATTGGTAACAAAGGGGGCAGCACTGAAATCAATGGAATTTAAGAGAACTTTGTCTGCAATAATAATAGCTTTAATATGCTTCAAATTGATGACAATCCTCTGCTCTCAGCACAAAATGATGGAGCTAGAAGATAGCAGAGGGTCTAAATGCGGAGGTCCCGAGCTGCCAGGGCGGAGGGTTAGCAGATATGGAGACATTTGTGGTTTGCAGTAGAACAGATTCTAGATTTTATTGTGTATTTTTCAAGATGCGTTTTCGTTTTGTTTTCTGATGAATTTATTTTTATTGACAGGTGCAAAAATAAATCAGTCGCCGGAATTGTCTGCCATAAGCATTGCGTTTGTTTTTGCAGGGGATTAATGAAAACCAAAAAGCGTTTGGACTCCAGATTTAAATATTTCTGACAGCGAATTTGCTCAACTTTAGGCAATCTGAAAATAGAATATCTTGAATACATAACCCTATTATAAAGAGAGCTTGTTTTGGCCACAAAATTGGGGAATCCTAGATTTGATGTTGTCATTTTATATACAGGAAATATATTGATCATTACATGTGATTTCCGACACAAATTCTCATGCAATACAACTGGAGGCTATTGATTTTTATTAACTTTTACATAATTCATGCAGAGGTCAACTAGTTTAATCATCACAATGAGTATTGTTTTCTTGGTTTCATCACTGTAATGACTATTTTTTTTGGGTCTTTTGGATGATTCTGTTTTTTTTAAATTGAATGAAACTCAAACATTGCAGATTATATGCATCTGAATGACTTTTTTAAAATTGAATTAAACTAGAACATTGCAGATTATATGCAGTTGTATAAGACAATATGTTTACAGATGATTAAGGAGAAAGTTTAAAAGAGGATACAGAGAATTAATAGAAGACAATACAATTAATAGACAGAAATAAATTCAAGATTGAAACACTGCCAGTAGTTGTAGAGTGGAAGTAATGACATTTACAATTAATATTGAGATGCCTAAATCTGGAAAACATAGTTTGTAAACCTGTTTATAGTGGCACTACTTAAACATCATCTGGTTCAGTGGTCAAACATTCAATGA
The DNA here is from genome assembly GCA_027924645.1 of Cunninghamia lanceolata. NCBI lineage: Eukaryota > Viridiplantae > Streptophyta > Pinopsida > Cupressales > Cupressaceae > Cunninghamia > Cunninghamia lanceolata. The sequence continues at coordinate 1,668,400 of BSBN01000948.1, forward strand.
TAATTTTATACCTCATTTGTACCAAAAAGACAAATAGTTGTCATAATTTTATTGGCGAAAATTTACTTTTCACTGTTATTCTCGATATTTAAAAATAACCATTAAGCAACTTGAACATTGTTCATATCCTGGAAATCTATTCTGTCAATAAAAAGAATCTTAAAAGTGACAGATAACTAATAAAACTCTTTGACCATCCAAGCTATCTTTAAAGCAATTATGCTTACTGATCATAACTTATACCTGAATTTTCAAGCTAGTAACCTGTTTTACAGGCTGCTTATTACCCATGAAGTGCTGCTTCAAAATATACCATCTGAACAAATGAGTCAGAGGAGAGCATCTTTTGTCAATAATAATGGTTGATCAACTATTGTTTGTAGGCGGCATGAGAATGATTTTTGCTGAATTTCTTACATCTTTGTCATATTATGACAATGATAGAGCATGGACAAAAAAAACCATGTGCACTGCCATTTAACAGATATGGACATAAAACAATAAACAATTTATTTTCACACAAAGGGTTGTTTGTAGTTAATAATTGGAACATGGGATGCACCTCATTGAAAAGAGACAAGCTACCAACCTCCAAGCACTTTCTACGTCAGTACAACTAGACAATTGGGAACATGTATTTTGGGAAGCTCAGTTGGTCATACTTTTTAAATTATTTTTATCACTTGGAATGATTTCTCCCTTTGAGGAGGTATTGGAGTTACTGGTTATGTAAAGTTGTTGGCACTGCCGTATGATTTTGGATTTGTTGTAATGAAATTACTGTTAGAAGAATATTCATGAGTGTGCTAATTAAATTAGTTTATCAAGCATTTGAGATGTAATATTGTATACATGTGAGAAGGCCAACAGGGGATGGATGAACAAGGTGGAATTGAGCATTTGGAGAGAAGAGTTTAAGTGAAATGCCAATAGTTTTTACGTTTTTATTAAAGAATTTTGAGGTTTGAATATTGATTTATGAAATATGGGTTGAGGAAGATTGATTCAAAAATTGTACAGTTGAATCCTTAAAAAAATACATATAATTTGAGGTTGGAAGTAAAGTGATTTTATTTCACCCTAAGATATTTTTATCTTTTTATTTAAGAGGAAATTAATCAATGAAATGTCCTTCTCAACTTTTAAGTTGGCTATTTAAGAAGATTGGTAATTTGTTCACTTGTTGCTCTCGAACTATTAAGATGATATGGAGAGAAAGGTGTCAATTTTCAACATTTATATCAATGTTTAGTATGGTCATTCTAAAGGAACTATCACCATTAGTCCTCATTATTTTGGATGTTTGGGATTGTCATGCTTGGTCATGTTTAACCAACAATCACTTTCTATTTTTTCCCTTTTAAAATAGGACGAATATGTACCATTCTTCTGTGTGCATGATGTGATAGGGGGATTGATAAGTGTAGCTTTTGGGAGAAAGAGGTCCTTGGTTCAAGGCATGAAATTTGGAAAGTGGTTGTTGATTAAGAAAAACTATTATGGCCATTTTCTACAAAGTCTCGTGAATGCTTTAGCATCAATTCAAGGATTAGGGTAATACGAGAATTATTCATATTTAGAATCAAGACACTACACTTTGCTTCCTCTGAAAAAAACTTTAAGTTGTATGGTGACTTGGCTTACATAATTGTCTTATCACCTCTACATAGTAAAGATTATATATGCATTTGTGTTCAAAATCATATAAAATGCTTGGGTTGAAAATTAAAATTTTATGGAATAAATGGAGATAAGTTTTATTAGTGTTTTCTCCTTTAAATACCACTTCTTGTGCTAGTTTTTTGTGTTTTGCATAGAATGGCATTCCCTTTTCACAATTCCCATGGATCAAGGCCTCAATGATGTTCACAAGATGCATCAAAGCTATCATGGATTTATTTTTCTAAATAGATTAGAGATTATCATGGCTAAGATTTAAGGCCAAGTTTAATAAATTTAATATCTCTAATTTTAGAGTTATTAGTGAAACTAAAGACATCATACCAACTCTCTCATTTATAAGTCAAGCCCTTCCCCCTTCCCTGCGTCCCCTCCCTCCACCCTCTTGTCAATTGAGAGATTGAAAATTATATACATACACATCTCTCATGAAATACAACATAGTTGAACCCACCCATGACTTATTTATGGCACATATTTAGAGTTCTATTTTGAGACACCTTGAATTCTAAACAAATTATCAAACCTCAACCTAGAACTTCACATAACTTTATATTAATGATTAAAAAATATATGGATGAACTTCACTTAATAAGAAATCTTTTATGTTCTCTTTTGTACTAGGGCAACAAATTGTCCCCTTACTCATTATGCCCTATATGTGGTAGACCAAAATATTTCAAACATCTTTTTTTATTCTATCACAAGGTTAAAGATGTTTGAATTGAGATTGTGACCCTCTTTCTACCCTTTCATTCTAAGCAAGCTTCATGTAACATGGCCATTATGGGGGATTCTATGTACCTAAAAAATTACACATATAAGGTGTCTAATTAGAGTATTTTCATTTCATATATAGGAGGAATGAATCCAATTATTTTTAGATCATGCATCTTTTGATGGAAAGCTTTTATTTTGAAAAAATTATAATATAACATACAATTTAATATTTCAAATTCAATCTAATTGAAATGAGGAGGGAAGGAGGCTTGTATAATAATGACTTGTGCTAGAGTTTTCTTGCTTCTATGATCTAAAATTGGGTTTATGTTGTGTTTTTATATTTTAAATCCATTTGTTTATCAACTTTTCCTATGGGCCAAGGTCGATGGGGGTTATACCTCCTCCTCGTGGATCTTTTAGTGATATGCTAACTGATAAGGTTTTTACTTGCAAGAGAAAGAGATTGATGCAATCATGATGGTAGGAGGAAAAAGGAATCTTGTCAAATTGGCAAAGGGATCGCATCTGTGTATTCTAGGTATGGAGGAATCACCAATCACCAATCTTAATTTTTTGGAACTCTAGATAAATGTCTCATTCTTTCATGGTAGGAATTTGATCTACAAATTCCTTGGTGTCCAAATTGCTCTGGAAGATCTGTATTCCTCGACAAGAAGGATTTGGAAAGTTAATGGAGAATATGAGATCCATTCATATGCTAAAGGATATTTCAATGTGATTTTTTCATTAGAATATGATCATGATAGGTCCTTTGGTGGAGGTCCTTATTTCTTTCGAAACATAAGACTTTTATGAAGAACTAACATATTGGTTTCTAGCCTTCTAAGAAAACCTTGTTTACAACACTAGTTTGCATATCTAAGATCTCCCCCAAGAGTTTTGATCCCCTTATGTCTTCAAGATTATGGCAAAATCAATTAGAGTGCCCATGGAAAGTGGGGCTTGTTTAGCAAAGAGGACAAATACTCATTTGGAGGAATGGATATTATCTATAATTTTTAGGGCCTAGAAGTGATCAAAATCCATGCTTTTGATTCTTGAATGGCATACCAAGTAAGATCTATTCCCTCATAAGTGAATTTTCTTATTATAAATGTTTATGGCCCTTGTAGCAACAAAGACAAGGATAATTGTTGGAACTAGATGCAAGGATTTTTTAGATTGTTTGAAGGCTCCTAGTGGGTCAAGTATATGAAGACATTAATGCCATGATGGATTCCTTAGAAGAAAATGGAGGACTTAGAATATAAAAGATAATAAGACCTTCATCTCCTTTCTCAAGGAATCAAAACTCTAGGATTTTAAATTGCACAAAGGGTGGTTCATCTAGACCAACAAAAGAAAAGGCAAGGACCTCATTATAGAAATAATTAAAATTTATTGATCTACAACTCCTTGCTTCACAAGGATGACATTCTTAGTTTAGAGGTTCTAGATGAAGCACAAAGGGTGATTCACCTAGACCAACAAATGCAAAGGCAAGAACCTCAATACAGAAAGTTAAAATTTCTTGATCTCTACCTCCTTGCTTGACAAGGATGTCATTCAAAGTTTAGAGGTCCTAGATGAAGCGAGTTTAGATCACTAACATGTATCCTTTCTAATAGACAAGGGCCAGTTCCCTAGAAGAATGCCTTTCAAGTTTGGACAAAATATGGATGGAACACCCAAACTTGGAAAGGGTTGTCAATAATTCTTAGTTCACCCAAATAGTTGATTATTGAACTAAGATGTATATGTTTAGCAAAAATTTTAAAAAATTAAAAAGTCTAGAGGAGTGGAATATCTAGGTCTTTATGAATATTTTTCAACAAAAGAATCTTCTTGAAAGTAGAATGGCTAAGATCAAAATATATCTCCTCTCAAATGATTTATATGATATCCTAAGAGAAGAAGAGAGGAATATGGAAACTCACATATAATACATCTAAAAGTGTGAATAAACCTTTTAGAGATAAAAATCAAGGATTAAATGGCCCAAAGAAGGTGAGCATAATATCAAGTTTTTTCATTTAACGTTCAAAATGAGAAGGCAAAAAATTCATATTATCAAGATTGAAGATGATTCTAACACCATCAAGGACTCCTTAGTTTCCTACTAGGAAAGCATGCTAGGAGAGGAAAATAAAGATAGAGATGAAAGAAATATCTCTTCTTGGATCATATCCTAGCCTTGGTTGATGATTCTAATGATGTAGCTCTCTTTAACTATGTCATCGAGGAATAATTTAAGACAACTCTTTTTGCAATGCAAGGTGATAGAGCCCTAGACCCATATGGTTTTCCTACCTTCTTTTTCCAAAAGTTTCAAGATTTAATAAGTGGAGCCTTTTTGGAAGTGGTACAAGAATTAAAGGAATAATATTTTGTCATAAAAGCACTCAATGCTACTTTCTAGCACTCATTCCCCAAAAGACCGATTCTAGGAGATATGAGGATTTCATACATATTTGCTTATGTAGAACTGTGTACAAAATAATTTCCAAAGTGATTGTGACTAGATTGAAGGGCCTTCTTCTCACCTTGGTTTCTAAAGAACAAGGAGTCTTCATGAAAGGAGGAAAATAACAAATGGTATTGTTATACTCCATGAGCTCTTGCCATCTCTTCACTCTAGTGATAGGAAAGGTGTGTTTATCAAGCTAGATATTTCTAAATCTTGTGACAGAGTCAAGTAGATTTTTTTCTAAATAGTGTGTGAATGATAAGTTTAGTTTTGGGTGAAGCGGGGGACCTAGGTTAGGATTTGTTACTTGTCTTATAGGTTCTCTATATTAATGAGTGGATCTATAGAGGGTTTGTTTTCCTCCTCTAGAGGTCTCCTCTATGGAGATCCTTTATCTCCCTATCTTTTTATCTTCATGGCTAAAACCCTAGGTCACAAAATTACTTTCTTAATGGCAAAGGAAATCTTAAAGGTTTGAAAGCTTCAACCTTTGGTAGGCCTTCACCCATTAGTAATTTATGGATGGCACTATTATTTTTACCTCTCCATCTGTTAAGGAAGTTAGGACTAAGAAAGATCTTCCGGACTATTATGAATAGACTTTCATCAGAAACTAAATAGAGAAAAATAAAAAATCTTCTATGTAATTTCAATGGGATTCTCTTGGGAAAATATTTTCTTCATTATTCATTAAAGGGGGTATAGGCCTCAAAGATATTAGCCTCTTCAATCAAGATTTGGTGGTAAAAGTGGTCTAGAAGTTCATTTCAAGCAACGTTGCCTCTTCATACAAAATTCTAAAAGAAAAGCACCTATCAAGAAATAATTCTCTTTGCATCCTCTCCTATGTAAACCTCCCTAGAGGCTTGATAATATAGAAAGGAATGAAGGATGGAACATGTCTCATAGAGAGGTACAATTTTTGCAACATTCAAAATGGGCAGAAAATAGATTTATGGAAAGACAGATGACTAACAAACCACAACCTTATAGAAATCCCAAAATTTTAGATGTTGGCTACCAATCTAAAGGAAAGGTGGGGATCAAAGGTTAATGATCACAAGATTGAACAAAAGGGTTTCTTTGAGAGCACCAAGTCTTGGAAGGTTATTCTTGAACTACCAGGGACCACCAAAGATTCTTTGGATCATTTATCAACTCTACTATAAAAATTTAGACCCATGTAGAGCAATTTAGAGGGTAGCTTTGGGTGGATTCACAATAGTAGAGGGGTTTACATGGTTAGATAGGGATATTGGAAATTGGTTGATTTCCCAAGTCCTTCATGTCGGGAAATATATAGTCATCTAAGGCTTGGACAACTTAAACTAAAATTTTCCTCTTGGTAACATGTCATGCCAAGATACCTTCTTGGGAACACCTTAAAAGGAAATGCTTCTTTGGTTCAAGCATATATACCTTTTATTTAGCATAGAAGGAAGAGGTCAATCACATCATTCTTCATTGTGATTTTGCAAGAGGAATATAGGATCTTTTCTTAGCAAGTTTTAATGTTAGTGGGTGGTGGCAAGATCCTTCATAGAGAATTGATTCCTAAGTGCTCAGTCTCTTTAAACATTCTCTAAGATATTTAGAATTTGGCTTCAAGAACTATCCTCTAGAAGAGTTCTCTAAACATAATAATAAGATCTTTAATGGAAAGAAGAAAAATTAGGACCAATTATGGAGGAAGTGAAAGTTGCTTGTTCTAAGAATAAGTAATTTAGTCTAGAGGAGTTGTCTATCCTTAAAATATGGCCCAACATAAGAATTTTTTTTGACATTAGACCCCTTAAAGCTTCTAGGAATATGCATGCGCATTCCTAGAGCCCGGCTGAAGAGGGATGGATCAAGTTAAATTTTGACAATGTTGTAAAGAATAATTCTAGGATCTCAAGGGTGGGAACTACTCATAAACCATAAAGGATAATATTTATCTTTTGACACCCTATTCACATGCATTAATCTAATAATATTGAGGAAGTAGAAGGTATGGTTTTAGGACTCAATATTGGCACCAAGATTAATCTTACAAACTTGATTATTGAAGGTGGCCCTTGAATAATTATTAATGGTTTGGGAAAAGGAAACATTGTTAATTGGTACCATTAAAATCTTATTTTGGAAGCAAGAGACTTCCTTGCAATGTATGAGAAGTACTACTTGTTGTTATGGGTGATGTTCTCATATGATGCTTGTTCCACCATGGAAATCCATGCTTGACATTAGCAAGAAGTTGTTGAGATTATCTTTAGCCATCTAGTACACTAGCTTTCATGCTTAGGAAGAAGTAAAACTTACAAATAAAAAGTTGTTGAAGATCCCAAAATCCAATCCTCAAAGGTATAGGATGGAAATCCATTCATGTCACTTGACACCACTCATGACATTGCTTCCTCGCTTGGGGATGGAGTAGGAAAAATGTGTGCTTAGGTATGGCTTCTTTGATATTTTTGTTATCTTTTACACACTTAGGAGTCCTTAAGCTTGGTATTTGTTCAACATTTTATTTACTTTATATGGAGATTATTATTTGTTTTCCATCCTTCATAAAAATAAAAGTAAAGATTTTTATTTTCAAGATCTATATCTTTATTTTCTTATACTTAATATATTTTTCTTAATCATATATTCTAAAAATGTAAGTATATTTGGAAAAGAAACTTGCTACCTTCTCTTCCCTTCTTCCATGAAGTTTTTTTTTTTTTTTTTAATTTGAAAAAGCTAAAGAAAAAAAAGAATCTTCCTTTCTTCCATGAAGAATCTTATGCAAACTTATTCTAAAATGCAAGTCTAATAAAAAAAAAAAAAGCTTGCCACCTTCCCTTTCATTCTTCCAAGAAAAACCTTATACAAACTTAATCCACATGTAAACTTATTCCAAAAAGAAACTTGCTACCCTCCCTCCCTCCCTCCATCTAATTCAAAACCCTGTAAAAATCAATGTGCAAAACCCTAATTCATTATAATATTTTAGAAATGTGTTAAGAAGTCATCCAAGCCCTCAAATGTTGAATTCTATATCTTTTACCATGGAAGTGTCATCATTAAGCTTTCGAGTGGTAAAACCTTGCCATGTCTACTTATTCGGTTTGGTCCACATGACTTTAGATATTATTTTCTTTTGACCATGATTAGATGTCTCTTGCCAAACTATCACTAAGATACCAAAACTAAAAAATTTCAAAACTCAGTCATCATCATCACGTTTATATGCTCAAACTAAAAAGTACCAAAATTATACCTTGCTTCCCCACATGCTATCTATCTTTGGGCCACATAAACCACATTTGTAATGTTGTTGCTATGGAGTGGACTACACCTAATATTAGAAGATCAAAAAGATTTTGTCATAACCCTGCAACTTGAAGTCGGAAAGGCTTCTTACACCAAAAGATTAACGACTTTTTTAGAGTACTCAGCAAACCATCCAGTCCACAAACATGCCCTACCAGATTGACCAAACCCACAAAGTTATTCCTAGAAGAAACTTTTTAAAGAAAAATCCTCCTCTTATCAATTAAGATAGTGATCCCTCAAAGTTTAGGGTGTAGCGTCATCGGCTAAGATTCATAGTTTCTAGTCACTTTGAATGAAAGGAGTGGTTTTTTTTCTTCAAATGCCCACTTTATTTGAAAACACTTTCTCTATCAAACCATTTACTTGGTTTTCTATTCTTTAAAAATGCCCATATTATTTGGAAATAAAAAATAAAAAAATTCAAAAATAAAGGTAAATGAATGAATGAATGCATGTTTTAATAATGTTTATGACACCAAATAATTTATGGGATTTAAGAATAGAAATAAAGTTGTTTTGTTTATAGATACCTTTAATAAATGTTATTTAAATTATGTCTAAGCAATATTCATTTCTTTTTTAATCTTGGATCTTCTACTATGGATCAAAGAGATAAGGTTTAGTGTGAAACAGTGCATCTCCTTAAGACAAAACAAAACATTATTCTTAGTTTTGTTGGTGTCTGCATGAATATTCAGGTTTCAAGCATTTAAATATGCAGGCCCCTTCCATAAAATCCAAAAATTTATAAGTCTTTGGGCCTTCTCAGTTGAAAAGTGCAAGAAACATTTTTAAATGCATGTATCTTTGTATATACAAGGTTGTTTGTATATACATGCATGGCAAATGTGCATTGGCAGGTCAAAATTATCAATCGGCTTTCAAAAAATGAAAAATTTGGTTGTATGCATTTCGCAATGCATATTGGGCTTAACAAAGGTGCATATACATTGGAGAATCTATCGCAGATTCTGGAAATATTTTGTGCTTAAATATCGGGTATGTATATTGCGATATACAAGCTGGACCCGATTCAAAAGTTAGATTTGGCTAAATCAGCGCTGGCGTCCGCGGCTTGCATGTATATTGTGCATTGTATATGCCGATATACAAAGGGATGAGATACAAGGCCTAGATTTAAAAATTGTCCCAATTTGTTTCATAAAATTTGAAATCCGTGGCATGTATATTGTATTGTATGTATGCAATATACAAAATGCAATGATGCAAAAGGTGATACAAGCCGGACCCGAGTAGAATTTTGATTTGTTCTATACAGATTTGGGGTTCGCCTTGTATGTTAAACAGTTGTATGTATATTCATTGGCATATACAAAAGATTTAAAAGGCATTTGAGGCGGAAAAGGCAAAATGAATGCAGCGATGGGAAAAGTCAGTAAAGCACAGGGTGCCTACATGGCATATTTTCATTGGTTGGTGACTTTTCAACGTGTTTTGGAGCCGTTAATCTCAGCGATAGGATGCAGATCGATGGCTGGTTTTAAACTTGCAGGGAGCGAAGGTTTTTCTTTGTATCTGTGGTTGTTTTCAGGCAGGAAAGGTTCCGAGGCACGCAGCTGCTGCATCCCGCGGGTAGGTTGACATTAATGGCAGATTTGCAGAGAGGTATGGTCTGATTGACAAGCTAGCTACCAAATTTATAAGGAAGATCTTCAAATGGCTGCACACATCCTGATTCCACCTGCTCTTTCCTCTGTTTCTTGCTGCTGCATTGAATGTTTTGGGTGCCATTCTTGGTACATTGTATCTGGCCGAAATTTTGAAGTGCCAGGCAATTGTTGTTGAGTACACAGTCTTGCTACAAAATGCAAACAGTGTTACTCATTTCAGGGTTGTTGAAGACTTGGGCATTTTTGGGGGAAAAATAATGAAAGACAGAGCATTTTCTTGGCTGTTTTATCTCTGTTGGAGTTTATGAGTTGCATCTGAATGTACATTGCAGATATTCTCAGTTTCATTGTTGTTTTATATGAAAAATGCATTGTGCATGTGTTTACCTGTCTGTCTCCTTTGTGGCATGCCTTCCTTCTTCTGAATCTGGTTGCTAAGGGTTTCATAGATTCTAGGATACAGGTTTCTGTATTGCATGTTTAATCTGTGACTTCCATTCAAGGAGTGGATTAAATTGTCTTAGGTTAAGTATGGAGAAGGTTGTATGTCAGCTGGGATGCTTGTAAGTAGAGACAGTTAAATACCCATTCTTGGGTGATGTTTGTAAGGCAAGCATCAATCTAACCCCTTGAAACTTGAATCCAAAATGCAATCCATTTTTATGTATATGTCTAGTTGACCCCTTGCCCTGAGATAGGCACCGGTCTGCTTCTGGATTAGTAGTTATGATCCAAACCCCCCTGTCTTGCATCCAAACATTAATTCAAATCATTCCATTATTCCAATCTGTTAGTTGTAGGAGTAGGATTAGGACCCCTGCATACTCTCATCCATAACTAGTCAGATATGTCCAAGAAAGTTGCCAAACTTGTGATCTATCATTCAAATCTTGGTCCATACATGAGAGTATTCTGCTTCTTGTTGTAATGCTAAATCTTTCTGTCATTGGGCGAGTAAATGTCAAATCTTTAGCTATAGGGATACCCCCTTGGTGCGGCAGAACCAAAAGTGAAGGGGAGGCAGCTCACGCAACCTCCTGTATTAGTTGGCTGAATCTGCCTGTGCATTGGAACTGGCAAACCCTCTGTTGATTCGGAAGGAAAACCAACAAGTTTATCCCTTAATTATATTTTCTTTAGATTTGCAATGGTGAAATTTGTACTCATGTTATTTCCCATTTAGATTTATGTCTATTTTGGTAGAATGCCCTAAATATTATAACATATCGACAAGTAGCACATTCTTGTACAAAGTTTGTCTCATTCTTGATCCCTATCCATCCTTACTTCCTCCCATTTACACTTGTTCATATGCATTGCTATTTATTCTTCATTATTACATCTACATTTGCACCCACTCCCATACATCTGTCTATGCCTTAAGATTATTACTTTCGCACTCAAGGTCATTTCTACCCTACTCAAGATCAATCTTGTAATGTATGAGAATGAACTTCGATTTCAAATTTCAACTTTCCTATCCCTTTTCACTAACTGTTATGAGGTAACTTAACACACATTTTGCATGACATGTTATTATGTCAAGGTATTTAAAGGCATTCAATGTGCCATTAATTTGTATGTTGAACTTGGGAATGAAAAGCACATTTAGAGCACACTTTGATTTTCTAAAGGGGCAAAGAACCTCATTTGCATATAGGTCACTTGCATGTCAGTGAATGTTATCTTTAAAAATTTTGCTCCAGGGTGATCCATCTAGGAGTCTGACTTGGGAGAACTTGACCCTGGTTATTTGACAATGTTATGGAGTAAAAAGTGTGCACATGTATTTTTACCTCCCTGTTTAGCTCCTAGGTCCCCGTGATTACATTATTCATTCTAAATGTTCATCTCAATGCAATATTACCTAACACCAATGTAAATTGGGAATAAGGGGCCCGTGTTTTATCTTATCCCGAACCTAAAAGGAGCCCAAAGAGTTGGGTGCCACTGCCCAAGTTCCTCCCGATTGGTTGGGGCAAAATTAAGGTTATGTCAGCCTGGGACCTTTCAAAAGGTTTCTCCTTGTCGACTCTTTTGGTTTAATTTGATGATTTTTAGCGGGAAAGCATATATAAGTGTGTTTTTAAGTTCATTTGTAACTAGGATAGAGATAGCTAACTTATGATATTGAAGGAAAGCAAGCAAGAGCATTCATTGTGATTCTAGAGCAGATTTGTGTGTTGTTATTGTATGTTTGTTGCAGGCATGAAGCTATCATCTATCCACCTTAGGAGTTGAAGGATCTTCATCATTCTAAGGGATCATCACATAGGTGATATCATTGTTGTTTATCATCATTTGGATCATCAGTATTATCATTTGTTTTCAGCCTTTGCCCCCACAAGGGCACACACTCTCTATCAAACAACGGTGTTAGGAAGCTTGAATGCTATCTTTGGATTTGATTGAGGCAAGTCCCTAAACACCATAACCCCCAAACCCCTTCTTATTATCTTGTGTGCAGGTTATAGGAGTGAGATCTAAAGAATATGAAGATACATGATGACTGAGTGAAGGTCAAGGTTTCAAGATCTGACAACAGTTACAGAATATTCCTCTCTCCAGGACCTAGGCGGTGGTGCCCTAGTCTTTCTGCCCTTTCTAACTTTAGATTTGGCATCAAGGCAGACTTTGCAACATCTTTCTAGTTTATAGTTTTGGCAGATTCTTCCAACCAAAACTTGGGCGGTCCTGAATTAGTCCTCCGACAACTCTACTTTTGGGAGATAGGTTTTATCATCTTCTTGATCATCCCTATGCAATTATATTTTGGATTGTTGTTGTACATTTTATATTATAAGCTGATCATTATTAAACTAGGGTTTCATGCATTGTTAACCTAGGGTTTGATAGAAAGACTGAATTAAATCTGATTCCTCTATAGCATACCTGAGTACAAGATCTTTAGTTGAGTCCACATTCATTTGGTAGTGATTTGGCTTGATCTTGTCCTTGAATGTTATATGGAAAAGAGTTTGATCTAGTGTGCATCCTAGTTGTCATCATTCTCCTTTTTCATACTGAACAGACAAGTTCCCTAAAGGTGTCAGTAGACACTATAGTCCTTACAAGTTTATTAGATATTACATTGAATAGGTTTTAGGAGTCTATTTTTCACCAGTATACATATGTGCATCAAAATTAAAATCTGCAGCAATCAAGATCGAACCTACAACACTCAAGATTGAACATTAGGGTTTTTTGCATTAGTTTTAATTTTGAGACAGCCATCATACCATAGTTAATGTCCTCTTCATAGTATTCAGTCGTACCTTCTTCATTAGAAAACTCCTCTATGCTCATTAAGAGAGTATCTACACAATTTGATGGATCATGAGGGAGATAGAAATCTTTACACCGTGATACAATCTCTTGGAAGTTGACATGGTCTCTTCTTAATGGGTCTAGAGAGTCTTTCTCTTGTTGTTTGAAATTTCCCTGCTTAGGGACCATTTGTCTATCATTCTATTGTGGTCTCTTAGATTAATCATTATTATATAGTCTGTTGTGCAACCTCTATCTTTCATTAAAATATGTCATTGCATTATGAGGTGGCATCCATTTTCATTTCTTGTTACCTTATGTGATAGGCCTTTCATATCACCCATCAATCTATCCAATTTGTTTTTGACAGTAAGAGGCTGACTTGGGATTGCCCTATCTAGTTGTGATATATTGAACTCATCTAATCTTTTGATGTGTTTTCCTAATTCCCTCTTATTGCTTTCAATGTTTATAGATGTAGCATAATCTTGCCTCAATGTTTTTGGATTTTCATCCCTCAAGCAATATGCAATCTTGGAATCAAATGCACTGCAATAGAGGACTATGCACGTTGATTCATTTGGTCTTGAATTGGGTGGTACCTTCCTCATTTTCATGATGAACTTGCTATTAAAATCCACCGTTGATTCATTTACTCCTTTCTTGATGGCCCTATAAGTTCATGTATAGCAAATTTGGGATCAATTTTATCTCCATATTACAATTTGAAAACACTCATGAACTCCTAAGAATCAATATTGTTGTCTAGGAGACTTTTGTACCATTCTCTGGCACTTTCCTCTAATGAATGTACAAATAATTTCATCATCAAATCCTCATGATCTATTTCATACTCATTAGTGACATTAATGAAATGCCTCAAGTGTTCTTCATGTGCAACTGCATTGTTACCTTGAAATCTTAGTATCTTCCCTCTTATCATGTTTAGAATGGCATTAGGGAAATCTAGGATACCGAAGAAATCCAATTGCTTGTATCTCTGCTCCTAAAGGATGCCTTAGTAGAGGGAACCTCTGAGTCTGTCTTCATAATGTAGGTCTAGGATTTTGTGTGTTACCAAGCTGTTGATTGAATTGTTACTACTATTGAGGTTGATTAGGAACACGTTGCACATGGTTTTGATTCCTATTTTGTTGATGTTGTGGAATCTGACTATGATTTTGATTTCTATTTTGTTGTTGGGCTACTTGAACCTAAGATTGTGCATGTTGAGCAAGTTGAGCTTGTTGCAATTCAATTTCTGCTTGGAGTTCTTGTCTTCTTTGTCTAATACGATCCAATAGGTCTAATTCCTTATTGAGAATTATTTCTCTTTCTTCAACATTTGAATGTAATGGTTGGTTAGCATCATGAAGATTAGTATCATGTTCATTTCTGTGTGATCCAATGGGTGAAGTATGATGCTATACCGCAGGATATGTTTCTGCATTTTGATTTTGTAAGCCAAATGTTCTCATGTGTACATCTTGAGATTTATCCCTACTTCCTCTACCAATGAGATTTTCATTTCTTCAAACCTCATAGTCGTTTATAGTCATTCTCCTATGTCTCTTAAGTAGGTTATCAGTAGAGTCTTCTAAAGGATATTGGTATTGGTTTCTTAAATCAACAAATGTGTCACGTCTACCAGAGGTACCTACTTGATCTTGAGAACTTGGTCTAGAAGACTCACTAGTATTTCTATCTCTCCATATAGTTCTTTGACTTCTTGTGTAGTTTGAAGATTCTTCATATGCTAACTACTCTTGGTGCTATCTTCTTCTTTACATTTTAAATTCTTTCAATTATGAAGTAATTTTGGGTGGATTGAAAAGAGTCGCCACTCTCCACTTGGAAGAGATAAATTTGCAAATTTTTTAAAATATCACTTCTATAATCACACTACTTTACCTAATTGTAGAGGTGTGAAATATGTAACTAGAACTAAAACTTCCCTGGCAATGATGCCATTCTATTGGCATAATTTGATGGGTTTCCAACTTAAAACATCAACCAACTAACAATGCAACTTTCCTTTTTGGCTAAATCACTAGGGGTTTTCTAGAAAAGAATTGAATAAAACATTTCCTTGACAATGACTCCATTTTTTTAGCGTAAGTTGATGGGAGGTCAAACACTACACATAATAAAAGGCACCTGGCAACAACTGCAAATTGTTATGACTCGATTACCATGGTTTTCTCGATGAAAACAAGAATTTACACCCCTAACAACAACACCATTCTATTGGGTCCTAAAATTGTAGATCTAAAATCCTAGAGTATTTCTTACCTTTAAGGCCAATGGGTGTCACCAAGAGTGTAAAATAGGGGCTCATCAACAAATTAAGAATGGTTAAAGGCCAATTGATGAGAGTGAATAATATCTCCTACAATTTGAGCTTGGCTAGACTTAGGAGGGTGTTCCTAGAGGCATTCCTTAACATGATTTAAAATAATGAAAGATTGAATAGGATGAAGCATATAGTTGTATCCAGTGTACACTTGAACCCAAAGATTATCACTAGGTCAAAGACTAACCAACTGCACTAAAAACCTCTTATTAAGCTGATGAAGGCATCATTGCATGAAGACAAGATGCATATATACATGCATGATTCACTAGGATAGAAACTTGGTATGACTTGCTAAATATATTTCCCTGGTTATAACACTAAATCATGAGATGCATACAAATTAATAAGCTACTCATAAACTACTAGTTAAATATGTTCATTTTGAGTAATATGTTTGATTACAACTTCTAGGACCAGCGCTTGTCGAGTGGGTATTAGAGTCATAGCTTACTAGAAAGAAGAATGAGGTGAAAACATAACATGAATCGATTTGAGCATATGCAAACATCAAGATATGATATCAACTAATAGAACATTCTTAATAAGCCATCATCATAATATAATGCATACATCAATATTAAAGACAAAAATTACTATCACATAGCATGTAATGACTAAAGATACTGTCACATTCATCAAATATGTGTTACAATCATACTAGTAAGTGTGGCAATAGGAAACCCTAATAGAGTTTGGAGTTTCCCTAAAGATCTACACACAACCATGTAGACATTTAGTTACAACTATTACTTACATGATTACAATCTTGCCATGAATCATAAATAAATCACTTTCTAGATGGACTAGATGAGCAGGAGTTGAAACCCTAAAAGAAACTTAGTACATTCAAGCATATGGAAGTAGATAATGACCAACCCTTTGATCGAAGAACAAGTGTGCCTTTATAGATTTTTCATTATGGTGCCCTAAGTTGTTCGCCAGAATTCGATGCATAATTGGAGGTTCAAACTTAGCCACCACATTGAGAGCAAATAAAAAGAAATCTTGCGAGATCTTCCTTGAGTTGTGTGCAAATGAATTGAAAGAAGAAAAAGTGAAATTCTTGTTCAAAATAGGTAGTTGCATAGGTCAAATCGACCATTAATGATGACCCTAGAGGTTGTTTCTGCATTCTAGAGAAGACTAAGAATTTTGTGAGGATTTGAAGTGGAACATGACATTGGAACTAGATGCGAGCAGGTGGAGGATGTCTTGCGGGATGGGGCAATTCTACATAAAGATAATGTAGAACTCCATGTTGGAAGTGGACTGAATAAATGGAGAGAGGAATCAACATCTAGGAAGACATTGGGTTCCTGCAAATAAGAGAAATTGAGCAATTTAGGTATATGGAATAAATGTAGGAAAATACTATAGGCCTGGACATGAGGCATGTGAGGCACATCCTGCAACATATTGGGTTTCTGCAAATTGGAAACTAAGTGATTTGGAAGCATGAAAGGGATTAGAAAGGAATGAAAAGTTTGAAACAAGAACAAGATTTGTGGGAAAAGAGGGAATTGTAGGAGCATATTTGAGTCCTACAAAAAAGGAAAAAGATGAAAATGGGAGAGGCGACGGGAAATGGAGATCATGAGAAAATGATCTAGGATCAGCTATGGAGAAGGGAGGGACTGTGAGATTTGGTCGTAACTCGGTAAATGAAGGGAATGGATGCTAAGGAAAAACAAAGGCTTGAAAGATGATCTACAAGAAAATGGAGTGGAAGCAAAACTAGATGTGGGGTGTGAAGAACATGCAGTAGTTGGTTGGAAACCCACATCCTGTAGTAAGGTGAAAACCCATAAAATATTGGAAACACTAGAAAATGATAAGGAGACCCTCCAAACTTAGAAGATTTTAAAATTTAGTAGCATTCATACACACAAGGGGGACATGAGGGATGACAAAATGCAACTCTAAGGCAAAATTTATAAAATGGGCAACGACTTAGATAAATCTTGTAATTTTCAAACAGGGTCCCAACAATCCTTTTTCTCTCTCTTCTTGGAGGAGTTTTTCCTTCTCACATATGAGGTTTTCTCCTTATCATTTGGGTTTTTCTCCTTCTCATCCTTTAGGAGGGATTGTTTTGTACATGGGTGCCTAACATGGCTACATATTTGTTAAACTCGTATCTCTGCCCACCTAAGCTACACATATAATAGGGAGTTGGTGCATATTTATTTTCTATGTATTTAGTTATTTAATTTATTGCATTAGCATGCACCTAGGATAAGCTAGCTTGGGTAGGTATCTACTTGGGAAAAAGCTGCCACAATAATGGGTTACACTTTTCTGGGACATCCTGATTTTTACTGAAATCACATATTTTTAGAAATATAATGATTTAAGCCTTGAAAGGTTCCATTTAAAGGATTTTAATTGACGAGGGTTTGATCAAACCCCCTTAGATTCAAACCCCCTTGGATAGAACCCCACTAGTTTTAAACCATACCTATAATGGAGTCTCCTCTACACCTATCAAAATGCTGATAAAAAACCACTTTTGATTTACCTTTTGGGGGATCAAATGAATTCATTTAAAATTTATGTTTTGTAAGTATGTAGTTCTTATTATAAGCTTCCCAAAAAGTATAATTTTAAATATATTTAATTTGATTATTATATTTATTTTTTATTTCTTGTGAATGTAGGTTTTTCACTGAACATCAAGTTCTCTATTCTACACACATAGAAAATTAGTAAATTAGTGAAAAGAAAATTCTAAAAAATATCTATGCCCTAGGTATTGATGTCCTCGTTTCAACAAAAAAAGAAAAATTAATTTTTGATACATAAAGAAAAAGTTATGTTTTACGGAATACACCTATGTCTAAATTATAATTGGTTTGACTTCAAAACTTAATTAAAAAAATATATTCAACAAAACATTATGAAACCAAATTCATGCCCTATATATCGATGTTACCAATCTAAATTCAAAAGAATCAGAATTTTATCCTTTGTAGAAAAATAAATTATGTCCTATGGAATACACATCACTTTAAAAAATGTTGTTTACTATTAAAAACTAGTTATCAAAGGAGATGTAATTTTTTTTACAATTTAACTCCAAATTTTTTTAAAAAAATATATTTATAATCTACAAACAAAATCTCACAAATCACTAGTTTGCATCATCTTCAAATTCCTAACAGTTTAGCGGCTATAGGTGTCAGAAAGTGAAGATTTAGTTCAAAATGTTGATTTCAATGTCAAGTTTGGCCAAAAAGTGTAACCCATTATTGTGGGATGACAGGTGACCCACCTCCACCTCCACCTCCACCTCTCATCTCCCATGCACATAGGTAGGCATTTGCTTAGGTATTATACATTTAATACCATGTGATTATACTTTCAATATTTGGTGGAGACTTTTACTACACATGTGTACTACATATCCTTTATCCCACATGTGTTGTCAGTGCACATCACTTGTAGTATTTACTATAGATACTACCCTCTTGGTCTCACTCAAGCATCTCATTGCATTGGTTCTTTCCTCTTCCAAAACTATGTAGCTATTGAAGGTATAATTTGTACATCTTGCACATTTCACATTTGCATCCTTATTCTAATGGAGTAACTATGTGTTGCATCTTCAATCTCCACTGTCATGTGTAATTGGCTATAATGAATTGCTCTTGACATCAAGATCTTGGGTGTTCATAGGCATCTATGTAAATATTACATGTTTTTATTACATCAGTCAGTGAAAGGACTTGAAGGTTTTGATTATGCACATCCCAAATATTATTCATATCAGATGCCTGAGTCTGAACATCAATTGAATGAGCATCATGTATAAAATTTGATAAGGTATATAGTTTGGATTAATGATCTATCTTCCCAACTACAACAATATCATTACTCTGCAATTCTTGAATAACCACAAAATTAGGAGTAAAATCAACACACTTACTTATCATGTTGTGTGTAATCTAATACATGGATAAAATATTAGTTGATAATGAAGGTACTTAAAGGATATTATTGAACAAACCCTCTCTCACATACACCCATAGAAGAGTTTTCGCCCATCAAAATGTGAGACATAGAACAAGTCTCAAATGAAAAAAAAACATCTTGCAACAAAGCCATGTGGTGTGAAACTTTAGAGTCAAGGATTCGTGTCCTTGATCTAGAATTTGTATTTGTGATAATTGCATTGCCCTTGTGCTTCTCTAACCTGGTAGATGTAGCCAAAGAAAATGGTGAAGAATCTAAGGAAAAGGAATCTAGAATGATAATTTTTTTCTTCTAGAGAATGCTCATTAGATAATCAATTTGTTTCTTCATGCACATTGATTCTTCATGTATTTTTTTCTTGCAATATGCATGATATAACTCTCTTTCTTACACGATGCATCTTTTGAAGAGAATTTTTCAGGTTCTTTTAATGGAATAATTGTGTCACGTCTTCAATCTTTGATTGAATGTGCAATTTGGCTATCATGGCTTTCTCTTGTCATCAAGATCTTGCATGTGCATAAACGTCTATGCAACTCTTACATGTATTAGAGTATTTTCTACCAAATCTAATAGTCTCTTACACAACAGTCTTGCCTCTTCAACACTTTCATTAATACAAATATCATGTTTTATTATTAGAGAATGCTTTGCCATGTTTGATTTTTAATGTTTTTTTTCTTAATGCATGTCAATAATAAAAGATGAGGGATCCACTTATCACACAAGATTTAAAAATTTATAGGAGTAGGAGGAATGATGAATGCAATCCACAACTTCAAGCTTTTAATCATCTAGGCTCTTTCTTGGGAGCATGTAATGCCTTATAAATCACTTATAGACCTCACAATTTCATTAGTGTGAGATTAACCTGTAGGCAATCTAATGATTTTTTTTAGATAATTGAAGGATGTAAATCACATTTTTTATTCTTTTCATTTTTGCGGGATTTGACTCCTATATTTTTTGAATCCACCCATAAATAATTATTTTCTACTGACTTTTTTCTTATTGTAATGGTGAGATTTGCATACCCATGCCAATTCCCATTTAGTTTTGGGACCATTTTTATGGAATGCCTTAATATAATTACATAACAACAAGTAACACACTCTTGTGCTAGGTTTGGCCCCTTCATTGATCTACATACATCACCATTTTCTCGTTGCTTCACACATTTTCATACATTTTACTTACTCAAACTATGCTTGCACTTATTTCCACATATTCATCTTATAATCAACTTGCATTTTCATGCATTTTTTGCTTGCATTGAGATTTTGAATTCACTAAGCTACCTCAATCCTGTAGCACTTGAGTTTGGTCCTAAACAACACAAATTTGACCCCAAATTTAAATTTATAAAATTCAAATCCCTAACTCCTACCCTTTCCTACTACTCATTGGGAGCTGATTTACTACATGTTTATGTGACTATTCATTATGTTTTGGTATTTATGCATTTAAACACATTGAATAATCAACCTAGATCATTCACACTACAAGGAGCATTCATTATATTCCAACTCTTCAATTGGAGCACTAAAATGAACTAGAAGCTACATCAAAATCATCTAGGACATTTGCATATTTAAGAGTGTTGTCTTTAATATTTATTTACAATGGTGAATTCAGTCTAATCAAGGGGGTTGACCTAACAGAACATAACTTTTATGATCTAAAAATATCCCTAAGGTATTTCAAAATACTTCTAGGCTTTGCACATCAATAGATTCAAACATCAAGATGACACATTGTAGATGTACATAGTGAGCTAGATCGATCCCATAGGTTATAGGATAGGTCTATGCTTTAGAACACTCCCATAGAGTATGGGGTAGGTCTTGTGAAGCTACATCAAAATCATCTAAGACATTTGCATATTTAAGAGCATTAATATTTACCTATGATAGTGAAGTCAGTCTAATCAAGGGGGTTGACCTAAGAGAACATAACCTTTATGATCTAAAAATATCAGTAAGGTATTTTTAAATACTTCTAGGCCTTACACATCAATAGATTCAAACATCAAGGCGACACATTGTAGATGTACATAGTGAGCTAGATCGATCCCATAGGTTATAGGATAGGTCTATGCTTTAGAACATTCCCATAGAGTATGAGGTAGATCTTGTGAAGCTCACATATAACCTGCAAATAATTTTGTGACTATTATAGTTTTTAGACAATGAGTACACCAAGGGTGTCTATCTTCCATATTGAAATGACTAATTTTTATATGACATTTTGTTCCAAAATCTAAATACCTTATCCTCTCATATTTAACTTGTAAAAAATAATACTTCTAATTTATCTTTCCCAACTCTCCCAAATTAATTAAATCTAGGTTAATTTACACGTTTATATGTGCATTTATTTAATTAACTTAAATTTATAGGAACAATGGTGTTGCTCCCAAAATATCTAGAAATTAGGTTTCGAGAAAGCAAATTGCGTGCTTGAATAATTCACTTGCAAGAGGCTTAGTTGGAGCAATTAGGAAGGGTGATACAACTAACAAAGGAGTTGGGGAGTCATGGCAAGTCTCAAGCTACTCAAGATTTTAAAGCCCCACACAAAAGGTAGGGCAATCAATCAGGGATGCCACAACAAAGGAAAACAAGGATGCCATCACTTTCCCTGCTCATGATTCACCACTCTTTTTTAAGGAATGTCAACAACATTTCAAGATCCAAACATGAAAATGGCATTCATGTTAGGGGGGTTCAACCTAGAGCCCCCATAGAATTTTAGTCATCATTTAAGGACACTATAAGATGGGGGAATAAAGTCACTATTATCCCTCCCTAAGATTCATCAAAAGGTGGGACTTCTAGCAACAGGTCAAGGTTTCCAAATGCCAATGGTGTAAGTATGCCTCTCTAAAGCACCAATAAATCCTTTATCTTGGAATTAAGTGAAGCTGTCAAAAATGAAGTGATTGAAAGAGAAGAATTTTTTCACTGTGAATGGATTAATATGAAGATTCAACCATTTGTGGCCAAGCCTTTTAATACTACACAAGTGTATTGTTGATACCCAATGGCCCATTATGAAAGGTAGTATCAAAATTTACCCTTGTGCCTATGGTTTTTCATTGTGGTTTTTGATAATGTGAAGGATTGAAACACTATTCTTTGAAAGTATCTTTGGTCATGGGGCCAACACTTACTCATGCTAAAATCGTGGCATCCCTCTTTTAATCCCATTATCAAATCCTTTGTTGTCATGTCAGTGTGGGTTCTCCTTCCTAATATTTCACTTCAATTCTAGTTGGATTCATGCTTTGAAACAATTGGTAACTCGTTGGGTAACTTCTTGGTGACAGACAAAGATTCTTCTAATTTCATTCACATGATTTTTGCTTGCATTCTAGTTAATTTAGATACCTCCAAAACTCTTTTGGTGCATATTATTTTAAAATTGACGATTGTATTTGGTCCCAGCCTTTGGATTATAAGGGATTGCCTTTTCGTTGTTGTAGATATTACTACAAATTGTCCTAACTTCAAAAATTAGATTGTTAGGATTCATGGTGGAAAGAAGCTCTTCCCCATCATTACATTATAGAAGGTTCAACGGGGGAATTTGGTTCTTCACCTAAGCCCACTTAGGACATGCTCATGAGCAATTCATTGAAGTTAGCATAAAAGGAACCCTCTCAGGTCAAACAGAGAACATGAAATGAGGTTTTAACAGTGATGAATAATGACTCACAACCTCCTGGGGATGAAAGTGTTAATGCTTCAACAACAAAATATTTTGTGCTTATAAATGGGCCTCAACCTTCCTTAGTGGCTCCTGACAATGGGAGAGTCATTGAAGTATGGATCGTTGTACAAAATAAAAAAGAAAGACTTCTCCAAAAATATTCAATCTTCCACAATATGCATCTTTGTTCTCATTCCAAACTTGGTGTAAATGCTTCAAAAGTAGAAAGACTCCTCCAAAAATATTCAATCTTCCACAATATGCATCTTTGTTCCCATTCCAAACTTGGTGTAAATGCTTCAAAACTAAAAAAGATAGATCTTGTTGAGATCTTATTCAATGTAATACACCCCTATTAATGGTTCTTTCCCTTTTTATTTATTTTTAAAAAAGGACACAATCCCCTAAATCATTTTCACCAATCAACAATTAAAATAAAAAATAACCTAAATTTATATTAAAAAGTATTTATTGATAACAATTACCATCTCAAAATACATACATATATTTAAAATATAATATTATTTTATTTAAAAACTATTCATAATATTTCATTCTATTTTTGAATTGTTAAAAAAAATTACCATCCACTTTTATGAATAAAATAATAAATATATGAATAATTTCAACAATAAAAATTTAAATTATAAAACTATAATTACATTAACTTATTTTTATATCTTATAGAATTAGTTTTTAGATTTAGATTTACTATAAATTATTATTAAATTTTAAAAACTTATTATAAATAAATATAATATATTATTCTAATTTATAATAATCATTTTATAAATTTTCTTATGAAAATATATATTAATTTAAAATATTATATATATATATACTTTTAAGAATGTTTTTAATAAAGAGAATATAAATGATTTTTAGAATGTAAATGATTTTTAGAATGTATTTTTTATTTATTTATTTTTGGTTTAGATTATTTGAATACATTTTTTTAATTTTTAAATATAATAAATTTAAAATTTTTTATTATTTTTTTTTTAACTTAATAATTTTTTTTAATAAAGAAATATAATATATTATTCTAATTTATAAAATATATCATTTATAATATTTCTTGTAAAAGTATATATTAATTTATGATGTTTTGTATAAATACTTTTATCTCAACTTTTAAAATATAAGATTGTGTTACCACATACCCCATGCAACTTAAAAATTTATTAAAAATAAATATTATATCATTCTGATTTATAATATATTATTCTAATTTATAATATATATTATTTTATCATTCTAATTTATAATATATTATTCTAATTTATAATATATATTATTTTATAATATTTTTTATAGAAATATATATTAATTTAAAATATTTTCAAAAGAGAATATAAATGATTTTTTTAACTCTTAAGGTATGTCCCATGTGGTTGCTTTCCTCAAAATTTTAGGAGATATTTGTGGAGCTAGTGACCTCATGAATATTTTATTTTTCTGCTTAAAATGTTATGTTAATTTTGTAGTTTTTAACCATATTTAAAAAACAAACACAAATTATCAATAGAGAATTATTTATTTATATAGAAAATTTAGGGGATAAGATTTAGAAAAAAATATAAAAAGAGGGAAGGAAATATATGCAACCACATGACATATTTTTCTTTGCATGGGGCTACTTGTGCTGCAGATTATCTTAGGGTAGGCCCCATGTGGCTGCTTAGCTTATTTTGGCTAGCAACCATGCTTAATTTGAGATATTTGTGGATCTATTGATTGGATGAATATTTTATTTTGAGCTTATTTTAAGTTGTTGTTTTTTATTTTTAATTGTAATAGTGAATTTAAGATTTTTGCTTTATGTTATTATTCATTGTTTTACAATTCTACTTTAATTTTTTTTTAATATTACCTAGTACCAATACAAATTTACAACTAGAGACAGAAAGAAGGCTGGCAGCTAGATTGACAATTTAAAGGGAATTACATTAATTAAAATAATGTTACTAAATTAACTCTTAGAGATAATTTATGTTGGTTTAATTGGTGAATATGCTTTAACTTGTATAAAATTTACAAGTTTTATTCTTTATTTAATTAGTGAAGATACTCCACTTATATAAAAACCATTAAAAGTTCATTCCCACTAAATGTCAAGATAAATAAAAACACAATCAAACTTATTCAATGTACACATGGCCTAAATTTGATGATTGACGTGCTTATCAAACATTTTGTAACAATTATCCATTCAGGATTATTTTTAAATATTACAACATATTTATACGACAATCTATCCAAAATCTTCTCTTTCATATGATAGAGATTTCCCAAAATTTTAATTATATTTTAAAATAAAAATACCTAAATACTATCCTATACCCATCAAATTTGACCTTAAATAAACCTTAAAAATAGAAATATAACCGATCTAGTTTTAGAAGTCCTAAATTTTCTCTTTCATATGATAGAGATTTCCCAAAATTTTAATTATATTTTACAACAAAAATACTTAAATACTACCACATACCCATCAAATTCGACCTTAAATAGACCCTCAAATAGAAATATAATTGATCCAGTTTTAAAACTTTTAGACCAATCACTTCCTTGTTCTGTCATACTATAAATACTAAGATCTCGTATGAGTTGAGACACGATCCCTATCCACCACCTTCAAACCATAAGTGTGGCTTATCTATCGTGTGGCCTTTGGTTCGTGCCTGTTGCACGTCTGGTGACAAATCTTTCTTCCTATATCGATTTGCTAAACTGGTGTTTGAGTGCTCATTTGGTGTGAAGGGGCAGTTAGGGGCCCCAATCTTCTGGAATTAATGGCACTCCATGTGCCCTTGGATATGGCAAGTAAAGACTTTTCTATGGCTGGGGTGGATGCTAGAGCTCCCATTCAGCCTGCCTTTGGTTCGGGTGTGGTTCAAAATGGGGCCCTTAAATTGCAAAAGGTAAATGGATGCTCAGAGAGAGCCCAAGAGAGGTCAGTTTTAGTAATACAATAGGAATCGATAGCTGAGGATATTGATTACTACTGTAATCATGTTTTGATTTGCAAGTTCATGGGGCTGAGGGTTTCTCCCCCATTTCTGGATTCTTGGATTCGTAAGACATGGAACCCGGAAGGAGATTTTGATATTTTGATCGCTGCAAATAATTTCTTTATGGTAGATTTCTCGTGTGTATCTTATCATAATAGGGCATTTGAAGGGGGCCCATACTTCTATAATCATGTGGGTCTCTTCATCAAACCATGGCATGCTGGCTTTAACTTGGCAGAAGAATTACCTTCCAGAATACCTGTTTGGGTTTGTCTTCCTCGGCTGCCTCTTGAATGCTGGAGAAGTGATATATTGCAGTCAATTGCGTTGTTACTAGGAAAACCTATTAGTCCTTCTCAGCAAACTCTGAATAAGAGTATTTTTTCTTATGCAAGGGTTTGTGTTGAAATTGATTTGAGCCAGCCGCTTTCAGACTCTATTGATATGACTGTTGGGTCTTGCTCCTGGACTCAGCCGTTAGATTATGAGACATTACCTTTCAGGTGTTGGTTATGCCATGATTATGGTCATCTTCAGCGGAAGTGTCCCCAAGCTTCTGGTGTTGCTGGTACATGCAATGCTTCTTCTCAGCCTGATTTGAAAGCAGACAAGGGTAAAGGTCTCATGCAGGGAGGAGAGGCTGATAAAGAAGGATTTATTCCGGTTAAGTCTCGAAATCGTGGTCGAGGCCAAAAGAGATCCTTCAGGGATAGGTAAGAGGAGGAATCCTTCAACAAGTTTGAGGCGTTGGAGGATTTGGTCTAGGCAGAGGGTTTTCAGGAGGTTCTGCAGAGACCAGTGGACTCTCTTGTTGAAGAAGAACCTAGGGTTCAGCCTGTTGATTCCCCAAGCTTGGCTCAGCTTGGTGCGTAGGGTTCTCAGATGGATACTGATGTGCCTTCTTCAAACCCTGCTTTGGTTGCGACTGGTTAAGTGACGGAGGCACCTGGTGGGCCTTCTGATGATGGGTGTGTTCTACATGTGGTGCAGAGTTCTTCGGACCTAGGTAAAAATAAGTCTCATTCACCTGCTTTGGGTTTGCAACAAAAAACCTCCAAGAAAGGGATCCCTGAGAAGCCTCTTAAGGTGGGAAGAAAGAAGGATCAGGAAAATGTCAAGCTAACTGGTGAGATGTTGGTGGATTCGGGTTCAGTGAGGACTATTGATGCTCACTTCTTCCTACCTCAATGATGATTGTGCTTTCTTGGAATGTGTAGGGTATGAATAGCATCCCTAGACAAAAGGCTATTCAGGATCTGATTCGTCTTCATTCTCCTAATGTGTTTTTTCTTTAGGAAACTAAGTTATCTGTTGATAGTATGTTAGGGGTGGCTCCAAAGATTTGGGGTCGGGGTTAGTGCCAATGTGTAGGGGCGCCTGGTAGCTCTGGTGGGGTGGCTTGTTTGTGGGATCCACGTAAAGTTAAACCAATTTGGTGGCTTTCTTGCAAAGGTTCGCTTTCTTGTGTGGCTACTCATCTTGAGTCTAGGGAGAGAGTGCTCTTCTCGAATATGTATGCTCCAATAGACTTTCAGGGTAAGGTTTTGATGTGGGATCATGTGAGATATGTGAGGTCTTTAGATCCTCATCTTCCTTGGATTCTTGTTGGGGATCTCAATGTCGTCTCCTCTATGGCGAAGAAGAGGGGTGGTAATGCTCGCCTTGATTCTTCTTCGAAGCACTTGCAGGATAATATTGTGCTCTTGAACCTGATTGATATGAAGCCTGACAATGTTACACCCCATGTGTTTCTATCTACTTACTATTTACCTAGATTGGTTAATTTATTTGGAAAGTGAGTGATTATGGATTTCTGCATCTATATATGTGTTTTTTATCCATTTACTATAGATTGGATATTTTGTGAAAATTGAAGTAATTATGAATCTTTGCATCTATGTGTGTTATCTATCTTGAATGCAATATGATGAGAAAAATAATAATGCAATGTCTTGTATTAAATGTGGTTATTGTTAATTAACAATGATATTTTGATTAGCTAACTACTATGATCCAAGTGGATGCAGGAATAGGTTGCTCCTCTAGAAGGGAGGGGAAGTATCACTCAGGAGAAGGACTTGGTCTGGTAACCTTAGTAAAACCTATATTGAGCAATCACACACTCACAACCTTGTCTTGACCTAGGTTATGTCGAGTCAGATGGGTAGTGGTAAGTAATCTATGTTATGAATCTTGATTGCATGTTTGGATGATCGTGTGAGAACTATGATTTAATCTACATGTTGATAAGTTTACGATTGCATAGACAAAGTTTTATCGTGAAACAATTTTATATTATGCATGTGTTTATGTGGTTGTCGTTCATGTCACCAATGTATGTGTGGTTTCCAGTATGTGGGTCATGAGTTTATTTGGTTTTGAGTGAAGTCGATATACCTATTTATGCATATATATATGATAGTTATTGCTATATATATATATATATATTTGCGAGATACTGATGAATTGGTGAGAATGTTATCATGTCTATGTGGATTTCATGTCAATTTTATTGTAATATGTGAATGCATGATCAATATGTTAGAAGTGATTTTATTTACTAATAATAATAATAATAATAATAATAATAATAATAATAATATTATTATTATTATTATTATTATTATTATACTCTTATGTTTTTAAAAATATATAATTATAATACTTTTGGAAAAATGATATTGTTTTATTAAATATTATCCATATGATATATTGAATATATATATATATATATATATATATATATATATATATATATATATATATATATATATATATAGTTTATAAAATCTAAAAAGGCACGTATTCCTTAAAAGGGGAAGACTTTTATTAAAGGTAATAAAGTTTTAAAAAAAGAGTTTAATAAGGCATGCAAAGCGCTCCGTATAGGGCACGCGGCCTTAAACAAAGGAAGAGTAAACCTAAGCACTCACCTTAGCATGTGGGTATGGAGTTAAAAAGTTAGGATAAGTAAGGTATTAAAAAGCCTTACCTCATGCCTTATTGAGCGCTCATCTAAGCGCATGGGTTTAGGGAATATATGCACCTCTTGGTGAATTTTATAACAAACTCTTTTATTTTTTGGAAAGTTAGACTTGGGCATGAGCTCGTGGGAAATGAAACTAATTTTAGATTTTTGTTAAGAATGTCACCATTGTGTCGACATTTTTACTAATTTTAGATTTTGTTAAGAATGTCACCATTGTGTCGACATTTTTGAGTTAATTACTTAATACAAGGAAAGGTGGTAGATTTCTTTGCTTGTTTTTAGCAAGACCACGCCTTAGGTTTTTAGTATAAAAGGGGTTGCTCTCCCTCATTTTTATGGGCACATTTTTCAATCAAGAGCCTTCTCTTCTTGCTTTTGAGTTAGTTTCGAGAGCTTTGTCATATTACTTTTTGTGAGTTGTTCTATTTAGAGGCGCTCTCTCTCTCTCATTCGAATACACACATGTTTTGCTAAGAACATTCTTATTCTGCCATTTTCATTTTTGAATTAGCATTGAGAGTTTTTGCCATTTTTTCTTTGAAGTTGTGAGGAGAGTTTTGGAAGTTTAAAGGAGAATTGTTTTACTTGGAAGAAGGTTTTAGTTCATTGGAAGGAGCTTAAGCAAGGGAATCTTGTTGATTCATTTGGGAGCTTATGTCACAGGCATGGGGATTTCTCCTTTATTATGCTTTTCTGGTTTGAAGGCTTTTTGTGTCATTTGTTATTATGGAATGCATTGTTGTTTATCAATGTGATTGTCTACTTGATTATATCATAGCATATATATTTATATATGTCTAGTAAGTGAAAATTGTTTTGTGAAAGAGAAATTAATCTCAGTAATAGAGATTTGTGCCTATATGGGACTTTATGTATATTTATTAGTTTGAGTATGATTAGTTGATTGTATAAGGGAAAAGATAGTAAACTGTAATTTTGCAAGTAGAGTTATTTTGACATAAGTGTCATGATGAAACTTGGGATAGGTTAACCTTGGGATATGTGATCCATGGAAGAGGGGGGATAACCTAGAACAGAGTTTGATGTAATTGTTAAGCGAGAATATTCCTAGGATTTGTTGATCCATGGGAAAGGAAATATCCTGTGTAGAGAATGATGCATTTGTTAAGTGGGGTTATTCCTGGGATTTGTTGATCCATGGGTAAGGGAATAACTTTTGTATAGAGATTGTTGTCTTTCCTAATCGAGATAGAAGGGTGGGTGAATACGAGACAAGAAAACTTTGGCCAAAGTGGTGTAAATTGCCAACGTTTACACTGTCTAGGTTCACTATGATCCAGGTTTGCATTTCTAGTAGGTATTTCATATTTTGATGGTTGTAGCCATAGTATGATAGTACTAGTTAATGTAGGACACAACACATTGCTCAAATTAGGTCTATTTTATTTGGGGTTACCATACCAATCCCTTCGTCGAAGGGTAGGGCCGTTTACCAATTTGGTAAATGTGTGGGGGACCGCAGTTAGTCCGTGGTTGGAGGTAAATCGCTTGAGTGATGCTTCCCCTCATGCAGTTGGTGGTTGGGAATATTGAAGATAGACAAGTATGCAATCATGTATCTCTATTTATCAGTTAAGCTCTTTAAGCTTGTATGTATATTATGAAAAAGTTGTAAAGATGATTATTCAATTCCTTTATTGAGTAAATGAAATCTGATTTATGCAATGGGAGTTTAGAATATGTTTCAAATGTGCATTTAATCAAAGAAATTTAAGGAAAATTTTTATTGCTTCCGCTATCAGTATCTTGAACTATTTACTTTCAAAGTTAAACTTGGTAAATCTTAGTTGGTAGAACAAGTGGCATGTTACAGAGAATGAGATTTTCACTTGGAGTAATAAGAGAAGTGGGGAAGCGGCTATTTCTAAAAGATTGGATAGATTTCTGGTATCTAGTTTCTAGATAGGGGATAGGTGGGTGACTAGCTCTGAGATTTTGGATGGCTGGGGTTATGATCATTGGCCAATCAAGCTTGTGGTTAAATCACCTTGACAAGGTATAAAGCAGTCTTTTAAGTTTCAACTTATGTGGCTCAAGGATGACTCTCTTCATGACTTGCTTCTTGGTTGGTGGTGTCTTGGAAAGCCGACGCATGGCACTGCTATGTATTCCTTCTCCAAGCAGCTTTAGTTTGTGAAATATAAGCTGAAGTGATGGAACAAACAACACTTTGGTAATATTTTCCAAGCAAAGCAGAATGCCCAGACTCAGTTGAGTTTGATTACTAGGAAGATTCGCGACTAAGGTTTCATAGAGGAGCTTGGTTTGCTGGAAGTTGCTGTGGCGAAGGAAGTGGAAGAATGAGAGTTAAGGGAAGAGATTTTTTGGAAGCAAAAGTCTAGAATTGAGTGGTTGCAAGCTGGTGACAGAAATACTTCCTTCTTTCATAATTCAGTGAAGGATTGAAGGCAAGGTAATGTCAGTTCCTCTCTTTTGGCAGAGAATGGTGAGACTTTTTCTTCCTCTGCTTCTATTTCTGTTGAATCTATTCATTTCTATTCTGCCTTGTTAACTAAGGATTCCCCTCCTGCAGAGGAAGATGAAGCTTTGATTTTGAGTAGCATTCCACCTTTGGCTACTAGAGAAATGAATGAAGCTTTGCTTAGTCCTATCTCTCTTTTAGAGCTTGAAGAAGTTGTGTTTCAGATGAAAAGAGGAAAAGCCCCAGGGCCTGATGGGTTTCCTGTAGAATTCTTTCAAGAATTTTGGGAAGTGATTAAGCTGACCTTTTGGCAGTTGTTCAGGAGTCTCTTAGGAACAAACAAATGTTGAAATCTATGAATGCTACTTTTTTAGCTCTCATACCAAAGAAGAATGGGGCTAATACTTTGGACAATTTTAGGCCGATTGCTTTGTGTAATGTGGTGTATAAAATAATTACAAAGTTGATTGCAGAGCAGCTGAAACCTTGGTTATGCAGGCTCATTTCAGAGGAACAAAGGCGCTTTGTTGCTGGTAGGCAGAGATGGAGTCATCATTGCTACTGAGACCGTTCATTCTATGGCGTCCTCTAAAGAAAAAGCCATGTTTATTAAGTTGGACATGGCTAAAGTGTATGATCGTGTTAAATGGGCCTTCTTATTTAAGATTTTGGGAGTTTTTGGTTTTGCTGGGGACTGGATAGAGTGGGTCAATAGCTATGTTACTTCATCTTCCTTTTTGGTGCTGATTAATGGTGAGCCTTCTGAGTTGTTCGGGGCTTCTAGGGGGCTCAGACAAGGAGATCCTTTGTCTCCCTACTTGTTTATTTTGCTTGCTGAGGGCTTGGGAAGATTTATAAGATCTTGGGTCGAGTGTGGCCTACTCCAAGAGTGGAACTAGGGAAATAATAGCCCCTCCCAATCCCATTTACAGTTTGTGGACGATACTGCTCTCATGGGCCATGCCAAGGTTGAGGAGGCTGTTAGATGGCGTAGCATCCTGGATTGCTACTTGGTTGCCTCTGGCCAATGTATTAATGAAGGGAAGTCTTTTATATATTTCTTCAATACTCTTAAGATTATTCAAAGAAGGATTGCTGGTATTTTTCATTTTCAGATTGGTACTCTTCCTGTTGTTTATCTTGGCATCCTGCTTGTTGTATGCTCACTTCCTAAAACGTTTTGGCAGGGGATTATTGATAAATTTAGACTTTTGGTCAGCCACTAGATTTACAGGTGGCTTTCTTCTGCTGGTAGAGTTACCCTTCTGAAGTCTGTGGTGCAAGCTCTTCCTATATATAGATGCTTTGTTCTTTCTGAACCCTCTAGTTTTATAAAGATTTTGAAAGATTGTCTAGGCGATTCCTTTGGTTAGGCAATCTCCTTCATAGTAAATGGAGCCTGATTAAGTGGGATGTCATTTGTAGACTGAAGTAGGAAGGTGGGTTGGGATTGTGCAGGACTGATTTGAATGGGCAAGCTTTAGCTGCTAAATTGTATTGGAGGTGGTGTTCTCAGCAGCATCAGATGTAGGGTAAAATCCTTACCTCAAAGTATCTTGGTGAGTTTGAGAGCGCTGATGTGGCTCGCTTTAGCTTGGAGGGGAAGGGCTCTATGATTTGGAACACTCTTAAAAGGGGTGCCAAGTTGGTCAAGCAAGGGCTATTTTGGATTTGCAATGATGGTCAAGATGCTCTTTTCTAGCATGACTCCTAGGATGGATATCCTCCCATTTTGTCTACTCATCCTCATTTGCAAAATTTGTGTCAGCATTTTTCTGATGCTAGTTAGTGCCATGTGGCTGATTTCAAAATTCACAAGACTCTAGGGCAGGCTAAAGTTTTTAGGTGGAAGGACCCATGGGAATGGCCTCCTGGTGGTGTGATTGGGGATTGTTAGGAGTTAGCTGGGATTTTGTCAGGTCATGCTTACAGTTCCCTCTTTGGGCGAGACATGCTGGCTTGGTGTTATGATCCAAAGGGTAGATTCTCTGTTGCTTCCGGCTACCAAGTTCTTGATAAGTAGTTGTTTGGGAGTACTGAGGTCCCGTGGTGGAAGAAGGTTTGGAATAAGTTTGCATGGCCTAAGTGCAACTTGTTCTCTTGGTTAGTGGTGCAAGGAAGATGTCTTACCTGGGAGAATCTCTAGAAGTGTGGTTTTCAAGGTCCTTCTATGTGTGTTATGTGTGCTGGGCATGAAGAATGTATCTCCCATCTTTTCTTTTAGTGCTCCTTTGCGAAAGTCATTTGGCACTCTTGGTGGAATCTTTGGTGCATGCTGTGCAGACATGTTTCTTCTCTATAGGATTTTTGGGACAATCAAGGGTCTCCTTCAGTTAAAACTTCTTTTCTTCTAACTACTTGGGTTATTGGCCCTAGTTTGATAATTTGGCATATTTGGTTGGAACGCAACCGTAGAATTTTTCTTGATAGGAAGATGTTGGTTGGCCAGCTTTGGTTGAGAATTTTGGGGGTCCTCCAGGAAAATCTGACTGCTAAGTGCGACTTGTCTGTTCCTGTGGATCTTAGTGATCTTGGAGTTGTTAGTGCCTTAGGTCTTTCTCTGGGGGGAAAAAGAAACTCAAGGAATGTTTGTCATGGGCAAGGGAAGGAGCGAGTTGGTCGCACTGGTCACTGGTGTCCTCCTGCTCTGGGGGAGCTAAAAATTAATACAGATGGCTCCTCTAGAGGCAATCCTGGGCACATGGGTGTAGGTGGCATTGTCATAGATAGTTCAGGAGTGGTGGTGTTTTTCTTCTCTATTTAAAGAGGTCAGCATACTAATAACCTCATGGAGGCTTTAGCTATTCTCCAGGCATTAGAATGGGCTTGTGCTTTGGGGTGGAGGCAGATTGTTTGTGAATCTAATTCTGAGATTATTATTGATCTTCTGAATAAGAGGCAGTTTGAGGGGGTGAACTGGCAGCTGGTGGTGGTGGTTAAGCAAATTGCTGCTTTAAGCACTGCTTTAGATTCTGTTGCTTTTTGTCATGTCCCTCGGGAGTGGAATAAGGTGGCTGATAGCTTGGCTAGATGGGCCTCTGAGCAAATGGGGACTTGGAGGGTGGATGATTGGCACAATCTTCCTGCAGATTTGGCCCTTATCCTTGAAGATTTGGTTACAGAAGATATGAGGTGTTTCTTAGGTTTAACTTAATTTTGTTCTGTTTTGGTGCCCTTAGTGGGTCTGCTTTGTTGCTTTGTACTCCTCTCTTGATTTAATAAAGTTTTTACCCTCTTTTAAAAAAAAAATTATAATAATCATTTTATAATTTTTCTTATGGAAATACATATTAATTTAAAATATTCTAAAAATTATATATATATACTTTTAAGAATGTTTTTAACAAAGAGAATATAAATGATTTTTAGAATGTATTTTTTATTTATTTATTTTTGGTTTAGATTATATGAATACATTTTTTTAATTTTTAAATATAATAAATTTAAGATTTTTGATTTTTTTTAAACTTATTTTTTTTTAATAAAGAAATATAATATATTATTCTAATTTATAAAATATATCATTTTATAATATTTCTTATAAAAGTATATATTAATTTATAATGTTTTGTATAAATAATTTTATCTTAACTTTTAAAATATAAGATTATGTTACCACCCCATGCAACTTAAAAATTTATTAAAAATACATATAATATATCATTCTAATTTATAATATATTATTCTAATTTATAATATATTATTCTAATCTATAATATATATTATTTTATAATATTTTTTATAGAAATATATATTAATTTAAAATATTTTCAAAAGAGAATATAATTGATTTTTTTAACTCTTAAGGTATGTCCCATGTGGTTGCTTTCCTCAAATTTTTAGGAGATATTTGTGGAGCTAGGACCTTATGAATATTTTATTTTTCTCCTTAAAATGTTATGTTAATTTTGTAGTTTTTAACCATATTTAAAAAACAAACACAAATTATCAATAGAGAATTAT
The DNA here is from genome assembly GCA_027924645.1 of Cunninghamia lanceolata. Taxonomy (NCBI): domain Eukaryota; kingdom Viridiplantae; phylum Streptophyta; class Pinopsida; order Cupressales; family Cupressaceae; genus Cunninghamia; species Cunninghamia lanceolata. The sequence continues at coordinate 1,703,916 of BSBN01000948.1, forward strand.
TTATTTATATAGAAAATTTAGGGGATAAGATTTAGAAAAAAATATAAAAAGAGGGAAGGAAATATATGCATTTTTCTTTGCATGGGGCTACTTGTGTGCTAGAATTTAAGCAGAAAATCCATTTATGCATGGCATGGGGACATGAGTTACCGTTAAAATATAAGATTATCTTAGGGTAGGCCCCATGGGGCCCTGTGACTGCTTAGCTAATTTTGGCTAGCAACCATGCTTAATTTGAAATATTTGTGGATCTATTGATTGGATGAATATTTTATTTTGAGCTTATTTTAAGTAGTTGTTTTTGATTTTTAATTGTAATAGTGAATTTAAGATTTTTGCTTTATGTTATTATTCATTGTTTTACAATTCTACTTTAATTTTTTTTATATTACCTAGTACCAATAAAAATTTACAACTAGAGACAGAAAGAAGGCTCGCAACTAGATTGACAATTTAAAGGGAATTACACTAATTAAAATAATATTACTAAATTAACTCTTAGAGATAATTTATGTTGGTTTAATTGGTGAGTATGAAGATACTCCACTTATATAAAAACATTAAAAGTTCATTCCCACTAAATGTCAAGATAAATAAATACACAATCAAACTTATTGAATGGACACATGGCCTAAATTTTGATGATTGATGAGCTTGTCAAACATTTTGTAACAATTATCCATTCAAAATTATTTTTTAAATATTAAGACATATATATACGACAATCTATCCAAAATCTTCTCTTTCATATGATAGAGATTTCCCAAAATTTTAATTATATTTTACAATAAAAATATTTAAATACTATAGTCTATCATATATCCATTACATTTGACCTTAAATAGACCCTCAAATAGAAATATAACGGAACTAGTTTTAAAAGTCCTAAAACTTCTCTTTCATATGATAGAGATTTCCCAAATTTTTTATGTTATATGTTGAATAAATGCAATTACAAGAAATAAGCAATCTCAACAGTAAACTACTGGAGATTTCCCAAAATTTTAATTATATTTTACAACAAAAATACTTCAATACTATCATATACCCATGAAATTTGACCTTAAATAGACCCTCAAATAGAAATATAACCGATCCAGTTTTAAAACTTTCAGACCAAGCACTTCCTTATTCTGTCATACTTTAAATACTAAGATCTTGTACGAGTTGAAACACGATTCCTGTCCACCACCTTGAAATCATAATTATGAAATTATGAAAGTATAATCCCCCTTTAACGGCAGTTGGTCTGAAAATTAAACTAATAAATTACGCCTGATGACAAGGACATAAGCTGGATTTGCGGGAACGGCACATGAAACCATAATTCTGCATTCACATAACAGTTAGCATTTACACCTGCTTTCTCCAACCCACTCTCTCCAATAATAGAGTGGATAAATATAGTATTGTTTGGAGGCTTCCTAATTTTTCTGTGTTTTAATGGAGGGTTAAGGAGATTAGGGAATAGTTAATTGAGCTTGCTGAATAGTTAGTTATATCATTAACAAACACACCCACAAACTGATTACAGTCAAATCAAAAAGTAAATCTATTCTTTTTAAACAAAATTCCCATTAATTTTTAATTCACAATAACAAACAAGGCAATGAGATCATCGCAGAAAGATTCATGCAGGAAGCTCACACCCACACTCCCACTTTTTTTTCAAACATCTCGTACGGCATAGGAATCTTGTCATGCCACGTGTCAAAACATTCTCCACATCATGTTAGAATTTTTTACCACCCAATTTTTTTAAAAATCTATGTACTTACAGTGCTTACAGAATTAGATTAAAACCATCATAACCGTTTCTGTGGTCTGTTTATCAATCTCACATGTGAACAGCTTAGAGCAACAGTAGTACTTAGTCCAGATACCCACAGCATTTGAAAACACTTTCTAACATACTATTCAAAAAGGAAAAGTGTTGCCGTTGTGTTTTTTTTTTTTTTTTTTAAGGTGGAAACAACTGGGTGTTGGTGTTGTTGGTAGTGTCAAGAAGACTCGAATTGGTGTTCTGAGTAGTAAGGGAATGAATAAAATTGATGACAGGACAAACCATTAGAGAAAAGAAGATTTCTTAGATTAGTGTTGCACTGGGCCAAACTCAAAGAATCCAGTCACATCACTTGTAAAAGGAATTAGGAAATGTGTAAAATGGGAAAGAAGGTTCCGTGTCAGTCTGGTGTAGGTGATGTGTTGTCGGCTGAAAGCTAAGCTGTCCTTTGTGTAATGCTTAGGCCTCTGATTTTAGCTTAACATGCGTTAAAACCGAGATGGGCTATGATTGAGAGGGCTACAGTGAAGTGGGTCTGGTAAGGGAGGGCTATAGTGAGTTGAGTTCGATTGAGAAGGCCTATGGTGAAGTGGGTCTGGGTTTGTTGTGCTTGAGAAGGTCTACATGGAAGTGGGTCTGAGTTGGTATTTTCGAAAATATCTATAGGGAAGTGGGTCTGAAGTGGTTTAGCTTGAAAAGATCTACGGGGAACTGGGTTTGTTTTGGTTTGAGAACTGTTGTGAAATGGGTTTAGTTAGTTTTGGGACTGTTTGTTTCAAATGAGCAAAAATCTAGGTGAGTGCGAGCATAGATTTGGGTGAGAGCCTGGCATTCTGCTTTTTGATTAAGATGTTCACATGCATTATTGGTTGCTGGTAGGTTTGTGGAAACATCAGCCCTTTTCGAGCTATTTTTGGCCTTCTATGACCTTCGAGATATTAAGGCATCTATTTAAAAGAGGTGGGCTTGTGAGCATAGAACATTAGAGACCACCTGGTTTCTGAAGCTCCTGGCATTGGTGGTTTTAGTCCTTCTCTTCTTCTGACTCGTTAGCCTTGTTTTTCCCTGCCTTGTTTGTTGCTACATGCTTGATAGCTTATTCATTCCATTGCTTTCTGGGAAGAAGAAGATGAAGGGATTCACAGAGCATGTAGAAGCTTTGGTTGGGGTGTTTATGTTTGGAATCATGTGGTGCTCTGGACTGAAAACTTCAGAGATTCTTGTGACACGCAATAGCTCAGGGGTGCATTGGGAAGAGATGAGCACGTCTTATCCTGCAAATGCTCTTATGGTGGGATTGACTCTTGTGCAAGGAGCAGCATCCAAAGGAGCTGGCAAGTATTCCTAATCCAGTACACTTTGCATTTTACTATTTCCTGTATGTTTCATATACGTTGCCGTCATTCAATTTTAGTAAATCATCCTCATTGTCCTAATGAAGTTTGTACTTGATTTACATCTTTATGAATTCCCCTCCTTCCCTAGCTCCCCTTCCGCCTACCAAGTTGGCTGAAGTGAATGCATCTTGTACAATGTATTTAATCTATATGTTGCAGTGTCCTCCTGTTGGTAGTCTGTATTTCAGAGAATTTTTAGTAAGATTTTGTTGTTACTGATAGATGGCAGTCCGTTTTCCTTTGATCTTTGGGCTGATCTTTCGGGTTATCAGGGTCATGGCTTCTACATCGACACATGGCTTCGTTAATCTTGTAACCGAATTTGATTGTTTGTTAGGTCTGCCGGAAATTCCTTGTGGGGTAAGATTGCTCACAGGAAACATTTTCAGTTTTTGCTTTAGGAACCTATCAAGATAAGAAAACAGTTGGATTTGAAGAAAGGGTATATTAGGTGCAAATAAAATGGACATCATCACGTCGAGAAATTTGAACATGGTTATTATCAGTTGCCTAGTTGCCAAGATCCTGGTGTTGGTTAAGCTCTTTCATCTCCTTGATGCCCTTCCTAATCTGTTTTTTAAGTGTATTCGTTATCTGAAGATCCGTTTGTTTTATGCATTGGAAGGCAAAACTGCACAAGCATCTAAATCTGAGATTAGCCCGAGAATTTCAAAAAATAAATAAATAAAAGATTTCATACCTAATGTCGGAAAAGACAGAAATATAAGTAAACATCATTAGCTATCTCTGAAGAAGCTCCAATCATCCCAAGAAAAGGAGTTAGTTCGAGAGAAATCTTCCACTGAATAGTTGAGATTTACTGATAACCGACTTTTTCTCTCTTTTTTACGGCATAATGCGCACTTTCTACATCTGATTATGCAAGTTAACGCAAAATACTAATTTATATCTATCTCAACAGATTTCCTAGAGATTGGTGGGGCTAATCTATTATTAATTGGCTTTTAGTCATCAAAAGCTTGCCTTTAGTTGGGATTTCAGGAAGAAACCTTTAAACAATTATAAAAATTAAGTTCTTAGGAGGTGGAGGAAGAAAGTGCATTTTTGTAAAGGATAATGGACAGCCATTCTCCACAGCCAGCCAAAGGGAACTTCTTTGTTTCCTCTAAGAGATTTAGATCTAATATTTGTTGTTTACAATTCAGTTATTGTCACCGTTTAAAATTGGAACTGACAACTTGCCATTCATACATGTCTTGACCGATACTTCCATACTTCTTATCAGCTTGATAAATGATAGTGTATGGTCTTCTGTACTACTTGATAACTGGTTAAATGAGATAGATCATAGCCATGTAATGACTACATCTTCCATCTTCCTGTTATTGTTCGTTCATGTTGTGGTTTGATTATGACTGTTGTATGTTCTCCGGGGATTATATAACAGTAGTTTAAGGGTCATTTCTAAATTCTGAGTAATTAACTCATCCCATGCTATTTTTTGTTAACATGTTATGATCACATGTTGTGGTCTTCAACCTTGTACGCTTCCAATAAATAATTCTTGTGTTTGATATGCTGACACTGGAAGCATATAGTATTAGACAATTCAAGCATTTATGCCATCAGATTCTTCTCTTATTAGGTGAAAAATAATACTTGAAGCATAAAGTATTAGACAATTCAAGCATTTATGCCATCAGATTCTTCTCTTATTAGGTGAAAAATAATACTTGAATATAAGCATAAGATATTCCTTGTAAAATGAGTGTTTGATCAAGCAAGGAACTGATACTTCTAGTGTAACACTCACCAGATATGAGTGACGGTTGATATTTTTCTGACTCAATGGCATCTCCTTTATGCCAGTCAAACAGCCTTTTGTTGTCATGTCATTTTTTTTTCATTTGTGTTTTTAATCGTCTTTTTCCTTTTGTTTTGTGATTAGCTTGGAGATGCACCAGGTACTAAATTGGAATGTTCTTGTGTGTTTTTGATTAATTATAGACATTAATCTATTTTCTTTCTTTTTTATAGAAAAAAATAGTAAGTGGATAGCATAGTATATGATGCAAATGAGTACAGAGGAAGATAGATTCAAGTAGAATCATGGCACTAAGATGATACATTGGTCCTTATAATATTTTGACATAAAATCTTTGAGATTTCAACATGTAAACATTTTGGTTCATTTGTATGAAACCAACTGTGTGGTGTGCTCTTTTTTATTTACATATCGAATTTTCCTATATTTAATAAAAGTAAAAACAAACAAACTGCATGCACAAAACATCTACAACTAACAGTCAATCTTAAAATTTAATTCACCCAGTTTAGTTGACTTGCTTGATCCTTTGAATGATGACACAAACTAATGACTATTAGTTGTTACACATGGAAACAAATACAAGAATCTAAAAGGCTATTTTCATGTGAGGATAACGGTCTCAGATGATGCCTTCACTCATAAGTGTGGGATATTAAATGATGCATTGTTTTTTTGCATGTATAGAAACACTTACTTTGAGAGTGTGCACTGGTGATTGTATTGCCTTCATTGGAAGATCTTCTCATGTTTGCAAAATTATTTGCATGCAACAAATTGCCTTGTGTATCTGTCAATATAGAGGACATCTTAATTATGTGAGGATGATGGTCCCTATGGCGTCTGCTTGTGATGGCAGCCATTCCACTAATCATTTGTAGATTTTATTGAAACTTATAAAGTTTAATGGAAAATTTATTCATGTCCAACTACCTTTTATATGTGAGCCCTTACTAAGTGGTAACTTTCTTATTGAAAAGATCATTTTGTCTTCAATCTAAGAATCACAGACATCTTATATTCTGTTTTCTGAAATTATGTGGATTAGCAATTGTCAAGCTAGATAAGACTAAGAGGTTGAGAATTTGAGATGTTTATAGTTATGTACTTAAAATATGCTATCATATGTTTAGTATACCTTTAGTTATAGAATTTAATGCTAAATCCTTTACATTATATAGCATGTAAATCATTAATCTTAATCTTGTTTGTTGCATGCAGTTTGTTTGGATGGAACATTACCAGGTTATCACCTACATAGGGGATTTGGGTCAGGAGCAAATAATTGGCTCATTCAACTTGAGGTGTCTCCTTATTCTACGTTAGAAAGTTCAACACTATGGAAAGAGTTAGAAATGTTTATAACATAATGCAAGCTGCAACATGTGCTTTATGCTATTATAACATATCTTGTTCGACTCTAATTGTATTGCTTGTATCTTGAAGGGTGGAGGATGGTGTAATGACGTAAGAACATGTGTTTACCGTAAAACAACTCGTCGAGGTTCATCTCGATATATGGAGCGCGCAATAGTGTTCTCTGGCATTCTAAGTGATAAGCCTTCAGAGAATCCAGGTACCACGATTCTATTTCATTTATATTCACTTATTGGTTTGAGAAACTCATTCTTAATGAAAGAATCTAAATTATTAGTATTGCATGAATTTCTTTTTAATTTTATTTTTGGTGAATATGGTGGCTAACTCTTCTGCTTTCTACTAAGTCCTCTCTTCAACAACTAATTTTTCCCAGTGGCCCTTGGTCAAGACTTATGAGAAGCTTCCATATATTTCTAATTCAATTTATTGCGGTTATTTTTGTATAGTGGATTTAAAAGTTTTGCATATGAGTTCACAGGAACTTCAAGATTTGTAGATTTGCTTTGTGCAGTAGAAAACTAGGGACCTCACCATTATTGGGGCAGCATGTTACTGCTGCACCCCAAGCCCAGATCCTATTACTGATGTCATCAATCAGGTCATTTTACGAATATATTTGCTGTGCAGGATGGGTTAGTATATTAATACTTAAATATGCTTTGGCTGAACTACATTGCTTCATTTTTTGTCTAAATGCACATTGATGGTGTTGAGATAATTCAGAGTCAATATTTTGTCTTTGTTGCTGGTCTCATCTTTTGCAGTACTTTCTTTCATGTGGCTGCTGCTCGCTTAACCACATCACTGCTGCTCGCTTAACCACATCATTGGATGAGTTCTATAGTTTCATTTATCCTACATCACAGAGATCAATTGGATAATGAGATTTTTTATGACCATGTTTATATATTTCAAGAATTATATCAATATTTCAGCAGCAATGTGATTGATTTGTCTTTCTATATTCAATACCCCTTTGTCAGATCATTTCTCAACTCATTCTATATGCTTGGCATGTCTAGTGTGCAACATGCCTTCTGTCTTAGGTGATCATGGATGGATATCATAGTAATTTAGAGTTGCGCAAAGGTTTTGATGGTTCATCAATTTTGAAGGGTTGCTTGAAGTAAAACTTAAGACCATCTAGGATTCTTTGACTTAAAATTCATATTAATTGAATCAATATTTAATATGTCTATTGGTTGATGGGAGTTCCTCTTTCCCTTCAGCTAGTGCAAGGTTTAGCAAGTGTTTTGATCAACAACAAAATATTATGTTCATGATGTTTTGAACCCTCTACTTGGTTTTCCTGCAATGCACAATCAATAACATTACTAGCATGTGCTTTAGTTTGTTCAAGCAGGTTTTGCATTTCCCTGTTGGAGTATTTCCGATTGGCATTGCACTTAAGACTAAACTAATATTCCAACACTTCAACACTCAATGTGCTAGCTTAGCATTCATAAAAGGATAGGTTCCTTTGGTAGAAGTGTTTACCGCAATGTGGTGTGTTTCACAGAATATGAAGTAAACAGAATTAAGTAGTATAGTGCATAACACAGAACATGAAATTATAACAGCATTGCACAGAATAAAGCATTGTTCCCATTCATTGAATATATTAGTATTACACTACAATGTTACAATGCTGTGGGGTCGCCCCGACTACAAAGTATTAAGCCAATATATAACTTGGCCAAGGTTGGTTGAGATACCAACCGTTGGCAACGACTCTATAACTATCCAACCGTCGAGGTTAATTCCCGATAACACTCCTAACATAACAACATTAATTAATTTATGATTATTTATTTGGCCGACTACGGCCGACTACAATTATGACAGACTACATCATCCCCCCCACAAAATTAGTCGTCTTCCAGACGACAGAAAACCATCAAGTGACATTAAGTAAGCTTTTGCCGACAATAATGCTGAAGTAGGAGCTGTGTAAAAGTAGAACCCACACATTTGGAACACCTGCCAGTAGACCGACTAACCAAGGGACCCAATCTAATAGCACACTGAATGCTGCGAATGTTGCACCCCATTGCTCACTGGATCAAGATAGTACTGATTTGATGGGGGTTTGGGGGCAACGCCCCCAACGGGGTCGAGGGGCAGCGCCCCTCGCGAGGGTTTGGGGGCAGCGCCCCCAGCGGGGTCGAGGGGTAGCGCCCCTCGCGGGGTTCGAGGGCAGCGCCCCTGGCGCGCTCCCTGTCGCGATACAGGGCGGGGTTGAGGGGCAGCGCCCCCGCCGCCAAGCCCAAAATAACACCTTCAAAACCATTCGGACCTTCATTACGCACATCATTTTTTTGACAAAATCGGACACTCATCTACAATCCAAAAACTCATAGTACGGCCTCAGGAGTACGGTTTCAACAGTGTACAACCCCTGCAATTTCCTCTCTTTCCCTGCATTTTCCCTATCTGGACTTTCTATCTCCTAAGAAAGATTTGCACGGTGGGGTATTTAAAGGGCGGGGTGGCCGTACGGTGTACGTCGTACGACTTGTTTTTTTTTCTCTTTTTTTTTTTAATTTTTTTTTTTGGTTAGCCCAGGTCGTACTGCTGATGTCGCACACCTCAGGTCGTACGGCTGATGTTGTATGGCCTTGGTCGTACGGTCGATGTCATGCTGCCTGGTCGTACTGCCGATGTCGTACGGCCTGGTCATATGGCTGATGTCGTATGGCGTACGACTTCCTCTTTTTTTTTTTCAATTTTTTCTCATTTTTCCCCACATTTTTTTCCTTCTTTTCCAATTTTTCTTCCATGTCAACCTGAATCTGATTTTTCTATTTTTCTCCGACGGGGTCCACGTTCGATCTGCAACTCCGGCTTTATTGATTTTGTAATCGTCTGCAGGGACCGGAACTGTTGTCTTTCTTGGAACTATAATTGTTGTCTTTCGGAAGTTCTGCAAACTGTCCGACTTTTTAACATCATTTTTTCTCTGTTGCTTTTCACCGATCGCCAAAAAATTGCAAGTCGGCAGAATTACTTTATAGTCCTTATTCTTTCTGTATGGTCTCTTTCTGGCCGATTTTTTCAATGTTGTGTTCCCGTCGTTAGTTTCATCACCCCGATTCACCTTGCTTGTCAATGTCTCTTCATACCTGATCACCTTGTCTGGTTCAAATGTATGTGCAAGTGTATCATCTATCTTAGCTTCACCCTCTGTATATTCTTTTTGTGCCTCTCCTAGTCGGCTTGTCTCTGCCACTATTTGCTCTGTTACTTCCGGCTGATTGTTGCCTTCCTCCCCTTTGTCACTCATTACTGGTTCCTTTTTACCAAGTGGTCGAGTGTTTGTCAATCCATCAAGTGCTTCATTCGTGAACAATGTTTCACTCATCGGCCTAGAGTTGCCCAGATTTTCACTCGTCGGCCTAGAGTTGCCCAGACTTTCATTCGTCGGCCGAGAGTTGCCGAGACTTTCACAGTTGCCGAGTGTTTCACTCTTCGACCGAGTTTTACCAAGAATTACACTGCCATGACTTGCATTGCCAGGACTTGCGCTACGAGGACTTGCATTGTTCATCGGAGAGCTCTCACCGACTTCTTTTATTGAAATCATATTACATTCCGGTTGAAAGAACTCGTAATCTTCCATCTGCCAGTGGAAGAGCCCACTAAATGATTTTGTCTCATCTTCTGAGCATTCCTGTAATTCCAGCATCCCTTCATCATCAGGCTCCATTGGTCCCTTCCCACCTTCTATCGAGTTCCCTTCATTCGAGTCAGAATCTGACGCCAACTCTTCGTTGACAGTTTGTGTCTTCAAATCAATGACAAATTTCTTACGTCTATTTTCTATGGACAGAGTGTTTTTCTTTCAGTTGTGGTTGGCCTTGGCGGCTATTAGCCATCCTCGGCCGAGTAATGCATCATACGACGCATTATGTGCTGTTATGACTACAAAATTTAACAAAAATTGCTGGGTACCGATTCTTACTTTTTGAGCTATTAGCACTCCCAGCGCCTTGATCCCGTGCTGGTCGGCTCCCACTAACTGGAAGTTTTGTGGCCATAGAGTAGGCTTCTCGAGGCTCTTTTAGGTTTCTTCTGGTAGTACATTTACTCCGGATCCACCGTCGACTATGGTATTTGTCAAATTTCGTCCAAGGATTTCCATATGTACTATGGCCGGTTTTTTTCCAGTATCAATCGCCAGCAACCTCGGGTCGAGTACTTGTTCTCCCGTTGGCAGTGGTTCTACTATAACATCTTCTGTTGTGTGGGCTTGACCTTCATGCGAGTTGTCTTCTATTACCTTGGATATTGCTACTTTTAACTGAGGCAAGCTTTGGAGGAGGTCTGCCAATTTAATTGGTATGGTAGCTTGCAGTACTTGGCTTGTTATGTTCTTGTCCGATTCCGATCGTAGGGTTGCGGTTGCCTTTTTGTCTGAGTTCCTCCGTTCGGTTTTCATGGCAGCTTCCACTTCCTTTCGTGCCTCATGGAGTCTTTCTTTTTCCGTACGGGGATTTGGATAAGTGGCCTTTTTCCACTGTGCTCGGGTGATAGCAAGGATTTCTTCATCATTTCCTCGAGATTGATGAGGTTCACCCCTTTCTGCTTCGGACAGTCTTTTTCTTCATGATCTCCAGGCCCACACCACTTGCATAATGCATTTATTGTGTTATGATTGTTGTTCGGGCATTCTCTTGCAAAGTGTCCCCACTCGTTGCACTGCCGGCACTGTATCATAGGTCGCCCCTTGCTGTCATACTGCAATCTGTTTCTCGGACTTCTATTGCTTTGGTAACCTTCAGGGGATGCATGGCTATTGTACTGGGGCTTTGGTGGTGTGTTCGGTGGGGTTGACGGTTCTCCTTGAGTGAACAGTACTTGCGTACCCGTTGCTTTCAGATTGTATGGGCATTCCTTGATGGAATGTCCCATCACTTGGCAGATATCACAAAACAATTTTTTTGGACAATTTGTCTTTGTATGACGTTCCCCCTTGCAATTTGTACACCACAGTTCTCTGGCTTCCCTCATACTCTCCTTGTCCGCCTTCAGTTCTTTCATCATTCTCATCATGTCCTTCCTGAGTGCTTGCACAGTCTTGGACTCACTGTCGCTGTTGTCATCCGTACTCTCCTCGTCGTCCGTCTTCCTTTTCCCTCGGAAGGATATTTTATTTTCACTCTCTATATCCATCGCTCGATTGTAGGCTTCATCGTATGATGACGGAGGCACGACTTTCATTTTCTTTCTTAGCGATGGACGCAATCCTTCGATGAACCATCACTTCTTCAGCCCGTCGGCTGGCTGAGTCTCTAGTTTTCCCAACAATTCTTTCAGTCTCCGGTTGTAGGTTCGCACGTTCTCGTGCTTCCCTTGCTTCATATTGTAGATCTCCGCTACAATTTCACTGTCATCCTTCAGAAGTTTGAATTCGTCTTGGAATGCCTTCTTAAGTAATCTCCATGATGCCTTGTGTGCTTGGGCCAACTCTGTGTACCAGTCGATGGCACTATCTCTCAGTGTTGCTGGAAATGCTTTCAGCCAGTAGTCCACATCATCTTGCCCATTGGCTATCCAAATCATCTCGCACGTCTTACAGTGTCATACTGGATCTTCTGACCCATCCCCCGTAAATTTTGGCAGCCTCTGCCTCTCGGCTGGCGGAGTCACCATCCTTCCCCGATGCCCTCTTTGTGCGTTGGACCTGACTAGACTGGTTCTCTCGCAACGTCCCGGTGCGTCACTTGCACTCTCGGCCACGTTCGAGTCTTCCCCGCGTCCTCTGTCAGCGTCCTCTACACCTTGAGTCTCCTCGGGTTCGTTCTGATACTCCCTCTGCCCTGGGGTCTTAGGCTCAGATCTTCCAACTCTCGGCCCTTCGTCGTCCGATATGGATAACTCTCCGATGTGGCATATGCTGTTTTCAATTTCTTCTGTCAATTCATTTTCATTCCCTTTTTCTTTATTTGTCAGCGGTGTCTTGAAAATTCCTTCGTCGGCATGATGATGTTCATTGACAATTTGTCTCAGTGTTTTCCTTTGTTCTTCTTGTTCCTTTAATCTCAATGATCTTCGTGTTCTTTCCTCTGGTGTTTCATGCCCACTTGGTACTCGATTCTTATCCTTATTGAGTTGTATGGGCATTAATTGCTACTCGGGTGAGGAGATGGTCGACCTCTTGGTTGACGTGCATTTGATCCCAGATGACCGACTGCAAACTACAGAGGTCTTCCGTCAGAGCGTTTTGATCCTCGTTTGTTTGTACTGGCTCTTCGGTCGGCTGCCCCATCACGATGCCATCTTCATTGTGTTTTTTTTTTTTTTTTTTCCGACCCTGGTTACACCCGACGGTTTGCTTGTTTCTGACGATGCCACTTGTTCGATGGTTTTCGACGACTCAACTTGTCATCGATAGCCAACTTGTCATCCGATGGTCTCAACTTCTCATCAACTTGTCACCCGATGGCATCGGACGACTCAACTTGTCATCGACTTGTCACCCAGCATCAGACGACTCAACTTGTCACCCTCGACCCGTTTTCGAACTGGCAACGGCGCCAAATGTTTACCGCAATGTGGTGTGTTTCACAGAATATGAAGTAAACAGAATTAAGTAGTATAGTGCATAACACAGAGCATGAAATTATAATAGCATTGCACAGAATAAAACATTGTTCCCATTCATTGAATATATCAGTATTACACTACAATGTTACAATGCTGTGGGGTCGCCCCGACTACAAAGTATTAAGCCAATATATAACTTGGCCAAGGTTGGTTGAGATACCAACCGTTGGCAACGACTCTATAACTATCCAACCGTCGGGGTTAATTCCCGATAACACTCCTAACATAACAACACTAATTAATTTATGATTATTTACTTGGCCGACTACGGCCGACTACAATTATGACCGACTACAAGAAGCTCAACCAAAGTGCATAGAGGCTTGAGATTTCATCTAGTTAAAGAAATCAAGACTGCAGGCTGCCAAAGTAGGCTAAGACATACAATTGAATGAGGCAAAGATCATTATATTATTTAAAGTTTAGATTACAATGTTTTTCACCAAAGATGATGTTTACAATGGTCCCTTGGGCTAGACTTGATTCATAAAAGATCTGGTTTTTGTATTTCATGGAATGTTTTCGAAACAAAGATAGTCTTTTGAGTGTTGGAAAATCTATTAGATGGTATGGGACATCAAAATCCAGATTTTGGTAGGAGAGGATAAAATGCAGAAACATAATTTCCGGTGTACATAAAATGACGAATTCATCACGATAGTTTGTACGTGTCGAGTGGCATTCTAGTTCTCAGTATTTCCTCTTCTTTAGGCATTTTCAGATTTTCTAGGTCTCCTTAGCTCCCATGCATTGTATCTATTTATATTTAGTGTGAGATGTGGATGGTTCATTCTAAGCGGTGTAGATGCATTTTTGAGGGCCATAGTTGGAGATTCAAAGTGTTTACTTGCTATGTGGTTTCTCAGACAAACATGAAGTAAACGGAAATGAATGAGAATGTTTGTGAGGTTGTTGAACTTTATTTTATTAGGACAAAGCTTTGCTTTGCAAGCCTAAGAGCTGCCACCTCTTGTATTGCTATTTTAAGCACATAAGTGACTAATGGCTAACCATTTAGTTGGAGTTTGTACATAAAGTGGGTTTCTTCAAGGTATATGTATCTTCTTTCATGGTGTTTTTCTCTCTTATGTTTCATTTCCTTGCATGTTAGATGTTTAATGGTTTCATTCATGTATGCTCTCTATTATGAATAGTTCGTGAGGAATATCCTCCATGTTTGTGGATCAAGTGGTAACATAGTAGTTTCATTCCTTTTGGGAAGTAGTTTGTTGTGAGTGTTTTTGTAGGGTCATTCCATAACATAGTTGAGTAAAAAGGAGATATTACCTATACAAAAAGACATTGAATCCCACATGTAGAGAAGAGAATATCCTCTATGTTTATGGATCAAGTGGTATAAGAGCAATTTCATTTCTTTTGTGAAGTTGTGGTGAGTGTTTTGTAGGGTCATGCCCACAACATGGTTGAGTGGAAAGGAGATATTACCCATACAAAAAGACATCGAATCCCATGCATAAGGAAGAGAGTGAAGAAGCATGGAAGGTGGAGGAGAATATACAGATGTTGAAGCAAGGTTATCTAAGATGGAGAATGCCATAGCAAGTCTTTCTCAACCAATGGAGACCATGAAAGGCCTAATGGAGATCCTAATGGAGAGATTGGATAGTGGAAATCCTAATTCCAATGAAGAAGGGGAGTCTTCAAAGGGTGATAAGAGTATACCAACTAAACCTCCATTCAAAGCGGAAGTTGTGATTGAAATTCCACCATTCGAAGGTAACAAGGATGCGGAGAAGCTTGACCATTGGTTGTCTTATTTGGAGGTATATTTTAGCATGCATTCTCTTACCTTCAAACAACAGATTTCCTTTGGTAGGTTAAGAATGTGAAAGCATGCTCTTAATTGGTTTGAGAGTCTTTTGTGTTCAATGGAACTAAGGAAACAAGCTCCTATCTTATAAGTTTTGGGGAACAATTAAAAAAGTTAATTAAGAAACAATTTTATCATATTTGTCATAGAGGAAAAATGTGTGGAATGGCAATTCTTAAAACTAAAAGATGGTCCAAATGTACAAGATTATACAATTAAATTTTGTAGAAGAGATATTCAAATGGAAAATGGACATACAAGATGAAGAAATTCTAATGAAATACATGGGAGGTCTTTGTAGCCATCTTCATAGACCTTTTTTGCTTTCCAAACTAATGGACATAGATTAAGCTATCTTGAGGTAGAAAATCTGTGGCTCCTTCTAAGGATAAGGGAGCCAAAGCCAAGGGAACAAGGTAAATTCCACTAATACCAAGAAGGAACCCATGCTTCATTGTGACCATTGTGGTAAGGATGGTCATGAAGAGTCCTCTTGTTGGAAGTTGCACCTAGAAAAGAATCCTCAAAAGCAAGGTAAGAATGATAAAAAAAACTTGAATATTTTTCATTGAAAAGGGTAAATAACCTAAGGTAATTGATTACATTTCAAAAGTGGATTCTAAGCTTTATTGCACTACTAGGAAAGTTGGTTTGTTGGTAAAAGAGGTATTGTTTTAACATCAAGATTCATGTTAATGGTGTTAAGTTTGATGCATGTTCTTAAACTAACTTAATTGCTCAAGATTTGGTTAATAAAATTGGTTTTAAATTGTTCAACACTCCAAGCCTTATCAAGCTTACGATTTCGACATCATCTACATGAAGGGGAAAAAGAACATTGTTGCTGATGCACTTTCTAGGAGATCATATCTCACCTCCATTGTTGAGATTACAACAAATTGGAAGGATCAAATCCTTGCAGAATATGTTAGAGATCCTTTCACTTCAAGTATCATTGATGGTGCCACCCATGAGGATAAGTATAAGGTAATCAATGGATTGATTTTTTACAAAGAGCGCATATTTTTAGTGGCAAATTCTAAGGTTAAAGAGAAGGTTTTAAGGTCATTTCATGATGAACCTTTGGCTGGTCACCAAGGTTTCTATAAGACCTATAAACATATCCGTGAGAGATTCTCATGGAAGGGGCTGAAAAATGTCATGAATCATGTAAGGGAGTGTTATGTGTGCCAACAAAACAAAAATGAACACACATACCCTGCTGGTCTATTGCAATCTTTGCCCATTCCCAATAAAAAATGGGAAAGCATATCGATGGATTTCATCACTGGGCTGCCCAAGGTACAAGGAAGAGGCTGTATTTATGTTGTAGTGGACAGATTAACTAAGTTTGCTCATTTTTTTGCAATCAGTTCAAATTTTAGAGTAGCCCAAGTGGCTGAGTTGTTTTTCAGGGAAGTGTTCAGATTGCACGGGTTACCACAGAACATAAACAGTGATAGGGACAGCAAGTTCCTTAGTTTGTTTTGGTAGGAATTGTTCCATTTGAGTGGGATTGAACTCAATCCAAGCACTAGTTATCACCCACAAATTGATGGGCAAACATAAATTTTGAATAAGTGGGTGGAGGGTTATCTGAGAAACTATGTTTTAGGACAACAAATGGCTTGGGTTTGTTGGCTTCATTTGGGAGAGTATTGTTACAACTCTTCCTATCACATGTCTATTAAGATGTCACCATTCATGGCTCTTTATGGCTATGATACACCTAGTTTCATTGATCTAATTTTTGACGAATGCAGAGTGCCCCAAGCTAAAGATTTGCTGTAGCAGTGCCAAGATATTATGAAGGCTTTGAAAGACAACCCCCTGCATGCTCAAAACTTGCAGAAGTTTTATGCAGATCAACACCGTGTTGAACACACCTTTGAGGTGGGAGACATGGTTTATTCGAGGTTGTAGCCTTATCGTCAGTCCACTCTCAAGAAGAGTAGACCAGAAAAGTTGAAACCACGTTTTTATGGACCTTTCAAGGTCAAGAGAAGGGTTGGTGAAGTGGCTTATGAGCTGGAACTTCCGATGAACAGCAAGGTTCACAATGTTTTTCATGTATCGCGCCTCAAGAAGGCGCTTGGACACAATGTGGTAGCTTCTTCAAAATTGCCTCCATTGGATGAGGAGGGCAATCTTGTGTTGATTCCCGAGAGAGTTTTGGAGTTCAGAGAACGAACAGTAAGGAAGAGGACCATTAGTGAGTATCTAATCAAATGGAATAACCTAGCTTTGGAGGATGCTACTTGGGAGAGTGAGCAGATTTTGTAGCATCTAGAGTTGTAGTTGCTTGAGGACAAGCAACTTTGGGGAGGGAGGACTGTAATGTCCCCTTTTCATTGGTAATTAACTTGATGATAGTTAGCCTTAATTCCTTGAATTTCCCGAAGGCTAACTTGGTCACTTTAAGGGAAATTACTTTTAAAATAATAAATTTTAAGTTGTCCTTGGTTAACTTTATTTTAAAGTTGACAACTTAATTATTTTAAAAGTGTACTTTTCTAGCTAGGTGAGTGCTTTGAGGAGAAAATATAATATTTTTATCAAGTGGCATTCCATTTAGTGGGAAATAAATATCCCATGAAGCCCATAAAGTATATTATATTATATTTTATTCCTCTTGGACGTTTCACGGGAAGCATATAATGGAGTTTCGAACGCTCATCAAGTTTATGCATTTTCTGATTGAAATTTCTATGGAGAGCTTCCAAGCTTGGTCTTATGAGGTTGCATCCCTCATTCTTCTTCTGGTTTTGGTTATGGAAGACCAACCCTAGCTGGAATATCTAGTGATTTTAATTCAGAAATCACAAGGAGCACAATGGAGTTTGTTCATAGTGAAGTTGGATTGAATATTTTTGATGTGTTTTAAAGTTGTTTGGATTAGATTTGTTTCAAAATAATTTTTGGTGTGATTTATTGATAGTTTGTGTTAGTGGTTGAAGGATTTTCCCTCTGCTGGGCTGTACCATTTTGTTGTAGGCTGCCATACAAGTTTGCTTGCTGAAGAGAAAATCTTTGTTGGAAAGTGTGGAATTTGCAATGATAATTTACATTGAACTTGGACGCCTAGGGTTGAAGAGTTTTTGGAGTCTTTGAAGGCAGAATTTTGGAATTCAAGCAGGTCGTACACTTCTGTACCTGGCCGTATGGCTGGGGAGGCTATGTTCCATCCCTAGAGTGAAGCGTTGCCTTTTTGGTGGTCAAAATGCTTAGTATGATGGTGCCCTGGGGTTTAGAAGAGGTTTCAGTTGGTTAGAAAGAAGAGAAGTTGTAGTATTGGGAGTTGTGAGGGTTTTGGGTGGTGCTGGACTGGTATTTACAGTGCTTCAATTTAATATATCAGACCTGCAATAGCAAGTACAGCAGACTCGGATTTCCTAATCAGACCTCCTAGAGCTTCTACAATGGCATCCTTCATGGTATATTAATTATACTTTCAATATGGAGTAGTTTGTGCTTGATTTTCCTTGTGCAATTTGTGTATTCTAAGCACATATTGATCTGATTTAGTTGTAACAGCAACCTGCATTTTATATCAGAATTATGATCAGTTTTGATGATGTTTAGAAGTAATATTGTTCATGTGTTTGTAAACCTCGGAAGGTAGTACTGTCGGTGGTGCTCTTTGCTTGCACTTCAATTTATAAACTGGGTGGTTTTACTGGCAGTATTTATAGCAATTTGCATGAACACCCGTTTTGGCATTGAACAAGCTTATCGACCATTTTGGTCTCGAACAAGCTTAGACATTCTACCAGGGTTTATACACTGGTTCCATTGAGTAAGTGGTAGATAGGTTGGCTATGCCGCCTTGTGTGTGTTCTAGTTGACTTGCTGTCTTGCATACATTAGATAGTTGTGTGATTCGGACATTGTATGCTCTCACCTTGCCCTCCACGGGATCTAGGTGATCAGAAAGTGTTCCGAAGATTGCCCGTGCTTTAGATTTCAGCTAACATATTTTCGAAAAAACTAGGGTGGTTATTATATTGGTATCAAAGCTGGTCTCCTACCAGCCTGTGTGTTTTGCTAACCCTGCATGCAGCAAAAAAGTGATAGATAAAAGAGATATCAACAGAGAGATGAAAGAAAGTTGAACTCAACATTGGGTTTGGAGGGTTTTTGGAAAGGGACAAGGAAACTTGTCCATCGAATAGTCCAAGTGACAAAATTGAAAGGAAATTTGACACTATGTTTGACATGATGGTGCAACTGATAAATAAGATGGATCAAAATTTGAACAATATGTAGAGATTGAATGTGGATGCCAGTAGCTCATAGAGTAATGGCTCCCGAAGTAACAACAGTGGGATGCCAGAACATTGGTGGGGTTGGCTGCTAGGCCCCTTCAACTTGTTTTCACTAGAAGGGAGGAGACACCTCTTGTGCAAAATGAACAAGCTGCATTCACGGATGAAGTTATGACTTGTTATGATGAGTATATCACGCTTCTAGATCAAGTTTGCTGAATCTTGGCCTTCAATCAATTCATGAATCAAAAGAAGAGAAATGGAGGAAGGCAAGACATCGGAAGCAACAAAGTTTCCCTAGCCCACTTTGATGGAATTGGAAAGTGCACAATGAGAGCCTGGGTTTAGAAGCTTGATAACTTCCTTGCATTAAGGCTATGCCTGAAGAGGAAGCTCCAAACTTCGCTACCTTGCACTTAGATGGAGCAGCCCACGAGTGGTGGTACCTGTTGATGAGGTTTTTGTGACTACAACAACATTAGAATAAAATACTGGGTATCCTATCCTCTCTTGAATAAAGCTTCTCAGAAGCTGAACTATGTGATCGAATGAGACTGCTCCAAGGTTCCTTTTATGTCAGGTCTTGACGTGCACAGGGATAGACTCAGTAGAATGATGTGATTTGCTGGTAATCACGAAGGGGACTTACGTAAGATTGCTCTTTCAGGGTCATGGAATTCATTTCTGGGATTCGGACTTGGATTTGCGAGTGAATGGAATTCTTTCACAGAGGGACAACTAGAATTCTAAAGTTCCATTCTTACAGAGGCGGATGATTTGGCGATGAAGCTCTGGAAAACTAATCCTAATGAAGATCTAAAAGAAAGTGAAAAAGATAAGGTAAGGGTTTAGGGGTTTAACTAATAGAAGGAAGAAGATTGTTGCTGGAGATAGAAGCTGGAACCAGTCCTCTGCTTTGTCATGAGGCAACAACTAGGCAGGGGTGGTGCTATCTTCTAAGGGGGAATAAGGATTTTCAGACTGCTTCGGTAAGAGACATGGATTTGGTCATACGGAATAGTCGAAGTTAGGTTCGGATTAAGTTCAGACTAACCATGCACGATGATTTGCAGGCCACAGATCACCAATGGTATGAACAAACAGATTCAATCATTCAACAGTAATAATCTTCATCATTCTAACTAATAATAACATGAAAATACAAGAAGGAACTTCAATATCTTTCAGATTTGCTCCAAGAAATCAATAAGACCATGCCAAAAATCCAAAGGAATATATGAACACCATTCTTCAATGCATATATTATTACTTCAGAAGTTTATATCACAACAATCCAACTGATTTTGGGAGTTTCAGCTCATAAAAGTCATGCAGAAACAAAGCTAGCTACTAAGGTGCTCTAGGAGCATCAGAATGATAAAAATATCAGAAAGGGAGAGTTACAATGAGGCATCCCTCAGCCTTTATATAGGCTCTCAAAAATATCCTAGGGGAAAAAGGAAATCAGATTTCCTTGAAATATGTGCCCTGGGTTATAAATCCTAGAAAAGCAGGTGGGGTCGTCAGAATGTTCCTGTAGGAGACTGCCACCTGTCTAGGTCGTCAGAATGTGCAAGGAAGACTTCCGGCTGTCTAGGTCGCCACCTGTCTAGGACTCCTGGATAGGATTGTCCTGTCTGTCTGGAACTTCTTCTTGTTCCCTTGTCTCTGCCTCCAGGAATCTAGTCAGGACAACTTCCAACTCCTCCATAGGAATACTGGGCAAGTTCTCAATCTGGAACTCCATGATGGATGCGGTGGTGGCGCAGGCGACAAGGACATTTTCCCAATCCGCCCTCAGCTCCTGGATACTATTAATGAGGATCAGAAACGAGGATGCATCCTCAAGATGGGATTCCTCAGTGGGATAAGTAGCTTTGAAGTATATGCTCCGCATCTTGCCTTTCAATTCTTCCAAGTCAATGATCCCGTCTGGTGCTACATCCAGATCAAACCAGGTCTCCAATGATACAAGGATTTTGTCTTGGATTTCCTTCAACATGGCGTGGGCCCGGGAAGTGTCACCTTCAATCTTATCCAAGTTATCCCTCTTCATGAGCAAGGCGGAATACCAGTTGAGGAAGTCATATACTGAACCTGCCTGTATTACCCTGTTCTTGATAAGGTCTGGCTGCGGAGTGTTCATTAGTGCCTTTAGTCTAGGGATAGTTTCCTCCCGGACAACTATGAACTGCTGGCATGTATCTAGAATCGCATGAACCCTGTCCAGAAGTGTTGTAACTCTGCCATTCACTTGGACGAGGTCTTCTATTAATCTATGTGCTCTATCCAAGACCTTCTCTATCCAGCCCTTTGTTGTGTGGCCGACTGTCCTCAGAACTTCAACCTCAGCTAAGGAATCCTTAGTTATGCTTAGAGGTTGGGATGTTGCTCCTTGGGCGGACTGTAATGGGCCCATGAGTTGCTGGATGTGCTGCCGCAGCTGCTCATTCTCCTGTTTCAACTGGTTCTTATTTTCTTCTTCCTTCCTTAACCTCTCTCAGATGACGGCGACAGAATCCTCCAGTTCTGCCATTTCTTGATCCTTCGTAGTTGGGCCAAGGTCGACCTTCAAGATGTCAAAGTCATCAGGACTGATGCCTTCCTTTGCTTCGGTTATCCTAGGAATTGCCACTTCTACTTGGCGTCCTGACTCATCTCTGGTAATCTTGGAAAACTTCTTCACCTTCTTTGGAACTGTAGACTTCCCTATCCTGGCAAGAAAATCACCAAGTGCGGTGGAAGGATTATTCTTCTTGATTGTCTTCTTCCGCAACCTGTCCTGTAACTGGTTGGGCTTTGTGGATGGAATGGCTTCTTCCTGTGCTTCCTGAGGTCCTTGACCAACTTGTGGCGTGGAGGTCGGTACTTCTCCGTAATTGAACTCCTCATTGAGGAATTCCAAATCAGGATGACGGAGCATGTCCTCAAGATGGACCTCCCCTGGATTCCGTGGTGGAGGGTTAGGCTGATTCCCCACTATGAGGCTGGGAGTCCGTTCCCGGGTGGAATCCATGGACTCATTATCTCCTTGATCATCCGGCTCATTTGGGACCACTTCCTCCTCCATGGGTCTCTTGCCTTTAACTGTTTGCATATCTCCAAAAAGATCCACCTCCTGGATGGAAGAAGTGCTGGCCGAGTGAGGTCTGGATGCATTCCGCTCCTCTTGGTTGGGTCTGCTGATAGATTCCTTTCGAGCCTTTACCCTCTTTGCTGGCGGATCCTCGGTAGCCTGGTTCCCTGCTTCCTGTCTTCCCGCCGCTTGTGCTTTCACAGGAGTATCCTCGGTTGTATCCTCTTCGGAAGACTGAGAATCCAAGTCTCCCATTAAGTCGTAAGTTGGACGGATACCCATCTTATGCATTTTCTCCGTCTGCTGACCTATCCATTTCTGTGTTATTGTCAGCACGGGTGCCATTAGGTCGTCCAAGTGGGTGACCTCTGGATCAGACCAAACTAAGGGTGGAAGAGGCTTATCCTTTTCCTGCTCGAAGAATGGTTGGACTAGCTTACCATCCTCCTTGACTTGGTTAGGGACTGGAAAGATCCCGGTGACTTTGATCAAGTCAACTAAAAGTCGGGAACACATCCTCCTTCGCACCTTGAAGTCATCCTCGGCATTTGCCCAATGGTCCTCCAGGTGTATCTTGTGTCTATGTTTCCTTCCGCATGCTATCTTGGTGGTGTTGAATGGGTCAAAGTTCTCCCGTAAGGAATGAGTTACCAAGTTGTAGAACTGCAGCTCTTCCTCGGACTTTTCGGCGGCTAGGAGAGATGGGCATGACTCGACTTCACCTTCTGTCTGGATTGGATAAGTCACCCCGGCCTTCTTCTTCTTCTGGACTTCGTCATATGCCGAGAGTTGCCTTGTCAATTCCAACAGGACCATTTTGTTCGACGGATACCTTGGTAGTCTGTATGGATAACTGGAGAATCCTTGTACCCTGATGTATGTGAACTTCGGGAATTGGATGAACCAGGAGCCATATGTCCTGACCAACTGCTTGGCCTCGGGTGATAGTCTTTGGTGAATGCCTCCTTGGAGGGTCCTGGTAATATGCATGGCGAATGCGTCATTGAATCTCCGGAAATGGTTTATGTTCTGGAGATGGAGCTGGGGATAGCAATTGTAGACCATGACTTGTCCTTCTTGATTATCGATACGTCCTTTCCATGACAGTCCTTGATATTTGTTGTTCCTCGCCAGCATGCAGATTACATAGGAACTCATGTAGAACGTCTTCGATTCCTCCAGGTTTTGGAATTGTGCATCAATGCTATCACTGAGGAGTCGAGCCCAATCAATCATCTTTGTTCCAGCGAGGACCTCTTCGATGTAGTAGAACATCCATGGCTCGAAGGTAGAGGACTGCTGACTTCCCATAATCCTGTTCAGCATGACGACGAGGTCTCCATGCTCCTGCTTGAAGTCGGACTTGAGGAGTGTCCTTGGCAACTTGGAACGGTGAGTCCTTTTCTTCTGCATCCATGTCCTGTTGATGACTCCAAAATAGGTTGTCGGATCGGCTTGGGTCATTTTGGCTGAATCCTCCTTGCTCATGAACTCGACGGGATTAGAGACAGGGATATTGAAAGCCTCCGCAATCTTCTCTTTGGTGAAATAGGCCACCACTGCGTTGTTACGATCGACGACCATCCTTCGCTCCGGATCATAGTGCATGGAACATTCCACGATCAGCTCGGGACAAGGAATGGTGGGTGGGAAGCATGCGGCGGCGGCAACTCTGTTTCAGACGATCTTGGCTGCGAGCAGGGATGGAGGATGTCCAGCCGTTCCATACATTCGATTCCCAATTTCTTCCATGACTGAAGGATAGATGTTGGTGTCTCCGACGTTTTCCCATTTCGACTTGTTTTTGGATTGTGGGATCATTCCTTTGAAGGCGGCCTTCACCTGAGTTTGTCTTGAGGAACCCGCCTTGGCACTTGCCATTTACCTGTGAAATCAAGAAAAGAAAAGCAAAGTATGAGTTTTCCAAAGGGGCAAGGATAGAGGTAAGACGGGGGCTTTTATTCCCACACGTGGGAAGTTGGTATGACATTTTATGCATGTGGGACTAAAATTAAGAATTTTCAAGTACACAGGAAAGATAAAAAAAAATAACAATTTTCTAAGTAAAAGGAATTTTTCCTATGCAGTGACATACCTCTCCTTACACGAGGAACTTTTGACCTTCTATGGAATTTCTGATTTTTTATGGATTTCTTGACCTACTAATGGATTTTCTGATTTTTCTGCAGAAATTTCTGAGTTTTAATAAATGCTCCAACAAGAAATCTGCCTTAGGAATATTCAGAAATGGAGTTTTAGTGAAGAACTTACCTTGGAATGGAAGAGTTTTGTCTTGATGAAGGAATTTATGCTCTTGAAGGATGAATTTCTGCCCTTGGAAGGTTCAGAAATCTGCCCTAAACCTTCAAAAATTTCTGCCCTAATGACGAATTTGTCCTTCGGAAATGATAAAATCTGCAATTTCCTTGGATGAAGTTGTTCTCCTCTTGATGAAATCTGCTCTTGGACTGAATTTCTGCTCTTAAAAAGTATATTTCTGATTTGGATTTGATTTGGAATGTTTTAGAAATGCCTTGAGCGCCCTCTTTATATAGGCAACTTAGCCTCCTTTAGACTTGGCCGACCTAGGTTAGGGAAAAGGAATTTCCTAACCGCCAAACTTTATCCCTAGCCGACTTGGTTTTTGTCCTTTTCTGCTTTGTCGGTGGTCGGGGATTTATGAATGTCGGGGAATTTGCAATGTCGGGGAATTCCTGAGGTCTAGGATTTTGCGACGTCGGGGATTTTCTAAGGTTTTGGATTTTCTTCCCTAGCATAACTCTTGAACTTTTGCTAAAATCCAGAAAAGTCTTGGAATATTTTCTCCTAATGGAATCTTACTCTGATGGAAGGTTGTAACTTTGCACTTTGAGTAGGAATCATTTCATGTGTATTTCAGAGTAGACTGGATTTTTTGGAGCGCCATTTCTTGAAGGTACTGGAATCCTTCAGTCTAGGTCGAAGAATCCACCCGGAACAGGATTGTGCGACCAAGACAAGAAAACTTCCCAGGCGCAGATTCCTGTTGGTCCTGGATTTTGCGCCACAGGACAAATTCATGTTCAGTTTCCAAGATATTTGCTAAGGGTTTCATTACTCTATTTTGGTAGGGACAGATTTTCTTCTACGGGGATCAGAGACTATCTTTTAATGCCAAAAGTACCTTCTATCTCCTTCAAGGATTCCGGACTCCGAGGTATAACAGGGGAGGAATTCTTTCATGCAGGAGCTGGCAGACTGGATTCCAAAATTTCATTATGCAGGTCCCATATTCCAGACTGGATCAGGAATGTCTTGGAGCGCACAATCCTGAAAGTACTGGATTTTGCGCTCAAGGACAAAATTTGTCCTGGAGCGCACAATCCAGAAGGTACTGGATTTTGCGCCACTTGAGCTTGGAATTCAGTTTTCAGGGATTTTGAGCCAATGACTTGCATTTTCTTCAGTTTTGGATTGGGATTCTAGTTTTGTAGCAGGTCTGCTCTCTTAGCTATTCCATGGAGGTTCAAATGTTGATACGGGACAGGAAAACGGAGTTCATTTCTTCCATCCTCGTTTGTTCCATCCTTCGTTCGTTCCATCCTCGCAGAATCTGTTACTTCCAAGGCGGGATGGGAAGTTCGTTTGTTCCATCCTTCGTTTCTTCCATCCTCCTTGAGTCTCTTTTCGATGGCGAAACATGAAGTTCGTCTGTTCCATCTTTCGTTTCTTCCATCATCCGAGAGTCTCTTTTCGATGGCGAAACACGAGGTTCATTTGTTCCATCCTTCGTTTCTTCCATCCTCCGGGAATATGTTGGCGAGGCACGAAGTTCGTTTGTTCCATCCTTCATTCCTTCCATCCTCCAGGAATCTGTTGGCGAGAGACGAAGTTCGTTTGTTCCATCCTTCGTTCCTTCCATCCTCACGGAATCAGTTATTTCCAAAGCGAGATGCGAACTTCGTTTGTTCCATCTTTCATTTCTTCCATCCTCGTGGAATCGATTATTTCCAAAGCGAGATGCGAACTTCGTTTGTTCCATCCTTCATTTCTTCCATCCTCCGGAAATCTGCTATCTCCACGACTGAAGGATAGATGTTCATTTGTTCCATCTTGACTGTGAATTCCAGGATTCAGGCATCTACAAAGGAGTCAGAGGAAAAAATCCAAGCCAGGAGTGACTAGACAGAGCAGGAGGGGGAAACTGGATACTCCTAGTCCTTGGGTGCAAAATCCAGTAGGTACTGGATTTTGCGCCCAGGACAAAAAATTGTCCTGGGCGCATAATCCAGTACCTACTGGATTATGCGCTCAGGACAAAAAGTTGTCCTAGGCGCATATTCCAGTTGGTACTGGAATATGCGACCAGGAATTTTCCTAGGTCTGCCTTTCCAATTTCTTTCTGGTGTCTGGAACAGATTTCGTCCTGAAACCAGCATAGGTTCCCAAAACAGGAATTCATCGTTTCGGGGTTTTAGATGAAAGACTTACATTTTCTTCAGTTTCGGAGTGCGATTCCAGTCCTGTGGCCGGTTCATTCTCCTAGCTATTCCACGAAGGCTCAATTGTCGATACGGGATCAGAAATACGGAGTTCGTTTCTTCCATCCTCGTTTCTTCCATCCTCTGGGAATCTGCTTTCGATGGCGAGACACGAAGTTCGTTTGAATGATTTTGCAACTTACCTGTTTGGAATTGGCTAAGTCTGGTACCCTGAAATCCTGAAATCCTGAAAAATTGACTAAGTCTGAAATCTGGTGGATCTTCCAAATTCTAGATTTTGCATGTTAAATCCGGTGGGTTCGAGACCTATCTCAAATCTCTCAACTTATACTTAAATATATTATTTAATATACCTTTACCCTAAGAGACTGAAAAATGGCAAAGATTGTCCTTGAGCGCAAAATCCAGTAGGTAAGGGATTTTGCGACCAAGGACAAAAATTGTCCTTGAGCGCAAAATCTAGTAGGTACTGGATTTTGCGTCCAGGACAAAAATCTGTCCTGGGCTCATAATCCAGTACCAGCTGGATTATGCGACCAGGGATAAGTCTCCTGTCGCAATTCCAGCCTACCGGAGGGGGATTCATTAAATGCTGATTGTCTCCTGAAATTGCCCTAAGTCTTTGATTTGTGAGTCTTCCGAGCTATGAAATGAGGTTGAGTGCCTGATTGAAATCAAAAGGACGTCTCCCAGATTGATCTTTTGGGCTGGAGCTGTCAGGCCGAGAACTGACTTCTATGACTGAAGATGATCATGCCAAGAAATGATAGTCTCAATTGAGTTCCGCCTTGGTCGGAAGAAAAAACCTAGATAGACTTTGGAACGGGATTCCGGGCAGGAATTCCTTGAACGAGACCCCGGGATAGGTACTTCCGGACAGGACTCCGGTTTGGACCTCTGGGCTGGATTCCTGGACTGGAGTCCAGGAATGATTTTCTAAGCCATACATGGGGTCTTGGACCAGGGCTGGAATTGGGTTTCATGCCGGGAATGGAGTGGGTTTATTGCCCGGGTGTGAAAAGACAAAACCCTTCCCTAAGGATGGAAAAACAAAACTCTCGCCTGAGGATAGTCTGGAACGGTCAATTAGGGTTCGGGGCCTATGCAGGAGGAAACCTATGTGCTTTACTTCTCTTTCTTCCCGGTGGGCCAGTTTAAGCTGGACATTATCTGAATTGCGAAGACATCGCCGGATCAGAGTATGGGATTAGCCCCAAGGATCCAGGCAAGTCAATAAAAAAAGGGGGACCCAATTAGTAATTGGGGTTGATGTTGTAAAGTGGTCACAATAGTACCACGGATTGGTGACACAAGGTCACAATCTTATCACCACCTACGATGAGTTCACCAATAGACTCATCGAGCGATTTGACAAACAAGATCCGGAACAAAGTTTCAAAGATCTAGCTCAGTTGAAGCAAACCAGCACCATTGATGCCTACATCACTGAGTTTCAAAGACTTAGTGTTATGGTTCCAGATGTTTCAGAAAGAAGACTCATCTTCGTGTTTGTAGAGGGTCTTTTAGAGCTAATTAGAGGTTGGGTCAAGTCTCTTGGCTCACAAACATTACAAGAGGCCATCAAGAGAGCTCGGAACATGGAGTTTTTAGGATCAAGATTGCAGCAAAACCATTTTCCTTCAATAAAGATAAAAGACCATTCTCAAAATTTCCAAATCAGCAGAAGCCACCTTTTTGAAGACATGGCAGAATTTTTTTTTGAATGCCTCTACTATCCCATTTGCATGTGGGTGGTAAGGTGTACTCTTGTGGTCCATTACAATGCATACCTTCAACAAAGTTTGTACTATCTCAACCAAAAATTGTGATCCTTGATCACTAGTTAGGCTCAACGGGCATCCGAAATTTGTACTATCATGTTTCTCCTTTGTTTATCCCATTTAGCTTATCTTTTGTTGTAGAAATAGTTTAGTGGTGCCAATAACCTCCCAGAATTGGTACACACCAAGATCTTGGTGGTTGGTATTATGGTTACTATGGTATATGAAGGTTCTCAGTAGTCACCTGGGCAGTTGATTCCAATCCTTCTGTATTTAATCCAGCCACATGAGTTTCAATGATGCATTGACCTCTGCCTGTTTTGTGTTGTAATTGAATTGTCACATGGTTAATGACCGGTTCCAATAATTATATGGGCATCTGATTCCAATCCTTATGTATTTAATCGAGCCACATGAATTCTAATGATGGATTGGCCTCTGCCTGTTTTGAAACATATACAACGTTTTGTGCTGTAATCGATTTCAACCTCCAAATCATTTAAGGTGAAGGTTTTTATGTGTGTGTAACTCTAGAAATAAATATTTTCATAGGTGGCTTAAATGTTTGGTCTCTTTTATCATCAACAATATTTTTAAGTGCTACAAACTTACCATATACATCCACAATATCAATCTTTATGCTATACACTTCCTTTTGTCTCATACAAAGAATAAGTTAGGTCAGAGTTTTAAAATGACCAAACTTTGTAGATATATGTTTATGATGTGATAAAGTCTATGGAAATTCTTATCTGTTTCATATTTGTATAACTAAATTTGTTGGATGATCTCTTACAGCTTTTTGACTTAGATGCTGCTTGCAATTCGTCAGATTTCATTTGCATTTTTACAAGATATTTTTTTTGTAATGTTAATTTGTTACAGCTTTCAGACTTTATACATGACTTCCAAACAAGCAATCATGCAATGGAAATAATCTTGTAGATTGTGAAATGAGCAATGACAGTTTGTTCCCCAAGCCACAAGATACCATCTTCGGTTTGAAAGTCTTGTAGTTGTTCTTATTTAGTGTCCTCCTTAGGTCTTGTACCATGCATCTTGTTCTTTTTCTGTTTCCATTTCTACTCAAAGTGAGCCATGCTCTTCACTCATGGTCAAATCTGTCTCATTCCCTCTCCTCATTCATAACTAAGGTTGCAAGCACATTATCTTTTCTTAGGTTTTTTCCATCACAAAATGTTCATCAATAGTTCCTAAAATGGACCAATTAGAAACATCTGGAGATGGTGAAACCAAGATAATCAAAAGCATTTAGTAAGCATAATCAGATTAAAGTTTCTTGTTACTCTAATCATATCATGTTGCCATTCTCATTTGGGTTCAAGGATTTTTCAAATTACTATTGTAATAGTTTTATTTTTGATGTCACTAATATATGCAATTTCAGATGAATTCTAACTAAATTATGTCCCTGCAATGTTATGCAACAGATTTTTATAATTGGAACAGGGTAAAACTTCGATATTGTGATGGGGCATCTTTCACTGGGGATGTGGAGGGTGAAATTGAGGTGCGTGGAAAAATAGCGATAATTCTTGTAATCTTTCTAGTAACTGGTATGAGTTCAATATGAAATATCTTAAATTGTATCTTGCGTGAATCATTGAATTTTCTTTCCAAAATAAAATTGGGGCTCTTATATTTTTACTAATGTAACCTAGGAAGTGTGATTCAATCAAGATGGATACGTGTTTGTATTCCATTGCATAAGTTTTTTTATGGTTTAACTTTGAGAAGTTTATCTTTTTATAAAGATTTCAAATCTATTTAGTAATGTTAAACCATTTTAATAATTTTGTAGATATATTATTTATATATTTAAAAAAAATCCAAATTTATGTAAGGCGAATTTAATCACGAATTTTTTTTCCAATTTTTGCCTTGCCGAATTTATTTCAAATTTCATAGTTGCCGAATTCAAATTCGAATCCTGTGACTTAGCTTGCAAGACTTTCAAGTTTCCATGTTGATGTTCTTCGTGAGGTGATATTTAGAACATATCTGAGCATCAACGATTTCTTGCATGCTTGGTGGGACTAGAATTCATTAGATTTTAGAGAAGATCTCAATCTCTATGTTTCCTAAAGCACAAACATCTATTCACCATGATGACTCTGTGTTGAGAAGAACCTAAAAGTCTATGAAAGCAAAGGTTGTAACAAGATTTGTTGCTAGAGTTAACCTCGAAGAGGTTTCTTTTGAGTCTCTAGACCTATCTTTGAAAAGAAGACCCTAGCCTCAACCTCAAGTGGAGGCTATAAATAAGATTGTAAGCTAGTCCACACATAAGTTGCAAACCAGACTGTGAGTGAAACACTGAACCAAACAACCCAGTCTGCTTTTTCTAGCTCAGTTCCTGTAATATCCCAAATAGGATATTAACTGAACTTTCTGATTTTAGGGTTCTGATTTTTTTGCCTTAAAGTCTGATTTGCTGAATCTGATCCAAAACCCTAGTTTTCTGAAGTTTGGTTTTTCTATCAGACATGTTTACTTTGCTGTTATAAGTGTTTATATAAACATGCCAAAACATCATAGAAATCAAGCCAATGTGTTTGCCAATATCATAGTTGGATTACAAATGAAATACACAATGAATCAACACCAAATTGCAATTCAAATGACTGAAATTCCGGATCAGATGTCTGCTGTTATAAAATCAGAAATGATGAAGTCTGAAATTACATCAAAGTTCAAGGGCAAACAAGCCAAACATGCCCAGCTATAAACCCTAGGGTTTATACCATAGTTCCGAGACTCGGACTCGGCGAGGGTTACTCAGCTCGGGACTCGGCACCTAGACTCGGCAAAGTGAAAAACCCAAGAAATTTAGATATTTTTAAGGATTTAAAACTTGTTTCATGCACCCTTTATAAAATAAACCTTAAAGACACAATAACATCATCAAATAGAAGCTAATTTGATCACATACTCAAGTATACATCGATTAGATAAGTATAAACACAAATTGTAGCTAAGTTGGTGAAGGAAATAGCACACTTAGATATATAAATATAGTCAAATGTATACAAAACTCATGGAATATGAAATCCATGACATCAAATGTTCCAAACAAATATGAAATATCAAAACAATAACTAGAAGTCTATGGCTCAGAGGAGCCTGCATCCTTCGCCTTCCTACGAAGGCGTAAATGGTAGGTCTTCAGTCATGCCAAAATTGACGAGTCAACAAAAACTCAGAGAAAACTCGGCAAATCAATAGGATCTATCTCATCCAAGTCAATAGGATCTAGTGATTTGTCCTCTACTCTTTTTGTGCGAAACTGAAACCCTGAATTTGACTAAGTCTGAAACCCTGAAAAATTGGTTAAGTCTGAAATCTAATGGGTCCTCCAAAATCTAGAATCTGCATGTTAAATCCCATGGATCCGGAACCTATCTCAAACATCTTGATAGTATATTTCAAAATATTTAAAGTATAAGAAATTCAATATACAAACTTTGGATCTGGAACCTATCTCAAACATCTTGATAGTATATTTCAAAATATTTAAAGTATAAGAAATTCAATATACAAACTTATACTTAAATATATTTTGAAATATATTGTCACTGTGTTCCTGATTTTTTCACTTTTTTCTGGCCGAGTTTCATGCTCGGGACTGGCAAGTTTCCGGCGAGTTTTCGAAAAACGACGAGTTTTGGCGAGTTTCTAGCCGGGTCCGGGTCCGAGTCCCCAGGACTCGCCATGGCATGCTCAGCTCGCGACTTGCCGAGTTTTGGCGAGTTTCGGAACTATGGACTTTATACACACCCAAACAATGCAAAAGACCTCCAAAATGACGGAATTGCCCTCCAAGATGTGGTGCCTAAGTTAGGGCATGAAATCCTAATTGTCAATGATCTTCAAACCACTCCAAAAGCTGCTCCAAATGATGCGCACAGGTTTGCAATTAATCTCCTGGGGTTTGCTGCTCCAAAATGATAGCAAATGACGCACAACAACCCTCCAATCACCTCCAAATGATGGCACTCCAAGTGTAGGCCAAAACCCTAAGCAATGATGATCAAAAAACACCAAAATCACTCCACAAACTGATGGTGATAGGTTGTCATTGATGTCAAAAAGGTGTCCTTAGTTTGTTTAATGTCATAAGGACTTGTTTGATCAGGTTTGGCCTTCAATGATGTCTTCATATGTCCTTTGGTAAGTGAAGTCACAAGGTGATTTGTTTGGGGTTGTCAAGTGTTAACAAATGTTCATCATCCATAGTTATGCAGTGTGAAATGACGACCTTCATAAGTTCATGTTGTTGGAATTTATTGTCTTACCCACAGGAGGTTAATCTCAAGAAATTTAGAGTATGTTTGGACAGAATAAGAGTTTGTCAGAGTTCATTATCTTGGTAACATGTGTGTTCATGAGTTGTTGATTATGACAGGAGCTGGTTGATCAGGTGCAGGGATATCATATGCTGCATGGATATCATGTGTTGCAACCACCAGTTTATGATATGTTGGATTGGAGAAGATTGCTTGGGTTTGAGTTAACATCTTCATTGTTTAGTTCTTTCCAGTGTGTTGTTCTCAGTGTATATGGCACAGTTGAGATTGATGTCATGGTGTTGGGGAGTTCCTTCATGTTTTACTTGGTTCGGATTTTATTCAGGATGTCTTCAAGTGGCAATGAATGGACTTATACTCTTGGTCTTCACAGGTTTGGTGCTTTAGAAGTTGATATGATGTTTTGGATATCATAGTTCAAAATATTCATGAGTTGTTGATCAAGACACTTGCCGGCTATTTTGTTTTGTGTCTTCATTGCTACATCCTTGCATTAGACATAACAAGGTTCTATCAGGGTTTTACATCATAATGATACTCTTATGAAATCAAAGGTATGGTGTTGTTGATACGGGAATTCATTGATGATTGATATAGATATTCAAAGATTGAGTGAAAAATTGACAAAGTTTCTATGCAGTAGTTTATCAGGACTTTATTGTCTATCATCATGTATATGAGCACACGAAGATTTGATACTATATGTCATGATGTTACATGCTGAGTTAGAGGGATCAAGCTCTAGTTCTGTATTCCATTCTTTGCCTCTAAAGACCTATTTTATAACCCTCTCTGCCAATCAACATAGAAATCATTTTTTGATTTAATTGACTGTTGACCTGTTATACAGGTCAGTCACTTAAAAGTGACTTGTTAAAGAGTCTATATCCCGTGCTATCCACCGGCCTCATTGAATTCTTTTACCTTTAGCATCGGTCTTTTCTCATGTTTGAAGGCTTTGTTTGAAATAAGTGGAGCGCGATTTACTTAAGTCTTTTTATGAGTTTAGAAAGCATTGAAAATGCTTTATGCATTATGAAGGGCCCGCGGTGCATAATAAAAGGGGAATGCTTTGTTTATAAATAGCTTTGAAAATATTTATAAACTTGTTAGAGGAAACCCGATCCCCAAGCCTTTTATGGCTTTAAGTTTTATTTAGAAATTTTACATAAACTCTAAGTGGTCGGTCCATACCACTTTTATGAGTTTTAAAATGAGTTTTATTTGGTGACAAAATTAGAAATTATTTTTTAAGAAGATTTTTTTAAGGAGTTTTCTATTTGCAGAGAAGAAGTTGAAAAGATATTATTATTGATGTTTTTTTATTTGTGCTTTTCACAAATTGAAAGTGAATGATTTTTTAAGAGGATGAAGATTTTGAAGAGTAATTTTTTGAGGAGATTTTTTTTATGAAGATTGGAGATTGTTTTGAGAGAATATGAAAAAATATAATGCAGAATGATTATATTTTTATGAGATCTTGAAAAAATATCAGATGATTTTATTGGAATTTAGTGAAGATGTTTGCAGATTGAAGAGTCTTGTGAAGGAGAAGATGAAGTTTTTTATACAGGAATATGAAGGATCATGCAAGATCATGCAGGAAGATTGATTAAATGAGAAGATTGGATATTCAGTTTAAAGGAGACTTTGTTTGAAGAGGAATATGAAAAATATTTTCATAACATTGTAAATTAGATTTTCTTTTTGCAAATGGTTTGGTGTTTGAACTCCCCGAAGCTTTTTTTTTTTAAGAAGATGAAGGTGGAAGGACTTTCAATTTATATAAAATTGTTTTTCAGGTGTATTATATACAAGTTTTTTGGGGAAACAGAGATGATATACATAGATGATGAATTTTAGAGGTTGAATATACAGTGTGTGGTGATGTGGATCAATATGGAGTATTGAAGATATTTTACAGATGAATCATTTTATTGTATATGAGATTATGTTTGTGCAGGAATGGATCAAATACAGTATGAGGACATCATGCAATAATCTTACATATTGAACCATGAAAATAAAGATTGAATCATGAAGATAAAATGCAGGTGAATATGCATCAGGTGAATCAAATTTGCAGAGATTGTTGTAAAGATTTGTAAAAGGAATTGTTTTGTATGGTCTTGATTTGAAAATCAAATAGGAGGTATAAGGGTGTATGATGAAACACAGGTTGCATAATGGTGCAAATCAGATTGAATAGCAATCAATTCTTGCACACAGAATTTTATGATTGAAAATTGTCTATTCCAGTGAGGCACAGTATGCCAGTGAGGCTTGTAGGTCAGTGAGACCTTAACATTTGTCAGTGAGACACATATTGTAGCCAGTGAGGCTTCTTTGTAGCCAGTGAGGCATGTTTGATTATTTAAGCCAGTGAGGCAGTTTAGAGTGGTTTTTCTACCCCTGGAGGGTTTTCCACTCATGCAATTCTTGTGTCATAATCTTCTCTGTGTGTGTATGATTTACTTATGAAGTTTTGTTCTCTTTTTGTATTCACAGTCATGTGCATATGTATTTGACAAATCAATGCTATCTTTCTCTCCTTGTGCTCTAAAAGTTAAAGTGTGTAAAAAGATTTAAAAATTCACACAACACTGATTCACCCCCCCTCTCAGTGTTGATTGTACTCCTACAATTGGTATTAGAGCCAGTTTCCCTTCTGCAGCTTAATCAGCTTGGGTAGGTCTTGTGTGTGGAGTTCAATGGGTAAGTGTAGAAGAAATAAGAACATGAGAAATGTTAAGATTCTTTTTGGTCAAAAGATACAAAAGAAATCATCCATATCAAATCCAGATTTTGATAAAAAGTCAGTTGATAAAGTTGTTCTCCAAGTTGAATCTGATATTGTCTTAGAAGAAAAATTTTCAGATGTTCCTCGGTTTGATGGTTCAAAATTTTCAGTTTGGTACGTTAGAATGCAAGTGTATTTATCCTCCTTAGGATATGATGTTTTAATGTCAGTTGAGAATTGTAATTCTGCAAATAACAAAGAAGCTCTTGAATGTAATGATATTGCAAAGAAGGCTATATTATCTGCTCTGTCTAATGATGTTATTTGTAAAGTTATGGATTGTGTTACAGCTTAGGATATGTGGAGGAGATTGAAAAGAATTTACCAAGGTAATGATAAAGAAGAGGACACTCTGGTGTGTCAAGAAAGTGGCAATGAAAGGCAATCACATGAAGAAGTTGAGACCCAATCAAATTCAGAAGATGATGACGATTAGGATTATGATGAACAAGACTGTGAGATTGATCTGGAAGGAGAGCTCATATATGCTCTAACTGAACTCAAGAATTATAAGGAGAACAAGAAATTAATGTTGCAATTGCAGCAAGAAAGAGTTTTAAAGGACAAAGCTTTTACAGATCTTGAAGATGCTAGAAACCTGATTGTAAACTTGAAGAATCAAGCAAGTGAATCAAACAAATTGATTATTAGTTTGAAAGCAGAAATTGAAGAAGCTAAGAGGATAGTTGATGTCTCAATATCTAACCTTGAAGTTGCAAGGATTGAGAATCTAAAACTAGAGAGTGATATTATCAATCTGAGAAAAGAGTATGATGGTCTCAAAGCTTTATCTAAGAAGTATAAGGAGTTTGAAGAAAGCACAAGCAAGCTACATAAGATGCTTGGTAAACAAAAACTATATGGAGACACTACTGGACTTGGTTTTGAAGAAGGAGAATGTTCAAAAGCTAGAGAGACTCCCAGAAAGAAGATTGATTTGAATGTTACCACTGAAAACAAAATACATAATCAAAGCAGAAGAAATTTCAGAAAAAGTGCTCCTGTTAAACAAGCATACATGTACAGGTATAACTATTCTTTTAATGGTTATTGTTATACTTGTAATCAATTTGGACACAAAGCAATTGTTTGCAGAAGGAATACTGACATTATTTGTTACAAGTGCAATAATGTTGGACACATACAAAGTAATTGCAAAGTGCATAGAAGGTATGATCCTTCATGGAAGTTTAATATGAGTACTCAAAGGTACTGTCATTCATTTGATTATGATTTTGACATAATTTGTTATAATTGCAACTCTTTTGGTCATAAAGCACACAGTTGCAGGAGAGCTCCACCTAATTTGAAAGGTTGGGAAAAGAAAAAGACATAAAAGGTTTGGAGGAAGAAAGAGCCTGTTCAGATTTGGAAGCAGAAACATAGTCAAGAGAAGTCAAATACTAAGCTTGTGCATCTTGCACAAGTCATTTCATCTGTTGCATAACAGATAGCATAATGTGAGGGGGAGTTGTTCTTGTTCTATTTTTTATCCCCAAGAAGTTACAGGAGGAGATCAGTTGATCTTGTTTTGTTTGTCATGCTTGTCTGAAATGTTTGAAATGAAGTTTCTGATGTTTTTGAGTTTCAGTGTTCATGATCAGTAACATGTTTAGTGGATCATAAAGTGTTCAAAAGCTCTCTACACAAAGAGTATGATGATGTTGTGACATTGATCCTATTTGTATATTGTTTGATACTTATATGATTAAATTGTCATGATGCTTCTGTTAAGATGATTGTCAAGGAACTCTCACCTGGATTTGGTTTTGCAAAGTGGTGTTACAGGAAGAGCTTGATGGTGAAGGTTGTGCAATCTTGATGGGCTGATTTGAATAATAGAGTCAAGAGGAAGGAGTTCATTCTTGTTGATTGCAGATGTGGTTATACCAGGTTTGACAGTGTGTTGTAAAAGGTATCTTGTGCAGAAGGATGATCTCTATTCTTGGTTGCAAAATGAATGTTCATTGAGAAGTGATCATTGGTATATTAATTTGACATGTTCTTCCTCATTAATATGGTTCAAAAAAAAAAAAAAAAGAGGCAAGTAAAGGTCTTATCAAAAATGGTCATCTTGGCATCTTGTGTTGAGAACTGTGATAAGGAGTCTTCATTTTTTTTGGCTGCAAATTTGTTCATCAAAGAGTATTGCTGTGTTTATGATTTATTTGCAAAAGTGTTTAGAAGGTTGAATATCAGTAATTGAATGGTATACTTCAGGTTTATATGTTGCTTAAGGACTAATTCAGGAAGTGGATCAGTGCTGAGTTGAGTTGAGTTATGTTGATTATGCTTCAGATATAACAAGTTAACAAGAGTTTTTGTCTTCAAAGCCCTCATAATGCAATGTGTTTGTAAATGTTATGATCATGCTTCAACATCTTTCAGTAGAGTTATTTTCTCAGGGGGAGTTAATCAGAGGATTGAGTTGTTACTATCTTGGGAGATTTGAAAAGGACTTATCAATAGCGGTCATTGTGTCATTTTGAGTTGGAAACTACAATGGTTTGTGTTGATTATTCTTGCCAGTAATTGCCAGTGGTATTCAACACAGGGGGAGTAAATAGTTTTATGTCTTTGTCATCAGATGTCAAAAAGGGGGAGAAAGAAAAATATCCATCAGGTGGTTTTGCCAGCAATGACAAAGGGGGAGATTGATGGTGATAGGTTGTCATTGATGTCAAAAAGGTGTCCTCAGTTTGTTTAATGTCATAAGGACTTGTTTGATCAGGTTTGGCCTTCAATGATGTCTTCATATGTCCTTTGGTAAGTGAAGTCACAAGGTGATTTGTTTGGGGTTGTCAAGTGTTAACAAATGTTCATCATCCATAGTTATGCAGTGTGAAATGACGACCTTCATAAGTTCATGTTGTTGGAATTTATTGTCTTATCCACAGGAGGTTGATCTCAAGAAATTTAGAGTATGTTTGGACAGAATAAGAGTTTGTCAGAGTTCATTATCTTGGTAACATGTGTGTTCATGAGTTGTTGATTATGACAGGAGATGGTTGATCAGGTGCAGGGATATCATATGCTGCATGGATATCATATGTGTTGCAACCACCAGTTTATGATATGTTGGATTGGAGAAGATTGCTTGGGTTTGAGTTAACATCTTCATTGTTTAGTTCTTTCCAGTGTGTTGTTCTCAGTGTATATGGCACAGTTGAGGTTGATGTCATGGTGTTGGGGAGTTCCTTCATGTTTTACTTGGTTCGGATTTTATTCAGGATGTCTTCAAGTGGCAGTGAATGGACTTATACTCTTGGTCTTCACAGGTTTGGTGCTTTAGAAGTTGATATGATGTTTTGGATATCATAGTTCAAAATATTCATGAGTTGTTGATCAAGACACTTGCCAGCTATTTTGTTTTGTGTCTTCATTGCTACATCCTTGCATTAGACATAACAAGGTTCTATCAGGGTTTTGCATCATAATGATACTCTTATGAAATCAAAGGTATGGTGTTGTTGATACGGGAATTCATTGATGATTGATATAGATATTCAAAGATTGAGTGAAAAATTGACAAAGTTTCTATGCAGTAGTTTATCAGGACTTTATTGTCTATCATCATGTATATGAGCACACGAAGATTTGATACTATATGTCATGATGTTACATGCTGAGTTAGAGGGATCAAGCTCTAGTTCTGTATTCCATTCTTTGCCTCTAAAGACCTATTTTATAACCCTCTCTGCCAATCAACATAGAAATCATTTTTTGATTTAATTGACTGTTGACCTGTTATACAGGTTAGTCACTTAAAAGTGACTTGTTAAAGGGTCTATATCCCGTGCTATCCACCGGCCTCATTGAATTCTTTTACCTTTAGCATCGGTCTTTTCTCATGTTTGAAGGCTTTGTTTGAAATAAGTGGAGCGCGATTTACTTAAGTCTTTTTATGAGTTTAGAAAGCATTGAAAATGCTTTATGCATTATGAAGGGCCCGCGGTGCATAATAAAAGGGGAATGCTTTGTTTATAAAAAGCTTTGAAAATATTTATAAACTTGTTAGAGGAAACCCGATCCCCAAGCCTTTTATGGCTTTAAGTTTTATTTAAAAATTTTACATAAACTCTAAGTGGTCGGTCCATACCACTTTTATGAGTTTTAAAATGAGTTTTATTTGGTGACAAAAT
Source organism: Cunninghamia lanceolata (assembly GCA_027924645.1). Classification (NCBI taxonomy): domain Eukaryota; kingdom Viridiplantae; phylum Streptophyta; class Pinopsida; order Cupressales; family Cupressaceae; genus Cunninghamia; species Cunninghamia lanceolata. Next base: position 1,743,572 of record BSBN01000948.1, read on the forward strand.
TAGAAATTATTTTTTAAGAGAAGATTTTTTTAAGGAGTTTTCTATTTGCAGAGAAGAAGTTGAAAAGATATTATTATTGATGTTTTTTTACTTGTGCTTTTCACAAATTGAAAGTGAATGATTTTTTAAGAGGATGAAGATTTTGAAGAGTAATGTTTTGAGGAGATTTTTTTTATGAAGATTGGAGATTGTTTTGAGAGAATATGAAAAAATATAATGCAGAATGATTATATTTTTATGAGATCTTGAAAAAATATCAGATGATTTTATTGGAATTTAGTGAAGATGTTTGCAGATTGAAGAGTCTTGTGAAGGAGAAGATGAAGTTTTTTATATAGGAATATGAAGGATCATGCAAGATCATGCAGGAAGATTGATTAAATGAGAAGATTGGATATTCAGTTTAAAGGAGATTTTGTTTGAAGAGGAATATGAAAAATATTTTCATAACATTGTAAATTAGATTTTCATAACATTGTAAATGAGAAGATGAAGGTGGAAGGACTTTCAATTTATATAAAATTGTTTTTCAGGTGTATTATATACAAGTTTTTTGGGGAAACAGAGATGATATACACAGATGATGAATTTTAGAGGTTGAATATACAGTGTGTGGTGATGTGGATCAATATGGAGTATTGAAGATATTTTACAGATGAATCATTTTATTGTATGTGAGATTATGTTTGTGCAGGAATGGATCAAATACAGTATGAGGACATCATGCAATAATCTTACAGATTGAACCATGAAAATAAAGATTGAATCATGAAGATAAAATGCAGGTGAATATGCATCAGGTGAATCAAATTTGCAGAGATTGTTGTAAAGATTTGTACAAGGAATTGTTTTGTATGGTCTTGATTTGAAAATCAAATAGGAGGTATAAGGGTGTATGATGAAACACAGGTTGCATAATGGTGCAAATCAGATTGAATAGCAATCAATTCTTGCACACAGAATTTTATGATTGAAAATTGTCTATGCCAGTGAGGCATAGTATGCCAGTGAGGCTTGTAGGTCAGTGAGACCTTAACATTTGTCAGTGAGACACATGTTGTAGCCAGTGAGGCTTCTTTGTAGCCAGTGAGGCATGTTTGATCAGTTAAACCAGTGAGGCAGTTTAGAGTGGTTTTTCTACCCCTGGAGGGTTTTCCACTCATGCAATTCTTGTGTCATAATCTTCTCTGTGTGTGTATGATTTACTTATGAAGTTTTGTTCTCTTTTTGTATTCACAGTCATGTGCATATGTATTTGACAAATCAATGCTATCTTTCTCTCCTTGTGCTCTGAAAGTTAAAGTGTGTAAAAAGATTTAAAAATTCACACAACACTGATTCACCCCCCCTCTCAGTGTTGATTGTACTCCTACACAAACAAGGGCGAACAGGTCTGATCTGATGCTGCTCCAAATCTGAATATTCTATCAAACCCTAACATCAACTAAACACCAAAAAATCGCCTCCAAAATCAAGTCGCTCCTCCTCTAGATTGTGGCGCTCAAATCCTAGGGTGAAACCCTAGCCAAAATGCAACAATCCTTGCCAAGTGATGTCTCCTTCGAATCAGATCTGCAAATCTGATTTAGAATTTTGCTCTTCGCCTCCACCAAATAGCAATGAAGCACAAATAGATCCCCGTCATGGAATCTCCAATTGATGAGCTAGGTCTTCGTCCAAACGCACCTTGAAACACAAGGGTTTTCGTCCTTGGTTTTGTAGCTCAACTTCCGTTGCAGCCAAGAGAGTAAAAACTCAAGAGAAATGATCCTTATTTATACATGTCTTCACCTCCTCCCTTCTAGCTGACCTTGGAGATATTATATTTTATTTTGAAGTTGTCTTTCCCTCCATATAGGCCGACCCTATTTGAGCACCCAAATTTAAATTCCCCCTTTTCTTCTCTATGTTGTTCATTAGCTTGAACTACAGGAGAATGATTCTATGAGTGTTAGAATGGTAGAGTTGTTAAACTAGAGTAAAGAGAAGAAAGAAATAGGTTCCAAAAGCATTATGAGATTGTAAAGAGGTTGTTTGATAATAGAGCCACAGTGCAAAAGTTCAGTGTTGGAGATCTAGTTCTCAAATGGGATGAAGACAGAGTTAAACTAGGGCTTTATAGCAAGTTCGACTCACAGTGGAGTGGTCTGTATGTTGTCTTTGCATGTAAACAAGAAATCTCCCTCCAACTATTCACACCAAGTGGCTTTGCTCTCCCCTTCCTTGTCAATGGGGTGTACCTAAAACTCCATGTTAGATCTCTAATCAAACTTGTATTAGATGTACATTTCCTTGTTTTTTCGCAGGTTTTGTTTTCTCTGAATCAGATGTATTGTCTTGTGTTGAGTTGACAAGGATCCACAACCTCCTACCTTATTGTGGCATCCCCATGTGAAAATTTTAAAAATGACTTGAGGCCGATGATCAAGTTGAAAGAAGGTTGGCCGCATATCCCTTGTTGAAATTCATGATGGTTAAATTGAAACATGAGCAAGATGGCGAAGACTTCTTTGACAAGAGAATCCTTGACATCATTTCTGCTAGGTGGCACCTACGCACTACTCCAAGGAAAGTCAAGAAAGATGTCAGTGAGTAGAGGCATGCTATTGGTTGATAACAAAAGAAGTAATGAAATCGCTTTGTTGATCTTGCCACCTCAGTAGATCTAATGGTCTTAAAAGGCAAAGGATTCTTTTTTTAAAAGCCATATGGGCCTACTATTGTATCATCAAGCCACATGTTATGTCTGTAGGCAACAAAAAGACAATGAATTGTCAGAATCTTGGGATTGCATGATTGGTCCATGTTAGAGGGAAGTTGATGAAGGGATAAGCTTAAAATTCAAAAAATGGTGTGATCCACCAACCATTCTCAGTTGATGAAGGGATAAGCTTAAAATTCAAAAAATGGTGTGATCCACCAACCATTCTCAAGTAGTTAATGTAGTAGGTAAGTAAATGCTAGGGTTCTAATGCTCAAATTAATAAGAAAAGTTTTAAATTGGCTTCCCTTGCATTCTTTTCTCATCTTTCGATTGCAACTTTCAAAATTTCCAAAGCATCCAGAGCATTGAAAAAACCAAATATTGTTGGAAGCATAGTTGGTAGACTCTGACTTGGCAAAAACTCGGTAGACCTAAAATTTGTGACTCAGCAAAAACTCGACAACTTAAGAAATTGCTTAAATTTCTTTAAAAACACATTTTTTGTTGTTGTAAAATTCAATGATAAAATGTATCCAATGAGTCCATAAATGAGTACAAAAGTGCTTTCTATTAGATTTGATTCATTTGAATACAAATTGAGTACAAAATTGTATCATCATGCGAAATCTTGATACAATAGTTTGCTGGCAACTATTATGAATTTATGATGATTGCCTTTGAAAATCATCATCATAATTCATAAATTGCATATTACAACATTTTACATCTTCCTCTTCGCTAATCTAGTGAAAATTTGGGGAGAGGTTCTAATCCTCGCACTCCGTTGCGGTTCCTTGCTCAGCATAGAAGGCTGTGTTTATGGCTTTGGCTCGATCTCCATTCTGCTACTAGTTGGCAATGACTCCTTTGCCTCATCAATGTCATCCAATGACAATCCAGTAGCTCCTTTTGCTGCAACCACATCCTTCATTGCCTGCCTCTCAAAATCGAGAATCTCGTCTACAGTAAACAATGGGGTCTCTTCATCCCGCCTTGTACAATCGCTATAAGGATCAATGTCATCCAAATCAATGACGTTCTCTGATTTGTGCTCTACCTTTCTTGTGTGAAGCCAAAGGTTGTATTGTACAAAGACAAGGTCATCGAGGCGTTTTTGAGTTAATTTATTCTGCATTGTTTCCAATAATTGACTACAAGTTAGTTGTCTCTAATCAGAACAAGGTCCACAATTGCTAGTCATTTGTGCAACTTCCACCTGCTTCCTTGCAGTCTGCATAAGCTGTTCTTCTTTCATTGCCCTTAAATCCCTTTTAGGCGTTGTGGTCTACACAACTCTACATAAATGCTTCCCACATAGTTGTCAGGCAGCTGTGTTGATGATATACCTCCCTTTCTGCCACGATATTTTGTAAATTCCATTTATGGCTTATATATCTTTTTGTGGCTTCCAAAACCCACATTTTTGTTGTGGCTGCCAACATTACCTACAATCAACCATGGCCAATGTGGTGAAAACCTTGTGCAGTATTCCTTTGCAGTCTACAAGATATTTTTGCAGAAAGTAGGTTCTGCTGCAACTTTGCATATGCACACAGCTTGTGTTTTTGTGTACCAGGACTTCATGAAGCTACATGTCTTCTCTATGGCCTACACTTCTGCTTTTAACCTACCTCACACATGGAAGAGCCACAACCTTGTATCGTGAAGCTGAAATAATGTGTGAAAGTGGAACTGCTCTAGAATTAACAATTGACAGAACTGACATAAATTGACATTGTAACATATAAATCTAGTTCAAGACATATTAGGAAAGGAACTCGGAAAGCTAGCCTTCCCAAGACAATTATTGAAATTGTCCATACATCTCAATGTAATGGTGATTGAAAAAATCTTGTTCTATAAAGTTTAATTGCAAGAGTAATGTTTTTATTTATGAGTTCTCTGATTATCAATCGCACACATTATAGTAATGAATAAATTATAATACTCCTTCCCCATAAATGCTGTCAGTCTGTTTCCTCTCATAACTTCCAGCCTTCCCAAGACAAACTTGTCCTCATGTTACAGCTGACAAGCCAGTTTGGTAGTAGAACCAAAAACATTACTTCTCTGTATTAGATTGTGCCTGGTTGGATGACATTTTTGTATCTAAGCAGAAGGGTTATGGTTTTTACCGACATTCCATCAATCCATGGCCATCCTCTCAAAACAACAACAATAAAATGGATTCAATGATCCGAAGCATAGTTTTAGAACCCGTGACTTGGCCACTCTCAGCAAAAACTTCGCAGGTTAAAAAAAATACTTAAATTCCTTTAAAAAACATAAATTTCATACAATACATAGTTGTATGAGTATCAATAGAGTTTGTAGAACATTGAGGAAGTATTTTCTATTAGATTTGAATACAAAAAGAGTACACCATTGCATCAACATGCGAATACAACAATTGATAATATGATATGTATTACATGATGATTGAATATCATCATAAAAAGTTATGATTCCTGCAAGTTACAACCTCGTATACAAACTAGGGGTTCTACAACTCGTAGTCAGTTGTGGTTTAATTGCTTTCAAGAACATTGCCCCCATTGGGCTCATTGCAATCACATTGATCAATTGCCTATTTCTATCATCCTTCCATCCATCACAAATGATAGAATCCTTGAGATTTCCCTTGAAGTTCGAATCACCTACAATTGTCTATAAATAATGTCTCTTTCTTTAGCCAAAAGGGTTGTATGCACCTTCTTGTAGTTTGGGCTTTTGTATCTTTTGGTTTGTAATATGTATCCTTTCGACTTTACAAATTAAATGATTTTTCAAGAGATCCTAAATTGCTCCTCTTGTGACTTGTAGATGTCCTTGAGGCTGATTGTGGATGCAAAGGGGGTCTATTTAGAGCAGACCTCTGTTTTGATGCTTGAACAAGATTATCAACTTTATCTTATTCCTTTTGATATTTTGCAATTTTTGTAGGTGTCAATCCCTCCTTGGCATGGCCATCAACATCCAGACGGAGACATACAACACACCTTGTCTTTGTTTTGTGGCAAAGGTGCCCTCAAACCTTGCTATAGGGACCTTTGAACTCCAACCTTCACCACCTTGAATTTTGTCAAGAATGGTGACATATTTCCACAACAAAGATCTGGGGTCCAATTTGATCCATTTGTTATTCCTTTCCCTAACATTAAACGATGATTAATATCCTACAATAATAAAAATTTGTAATAAGGCAAATAGTTATAAATTAATTTAACAATCTAACTTTAATAATTTATATTTACTATTGTAATTTCACAAAATTATATAAACATATAATTAAATTAGTTTTCACATTTAATTCTAAATAAAAATAAAAATAAAACAAAGTAAATATAAATTAAAAATATATTAAAATTTAAATATTATCAATTTAATAAAGAATAATAATTTAAACTTAAAAATCCCCTGATTATGGGGATGGTAGGAGTAATCCTTCGATAAATCCAAGGAAGGGAATGAGTTGGTTTGCCCCTCTTGAGGGATGCTTCAAACTTAAAGTCAATGGAGCTTTGAGCGGAAACCTTGGAATCTCAGGAGTTGGCTGCATAATTAGGGATCATGGTGGGAAATTGGTTGAAGTAACTTCAAAGAGATTAGCGCTAGGAACTAACAATGAAGTAGAAGTGCAAACACTTCTTCTCAGTCTACAAACTTGTGAACAATTTGGAGTTAAACAAGTGTAGATCGAAGGCAATTCAATGGTTATTGTAAATTCCATAAAAAAGAAAGGATCCCTAAATTTGAAGGTAAATAATATTATAAGGTAGTGTTGGCCCCTCCTAGAATTTCTATTTGCTTTCACAATAAAGCATGTCTATAGAGAGATTAATTGCCACACAGACTCCTTTGTTGACTTCCCTAATGATGTGAAGGGAGATTGTCTAGTGGACAATGTAGTGCAAATGTGGCAAGATCTTGCCCCTAACATATTTATTAACTCATCCTTTGCAACTTGGGAGGCTTAATCATAAGTAGGTGGTAATGTAGTTGTTGGCACAAGCAAGGTAGAGAAGGCGTCCTCCTGTTGTAGATCTTCAGGCATGCAGAACATAATGAAAAGATACATGGCCAACTCCCACCATTGGTCCATAAATGCTTCTTGGTCATATCATTTCTGGTAGTTCCGGAGAAAAAGTAGTATGAACACAACAATTAGGTTGGTGGCCAAGACAAGGCAAATTGCTTTCTTGGGGGATATCATAGATCTTAGACTAAGGAAGGTTTACAAGGTAAATGTTGTCATCATGATACACGCCATTAGAGTAACCCTTGGAAAGTTGTTCTTGTTGATGGATCGTAGATATAGGGCTAATACAAACATGTCTTCAATGTTTGTTGCAGTTTTTTTTTGAAGGAAGGGAGGCTAAGGAAACAATTTGCGTGGTCTCGGAGTCTTTGATTAGACCTCAGTGGCATAATGGGTTTCGAGCTATACTAGATGATCTAGTGATCGGTTTCAAATTTCATCTTGGAACATGTATTTGGCCGAAGCTCAATGTAGCCTCCTCAGGATCATGGATTCCATTTATAATACTTGTTGTTGGCCAGAATGAGGCTCTTCACAAACATCAAGCAAAATGGGGGATATAGTTTTTGAAATATGCCACTGGGGCAGTGCCATCATTCAGGATAAACTAGTCCTTAGCTATGGAGAATGGCATTTTAGACAACGACAAGGAGGAGGATCATGAACCATAGATATAGATTGTAGTAGAGAGATATTATAAAATGTAAAGGGGTGAGAATGTATAGGTAAACTTTCCTAGATAGGTTAGAACAATACATATCACTATTGATATTATGCGTAGAAGAAAGATCAACACCCCATGGGGGTTTTTGTAATTAGGCCTTCCATATTGGAGCAACCCTTGCTTTGTAATTTTTTTTGAAGTTAATATAAAGGGTATGCCCCCCTAGGCTATGCTCACCAATAATAAAACTAAAATTTAAACTTATAAGTAAAAATTTAACTTTCACATTTTGATCTTAATTAAAAACTACAATAAAATAAAGTAAATATAAATTAAATTAATATTAAAATTTAAATATTAATAATTTAATAACGAATAATAATTATTAAAAAAATAATAATAAATAACAATAAATTTAAAAAATAATAAATTAAAAATAAAAATAAAAATAAAATTAAAAAAACCATATAGATGATCAATGTATTAACTAGTAACAAAACAAAAATTTTTTTTTACTAGTAAATTGATCCTTTAAATAAAAAACAAAATAGAACAAAAGAATGATTTTTATTTAAATGAATGGTGAATGGATATAAGATCTTTTAAAAAACAAAACAAAATTGAAAAGATTGTTGGTTGGCTATAATAGAGACTAAATCACAATCACAAAAATGCACTTACAGATGCCAATAAATTGGCATACATGAGACTAAAACAGGAAAATAAACCACCTGTTGTGACCTAATCACACATCGTCCCATTGCAAATGGTGACCCCCTTTTTTTTTCGAGCTCCAGTGCTTTTCTTTAGTCTTGGATGATGTCTTAGGTTTATTTTGTGATGAAGTTAGTGGTGTTTGAGTCTATAGCTTCGTGGTAGAAACCATAATATCTTGATGTTCTGAGATCCTAAAAATGACTAAGTCTGATATCTTGAAAATCCTGAAAATTGGCTAAGTCTGAAATCTGGTGGATCCTCAAAAATCTAGAATCTGTATGTTAAATCCCATGGATCCGAGACCTATCTCAAACATCCTGGAAGGTATATTGAAAAATATTTAAAGTATAATATTTTTCAATATACCTAACCCTGGGGACTTCCATTTCTTAGGCACAAATTTGCTCAAAGAAGTTAGGTGCACTTTCTCACCTCTGCAAACCCAAATATGCGCCTAAGATTGAGACTCAAATATGAGCCTAAAGTAAAGACCTCATATTGTGCCTAGAGGAGAACAAGCTTCAAAACACTCCAAATTGTGGTGCCTTGATAGGAATTAAAATTTTGCGAGAAAATGACCCTAGAATCCAAGGCACAACTCTGCTCTTGTAGAGTCACTTATGAGCGCCTTAACATGAAGTGAATGTTTTAAACTATACAAAATTGCACCTTGAGAAGTATGACCTTCATGGAGTCTCTAAAGTTAATCAAGTACACTAAATGCATATCATAAACCTAGGCGCAATTCCATGTCTCTACCACCACCTTTTGGCGCCTTGGAAGGAGAATAAGCATTTTGGAAGTGAGGCGCACTTTTCCATCAGTACAACCCCATTTTGGCACCTTGAAGGTAAAATGTTATAAACCCTAAGATCTAGTAGCGCCTAGATGTAGAGTGATCTCTTGGAAGATTGGATCAGTGATTGAAGGTGTCAGAAGGTTGAGAAACTAGCTAAGTGTAGCTAGGTGCACATTTTCACCTATGCAACCTAGTTCTAGCGCCTAAGATGAAGGAGACTTTCTTAAACATTTAAGCATTGAGCAACAAGCATGAAAAGTTAAGGCGCAATTTTCAACTCCTAAAGCCTCAAAAGTGCGCCTAAGTTGGAGTCAACATTCATCCTTATCAAGGCCCCCTTTTCATGAACAACCTCATTTTTGCGCCTAAGAGGAAATGCGATTAAATCTAGGATTGTTGAGAGTGTTTGGCTTTGATAGAATCCTCAAAAACACCCACAATGGTTTGAACTTTTTAAAAGTGAAGGAAACGCTTAGTTAGACCTAGGGCGCATATTTCCACCTCTGCAATCACAGATGTGTGCCTCAAGAGGAATCAACATCACTAAGTCTCCTAAGTGCATATTCTCACTTGAACAGACCAATTTTGGCGCCTAGAGAGAATGATGATAGATGTTGCAAAGAAATAAGCTAAGTGTATCAAGGCGTACTTTCCCACCTTGGCTACCTTAAATCAGTGCCTTAGTAAAATGCATCAATCCACACTTTGGAGTGGGCGCCTTAAGAAACAGAGATATTTTAAGTCATCTACAATTGTTTGAATCATAGAAAATGACAAATATGAAGCCATTTGGTGCTAGGCGCACTTTAGCCTCCCTGTACACCAAGATGTGCGCCTAAGCTTGCAGAGTGTTAATAAGTGTTTAAAAGTGACTTCTTTATATTATAAACTTTATATTATAAAGTGATTAATATTGTTTCTTTGTTGTGTTGCAGGAGCGTGGACTGGACTAGGAAGTCATTCAAGGAGCAAGCGCTTGGAGTCACCTTCATTCATGCCAGAGAGTGAAGATGGGAAGTAGTCGCTGCAGAGGAAACACCACTTCAAGGGATCACTTCAAGTAAACTTCATCATCTGCATTGTAGAAGACATTCAGCTATCAAACTTCAAGTTTCCAAGATAAGTCTCCTACTCTATATCATGAAGCATCATCATCATCTACACTACTCTTTATGAAGATGCATTCAAAGAAGATCAACATACCCCTTGTCAAGAGAAGAAGAAATTACAGAGTTAGACAAATGAGCTACATACATCATACATATCCTACTTACAAAAACACAAGGCAAGATCAACAAGGATACACCCCAAATGTTCAAGTTCAAAGCAATCATGTTTGAAGACATCACACAGATGATACAATTTGGGAATATTATGAGGTGGCACCTACGTGGCATATACATATTATTCACTAGTTACAGTTCACCACATCATTCAACAAGAAAGAAACCAAAGAGGACGTCCATGTGGAAGATGCTCTGAAGATTCCATTTTATCCTTATCTTCTTGGAAAACGTGCCTTCATTGTCTCTCTTATGTACTAGAAATAGCAATTTATTGTAACTACTTGCTGAGATGGCACGATCCTAGCCCTTGGCTACTTGAATTGATCTAGGCCATTCATTGTAATTCTGGAGCTCTATATAAAGGCCTTGTTGCCTCATTTGTAAAAATAATAGTTAGGCAGTAGACTAGAAGAGTAGAGTAGGAAGAGACTCTCGAAATTCTCTGAGAGTATTGGAAGTTGTTGTAAATGTTGCTCAAGATTAATGCAAAGACATTGGAGTTCACTTGGTGTTAAGTGTTGTCTTGTGAAATGACATGGTTTCTTGTATCTTGATTGAATGGAGAGATGTTTCTAAGTAGATTAGAAGTAGATTAGCAGCTCTTTGATGTAATGCATGTATGTATTGGATATTTGATCAACTTCTAGCTCATGCTTTTGACATTCATCGTTGGTGAAGTGTTGTGTAAAGCTAGTCTGAGCTTCATTATAATTTGGTTGAGTTCGATTGTGGATGCTTGTTTGAGCTGCGCCGTCTAATGGGTGCTTATATGAGCTTTCATGATTTGAAAACCTTTCCCTATCCTTAGGAGATTGCACCAACTCCATGTAGTTGTAGGCATCCTTGGTGAAGTGCAGTTAGGTTGATTAAGGAGTTTGTCTATCCATGCATCATCATTGCCTCATTGACCTTAGATTAGTTCCTCTAAACCCTCATCTTTTTCCTTTTCTTTATTATTGAAGCATTGTACATATATCATCCACACTGAAAGGAGAAATAAGCTGAATGAAGTAAGAAGAAGTCTGCGTAAGTCCCTTTGTGATTACCAACAAGATCACATCAAATCATTGAGTCCATTCACTACAAATCACGAATAAGGAACCTTGAAGTTGTCTCACTAGATCACATAGCTTAGCCTTTGAGAGACTTTATTCAAGAGAGAATAGGATACTTAGTGTTTTATTCTATTGTTGTATTGTCTAAAAACAATCATCAACACCACCTACCTTTGGTTGCGCTTTTGGTTGTTCCGCTCAATTGCCCTCTATTGTTTTGCTTGCAACTCCATTTATGCAAAAAAAAAAAAGGGTTTTTTTCACGTTTTAGGTTTTTTAAAGATTTTACTTAGATTTGGCCTAGTTTTTTTAGGATGATGAATCCAAATGTATTTGGCATGGCTCCATGTTTGTAGTAATTCTGGGTACTAGTAGGTATGGTATTTGAGCTGTATCCATGTTGTACCGTACCCATATCCCTATGTTACCCCAAGTTTCCGGGACGGGGATGGGGGGATGAGTTTTGGGGTCGGTTTTTTTGGGGCCATTTTTGGGGAGAGTAGGGGACGACAAAGGGGACGAGTGACAACTATATAAAAAATAGGGAAAATTTAAAATATGTAAGGAAATTTCAAATATTCATATGATAACATTGATAAGGCATTCATCATATGCATTATAGATCCTTAATACATAACATTTGAGTTCACATGAGAGTTGAACAATTAGCAAATGTTAGGATTTAATTGCAATTTGCTTTCATAATTCATTGTCAATATGCATGTGATATTAAAAAATAATATACAACAAAATGCCCAAAGTCTACAAGTTTCACTTTCAACTACAATATGAAAATACAAAAACAAAGAAAGTATGCTCTTGCCCCTAATATGCATTTGCCAACATTGCATCAAAATCAGAGTCCTCCTTTGAGTCACTGTCATTGTGAGGGTTTGCCTCATCCAATGGAATCCCAACCAATCCCTCCTGTGCCTCCTCCTCATCGACCTGGGTAGCGTTTTTGGGATCAATAGCCCATCGTAAAGTTGGAGTTTGTCGATACTTTGGAGTCTGATGTTCCTGAAGTCTCAAAGCACTATGCACAATCACTAACTTCTCTGCTCGTCTAGAGGTAAGCCTATTCCTCTTGAGGGAGTGGATAAAGTCGTATGTAGATCAATTCCTCTCTGCAACAGAGGAATTGACAACCTACGAAAGGAGGCAAATGGCAAGCATCCTCAACTATGGTGTATCCTTCCTATGCTATGTCCACCATCCAATAGGGTCAATTTGAGCTAATGTTGCTCTATCTATCTTCACCTTTGGTTTGTTGAATGTTGGACCATGAAGATTTGTGAAGGCAAGCCATTGTGTGCAAAGTATATTGGACTCCTCAACTGAATACATCTTTTGAAATGCCTTCATTCCTTCTTTCACCTCTTCATCATGACAAGGAGACAGCCTTCCAACCTTTGGTGCATACCATTTGGGATTTAGAGCAAAGGCTGCCATATGAAGCGGGTGTTCATAGCGTTCCACCTCTGCATCACTATGGGCTTAATATGTTGCTCACATAATCCCAAATTAGGATCCTTAGCAAAAATTGCTTGCTTCATCTTTCCAAGCATGCTGTCAAATGTCTCATATATCTCTCCAAGACTAGAAGAGTCGGTATCAGCATATGTCATGACATCTACAATAGGTGAGATGAAGGAGCAAACAAAAATTTCAAAAAAGAATAAGATTATGAGACTCAAAGTTAATTGACAAGCTAGAAACTTTGAAACATTGAACAATAAAATTAAAATTTTAAAATCAGCAATTTAATATTTAATAAATCAGCAATGTCTTACCTCATAGTGGACCACCAATCATCATCAAGGAGCCTTTGTTTGATGGCTTTTCCTTCAGTAGAGCTTGAATTAGGCCATCTACTCCACTCTGAATTCACCATCATCAATTGTAGAGGCTCATGACCTTAAGCATCCTCTCTAACAAAATGAAGTAACTGGCATATCTTGTCTCCACAAGTTTGAGGAATTCCTTCTTTGAAAAAGCCCTGAAGAGCGCAAGTGAGGTGTGGTGGTTGCAAATGAACATTTGAACACTTTTAGCTTCTACCACCACTTGCTTCATCTAGTTTATTTTCCCCATGTCTTTCAATGCATTGTTCAATGCATGAACACAACATGGGGTCTAAAAGATGTGCTTGTAAGCACCCTCCACCATCATGCTAGCCAATTTGCACACGTGCTGAATCAGTGACCACATGTACAACATTTGAGGTACCAACCTCATCTATGGCCTCTCTAACTTATACTAGAAGTCTGCATCCTTGTGTTTCCTTGAACAATCGACGACTCTAAGAAAATAAGAGCCAGCTGTGCATGTGACTATGATGTTGATGAGTGACCGATGATATTGTTCCACTGTAATGCCCCTTTCTAGTAAGCCAAAATTTTTCACAACCTTGCACAATTTCAACTTAGTAAAACAGAACATTAGTATTCAATTCTCCTTATATTTCAGCATATTAAGATTAATGAACACCTATGAATATCATTATCAAGATTCATATATTTTCACTTTGCCATTAAGGTTAGTAACCTCATGATCATAAACTATAATAATTTCTATTTCTTAAATGCATTTCACATTCACATTGTTTACTCTTATAGCTTGTCCATGATATATCTCGGGAGGGACATCACCTAGACTTGAATGTTAACCAACTCTATGTCACCACCCTATGTGAATATGACTTCATTAAGGCGCTAGTTTAACCATCCCATACGGGGCCCAAAGGCTTCACACACACCCAGTGTTCCTCACCATTTGGCTCGAGGGACTTCATGCACACCCGGCATTCCTCATCCAGTCGAGGGTCACCTACTGTAGGGCACATTATACATGTTATAACCTTAGGCCCAAGAGCTTCACACACACACATATATATTTGTTTATTATGATAATATATATATATATATATATATATATATATATAATCACTTCAATTATATTAGATATATTTATATATCATGAATTATATATATTACAATTAATAGTATTATTGTATTATCATAATAATGCTTAAATTGAATATATGTTTATTAAATATTATCATATACATGATTATTATTCAATTCGACGACGACATCATATTTAAACATCATATATGACGGAAGCGATTTCTCCATCTTTATCACGATGTTTAAATCTTTAATTTAAACAATGCCTTAATAGGGGAACATGACAGCCCTCCCCACTCAAAATTGCTTGTCCTCAAGCAATCACAACGAGTTCTTTCATTACCATGCACTTTAACGTTCACCTTCCATTAATTCATGGTTTTGATTCCGGATGAACATGCTTTAGTGAAGAGAAAATGATTGTGATTCCATGAAAGAGAATTTGTAACCAAGGAATACTTGAAAGGTCTAATGAAAGACAAATGTATAGGTAAGCATTTGTTTGAAGTTTGAATAACGATGCGATGTAAGTATCATAGATGAAGATGTGGTTTTAGGCAATGAAAATATTTTTAATGCTAAAGAAGATTTTGAGAGGATTGAGATTCCAAGATTCCAATGAATTAGGAGAAAGAAGACTTATGATGTTGAGGAGAGTATATGTGAGACATGGAGGATGAAACAAATCAGCAAGGGTATTTAGAATTGAATGAAATGTAGTTGATGAAGAATCTGAATTTGATTGTATTGCTTGTATATTATATTCATCTCCACTTCTTTACTTTCCATTTTGTTTTCTTATTTACTTGTAGAATCTCTTAGGGTTCTATTCCCAATTGAATCCTTCAATGATGTTTTGGATGTCTTTCAGATGAAATGCTCTTCCCTTTTTTGCCTCAAGGTTGAATGGGGTGAGTGATCTCCTCAGGATGTTAAATATAGAAGTGATTACACCAATTTGTAGGTTATATGCATTGCCATTTAATTACATAATAAAATTCAAGTAGACAACCAAGTAGCTCAAGAACACAAACAAACAACTCAAGCAAGTAGCTCAGGATGTAAAATTGTATTGCTTGTATATTATATTCATCTCCACTTCTTTACTTTCCATTTTGTTTTCTTATTTACTTGTAGAATCTCTTAGGGTTCTATTCCCAATTGAATCCTTCAATGATGTTTTGGATGTCTTTCAAATGAAATGCTCTTCCCTTTTTCGCCTCAAGGTCAAATGGGGTGAGATCTCCACAGGATGTTAAATATAGAAGTGATTACACCAATTTGTAGGTTATATGCATTGCCATTTAATTACATAATAAAATTGAAGTAGACAACCAAGTAGCTCAAGAACACAAGCAAACAACTCAAGCAGGTAGGCACGCAACTCAAGCGTGCAAGCAACCAGCTCAAGTAGACAAGCAAGTAGCTCAAGCAGACAAGCAAGTAGCTCAAGCAAGTAGGCAAGTAGCTCAAGTAGACAAGCAAGTAGCTCAAGCATGCAAGCAACCAGCTTAAGCGAGTATAAACAAGAAGAGAATAATACACGAGGTATACGTAAGAGTACATGAATACACAGCCTTAGGTATACACTCGAATACAAATAAGCCACAATGTATACACTTGAATACACATAAGCTACAAAATATACACTTGACTACATAATTCACAAGGTATACACCTGAATACATATAAGTCATGGAGTATACACTTGAATACAAATACAAGTCATAGAGTATGCACTCGAATACACAGTCATGAAGTATACACAAAGTCACAGAGTATACAAATACAAGGTCATAGAGTATACACTCGAATACAAATGCAAAGTCATAGAGTATACACTCGAATACAAATACAAGTCACAGAGTATATACTCGAATACAAATACAAATCATAGAGTATACACTCGAATACAAATACAAGTCACAGAGTATACACTCGAATACATAATCATACTTGAATACAAAGGCATAGAGTATACACTCTAATACAAATAGAGTATGCTTTCAAATATAAATACAATCACAAGTCATGGAGTACACACTCAAATACAATTACAAAGCATAGAGAATACAAATACAAATACATTCATAGAGTATACACTCAAATACAATTACATAGAGTATACACTCAAATACAATTACAAAGCATAGAGTATACAAATACAGTCATAGAGTATACACTCAAATTCAATCATAGAGTATACACTCAAATACAATTACACTCGAATGAAGTATACCGTCGGACAATTGGGAAGGGGATTCGGTGCATCCCATACTACACCGTGGACCCGTCGACCATCCCAAGGTCATCAAGTATACACGAGTATGAAGCATACACTCGAGTACACGCAAAACATAAAGTATTCACATGAACATATGTTACAAAGCATACACATAAGTCACAAAGTAAACCTTTGAATACCCTTGAATTCATATAAATCACAGTATACATTTGAGTACATGTAAGGAACACATAGTATACACAGGATGGCGGGATGACTGCTTTGATACCACTTGTAATCTCCCCTTCTAGTAAGCCAAAATTTTTCACAACCTTGCACAATTTCAACTTAGTAAAAGAGAACATTAGTATTCAATTCTCCTTATATTTCAGCATATTAAGATTAATGAACACCTATCAGTATCATTATCAAGATTCATATACTTTCACTTTGCCATTAAGGTTAGTAATCTCATGATCATAAACTATAATAATTTCTATTTCTTAAATGCATTTCACATTCACATTGTTTACTCTTATAGCTTGTCCATGATATATCTCGGGAGGGACATCACCTAGACTTGAACGTTAACCAACTCTATGTCACCACCCTATGTGAATATGACTTCGTTAAGGCGCTAGTTTAACCATCCCATACAGAGGCCCAAAGGCTTCACACACACCCGGTGTTCCTCACCATTTGGCTCGAGGGACTTCATGCACACCCAACATTCCTCATCCAGTCGAGGATCACCTACCATAGGGCACATTATACATGTTATAACCTTAGGCCCAAGAGCTTCACACACACACACACATATATATTTGTTTATTATGATAATATATATATATATATATATATATATATATATATATATATATCATGAATTATATATATTATAATTAATAGTATTATTGTATTATCATAATAATGCTTAAATTGATAATACAATAAACATATTGTATTTTAATTATATATAATATTATTTAATATTATTACATATTAATAATACTATATATATTTATTAAATATTATCATATACATGATTATTATTCAATTCGAGGACATCATATTTAAACATCATATTTGACGGAAGCGATTTCTCCGTCTTTATCATGACGTTTAAATCTTCAATTTAAACAATGCCTTAATAGGGGAACATGACATCCACACATCCATCACAATAGAACAATTCGTCCTGATCCAGGTTTGCCTTATGTCCTCCTCCACCAAACTCATGTTAGAATATTCTTTGTCAACGAGGGTAGTGCATAGTTTATGATCTTCGGAAACGGGGACGCCCAAAAGAAGGTTGGGGATGCACTACCCTAAGAATATTCAATTATTTATACATCTAGGGGTATAGGACATAACTTCAAAAAGTTGCAAGATACACCACCCCCTCCCTTGGTATGCATACCGGCATACCCGATATAAGGCAATTTTCTTAGGGCTTGGGGTGATATAAGGTGATTTTTTTGCTTTTAACATAATTTAAGGGAATCCCAAGACGGGGTCTCCAAAGAACCAAGGGATGTCCCTTGGAGGTGTCGAGATTTCTAAAGACATCTAGGGCATCTTCTCGGATTACCCAAGCTTGTTTCCCATCTTTGGGAGAGTTATTTGTCTTTGAGGTGTTACTGTTCCTAATTATCAAATATATCTACTTTATGACAATCATTGGCTTCTTAATCAAAGTTAGGCAACCTAATTATGACTGATTTTGATTTCTAAATATTTAATGATAGACACTCGATAATTGTCATGTGTTCCTGCATGTATTATTGTGTATTAGCATTAGCTAACTATTTACCTGTCATGATATTCTAGGTACCCAAACTTTTTTTTAGAGGGCAACGAATTTGGAAAGCTGCTATGGAGGATCTATTGTCAAAAGGAATGAATAGAGCACAACAGGTTCTCTCTCCTTCCCACTCTTCACTGATCTTCCATTAAATTTCCTTATTTATATGATGCTTATAACTTCAAATGTTTCTCTTTGTACCTTTGTGTACTTATGTACTTTTTAGACATTGTTTTACTTAATAATTTGAAGTTATCAATTGCCATGTTGTATGTGTCATAACTTAAACTATCTGAAAGTAACTAATTTGGTAGCACAAAGTATGATGTCCACACCATTTGCCAAGATTCTTTAGTGAATTGCTACACCTTGTGAATAGTGGTTTATGGTCTATCTTGTCAAGATCATCGTTGAGTTTTCAGTGCAGTTCATCCCCAACTTGTGGGCCTGTGGCTACTTGTGTGTTTCTTTTAGTTTTTTCTTTTGAATCTTCAATTATAAAGTGAAATCTGGTTGCAGGCTTTGCTTTCTGGATGCTCAGCTGGGGGATTAGCAGCAATTCTTCACTGTGATGAATATAGGGATTTGATGCCGAGTAGTACTAAAGTGAAATGCCTCAGTGATGCTGGATTGTTTCTTGATGTGTATGGTCTCAATCCTTCCTACACTCATTTGATCACACACACACACATGCATATATATATGTGTGTTTGTGAGTGTAATAATATATATACATGTCTATCTATTTATCTATCTATATATACATACACATGTACTATATATATACAATGTATATGTGTGTATTTTTTCTGAAATATTTCCTATATTAAATTCTCAAATTGTTAGTCCATATTTTTCTTTAAGACATATCCACAAGACGATTTCACTTATTAGCCTTCCACAATCCTAAAAAGTTGATCTGCACAAATTATTATTCTTTTTTAAATTTTTCATAAACAAATCTGCAACAAGAATGTTTGCTCAAGATCCTTAGCAATACCATTATACATATTAAATCCTTATCTTAATTCTTATATTAGGGTGAGCTTATTTTAGTCACAGAGCTAAGCAAGAGTTCATATTACCAATATTTTTGTTTAATTTATAAATGGTTTGGTGCATAAATGAGCAGGATGGATGTATCTGGAGGTCACTACTTGAGATCTATCTTTAAAGGTGTTGTGACAATGCAGGTACTTATTTTTGTTGTTTCTTTTTTAAATGTGCTGGTTATGATTTGTTTGGTAATTCTTTTGTACGAGGATGTTCAATGGATGTCAATGGTTCTAAGCTTGTATTGCAGGCTTTGACTTTCAAACAATTTTTTTTTTGAGTGCGTGGAAATTTCGGTCTTTAGCATGCCTCATAGCTCCCAATATGTTGATCTAGAAAGATGATATTGTTTTTTAATTCTGAAAAGGGAGATGTCTGCAATAGTGTTTTATAAAAATTCCAATGCAGTTTTTTGGCTTTTGGCCCAAGACATCATTTCATAGCTGGAGTCACAGCCACTCAATGATGTCGTCTGATGGAAAGACACATTCTGAGTATAGTTGATTCAGTCTATTTATACAAATTCAAATAGTTACAAGTTCTTATTTGACATACTATATACTTATATAAATTTGACCTGTATTTTTTGATTGAGAATTTGTCAATGAAAGATTATTAATGTTTAAGAAAGGTTGAACAGAAACATGCCTTGAGTACTGTTCAGAATAGAGGGTCCATGCTCTAACTTTATGATGCCTAGCACTTCTCTAAATAAAGGCTTTTGCATTCTCTATCTTTTGGCTGGTAGAAATTGAATACACAATCTCTCTCATTTATCATCACAGCTGAGTAGTCAGTCCACGTTTGTCGTCCTTGTCTCCCAATTACTCTCTTATGAAGCCCTCATTTTTTCACCAGCATGATTGCTTTGCTCCACAGGCTTGGTACAAGGTGCACTAGTAACTTAGCTAGAACTATTTTTTTCCACTCCTCCTTTAGCGTTTGATGAATGAATGCTTGTCTGTAAACGTTTGGTGGTGCAACCACTTTCATCACCATAGTACCCATTGTAGCTTCTATGCCATTTTTTGTCATGGTTGAAAAAGATTATTGGGGCATATTAGATGTGCATCCTCATAATGCCACAATTAGTATTCTAAGAGTCAGGTAAATTGTGTATGGACTGAGTCCTACATTCAATGTGCACATAATATTAGATAGAATTTTTCTACAGGTACAGAAACAATTATTGCCATGAGATCAATGTTAATTGATATCCCACACATACACATTGTATGGAGGCAATGCTCAGTATAATCTTACTACAGTAAATATGTACTGGGAGTGAGGAGGGATACTTCCATAAACAAGGTATTCTCTCACATGATAATAGAATTTGTATGCCCTGTTTAAAGTGCTCCTATGCTGTTGTTGAGCATTTGGCTAACACACCAACTATATAAACAATTGGCTAACCTTACGAGGTTGGTTTGTTCATAATGCTTCCAATACACCAAAAAAATTAAAAATAAAAATTGTGCTTGAAGTGTAATTGAGTAATTGGTTTTATCTTTTGCTGTTTACTTATTTTTTGACATTAATCTCTGTTCATTTCCACATATTTGAAACACCTCTTCCATAAAATGTTTCAAATTAATTATTATAGAATTAGGAACTAATTTGTTGAAAATTGAAATATTTTCTGAAATTTGAACTTCCTGGCTTTCTTGGTGTTGAGTCCAAGCAGAATACAATTCTTTGCTAGTATGAGTGGATGCTTTTTTAGAAGCTTTGTGTTCTCTTAATAAATACATAGTTGCATATGTAGGGGAGAAATCTATTTACTATTTTCTTAAAGATATGAATTGATAGATTCTGTTTTTGTGGAGCAGTCCCCTCTAATTGTATACTGTTACTTTTCTTTGTGTGGTTATTCTTCATTTAAATGTTGCTATTAAGCGTTGTTTGTTGTTAGTTCATTTCAGACTCATTGAAAAAAATGCACTAGTCAAATAAATTATGAAATATGGCTATTTATCATATTGTTATTTGTTTCCTTCTACTTTAGGGTGTGGAAAAGAACTTACCAAGAGCTTGCACCTCACGCATGGATCCATCTCGGGTGACAATGCAGTTTCTTACATTTTTTCTTTTGTCAGATATGACCTTTTGGATGGCTTGAGATTTTTGGGATCTTGCTAACCAGTTTTATGGAATGTCTTGCAGTGCTTTTTTCCACAGTATCTATTAAATGATATTAAGACACCACTTTTCATTTTGAATGCAGCATATGACTCATGGCAGGTAATATACATTCTTTTATGTGGCATCAAGTGATCTGGTTTAGGATTCTTTTTGTTTAACGGACAAAATGAGTCTGTTCCCTACTAGTTTGGTTATACAGGATGAACTGCCAAAAATATTAAAATGCAAACATAATCTGGAGTCTCTGCATTTGAAAATATTATGGTTTTAAATTTGTCAAATAATGTCATGGTATCCCATAAGCACATAGGACAGGCACACAGATCTGCTTACTGGGAAAAAGTTATAAATTTTTCTACAAAAATAGTAAAGCAAGAATTCATTTCCAAACTTCCTTTTAATAATTTAGTTTTACATTAATGAGAACCACAACTCTTTCTTTAACTTTAGGATTTTTTAGTGAACACTGTTTATGATTGACACACGTTCACATATTTTCTTAGTTTCTTTCCTTTAGTCTCTGATGTTTTTGCATGCAGCAGATTTTGTATGTGACCCATATGGGCATCACAAAACTTCAAATTGTTTATTGTTGGTATGGATGCCAGGTCCAGGATAATTTGGCACCAGTACAAGCTGACCCTCATGGTGTTTGGCACCACTGTCGACAAAATCCAGCTAATTGCAGTGCAAGTCAGCTTGAGGTGTTGCAAGGTATCCATTTCTTTATCTCAAATATGAATACACGCAAAGCCATGAAAGTCAATCCCGTGCAAAAGAGATTCTACCTGATCACTTTGCAGTTATGCATAGTTTTAGTCAATAACTTTTTCATGTATATAATTACCTTGAAAAGCTTATTTTGATAAATTAATTTTTAGGCTGCCAACTATGATAGTTCTCTGAAAGTTGCAGCTATTTCTTTGTTTTTACCCTTTTGAAATTGTGAGAAGAATTCAATTATTAGTTCTCCAGCTGAAGATATCTTTATTCTGGGGCTTACTAGAGCGATCTTTATTGATGAATAGGTTTCAGGATGAAGATGCTTCTTGCTCTGAGAGAGTTCTCTGCCTCTCGAGTGGGAGGCATGTTTATCAACTCGTGCTTTGCTCATTGTCAGTCTGAGCGGCAGGATACATGGTTTGCCCCTGATTCACCAAGGCTTAAAAAGGTAGGTTGCAAGTACACTTT
This sequence comes from Cunninghamia lanceolata, assembly GCA_027924645.1. Lineage (NCBI taxonomy): Eukaryota > Viridiplantae > Streptophyta > Pinopsida > Cupressales > Cupressaceae > Cunninghamia > Cunninghamia lanceolata. The sequence goes on from BSBN01000948.1 coordinate 1,766,162, forward strand.
GTGATTCTGCTTTACTCTTTTACTAAGTTCTGTAAATACTATTAATATATTAATCATAACAGAGATAAAGATACAGCTAAAACAGTCTCTCACACTGAATAATAACCCAAAGAATTTGCCGCATCATAAAAAAAAGTTGAAAAAATTAGTTTATCATATCCCAAAATATTTAGAATGCGTAAGTTTATAAGCCAAAGCATCTCTGATACTGCATTTGTTTCCTAAGCATTGAATACTTGTCCTTTGACCTATCTGCATATGTTGCCTAAGCATGGTAATAAGCAATACAAGTTAGACAATCATAGCTTACAAATCTTATGGAGACACAAAACTCTCTTTGATCTGTAATCTTCTAAAAGCAACACTACAAGTACATGCACTGATACAAGAAAATAATAACTCTAGGTTACACCTAATGTAATTTGCACGAGGAGCTATATTATCATGCTCGATACCTATATATGGGGTTTAAGAAACAATAGGTGACACATACCACCCTTAATGGTAAATACCAACATAGCATGATATTATCTTTTAAAACTCCCTGGTTTTTTGTTTTGTTTGCTGTAAGTCCAACAATTCTTTTGAATCTGTAGAACTTTTTCCTGCTCAATGCTTTTGCTAGTAGGTGGCCAAGCTGGCCTTGTCTTGGACAGTAAACCAACTCTAGCAACTTGTTTTAGATATAGTTATATAGGATGTGATGATGATGAAGTAAAATTTGCTTCATTATCACGAGTTGTTTTTTTGTGAGCTAATGGTTATTTGGTTATCATGGAACAATGTTGTGTCATGAGCTTACCTATTTGCATGTAATTGAGCAATTCTTCCATAAACCAAATTGCTTTGCCACACTACTAACACAATTGTTATAGAGGGTTTGGGTAGAATTAGAACTTAATGAGTATTTTAAGTTTTAGATATTGTTTTTGGGTAGATACCGCCAAGGTGTTTTAGGTTCATTTCCTTTGGGGGTACCTTTTGACATTGTAAATGTTGAGCTAGAAAATGTCCCAAAGATTTTTCTGTAATGGATTGATCTGAAAAACAGATTGTAGAAGTTGGACCAATGGGGTTAATGCGGTTCCCTGTAGCCAAGGAGAACCTTACAGTGCCTTAGGAACTTGAGTTCGTCAGAATGCAGGGTATTTCAGAGCATGAAGGACTATAATGATGCCATGGGAGTGTTTGGGTTGGTATGGGGCATCTGAGGGAGTCTCCAAAACAAGTTGCAGACCTCAAAATGACCTAGGAAACATAATTTGATGAATTTGCTTGTTGTAGAAGGTGATGGATTTGTCATCTATTGCGGCAATTTCATCATTAGTACAATTGCCCCTTGGTGAAAGTGACGAAAACACAAACACCTCTTTGGCGGGAGCAACACATTTGTCACAGCAAAAACAAAACGTGGAATGCTAAGGGTTTTGTTGTTTGATCTTTCTTTTTGGACATTTAGTCTTCTATTTTTGAGGTTGGGGAGGCTATAGGAAAGTTAAGTGAAGTCAATGAGCTTCTTGGTTGCGTTAAGTTTTTAACTATTGTGAAACGTCCATTTTTCATATTTATGTTGGTGAAAGAAAGCAATAGTCTAGGGTTTTGAAGGTGCAGAGAAGTTTGGTGTTTCATCACCATAGAGTTCTATGAAAGCCCTAGAGGCATTGTAACACCTTTGTAACATGGCTGTGATAGGGGAACAAGGAACAAGGTTTCTCTAGGGTAATCCTTGCGTTGCAACCTTTTTATATGACTTTGTCATGTTTCCTGTTTTTATGATCTTATTTCATGCTTAACACTTGAATGAACATTGATATTGCACTTTTGGAGTGACTAAGCCACTAAGCCAGTATAGAACTCCGCACAGCAATGACAAGGATGGAAAAAGCATCTAGAAGTTCTGCCCAAGGATAAATGTGGCATAAGTGAACAAGATCTCCATTTGGCTTGAGTAAACGTGAGTTCTGCCCAGCTAGAAAACATGGCTTAAGTGTCTATTTCCTCTTGGTAAAGTGATAGAAGGTTCTGCTTAATTCATAAAAAAATGGTAATAGTGAATGAAAGTTCTCCCTCCTAACAAGAAAGTTCCGCTTAATTCATAAAAAAATGGTAATAGTGAAAGAAAGTTCTCCCTCATTGTTAGGCACACATTTAGAGTGGCAAGGCCACCTAAAAGTCCCGTCCATCTTGGTTGAACCATCCAAAAACTCTGCCCCAGGCAATTTAAGTGACAAAAGTGCCTGTTGTGCATGCCTAGGGGATTAAGTAGTCTCTTTAGTGACCTATATGACAGAATGAGACACCTCGATGTTTAAGTCATGTTTTCAAGTAATAAAGTAGTTTGGAAAGAGCACTTGGGTGTCATGTAAGTAAGTGACAAGGACAACAGAGATAGGCATCTAGAGGACGAGCAATGGGTTTTCACCCTCTTATAATAGCACAAACAATGATTGCAGCCACTTGTAGCAGTACCATTGAATGCATGAAGAATAAAAGATGTAATGTCCCGAAAAATCAAGGACGACAAAGATAGGCATGTAGAGGATGAGCAATCGGTTTTCACCCTCTTATAATAGCACAAACAATGATTGCAGCCACCTGTAGCAGCACCATTGAATGCATGAAGAATAAAATATGTAATGTCCCGAAACTGATTTTTTTGGATTTTTACAAGTTTATAATGAAAATGCATAAACCCTCACACTTTTTGATCAAAGATCTTGATGTGGGCAAGGTGAGAGTGTTGAAAAGGGCAAGACAACAAAGAGGGGGGGGGGGTGAATCAGTTGTAACCAATACTTCAAAACCATTAATACATCATCCACTTAATCACTGTTATTGTATTTTAACCATGAAAGCATAAAATCAGAAACTTGAACACATGAGACACCAGATTTTTATGTGGAAAACACAATAAGGGAAAAACTATGGTGAGTGTTAGCTCACAATATAATATGTAATAACAATATCGAAAATTAGAGGCTCACTGCCCAGATTGTTCACTGCAAAAAAAAAAGGCTCACTGCCAATGGGGTGGCTCACTGCTAGTGGGTGGCTCACTGCCAGAGTTGGTGAGATAGTAGCATCTACACTATGCCAAGGTTCAGTTCCATTGAAGCACAATAAACATCCTCTGCTCTGCTCTACTTTTTCACTTCACAATTATCTTCTTATCTTTGCACATGGATACCTTTTTCACGACTTCATTACAAGTATTTATACAATTCATCAACCTTGGAATGATCATCAAGGTCGGCATTACAATCATCAACCACTGGAACAATCTCCAAGGTCGGCGAACATACATATATTAGAATAGGTCTTGATCTAAACAGATTAATGAAAGAGAACGAATGAATGCGAACCAAACCACTCCTCAGCTAGGACTCAAATGCAATCTTCCACGCAACAACATGCCATCGCACACTCCAAAGTACAATTGCAAGTAGTGAAAACAACCAAGTCGGACAAAACTGATGTTAACACTAAGACCTTTAAGAACATGCTTCATACACAATCCAGGTTATACTTTGCAGACCAATCATAAGGCAGAACACAATCTAGAGACATCCACAAGCACGTTACAATCACCAAGAACATCCGCACAACCTCTAAACACATATCCATAAAATTCTTCAAACCGGAGCACCTGAACATTACTGTCGGCCACTGTCATAAAAGAAAGATCGCTTGTGGACCACTAAATCATGAACCATTTGAATTGAAGGCACATAACATTATTGCAAACTTAATTCTAGAACCACAGACTGTAAGACTTCAATGCGGAGCAGAATACATTCTCCTTGCCACCACTATGAACAAAATTCGCTCAAATCTTCATACCGGAGGCTCAAACTTGAAACATAGTATCTACAAACATTCCTTAACATAACTTCCAATTCGTAGACAAAGATATTTAGTATACAGAATATGCGGAACAAAACATTGCACTGTACTTCTGCAAGTTAGGAAACTCTGCAACACACTGTTTCCACTAGGAGAGCAAATTTTCTCAAAAGCACTTGGAAACTCAATACCAGGAACACTTTCTCATTATCTTCAACACTTATATAAGCCAATACAAAGCAACTAACTCAACATAATTTAGCATCAAAACAAGAGCATAGTTGACACTAATGACAACACAGATATGTTGACATCAATGACAACAACGGTAAGCACATGCAACAGAGAGTATACAGGGATACTATTTTGCAACAAGCCACACAATCTAAATAAATGCAATAACTGGAAATGAAAGTATCTAGTGTCTTGGCACCATTGCTATCTAGATTGAAACAACTCTATTCAACTGGTGTGTAATGTCCCCATGTCACAAATCAAAATTTCTCTACCTTGTTCACAAATTTCAACTTGCAAAAAGAGAACATTAGTATATTTTGCATTTATAGCCACATATATAATTCACATAAATACATTGCTTTCATCATTTCTATGATCAAATGCCAATTCATATCTTTAATTCATCATTGATTACTTTCAATACATATCGCTATCATTAATCTATGATTACTGTCAATGCATATTATCTATCATTTATATTTCACATGGTACTCTTATCACTATACATATGCCTTGCATATTTTCTATCACGACCTTTCACATGCTCAATTATTTAGTCATGATCTCTATCAATATATATTGCATACTTGCTATCTCTTTCTCATTTGTTACTTATTAACAACCTATGAGAGAGATGAGATGAGATTTGCCACTATCCACCATGGGGCTCTAATGTCTCCTATCCTTAGACTCAAGTAGTACCCTTAGTACTCTTAGAGTCAAGGCCTCTATGAGACTCCTTGGTACTCTTATGATGCCTTACATCATGGTAGCCAAGGCCACTAAATCACAATCCTTTGGGTACCTTATACCACATGTGACAAAGGCCTTTAAATACCCATGAATGGCCTCTAGGCATCTCATGCTCACTTTCTCATATGAAGTTAATGTATTAATTTCATTGCTCATATGTTTCATAAGTAATATGTCTTATTCCATATAATAACTAACATTTCATTAAGAGAATTTCATAAACACATATATTAGATCCTACCTAATAACCTTATCATTTACAAATTATAAATTGAACAAAATAAATTCTTACAAATAATAAGTAAATATAAATACTTACTTACCTGCTGTAGTTTTACCTGGGATTCTTTACCTATTGTTGCCGCCTTCTTTCTACTTTCCAATGTTTTCTTGGTTCGGTGTCAACCAACTTAATCACTGCACAAGTCTTATTACTTAATAAGCTTGTCTTATAATGGTTGTAATTATAATCGCAGCATACATACTTTTATCTTATATAAGATTCATGGGAACTACTTCTCTCACTTTATAGTAGTTTATATAATTATAGTACAGGATAATAATAATATTATTTATACAATATTGATATTTATATCAATATTTATGTTATTTATATTTATTCCCATATATAGTATAATAATATATAAATTATTAATATTTATATTTATCATTGTCATTTATGACTCTTGTCAATTAAAATAGATATATTATCTTTTAATTATAGAAAGAATATTATTTATTAGATAATAAGTATTAATAATAATATATATTTACTTAAATATAAGTAATTATCTCTATGTTTAATACCGTATTTTACCAAAGCAATTTCATCGACTTTATCATATTGTTTAAATCTTTAATTTAAACAATGTCTTAATATTGGGACATGATAGACTTTATAATAATTAACTTATAATATTGTATTTATGTTTATTCTTGAATCTTATATAATATAATAATATATATATTAGAATAATATTTATTAATATTTATATTTATAAACATGTATTGTTATATTATAATCATAATAATAATTAATATTAATATTTATATTTATTATCATATATTGTTATTATATAATAATAATAATATGCTATTTTAATATTTATATTTATATTAATGATTATAATTGTTATTTATATTTAAAATATTTATAGATAATATCATATAATATCATATATATGTATTAATGGACTATGGCTAAATTTTTAATTTAAACAGTTCCTTGATATGGGGACATGACATGGTGGAGCACCATCCAGTTTACAATATTGAAAATCAGCTATTAAACTTATATAAGTACTGGCGGTAAACCGCATAGACCATCACAAAATAATGTTACAATCATCTGATTAATTGCAGAAATGTATTACAAATAGCAACAATATTATGCAAGTCTCGATATAAATTTAGAACAGCATACCTAGGAATCAATGGTAGATTTAGAATCAATGGTAGATTTAGAGTAAGATTCAACAACATATGTTAATTAGATCAACAGAAATCTGAACTGGAATCAATACTTGAAAATCAGATGCAAATCAGCTGATTGTAAAATAGTACGGCCCAAACTGAAGCTGGTACGACTCACCAAAAACCCACACAACATTGCAAATCCTTTCTAAGATGGTACGACTGCTGTTATAGATTGTACAACTGGTATTTTGCAGTCCTTAAAAGCTGGGACTCCAAAATGACTTCAAACACCCTTCACAAAAGATGTAAGGCCTGCAATAAAAGGGTACAGACTGATCTGCAGGTGTACAACTTGAAAATAGAGTTGTATGGCTCACAGAATTAGGTCCAACAAGAAAGATGGAGCGGCTGATCTTAGACTGGTATAGCTCACTAGGAATCTTCACCACATCAATACTAATAGAAATGATAAGATTTGCAAGCAAATCAGAGATATCCTTCCTTCAATGATCTAAACCAATCTGAAACTTTCACAAATCAAACAAACTCACACCAAAATTCTGCAGTAACACACCACCACCGAAATTGGAAAAATCTTCTACCTCTGTTCAACACATTGGCAATCCTTGAGTGGAATTGCTCAAATGAACAGGAGGGTTTTTGTCCTCAAATCCATTTTTCACCAAAGGGTTTTTGTCATTGGGCAGATAAGAACATACGTTCAATCTTGAGTATTTAGGATTTGATATTATTTTTGATGATTTCATTTGGGGTTTGATATTATTTTTGATGATTTCTTCTGTTCACAAATCCTCCTTATATAGGCTCTCGAGGGAATATAATTGAATATTACATTTCTTTCTTTTTTCCCTCCAAAACTTTTTTTTTAAAAAAGTGTTTAGAAAGTACATTACTTTTGGACCCTAGTCCTAGCTACACTTGTCCTTATTAAAAATGACTTTTTAATAATAAAACATAAGTTGCCTTTTTATAATATAACCTAGAGTTACTTTTTAGGAGAGTTTAAGTTAAATTATTAAAATATTTCTCTTGCACCACACCCAATAGTTTACCGGAAGGGAAATAAAATAATAAGCTGGGGATAAAACATAAGTTATCTATTTATAATATAACATAAAGTTATTTTTACGACAACTTAAGTTAAATTATTAAAATATTTCCTTTGCACCATCCCCAATAGCGTAGGACCATTTTTTCATTCACATAATGTGTCCAAGTGAAATAATTGGTCTAACATTTTCGCTTGCCACATAACATCCTAATGTCATTACCTTGCATTTGTCTACGACAGGGCTAGATGTATTTATTTCATCTCCTCTTGGCTAGCATTGAGTTTATTTGACACTGTCATTCTGTCATATCTGCCCGTGGGTAATATTTGGGTGTTTATTGCTCATTTAACATCGTGCGTGGGATTTCCTCTTAAAAAATGGTGCCCAGGTGCTTTCCTTCATCATTCTACTTCTAGTTTGGGTTTTAATCCTTCTATTGGTGTGCCGTATCCTATTGAAAATGAGACACAACCAGAAGAACAAAAGGCTTTTTATTAAGCCCTAGAAGTGGAAGCTATAGGTAATGGTAGCTTACAATTCTATCATGCTCTATTTGAGCAAGCTATTTCCATGGTCATCGGTGAAGATTTGTTGCCGGCCCCTTTTAGATCCCCGCAGTATACTGAGGTAGCTTCTATCTTTCTTTCGAACATCATGGATGTTGTTTAGGATCTTGAATTCATCGAGAGAATGGGCTTTGGTTACATTCAAACATATTCTCCTTAAGGCAATGTTCAACCAGGCCATAGAGGATTACAACTTGTTTGCAGGCTTTGCACCAATTGTCAAAATTTTTGTTGGGAAACGAGGTATCTCAACCTTGCTGCACATTTCCCGTTATAGTTATTTTTATTTAATATTTTCCTACAGCTGTTACGCATTGTCGGTGCTTTGAAAATTGGTTTTTTAGGTGTCAAAGATGCCCACATGATAGTATATTATTGAAGGCCTATTTTTGGCATATTATGACAGATTCTATGACATCTGTAAGGGTCAAAAATAGGGGATTTCATTTTGGACGTGAGAACTTATTTTGGGACTGGAATCTTGGTTGAGAAGCCTAGCACATGGTTTTGTAAAACCAAAGGTGGTTTCTTGTATAGCTAGAAGTCTATAAATTGGTGGCTTGAGGAGTTGTTTGTATAGTGTGAGTTTGCATGTATTGTTATGTTGTCGGAATGCTACCGGAATTCTTCCAGAGTTGTTTACTGGTGATACTCCTGTAATAAAACTTGCTCTGCAAGTGTATGTAATCTTGTTATTGGATTTGGAATACATTGAGTAGGCTTTTGGAGTGGGGTCATGTTTTGAATGTGTTGCTGGAATTTCTGTAGCTGTTAGATCAGTTTTTTAAAAAGTTTTGCATATTGTCTCTCCTCAAGATTGGCGTAGGAAGTTGTTTCCGCTACTTTAACTTCCTTACAAGTGGTATCAGAGCCTGATCACCTTTGATTTCCGTTGTGGGTTGTTGGGTTTTTTGTGCTAATCAAGGTTTGAGTGGGAGCTTGTGCAGAGGATACTTTGTGATCTTGTTGCAAGCTTTTTCAGATGGTGAGCACATCTGGGAGGATTGAGGTAGAGAAGTTTTCTGGCACGAACTTTGAAATGTGGAAGCTAAAGATGGAAGATCTGTTGATTGACCGGGATCTATGGGATGTAGTGAATGAAAATGTCCATAGGCCTGTGGATCTAGATTTGGCTGCAAAATATGATGTAATGGATAAAAAAGCTAAAGGTCTCATAAGATTGTGCCTTGTAGATTCGATTTTGATAAATTGGATTTGGAATACATTGAGCAGGCTTTTGGAGTGTGGGGTTTTTCACCCAAAAGAGTTTTCCCCACGTATATTTGGTGTTTTGTGTTTTATTGTTTATTTCATGTTTTCAATGTGTTGCTGGAATTTTTGTAGCTGTTAGATTAGTTTTTTAAAAAGTTTTGCATATTGTTTCAACTCAAGTTTGGCATAGGAAGTTGTTTCCGCTACTTTAACTTCCTTACAATTTTAACCCTTAGGCAACTAAAAGATGACCCGACCAGTTAGGCTTACAAAAGGACTGTGGGTTTCCGCTCAAAAAGTCTCTCCATTCTCACAAGTACCAATTGGATCGTGCTTTCTCCTCGAAGGTGAAAGGCCTCTTCGAGTTAATATGGTTTCTAAGAAGCCATGCTCCTAGTAGGGTGCCTCCTTCCCCTCTTCTTGTTTTGGTGTCGGCTGCTGCTCTTGCTGCCCAGGAGCCCTCTATTGCCAATTCTAATGCTAGTTCATAATGGTGCTCACTGCTGCAAGTTTTTTGGATCTTGTTGTTGCTTGTTTGTGCTCTCATGAAAATCTGGTCATCTCTAAGGGCCTTTTTGTTTCCTTGGATCTTCTTTTGCTCTGTTTCATGTTTGATTTGGTCTTCATGCTTATAGTTGTTTTGCTTCTGCCTATTGCTATGTAAAAGTCTTTTATCTTATTAATAAAATCTACAGGTGGCTTTGTTGGCAAGAGACACTATATGGACTCATGAATGTTGTCATTGATGGCAACAAAGGTTATCCCACACATTCGCAAGACATGATAGGTCCTCACCGGAAGTCAAATTGAAGAAGTGTTGAGGTCTGGTAAGCAAGAACAGAGCAGTCAGTAAGGTCTGACAGACAGGTCCGGATCTCTCAGTAGAAGTATCTTAGTGAAGTGCGGATTTGGGGAAATCAAGAGGAGTATCTTGACCGATAGATTCCAGGGTTTGAGCCTCCGGTGTGGAAAGGATAAAGAGATATGAATGCTTGAGTGTCGGGTTCCCAAGTGACAGTGTGAACAGAGGAAGAACTGACTGGCAGAACATCAGACATTATTCCGGATGTGTTACTGATGATGGAAAAGGTTCTTAAGGCATAAGTTATGTTTGGCCTACGTGATTGATGACTTCTACAAGTATATGCTTGATCTGCATTACTTGGTGTGCAAGGATTCAGCCGACAGATCAGAGTTTGAGGAAATTATTAACTATTCCGGATGTTGACTAGAAAGGTGATGAAATCACTTGTGCGGATATATATATATATATATATATATATATATATATATATATATATATATATATATATATATATATATATAGGATTGATTTAGATGTGAGTATATTTGGTGTATTGTGTAGTGCGAAGAAAAGCAGAAGAGCAGAGTGAAGATAGTAGAAGAGGTCCGGAATGTGACAGTACAGCTGCATCAAGAGAGAGTAAGAATGAAGTGCAACAGATCAGTTTACTGAGCTTAACCGGAACTGAACCTCAGCATGTGTGGATGCTTCTCATCAGTTCAAACATTGTGTTATCTTCCTTTCTTGTAGACAGTGTGTCTCCTGTAGGCAGTGAGCCTCTTGTGAGCAGTGTGCTCGGGCAGTGAGCCCTAATTGGCAAGTGCCATTTTGTATTTCCATTCTTCTAACAGAGAATACAATCTTGGGTTAATCACCCCGTGGTTTTTTCCCTTAACAGGGTTTCCACGTCAAAAATAGTGTCATGTGTATTTCCATTTCATGGTTATGTTTGCTTAACTGAATTAATGTTGCATTGATTATTAAGAAAGTTCAAAAAGCAGAAATAATTAGGATAACTGATTCACCCCCCCCTCTCAGTTTTTTGAATCTTGTTGTTGCTTGTTTGTGCTCTCATGAAAATCTGGTCATCTCTAAGGGCCTTTTTGTTTCCTTGGATCTTCTTTTGCTCTGTTTCATGTTTGATTTGGTCTTCATGCTTACAGTTGTTTTGCTTCTGCCTATTGCTATGTAAAAGTCTTTTATCTTATTAATAAAATCTACAGGTGGCTTCCACCTTTTATCCCCACAAAAAAAACCTTATTCTTGGAAAGGGGACATGATAAAAGATGGCTATTTTTCACAGTTCATCTCATCTTCATCTTCAACCTTATATCACTAGCGTTGAACAATTGGAAAAGCAAAGTTTGCAGGTCGGTTTGCAGTCATTAAGACATGGAAAATCAGTGAGATGTTGCAGCTAAGTTGATATCTGATTTTTACAATTGTTTTTGTCATGGTTTCAATCACTTGAGGTTTCATGTGCGCTAATATGTGGTTAAAACCCTAGGGTTTCAGAATATTTTTTAGACATTAAGTAGAGTTTCCTAGGCAAACAAGTGTTTGTATCCATTCAAGGTTATTGATTGATAAATGCTGATTTGTGGCATTCCTAGGCATTAGTTTGATTTAAGGGTAAATCCTAGGGTTTTAAATTATATCTTCAGCATGCAATAAAAGAAGTTTCAAGCATGTTTCTTAATTGCAAGATTCCAGATTCGAGGGTTCAACATATATCGGCAATGGTTTGCATCTTCGACCTCTAGTCTATTCAAAGCCATAGAATAGATCTGATCTAGTCACCAGAGTTAGATTGGTGAAATTGTCAACATATTCATGGTGGTTAAGGTTTCAGAGGATTCGTAAGATTTTAGAGCAAGAAACTGCATTAGAATCACAGAGGCCATCCATATGCCAAATTGTTATTTTTTCAGCAATGGCTATATTAGGTAGTTGTCTTTTTAGTATTCTATTTCTGGATAGTGGATGGGGGCCTAGTTTTAGGTCCCTTTAATTAGTTTTTTTTTTTTTAGGATTAGATTTGCGTTCTTTGCAATTTTTTAACAGCCTTTCAGCATGTCATTTTAAAGCTCATTTTTTGGGATAAAATTAAGGTTCCTTTTAAGTCCCAAAGATTGGGCATATATAACCTATAAAAAAGTGTTTTGAGCACATTAAAAAAAGAGGATAGTGGATGCTATGCTTATGCTGCATAACTATGTTCAAGCTGGTTCACATATGTTTATATTTCCATGGATTCAATTGAAATTGAGTAACTTTGTCAAACTTTATATTGATGTCATTTATTCATTGAGTGGTAAATTTGTATGCAACTTAATAATTTATTTTTTGGAATCATGTGTTTGTTCTTTGTTCAAGATGTTATTTCTTTGAATCTTGTTTGCATTGAATAACTGGCCTCTATTTTAGTCAGCGAGAAGGTGCCGTTTGTATGGTTAGATTAGCTGTTTTATCCTTAAAAGTTGAAAGTTAAAATATCTAAAGATCTTGTTTGCAAGACACTACTGTTGATAGTCCAGTGCATGTATCTAAGGCAAAAACATAGGTAGATAATTAGCTCTTTTATACAACCCCCGTAAGAGAATATTGTAAAGTGTGTACATTTGTATATCTTGTCCATAGTTTTTAGTTTAGGGTCAGGTTATAGCTTAGGTTTAGGTTAGTTTAGATTTTAGAGAGCTTCCCCCCTGAATTTGAAGAGAGGCTTTAACTCACACATTGTTTTGTTTTGTGTTGTCTTGGGAAAGACAAATTAAAACCTTAATAGAAGGTTTGGAAACTGAAAGAGACAAATAAATAGTTGACTCCAAAAGAAAAGGAGATTGAGGATGAGCTCAAGGGACAGGATGAGTGAAATCAATAATTGTTTGAAAAGGCATTGAAGAAATGAGTGAGAATGAAGGTAAAGGAAGAGTTGTGGAAATCGGTAGATAGAAATCAACATTGTCAAGACCTATGAAGGATGATTAAAGGAATTCACTCAAGCAATGACATAGGCAATAAAGGAATAGAGGTGGCAAAACTATAGGGAAGTGTCTAAAATCCTTATATGAGACAGATAAATGAGTAGTGCTAGAGAAATGTTGGCACAATAAGTACATTAATTCATCAATAACTTGCCCATTGCCAACTATTGAGGGAAACATGATTTTTGCCAATCGACAACAGTTTGGAGGGGGAAGATTGCCAAAAGAGGAGTGGAGGGCTATGAGACCAGTGGAGGTTGTAGAAGGTGATGGGAAGTAGAAGACAATTGGAACCCACCCATTACTCGTGGCGAAGAATGTAGATTTGCTACCATGTCATAGGTTCAGGATGACAGTTATCGACATAGGGAATGACTTGAGATTATTGGTGGCTAAACCATAGTTTGGAGGAGGCCTAAAAATACCCCTGTACAGGTTATTCATAGGGGACTACATTCTATCATAGTCATTAATGACTGCAAGAAATATCTAGTTGCAAAGGGAGCAAGGCAGCCATTGAAGGAAGAAATTAAAAAAATGTTATAAGAAGAAAAGGAAGAAGAAGAATCACAGATGAAAGGAATGCAACTACATGATGCCCAACTTGTAAATCAGTAAACACAAGAAGATTCACTTGGACAAAGAAAGATAAAATGTAGCTCAAAGATATGGCAGGAAGATGAAAATTTCAATCAATTTACAAGTACAAATACAATTTCCACCCAAGCCAGTGGAAGAGCATAGCACCATCGAAAGAATCAGCAAAACAATTCATTTTGTGTATATCCAAGTGACACTAGTTACTGAAAGGTACAAAAAATATATTCCATATGATTGAATAGATATGGAAGCCAACATCACCCTAGCAAAGCCACTCTGAGGAATAGTGGAAGCAGCTAGATACTGCTTTCCACATGAAGGCCATTGGAGGATATACAATTCAAATACAAAGTTATGCTTCAAGGATATCATGGGAAAATTTATCCTATAGGAATCAAAACCAGTCTTCCTTTGGGGTATTGAATGCAGTAGATCTGAGTTACGTATCCTATGCCCACAGGTGCTCGAGTGCACCTTTATCATTCCAAAAACTTTTGCAGATTATGATAAAGATAAATATTGGCTTCATGTTCTCTAAACTGTTGTAAATGGAATCAAGTTACGAAGTCATCAGATTCAGAGAAGGCTTATATTTATAACAAGCTTATCCTTCAACACCTTGGATGCTATGTGATGTGCTCCTCTAATCAATTTCACAGTGCTTCTATTTCCAATTGTAGCTTCTTTAATTTTAACTGTGACAATCTATTACATTGGGCTACTCTAGCCGGCCATACCACTCTGCAACCCTGAAAATTGAAAAACATTGTGGAGGCATTCCTAACTAATTGTCAGTGGGCTTCAAATGGGATGTAATATACCATCTTTGAAAGTCAAATTGCTGATGTTGTAGTACTTTCCTTCTTTAATGGATTATGCCAAAGTGGATAGCATGCATGTTATAAGAACGTATAAATTATTGTATTTATACATAATGCTTAACTAATCATTGTTGTGCACACAAGGAATTGCCTACATAGTTTGTTAATAGACAATATACTAATCATGTTTTTATGCTGGCACACTGCAGAGAGTAGCCGAGTCTGTTGGTGATTGGTATTTTGATCGATCAGATCATTCAAATGACATTGATTGTGCATACCCTTGTGACCAGACTTGTCACAATCTCATATTTAGATCAAAATAGGAGCTGACAGAATCTACCTCCTTCAATTCTTTCTAATTTATTCCATTTATTAAATGTTACAAATAATCATATTGTATAGTATTCATATCAACTCGGGCATCAAGCTCAAGCTATTGCTGGGTTGGAGAAGTTTAAGAGTCTTAGACTGCTAGAATCAAATTGCAGAAATTATTGGTAGTGATTATATTCTTTATGATGAAGTGAAGTTGTGCTATTAGCAGTTCGAGCTGGTTGACTGTATGTTAATAAATTATTGGCAACAATGACATGTACTATCTCTCTCCTTGTTCACTTTATGTCAGGCATAAGCTAATGTGAAAACTGCCTGGTCTTAAAGCAAAGTTCTCTTTTGCTTTTTTGTTGGGGTGACAAAGCTCCTTTTGTTTCTGATCTGGTGATTAAATTATATGTTAATTCACTCATTATGTGTCCATCTCTGATCAACTTATTTTTTGGTTAGAACTTTGCAGTTGACTATTTAGTCAGAAAAGTCTGCAACTATCTGATATCAGTGAATTGTGATTTTCAATATAATATGCTCAAACAATCATGTTCTCTGCTCCTTATTTTTGTGACGCAGCAAATGTGTATCGATTACTTTTCCCAAAGCAACATTTTTTTGTTAGTTTTTAATGGAATAACTCTTCTCGGCTCACTTCAATGCTGATCTGATATATAGTACTATAACACTACTTGAAGTAGCAAAGTTATATTGAGCTAGATTAAGAATGGCATGAGACTGTGGAACTATTTTTTTAGGGTTTTGTGTTTTATTAGTTGTAGAACCATGAGGGAAGTAAATTCAAACCACAGATATTGTATATTTAATTCTTTCCTTGGTCTTGCCCATCATTTCTAGCAGCATTAGGGCCATTATAATCTCCACTGCTAGCTGTTCATCGTATGATGTTTTGGCTGCAGATTTAAATTTTGGAAATAGCCATGCTGACTAAGAAAGCGTGCAAATTTATTCTAAGGTGTGCAAATTTATTCTAAGGTGTATCACGAGGTAAGACTCCTCTAGACAATATTCCTCCAGATGTTTGTATACATTTCCCTGAAAGTGGTAATGCTTGTTCTTGGTTAGAGCAACGTAGTCTGATTTGTTATGTAGTTAGTAAAATTCCACCAAAGGCCGTCTCAAAAAGTTGTGTAGCATGCTTGGGAACTCCACAGCATTAAACTCATGGGGGTGCAAAATTTCTCCAAGGGCTTTTTTCTTTTTATTTTTAATGATTTTTGCCTGTCATTTTTAGCAGCATTAGGGCCATTATAATCTCCACTGCTAGCTGATTCATCGTATGATGTTTTGGCTGCAGGTTTAAATTTTGAAAATAGCCATGCTGACTAAGAAAGTGTGCAAATTTATTCTAAGGTGAATCACGAGGTAAGATTCCTCTAGACAATATTCCTCCAGATGTTTTTATACATTTCTGGTTTCCCTGAAAGTGGTAATGCTTGTTCTTGGTTAGAGCAACGTACTCTGATTTCGTTATGTAGTTAGTAAAATTCCGCCAAAGGCTGTTTGTGTAGCATGCTTGGGAACCCCACAGCGTTAAACTCATGGGGGTGCAAAATTTCTCTGAGGGCTTTTTTCTTTTTATTTTTAATGATTTTTGGCCACTGCAGGGCTTTGTTATCCAGTAACTCAAGATTTTGTTGTCAGCAAGGCTCAAACCCTTAATGTTCCAGTTTGGAGTGAATTCCCAGGGTTTCAGTTTACTCTGTATGCCTTCATAGAACAGCAAGTCAAACCTTTAGGGTTCGTTGTTTGCATTGTGTTGAGGGATATTTGAACATCAATCAATATTTCTCTCAAAATTTCAAAAAATCTTGTTTATTAATTTGACAAATTCTTGCTTTCATTGTTGATCATATAACCACATGATTAAGAATTGTCCTTTGCTTGTTAGGTAAACCAGTGATACCATTTGCTCATAGAAAATCCCATGAGGTGTTATGAATTGCTGTAGGGTATAAATGGTCTTCTTAGCAACACCAGCCACAATGCAAAGGCCCAAAGTCTAGCATGGGTAACTTAGTTCCTTAACTCGTCCGTTAACTGGCACTATAGTCAGCAGTGATGTCCTCAAAAGGATATAACTCAACGGCCTATTCAAATAACAAATATTACCACATCGGCCCTACAACCCACATGCCTTTAGTCTACAATTTTCCCACTTACTCTTCTTCAAGCAATGATGTTGGAGGTACCTCTTGAGGGTCACACAAACCTAGGTGCTTGGGAGGGCATGGTGCTTTCAATAATGAGAATGAGCTCCTTAAGAACCTCAGTCCCTCAATCTAGGGGATTTGTGAAAAGCAATGCACAAACCTCTACTTCAAGACAACTTTGTGGTGCCTGGCCTCAAAAATAGCAACAGTATGCACCTGAAGTAAACCTGATGTATGTGCTATCATTGAGCGGGCTACAAAAGCTGCCGAGAAAGTATACTATCAGATATAGCTGCTAAAAGCTAGACAGCTCAGATGTTGTCATTCCTTAAGCTAAGATTGTTGGTTCCATATAGCAGGCGAAAGTTGACTTCATTTGGCCTTACTTTACTTTTGCCATGGCTCATTTTGTTGGATGTGTTGGGTAGTTGTACTCGTTTTCGAATGTTTTTCTTCATTTGTTATTGATTAGAAGCTTAATGCCACCAATTGGGCCTTTTGGGTCATTTTTAATATTGTCATTCAACCCCTGTGCACCCTTGACCTCTATGCGTCGAACAATGTTTTACAAAGACCCTCTTTGTGCTAGTGATTTGCTGATGAACTTTTAGAGACTAATTGGTTTTTTATGAGACTTAAACATGGAGCAGTCATTGGAAGATAAGGCTTTCTCCCATGCATTGGTACGTAGGTGTGAGGGCTGCCTAGTATTATTTGAGAAACAAGGTCTAAGCTTTTTGGCACCAACTAAAGGAAGCATAAAGATTCCACTCGACTATTGCTTATGAGGCTTCTTGGGCTTTGATAGAATTTTGGAGCATCTTGACAAGGCCATTTTTGTAAAGAAAAATCTTCTCCTTTGTACCTCATTTTGATTGCTTGCTCATGTGGTGGTTGATGTAATGCTCTCCAACAACTCTCCTATTCAATATTTTTTAGTGAGGGGGAACATGAGATTAAAAATGCTTTGGATGTAGTTCTTCGTCATCACCTCTCATTTGCAGCGTGAGGGTATGGTTAAGGCTATTTGAGGTATTTGGAATTTAGTCTTGTGATCTTTGTGGTTTTCAAGGTTGGATAGAGTGGTGGGAAGCAGTTATTTCATCCACCACTTAGAAATTTTGGCAAGTAGCTTTATGTGCTCTCATTTTGCTCATAGCCAAGAATATACTAGGGTTTTTGCCAAGCTAGTGTGACATCACTTCACCCTTAAAGTCTGTGTTTTGACTTTGTGTTATATGATCAAGACTCATGAATTCATGGAAGCTTGGGGAGACCAAATTTGCCTTTGTCGTCATTGTCTCAATGTTGGGGACATATACGACAAAGTTTCTTAGGCTCTTAAGCTCATGCAATTGTGAAGCAAATCAAATCTATTACTTGATCTTTTTCAGGCCTTTGTTGAACATTGAAAGCAATGTCCACAGTTGGTCCTTATTTGCATGATTATTTGGAGGCCTTGCATTCCAAATTGTGAGGGTCTTGAATCAATAAGGGGAAAATTAAGATCATTCGCAAACTAGATGATCTTGAATTAATCACTATTTGGCAGCCCATTACTCTGCTTAATATTTCGTGTAAGAGTATTGTGAAGTCTCTAGCCCTCAATTTGCAATTGTTGCCTTCAATTGTGCACACCAAGGAGACAAGCTTCATTAGGGTTACATTCTAGAGAATATCATTTTAGACTAGGAATGAATTTAGTGGTCTAAGCTTCTGGACATTTTTCCCTCTATTAAAATTGATTTTGAGAAGGCATATGTTGGCTTTAAATGGATTTTTATCTTATTCATGCTTAAGGTGTTGGGCTTTGCCAATGGTTTTGTCAAGTGGTGGAAACCCTCTTTTCAAATGCAACTTTCTGCCTCTCTATCAATAGGTTTACAAGTGAAGATTTTTGGCCATTTAGGTCCCTCAATTGAGGTTTCCTATTAGCTCTTTTGAACATCTTGTCTATGAGGGCTTTTGGATACTTCTTCTCTTTAAAAGACTCTTGAAGTGTGATCCATGTCCTTGCTTGGAAACTTTGACAACAAACTTTTGAGTGAACATTTTAGATGATTTCTTCCCCACTTTGCATATTTAGTCCTTAGTCACTCAAACTCTCCTTTGCCTTGACATGTTTCCTAAGGTCTCGAGTTCCAAAATCTAGTGGAAGAAGACTTAGTGCATTCCATCTCATAGGTAGCTCAAGGCCTTACGTTGTTTTTGAATCAAACTTGGGGAACCCTAAAAATTTAGGCATACCTTTTACCACTACTACATGAGATGCAATATGCATTGAATTTTGGGTTAGTTTTGTGTCGGGATTTGAAATTTGTTCCCAATTTTTTCTTCGCTAAATTGACCCTAAATCTAATGCTTTATAAGATTAAAATATAATATAAGAAAAAATGTATAATATATAATATTATACATATATAATAAATAGGTGTACTTGATAATATAATAGATAATATAACATATAATATATAATATCAAATTTTAAATAATAGTTAATATATATTATAAAATAAAATAATATTATATATAAGATTAATATAATAATATAGATAAATGTATAATAAATAATTTTGTATATATGTTCCGCATAAAAGGGTTAAGGGCTTCAGTAGTCCCTCTCATTTTGAGCATAACATGGTATGGGAGGCCCCCTATTTGTTTTTGTAAAATTGAACTTTGATGGTGCATATGAGGGTAAGTAGGGTAAACTTTTTATTAAGGCATAGGACAATTTTATGTATGGTGGCTCCCTTTCTGGGGGAGTCCAAATAAACAATTAAGTTGAGTGGGATGAAGTATTGTAGAAATGGCGACATCTTCTTGCAGTGTGGCAAGCTTGATAGTCAAAGGTGCTTCAATGTTGATTATTAATGCATTGAATAAGGGAGCATACTTGAATTGGAGGCTGAATTGTTATGTAGAGGAAGAGGTACAACGATGGGTTCTTAGTTTGTAGAGGTAAGATATCAAAAATGTCCTAAAAAGGCTAATGGCATAGAAAATTATTTGGTAAACTGTGGGGTTGATCAAGACCCCTTAACAACATTATATACTCATCTTCCTAAATCGTGGCCTAGTCTTGAGCCCTTTATATTATTCAAGCCTCAATAATCATTCTCCTCTTTATTTAAAGATCATGGGGCATTTTGTATTGTTGATGAGAGTACTAATCTCTCTTGTGCCAAGTTTTATTCTCATGTATAACCCTTATGTTGGGTTGTGCAATGTAGGGAATGACATTAATTGGCAAGGTTGATTTTTCCTATAAGTTTAGGTCCTAGTGTTTTGTGATTGTGCATTCTTGGTGGTGGCTTGTGAGAGGTAGATTGATCAACTTTAGATATGGGTGGTGCTCGTGGCTTATTCTTAGGTGGGCAAGGGCATGGCTCCCAAAATCAATGCAAGTAGGTCTTGTAACCACTATAGGAAAGGAGTAGTGTCAGACAACATATTAGCTTCTATTTTTAAGTAGTCTTGTTTGATTGAGTTAGGGTTTGTGAAAGTGGTCTTGGGTGAAGAGGGGATGGGTATGAAGGGAGTGTCATGATCTAAAGCATCCATTAGAAAAAAATGTGGGATTGAGTTGACTATTTTGTCCCTGCAACATAACAAAGGATTTGGCTTCTCAAGGTTCTACTTACAGACCACTTTGATTGTATGTCTTTGGTGTTGGTTGAAGATGTCTTAGCAAGTAAAAGTTTGGAGTTGGGTGTTGGGTCTAGTAGACAGTGCTATGGCTTTACTTGTATTGGTTGGTGATGAGGCGGGTTCTAAGCAATTGACGTTTTTGATAAAAGAGGTTGAGGTTTTGCGTGCATATTGTGTGGACAATGGCAAAGCATTGGTTGGCCTCATGGTGACACATAACAAGGGTCACCTTGAGGTCACTAGTGATCATACTATACTTATTGATTGTGACCCATATGGCAGAAAGAAGGGCAAAGGTGCTGTGAGGGGTGCATTTCCCATCCTTGGACCATGTCATGGTTGGGTTTATGCAATATTCCTGAGTTGAGGTCGAGAATGTTGTGAGATTGAAAGGTGTAATGCTATTTGGTGCTCGCAACTGAGGTGTCTGTGGTTGATGTAGTTGGCTAGGTTCAGGTGCTTGGATTTGTTTTGGTAGGTCGCAATGCTGGCTTTGGTGGTGTAGGCATGTGGTGTTTTGGAGGTGGTAGTTTTTGTTGAATCCCCATACTTTTTGGCTTTATTTTCTATATCTATAATTTATATTTTTTAATGAGTGTGTTGTAATTTGAATACTTGATGCAGGAGCATTCAGTGGTGTAAGGGCAATCTTGCATCATTAAAAAAAGATGATGTTTCAAAATCGTTGATGTTGTTTCTATTTCTTTTCAAAATTAGTATTTTTGGTTCCATAATCGCTTGAATAATGATGTAGAACTTTCAGTTTCTTAAAATTGCTAAAAATAAAAAATTGCCATTTTAGGAAAGTTTGCATTTGGGCACGGATTGAAGCGAAAATTTACAGGAAGATTTGTAAATGAAAAAATAAGACCTTTGGCGAAGGAATCACGCAAAGATCATTTGTGAGCTGAAAAATATTAAAATATCTCTTTCTCGAAAAACACCTGAAAATTATTCAAATTCAGGTTTGAGGCACCAAATGGCCCCATACGGGCCCGAAAATAGCTAGAACCGACAGAGTGGATTTTTAGTGTGTAGAGCACTCCGTGAGCTTTCCAACGCTTCAAACGACGCGTCAATTGGACACTTGGATCAAAAGTTATGGCTCCTGGAAGTTGACCTATTTTTGGAGGGAGATGCAGAATTCAAAATTTCGCTGTTGGCTGCCAAAAGGGGCTATTTATGACCTTTTTGGGAACCTTTGGGGGTAGTAGAGTTAAGGGGGAAAGTGTAGAGTTAGGAATAGGGGGGAAAACAGAAACCCTAGCTGATTTGGGGTTACATAAGGCAGAAGGTTCTAGAGTTTGGTGATAGGTAGCTGTAATGTGTTGCAGCATGTGGAGGATTGATTCTTTGATTGTATTTAAACTTCTGTAATGTAATGATTTGTCCAAATAGGTACAATTTCTGTTGTTATTTGTTTTGTGATTTACCTCGTTCATCAAGTGGTATCATAGAAAGGGTTCCTGAGTGTGTAGACAGATCGCCGACTGTGAGGCAGTTTGCACTAGGACTTGAGGTTGTGGGTTTGTTTCGGAGATCAAGATGCCTCCACGAAGAAACCGTGTTGGAAGAAATGCTTTGACAGAAGAGGGTTTTAGAGCCTTGCAAAGAAAGATCGATGCATTGCAAGGGGAGCTGCGAAGAGGGTTTGAGCCGAGAACAAAAGAAGAAAGCGAGGATGAAGCTGAAGAAGAGCTATCGGAGGAAGAACAAGAAGCTGTAGGAGATCCTGCAGAAGTCAGGTTCTTGAAGACCATTTCAAAGATCAGAAAGAGGCCCAGGATCGAAGTTTCTACTTATTCTGGAGATTTGAATCGAGAACAACTTATTGATTGGATAATGACATGGAGGAATATTTTGAGTATGAGGATGTGGAGGGCCCAGATCGGGTCAAGTTTGCAAAAACAAAGTTGAAGGGCCATGCCAGTATTTGGTGGAAGGAGGTCCAATTAGAAAGGAATAAAAGAGGAAAAGGAAATATTACCAGATGGGATTAGATGGTGGAGAAACTGAAGAAGTAGTTCATTCCTATGGACTATGAGATGGAGTTGCTGAAGAAGCTGCAAGGATTGAAGCAAGGTAACAAGTTTGTTAAGGAGTATATAGAAGAGTTTTATAAGATTACTATCAGGATACGCCATGCAGAGCCCAATAAGGAAAAGGTAGCCCTTTACATTAATGGGTTGAGTCCAAGTAATCAAGACGAGCTGAGCTTGGTCAAAATGACCACCATAGAAGATGCATACCAGTTTTCCTTTAAGGTGGAAGAGAAGCTGAATAAAAGATTCAAAAACAAGCCAAAAGGAAGAGGTCAAGGCGGAAGGACTAGTGGAAGATCCTATGGAGGCCGTAATGAAGATCAAAAGAAAAGTGAAGAAGTTGGCACTAGTCGAAATCAAGGAGGAGATAATGCCTACCCCCTAGTGACCAAAACAATGAAGAGCAAAGAGGAAGAGGAAGAGGCCGACCTAGGCAAGGACTTGGAAGAGGAGGTTTCAGAGGAACCTGTTTCCAATGTGGAGAAGTGCATCGAGCATACGAGTGTCTGCGACATCAAGGAAGGACGAATAGAAGACCTAAAGGTAATGCATGAGTTGCACATGTAGATGAAGATGCACAGTTTGAACATTCTGAAGATGTTGAAAGGGGAGAAACCCTAGTTGTCAGAAGAACCTTGTTGAATGAGGAGAAAGAACCAAATCAGAGGAAGAGTTTATTCTGCACAAGGTGCAAGTGTGAAGGTTGTAGACAGCAAACTAGTTTAAATAAACAAATGATGTAATTAGTTGTCGGTACTAACCGACGGGTCGGGTAGTTTGGAGTCGGTACCAACGGTTGGCATCACAACCAACCTTGGCCATAAGTATTTAAGACGTCAATGCATTGTAGTCCGATATCGATGATTTGACAATAGTTGATATGTGGACATTGGACTCATAATGAAATATGTATGTTGCTGTTATGAACATTGTAATGTTTCCTGTGAATCAATGATGAATACAATGGTCCGTTCTGAATAATTCTGTTATGTTCGTATGATGCACTATACTACTATTTATTTCTGTTTACTTCATATTCTGTGAAACACACCATATTGCGGTAAACATTTGGTGCCGTTGCCAGTTCGAAAATGGGTCGAGGGTGACAAGTCGATGACAAGTTGAGTCGTCGGAGAGCATCGGGTGACGAGTTGGCTGTCGATGACAAGTTAAGTCATCGGAAACCATCGGGCAAGTGACATCATCAGACACGGTCGAGAAAAACACGATGGAGATGGCAGCATAATGGGGCAACTGATTGACGACGAGGAAGTACAAAATAGAAGGCATGTAGAAGAAATAGTACAAGAGATTCAAGAAGAAAGCGGGGGAAGCGACAGAGAAGAGAATGAACCCAGAAGCCGAGAAGATGAAGTAACGCAGGAATTGGTAAAACTGTGGTTGTTATCAGTCGGACAATACGTGCGAGACGAATCTATCCGCAGAGAGGTTCCAGAGGAGGTTATTTCAGAAAGCCTGCATGTCAATAGCGAGGTGGATAACCTTTTGATCCGCATTCCTCGACTTCTGGCAAGGAACCTGATAACCTTCCAAGACCTTCGAGAAGAAAGAGAGGGAATTGCGACGACAACAAATACTCAGAAGGTATGAGGAACGTCTGAAACAAGAGGAGGAGGAACGTGACGCCGATTGCCGTCGCACGCCTTACAACTGATAAGGGTAAGCATAATTAATGTCAATACAGCTTAATAAGGACAAGAATAAAATACCAGTGGGGCAAGAAACACCGGAAGAAATAGTGAGAAGATCACTAAGACTAAGGGAACAAGAGGAACACAGAAAAAGATTAAAACAAATTATTGAAAAAGAAAATGAACGACATGAAGAAGTAAACCAAGGGGTTGATGAAGAGAATTTTAGAACACCAATAACAAATAGAGAAAAAGAAAATGGGAAGAAACTGACAGAAGAACTAGAGGATAGTATACGTCGTATTGTGGCATTGTCCATTTCAAACGAAAGGCCGAGGATAAGAGGACCTGAACCCAAGACCCCTGCGCAGAGGGAGAACTAGAAAGAACCAGAGGTGACTTGAAGTGTAGAGGACGCCGGGAACGGACGTGGGAAGGAACCGTACGTGGCCAACAGTGTCGGGAGGACACCGGAATGACACAGTAGAACCAGTCCAATCGGGTCAAAGACACAGAGAGGGTACCCCGAGAAAAAGATGGTGACTCCAGTGGCGAGTGAAAGGTAGAAGTTGCCAAAGTTCATGGGGAACGGGTCAGAGGATCCTGTCCAGCACTGCAAAACTTGTGAAACCATATGGGTGGCAAATGGACAAGAGGACGAAGACTATTGGGTAAAAGCGTTCCCAGCGACGCTAAGAGCTATTGCCATTGACTGGTATACAGACCTAGGGGCAACATAGAAAACCTCATGGGATGAATTGAGGAAAGCCTTCGAGAATGAGTTTAAACTTCTAAGAGATGACAATGAGATTGTAGTGGAAATCTACAATACCAATCAAGGAAAGAATGAAAATGTAAGGGCATATAATAGAAGGCTCAAAGAATTACTCGAGAAACTGGAAACTTAGCCAGCTGATGGATTGAAAAAGAGATGGTTCATCGAAGGGTTAGTCTCGTCATTGAGGAAAAAGATGAAAGTCGTACCCCCATCATCGTACGTTGAAGCGTACAATTGGGTGATGGATATAGGAAGTGAGAACAAAACATCCTCCCGAAGTAAGAGAAGAATTGAAGATGATGACAGTACGGGGGATGACAGCAGTGAAGGCGAGTCAAAAACCATTCAGGCATTGAGAAGAGACATGATCTGCATGATGAAAGAACTGAAAACTGATAAAGAGACAACTAAAGAAGGCCGAGAATTATGGTGCACTAAGTGCAATGGGGAAGGCCACGTAAAAGCAAACTGCCCAAGAAAGTTATTTTGTGATATCTGTCAGGTAATGGGACATTCGATCAAGGAATGCCCATTTAACCTGAAAGCAAGAAGTACCCAAGTGTTGTTCACATAGGGAGAATCATCAACTCTGCCGACGACACCCCCGAAGCCTCAGAACTGTCCCAATGCATCCCCTGGAGGATACCGGAATAATAGAAGGATTAATAACAACAGTCCCAGAAACAGACTGCAGTACGACAACAAGGGGGGACCGATGATTTAGTGTCGGCAATGCAACGAATGGGGACACTTTGCCAGAGAATGCCCAAACAATAATCAGAACATAAATGCATTATGCAAGTGGTGTGGGCCTGGAGATCACGAAGAAAAAGATTGCCTGAAGCAAAAATGGGTGAACATGATCAGTTTCAAGGAGAATGATGAAGAGATCTTGGCGGTCACCTGAGCACAAGGGAAAAAAGCGATATATCCAGATCCCCGAACCGAGAAGGAGACTTCGGGAGGCTAGGAAGGAAGTAGAGATGGCAATGGAAACAGAAGGGAAGAACATAAAAACAACTACCGCACGACCAAAGTTAGACAAGAGCATCGTAAATCAGGTGCTACAAACCACGGTATCGGTCAAGATAGCGGATCTTTTACGGAGCATGCCGCAATTGAGAATGGCAATCTTGAAGGTGATGGAAGGGGAACCAAACAAGCAAACAAAGGACGAAGACATCATAGTGGAGCCACCGCTCGAGGGAGAACAAGTCATCGACCCGAGACTGTTGGCAGTAAACAATGGCAAGAATCCAGTCGTCGTACACATGGAAATCGGTGGATGTCACCTAACAAACACAATAATCGACGGTGGATCGGGAGTGAATGTGCTGACAAAAGATACATGGAAGTGCTTGGGGAAACCTACATTGTGGCCACAAAATTTTCAGTTATTGGGAGCAAACCAACACAGAATTAAAGTGCTGGGAGTGCTAATGGCTCAGAAAGTAAGGATTGGCGCCCAACTTTTTCAATTAAACTTTGTAGTCATAACAACACAATGCGTCGTACGACGCATTACTTGGCTGAGGGTGGCTGATAGCCGCCAAAGCCAACCATAACTGGAAAAGGAACACATTGTCGATAGAGAATAAAGGCAAGAAGATTGTCATAGACCTGAGAACACAGGCTGTGAGTGAGGAACTAGCATCAGATTCTGACTCAGACGGAGGGGAGTTAGTTGGCAGAGGGCCAATGGAACCTGACGAGGAGGGAGTATTAAAACTACAAGAATGTTCTGAGGATGAAACTGATTCAATGAGTGGGCTTTTCCATTGGCATGCATGAGTTGCACATGTAGATGAAGATGCGCAGTTTGAGCATTCTGAAGATATTGAAAGGGGAGAAACCCTAGTTGTCAGAAGAACCTTGTTGAATGAGGAGAAAGAACCAAATCAGAGGAAGAGTTTATTCTACACAAGGTGCAAGTGTGAAGGTAAGTGTTGTGATATTATTATTGATAGTGGAAGCACTGACAATCTTGTTTTATAAGAGATGGTTAATATGCTAAAGTTGACAAGGAGAAAGCATCCACATCCATATCGGATTGTATGGTTTAGTCAATGAATAGTGTTTAGTCAAGTTCATGATTGGAGACTACCATGATGAGGTGCTGTGTGATATCATACCGATGGATGCATGCCATATGTTATTGGGGAGGCCATGATAGTATGATAGGTGCGCTGTCCACGATGGCCATGCAAACACATTCTCTAACGAAGGATGGAGTTCGTCATAAGTTGAAGCTCTTGAAGGAGGTGGAAGAAAAGGTATGTAGTACTGCTAGAATTTGCTTGGTAGATGGTAAATTTTTTTAGAGGGTATGAAGCATGAGCATCATTGCTTTGCATTGATTCCTAAGATTAGTCAAGAGAAATGTGAAGATGTACCAACAAAAGTCTTAGATCTGTTGGAAGAATTTCAGGATATTGTCTCTGATAATGTATTAGAAGGTTTACCACTGGTGAGGAAAAAAAGTCATCAAATGGATTTGATACCAGAAGCCAATTTGTCGAATAAGGCAGCCCACGAAATGACTCCAACAGAGAGTGAAGAGTTGAATAGACAAGTTTAGGAGTTGTTGAGGAAGGAATTTATAAGGGAGAGCCTAAGTCCACGTGCGGTACCTGCAGTACTAGCACCGAAGAAAGATGGACAATGGAGAATGTGTACAGATTCTTGAGGCATCAATAAGATCACGATCAAGTACAAATTTTCATTGCCTAGAATGGATGACATAATGGATTGTTTGAGTGGAGCCAAGTACTTCACGAAGATTGACCTGAAGAGTGGGTATCACCAGATCCGAATAAGAGGAGACGAATGGAAGACAACCTTTAAAACCAAAGAAGGTTTATATGAGTGGTTAGTCATGCCATTTGGGCTAACCAATGCACCGAGCACATTCATGCAGCTCATGAACGAGGTATTGGAAGAATTTTTGGCAAGTTTTGTTATTGTTTATTTAGAGGACATTTTGATTTTCAGTAAGACTTGGGATGAGCATCTGATGCATATCAGAAGAGTTTTAGAGAAGCTAAGGGAGGAGAAGTTAATTAATCTGAAGAAATGTAGTTTTGCAAAGGAGTTGGTATACCTGGGATTTGTTGTTTCAGAGGAAGGTCTTAAGATGGACCCAGAGAAGGTGAGAGCTATCCTTGAATGACCTATGCCAAGGAGTGCTATAGAGGTATGATCTTTTCATGGTTTGACAAGTTTTTACAGAAAGTTTATTAGGAATTTTAGTAGCATTTGTGCACCCCTAACTGAGACAATGAGAGGGGATAGAAAAGAGTTTAAATGGACTATAGGAGCAAACAAGAGTTTTGATACATTGAAGTAGAAAGTCATAGAGCAATCTGTTTTGGCACTTCCAGAGTTCAATAAGGTATTTCAGGTAGATTGTGATGCTAGTGGCAGTGTAGGAACTATTTTAAGTCAAGAAGGTAAGCCCATTGCCTATTTTAGTGAGAAGCTTAATGATGCCAAGAAAAAATATTCTTTTTATTATCAGGAGTTTTATGCAATAGTTTAGGCTTTGAAAAGATGGAGACATTATTTGTTTTCAAAAGAGTTTGTTTTATATTATGATCATCAGGCTTTGCAGTATCTTAATAGTCAAGTTGAACCAGAGGCACTTAAAATGGGTTGAGTTTTTGTAGAGCTATACTTTTGTTTTGAAGCACAAGAGTGGGAAGTCCAACATAGTTGTAGATGCCTTAATCATAAGGCAAAATTTGTTGACATAAATGAAGATAAAGGTTGTTGGGTTTGATGAGCTCAAAAGTTTGTATCTGAAGATCCAAATTTTGCAGAAGCTTGCAAAGCTTGTTCAGAACCTGTTACTTTGGACAAGACAAAATGGTTGGATTTTATAATCCAAGATGGCATGCTGTTTAGAGGAAGCCAATTGTGCATTCCAAGGAGTTCCATAAGAGAGAACTTGATTAAGGAGAAGCATAGTGGGGGATTAGTTAGACACTTGGGTCGAGATAAGACCATTGCTATTGTTGGTGAGAATTATTATTGGCCACAGTTACAACAGGATGTGAGGAAACTTGTGCAGGGTTGCAGAGTGTGTCAGATGGCAAAATGAACAAGTCAGAATACAGGGCTATACCAGCCACTACCTGTACCAGAGAAGCCATGGGATGATATTAGTATGGATTTTGTTCTTGGTTTACCAAGGACACAGAGATGACATGATTCCATTTTGTGGTAGTGGACAGATTCTTGAAGATGACACATTTTATTCCTTGTAAGAAGACCAATGATGCTGTTCATATTGTTGAGTTATTTTTCAGAGAGGTGGTGAGACTACACGGTCTACCTAAGAGCATAGTTTTAGATCGAGATAGTAAGTTTGTTGATTATTTCTAGAGGACATTGCGGAAGAAGTTGAAGATAGATTTGAAGTTCAGTTTTGTCACCATCCACAAACTGATGGACAGACAAAAGTGGTGAATAGGAGTTTGGGTAACTTACTACGATGCTTAGTAGGAGTAAAGCCCAAGGGATCGGATTTGATTTTATCACAGGCAAAATTTGTTTTCAACAATTCTGTCAATAGGAGTACTAGTAAATCACCATTCCAGATTGTATATAGAAATAGTTCAAGAAATGCTTCAGAGTTAAGGAAGCTAGACAAGGGAGAAAAGACAAGTGCCAAAGATGAAGACTTTGCAAAACACCTGGAAATTTACATGAAGAGGTGAGAAAGCACATTAATAAGATGAATATTTAGTACAAGGCTAATGCAAATCAGAAGAGATATAAGGAATTCCAGGTAGGAGATGAAATCATGGTTCACTTGAGAAAAGAAAGGTTTCCAGTTGGAACATATAATAAGTTGAAGATGAAGAAGTTTGGACCATGTAGAATTTTGAAGAAGCATGATTTGGAAAATGAATATGAGGCAGAGTTGCCGAGTGGGATCAATATTTGCCCTGTTTTCAACATTGCTGATTTATCAGAATATCATGAAGGCGGAACAGAGGATGAACCGGCAGAAGAACAGTGGAGTATTTCGACATCTACTTCAAAGGTGGAGATAAAAGAGATCTTGGATAGTCGTGTGGGAAGGAGTACTCGGAATAGGCAATATGAAGAATACCCGGTGAAGTGGAAAGGAAGGCTTGTTGAAGATTCTTCGTTGTTATCTAAAGCATAAGTGGACCGTTTGGGGTTTTCCTCAAACACCTGAGATGTGACAAGGTCACTTCTCAAAATTACCCTGGGTGTCTGATGCAGGAGCATCCAGTGGTGTAAGGGCAATCTTGCATCACCCAAAAAAAGATGATGTTTCAAAATTGTTGATGTTGTTTCCATTTCTTTTCAAAATTAGTATTTTTGGTTCCATAATTGCTTGAATAATGATGTAGAACTTTTAGTTTCTCAAAACTGCCATTTTAGAAAAGTTTGCATTTGGACACGGATTGAAGCGAAAATTTACAAGAAGCTTCATACATGAAAAAATAAGACCTTTGGCGAAGGAATCACACAAGGATCATTTGTGAGATGAAAGCTATTAAAGTTTATGTTTCTCGAAAAACACCTGAAAATTATTCAAATTTAGGTTTGAGGCTAGTAAATGGTTATGTACGGGCCCGAAAACGGCCGAAACCGGCAGAGCTAGTTCTTAGCGCGTAGAGCACTTTGTGAGCTTTATAACGCTTCAAACGACGTGTCAATCAGACACCCAAATCAAAAGTTATGGCTCTCGGAAGTTGACTTATTTTTGGAGGGAGAAGCAAAATTTGAAATTTGGCTGTTGGCTGCCAAAAGGGGCTATTTATGACAATTTTTGGGAACCCTTGGGGGTAGTAGAGTTAAGGGGGAAAGCGTAGAGCCAGGAATATACAGGAAAACAAAAACCCTAGTTGATTTGGGGTTACAGAAGACAGAAGGTTCCAGAGCTTGGTGATAAGTAGCTGTAATGTGTTGCAACCTATGAAGGATTGATTCTCTGATTGTATTTGAGATTTTGTAATGTAATGATTTGTTCAAATCAATAAAAGAACATTCTATTTTCTATGTGCAATTTTTGTTATTTGTTTTGTGATTTACCCCCTTCATGAATACTATGTTCCAAGGGCAGGGCCCAATAAAAACCCCCATCTATTTAATCTAAAAATAAAGTATATATTATCTAATTTAATAATATATGATTTTGTAATATACAATTTAGTATTATAAAGGAAAATAGGCTTTCCCAAAACTTAATCTAGGCTAATCAAATAAGATGCATGTGCATGAGCATAAATCCACCTGGAATAATTAAATGGTAGATGCGTGAGCGATAATTTTAAAATTAATGCTATTTTAGGAAAGTAAATGCAAAGGAGTGAACTTCGCTCTAGAATCAACGTGGATGAATGAATGGGATGATAACACAAATTTAAATTATCTTAGTATAAAAAATAGACAATCTAGATGTGCTCATTGTTAGGACTTCTGTGCTAATTATCACTATCTCTAGGTCGAATTCATAGATATGGGTTGATTCCATAGGTGCAGATATGTCTTAAGGTTCATAGATGAAATCCTACTGATTTTGACTATTATCTTTAGTTTACATTGGGATCTTTACTTCTTTCTAGTTGTCAAGGATTGGTGGTATTTACAAATACCTTAAGTAGGTTGTTGGATCGCTAGGGGCAAGTTCTCTTAGGTCAATCCCTAGGAGATCCCATCTTTATGATTGTGCTAAAGGTTGATAGACAACGAGCAAGTGTGCAAATGTCTTAGATGATGATTCTAAAGTACATGTTCCTTTTAGAGCATTAGTTGAAGTGTTCCTCTAATAAATGCTCCTTGAATGCTCTAAGAAATTGAATGATTCTAGGATGATTCTAGAATGTGAATTTATGTCCAAATGAATGTCTTTAAATACCATGGAATAGTAATAATCACTTGAAATGTGTACCAAGTTAGCTTACGGTACAAACCAACATTTGAATTTTTGAATTTATGTGGTCATGTCCATGGACACGGGATTGATCTTGTGCTTGGATGATTGACTCGGCACAACAAAGCAATAATGTCTACATGGAGAATGAATGTTTGGATATGGAGGGGGGGGGTGTAATAAATGTAAATAATATGGGAAAATGTGTAGGAATGGATAAGGTATGTTTGGATATGTGAGAATGTGTGTAAATGGGGATATATGAAGGATTGAAGAAATGAACCCAACTTTACAAAATATTGTGTCATTTGTCAGTGAGACTTTATCTTAAAATAGGTATAAAACTAAATGAGAATTGGCATGAATATGGAAACTTCACCATTACAAATATAGACAATTAAATAATATATGCAGTTTTTCAAAACTTAAGTAATATAAAATATTAATTACTATACTAAATATACTATATATAATGATATATAATAAATAATATACAATATAGTTATATATAATGTATATTATATCAAAAAACTTAAAAATCTTTAAATTTTTTGAAGCAAGCGATGGTTGGGAGCGGGAGCACGTCGGCAGGGGATGCGGTGGGCGCGGAAGGAGATATGAAGATACAGTTGTTGCCCATAAAAAAATTGACAATATTGCAAGAGGTAGGCTCAATCGTTCTCTAGTACAACAAGGGTAAATCTTTGCTTTCAAGGTTTTTTAATGGTGATTCTATTTGAGGTGCAATTTTTGGGTCCCATGAAAACCCTAATCCGTGATGCTATGGAGAATAAAATACCTAATGTGGAAACATATGTAATCCTTTTCATGGTTATGTTGATTACTATAGACAATAAATTGTATGAAGTAGCCCTAACCTCTCCTTGGTGTTGGTGGTGTGACAACAAAGGTCCTCTTTTGGCCCTAAATCCACTAGTAAAGAGGGTTGGATGGGAAATGCCATGGAAATTTTTTAATTTGAGCTTTCCTCAAGGTTGGAACCAATAGTGCTGCAATGGAACATGTTTATGAATTCTTCTCCTTGGGGGATGTTCCCTTATCTCTAGTTGAGGAGGTGCTTGAAATCGTAATAGATGATGGTTGTCTACAATCAACAGAAGGGCATATTGGCATGAGATCCTTGGTGCTTAGATGCTTAGGAAAGAGACCTTCTTTTAATAATCTAACTCAGTGGATGAAATTGCTATGAAGCAACATTGAAGTTCCTATCCTCTCTCTCTGCCTGAACATGAATTCTTGGTCAATTTTTAGTTTGTGGCGGACCATGATTCGGTATGGAATAATGTTCCATGATTCTATGCCAAACTGTTAAGAAAAGTGTCTCAACCTTGCAACTTTGAAAGATTACAATTTTTCCCAATTTGGTCTTTTTGGATACCCTTTATCTTGGATAATGGTCTGGAACCTTCAAAGTTTCCAAATGTTTCCAAACGAGCTAAAAATAGAGGCTTACTATTTTTAGTAAGTTCTTCAATTGAGCTTGAATTGACCTGAAATTTTTCCTAGAAGGTACGGAACAACTAAGTGAACATCTCGGGTGAGTTTCGTCTCAAGATCATATCAGGATTGCGAGATATTAAAGTTTTTATTTTTTGAAACTGTCGAAAAAAGTCTTTGAACTCAATTACCGGAATCAAAACTTTTCTAGACGTCTTGAAAATTGGGATAACCGACGTAGCGGGTTATAGGGTGATAGATCTCTTCACGAGCTTTCCGATGCATTAAACGGTTCGCCAATCGGAGACCCTGATCAAAAGTTATGGCCTCCGGAAGTTGGACCTTCTGTTTTGGGAAATGTAAAAATGTGTTGGACACATAAAAGAGTTGTAAAGGGGAGAGTTACACGTGTTGGTGTGTGGTTTGGCACATCACAAGGCATATTTGATTGGAGATAATTTGGGCTCCACTTTTGGGTAGTTTTAGCTCATGGTTTTGTAATTACCGTTGGCGGTGTACTATATTGTATCTCCTATATATTAGGAACTTGAGATGGAGGTTGTATGTAAGAATCTTATAGATGTCGAGTTACCTCCTGGATCTCTGGTTGGATATACTTCTGTAAAATCTTGCTCTGCAAGTATTGTAATCTTTGTGATTTCTGAATAATATATTGGGTGGCTTTGGAGTGTGGGGTTTTTTACTTGAAAGGGTTTTCCCCACGTATATCTTGTGTTGTGAGTTTTGTGTTTGCATTTGGAAGTTGTTATTATTTTTCTGTTAATGTGCATCTTAAACTGTAACTGTAAAAGTAAAAATTTGCATAAGTATTTCCTCATTAGATCAGTGTAGGAAGCGTTTCCGCATACCTCGTTTCCATTTAGTTGGTATCAGAGCCTGATCACCTTTGGTTCTAGTTGTTGGGTAGAGGGTTTTTTGAGCTGATCTTCGTTTGAGTGGGAGCTTGTGCAGAGGATTTTGAAATCTTTGTTGCAAGTAAGAGATGGCGAGCACATCTGGGAGGTTTGAGATAGAGAAGTTTAACAACAGTAATTTCGAGTTGTGGAAACTCAAAATGGAGGACATGCTTGTAGATCAGGATTTATGGGAAGCCATATCTAGTACAAAACCAATGGCAATGTCTCAAAAAGACTGGGATCTCAAAGATCAAAAAGCTAAGGGTTTGATAAGGCTCTATTTGGCTGATTTAGTGCTTCTGAATATCCATAAAGAGAAGACTGCAAAGGAACTTTAGAAGAAGCTTGGAGATGTTTATCAGGCTAAATCCTTGGTGAACAAGTTATTCCTACGAAAGAAATTGTATTCTCTGAGGATGGGAGATGGAGGATCTGTCGTTGATCACCTAAATACATTCAATATGCTTGTTGCCTAGTTGACTTATGTTGGTGTGAAGATGGAGGAGGAGGTTCAATGTATGACATTACTGTGTTTCTTACTAGATTCATGGGACCACCTTGTTATGGCCATTGGGAGTACCACTACCACCTTCAAGATGGATGAAGTGGTTTCTTCGCTGTTGTCTAAAGAAATGCGGAGAAATTCTTCCGAATCGACTAAGGAGGCTCTTGCAGTTTGTGGTAGATCTAAAGAGAAGGGAAAGAAAAAGGATAAGAAGAAGGAAGAAAAAGGAAGATCCAAATCTCGTGGGAGATCTAAGTGTCCCGGAAAGTCCAAGGCCCTGTGTTGGAACTATGACAAACCTGGTCACTTCCGCAAGGAGTGCAAAGAGGAGAAAAAGAAAAAGAAGAATTATGATTCGGATTTTGACAAGTCCTCTCAGGATGAAGGAGAAGCATTTGTCGCATGCATCTGAGGATGTGTGGCTTATTGACTCTGATGTTTCTTTTCACATGACCTCGCATCGGGGCTGGTTTTCGAAGTATGTTTTCGAAGTATGAAGAATACGATTGTGGAAAGATGTACTTGGGTGATGATTCTCACCTGGATATTGTTGGTCGTGGAAGAATCTTGATTCGATTTCCTAATGGATGAGTAAAGGGAATCAATGGTGTTTTGCATATCCTTGGTTTGACATGGAACCTTCTTTATGTAAGTAAATTCAATGATGTGGGTGTGCAGGTTGTTTTCTCGAATGGAGGATGCAAGATGACTAGAGCATCTATGGTGTTGGCTAAGGGTGTTCAGATTGGCACTCTGTTTTAGCTTGATGCATGCGCAGTTCAGTGCAATAGTGTCTCTGTTTTGAAGAAGAGAGCTTCAGTGTCTTCATCCTCACCATTGGAACCAGCAGCGAAAAACACTGTTGCATCTACTTCTGATGGTCATACTTTCTGGGTACCTAAGGGTGCTCATTCTATGGAAATGAAACTTCCAGCTGAGAAGACAATGTTATGGCACCAAAGGCTTGGTCACATTAGTGAAAAGGGTTTGAGGACCCTGAAGAATAAAAATCTTGTTGAGGGTATGAATGATTGTAACCTTGAGTTCGATTTCTGTGAACATTGCATTTATGGAAAACAAAACCATGTTCAATTTTATTCCAGTTCTCACAGATCTTCTGAGGTGTTGGACTTGATTCATTCTGATGTGTTTGGTCCTGTTAATGTTCCTTCGATTTCAAAATCTGTTTACTTTGTTTCATTTATTGATGATTACAATAGAAGGACATGGGTGTATTTCCTTAGAAGTAAATATAAAGCCTTTAATAGATTCAAAGAGTTCAAAGCTCTTGTAGAGAATCAAAAGGATAGAAAGATTAAGTGTTTGAGGACTGACAACGGTGGTGAGTTCTGTTCAGCAGATTTCAACAAGTTCTGTAAAAAATAAGGGATTGAGAGGCACAAGACAACTCCGTATACCCCTCAACAAAATGGAGTTGCAGAGAGGATGAATAGAACGTTGATGGAGAGGGCAAGGAGTATGTTAAGTGGAGCTGGTCTTGAACAAAAGTTCTGGGCTGAAGCTGTTGCTACCGCTTGTTACCTGGTTAATAGGTCTCCTACATCAACGCTCATTGATAAGACACCTGTGGAGGTATGGTCTGGTAAAAAGCCTTCATTTAGACACATTCGAGTATTTGGTTGTGAGGCATATGCACATGTGCCTAAGGAAAAGAGGTCTAAGTTGGAGAACAAGGCTGTAAAGTGTATCTTTATCGGTTATGGCATTAGTGTGAAAGGGTACAAGCTTTGGGATCCAGTGGTTGAGAGAGTTCTGTATAGCAGAAGTGTGATCTTCAGAGAGCTCAATCCTTCTTCTGTTGTCTTGTAGCCAAAGAAAGAAGAGAAGAAAGATGATGTGGTTCAGCTTCCTTCCACCCCTGAGAAAGTTGAACCAAAAACATCTATTGGACCTGATAATGAGGAGAGCTCTAGTAGCTTTGAAAGTTCAGAAGAAGATGAAGAACCTCAACCTCAACCTTTGAGGAGGTCCACGCAGATAAGGTAGAAACCTGATAGGTTTGGTTATTCATTGCATGATTCTAGTTATATTTTTGCTTTGATTTCTAACACTGATGAGCCTAGAGCTATGAAAGAGGCTATGGGTATGAAAGATGCAGGTTCTTGGAAGGAGGCCATGGAAGAGGAGATGACTTCTTTGGAAAAGAATAATACTTGGGACTTGGTGCCTTTGCCTGAAGGACGAAAACCTGTTGGATGCAAATGGGTGTTCAAAAAGAAATTTGATGTAGATGAGAGTGTTGAGAAATATAAGACTAGATTGGTTGCGAAGGGGTATTCTCAGGTGGTGGGAATTTCCTATGGTGAGATTTTCTCTCCTGTTGCAAAGCGGACATCTATTCGGTTCCTATTATCTCTTGTAATAGCGTATGATCTAGAAGTGGAACAGATGGATGTGAAGACAACATTCCTTCATGGTGACTCGGAGGAGGAAATCTATATGTCACAACCAAAGCACTACGTGGTGAAAGGTAAAGAAAATCTAGTTTGCAAGTTGAAAAAGTCTTTGTATGGTTTGAAACAGTCTCCTAGGATGTGGTACCAAAAGTTTGATGCCTTTGTGTTGAGTATTGGATTTCAGAGATTAAAATCAGATCATTGTGTTTATTATAAGTTTGACAATGATCGCATTCTCATTATTGCATTGTATGTCGATGATATGTTACTCGTTGGGAATGGTAAAAGTTTGATTTCTGATTTGAAGTCTTAGTTGTCAGCACAATTTGAGATTAAAAATCTAGGGGTAGTTCGGTACATTCTAGGAATGGAAATCAGAAGAGATAGAGCAAATAGAAAACTTTGGTTAGGCCAGAGTAAGTATGTTAACACTATGTTGGAGAGATTCAGCATGATGGATTGCAGACCTTTGACTATTCCTGTTACAATGGGGACAAAATTATCTATTGAAGATTGTCCAAAGTCTCCTTCTAAGACAGAGGATATGAGCAGAGTTCCTTATGCTAGTGCGGTTGGCAGTTTGATGTATGCGATGGTCTGCACAAGAGCAGACATTGCCCAAGCAGTGGGAGTCCTTAGTCGATTTATGGCTAATCCTGGACGGGTACATTAGGATGCAGTGAAGAGAGTGTTCAGATATTTGCGGGGTACTTCTGAGTATTCCTTATGTTATCATGGTTATCCTACAGGACCTCAGCATTCACTTTGTATTCATGGATTGTGCATTCAAATTGGGCAGGTGACATTGACAACAGGAGATCCACTAGTGCTTATGTGTTCACTATGTTTGGTGGTGCTATTAGTTGGATAAGTAAGCGGCAACCTATGGTCACTTTGTCCACTACTGAAGCTGAGTACATGGCAGCAACTCATGCTTGTAAAGAAGCCATTTGGCTTAAGAGATTTTGTTCTAATGTTGGGTTTGATGCAGGGAATATTACTATTTGTTGTGACAGTTAGAGTGTCATATGTTTGGCGAAGAATCCTACTTTCCACACAAGGATTGAGCATATTGATGTCTAGTACCATTTTGTTCGTGACATGGTAGAGGATGGGAAGGTAAACTTGGAAAAAGTTGAAACTTTGATGAATGTTGCATATTCCTTGACAAAACTTATGAGCACAAAGAAGTTTAGATGGTGTTCAGAGTCTATGGGCCTCACAACCCCTAGCAATTAAATCATGATGTTGATACTCCTTTTGCTCTTGCAAGGTGTTCGACAAGTGGGAGAATGTTAAGAAAAGTGTCTCAACCTTGCAACTTTGAAAGATTATTATTTTTCCCAATTTTGGTCTTTTTGGATACCCTTTATCTTGGATAATGGTTTGGAACATTCAAAGTTTCCAAAAGTTTCCAAGTGAGCTAAAAATAGCGAGACTTACTAATTTTAGTAAGTTCTTCGATTGAGCTTGGATTGACCTGAAATTTTTCCTAGAAGGTGCAGAACAACTAAGTGAACATCTCAGGTGAGTATCGTCTCAAGATCATATCAGTATTGCGAGATATTAAAGTTTCTATTTTTTGAAACTACTGGAAAAAGTCTTTGAACTCAATTACTGGAATCAAAACTTTTCTAAACATCCCAAAAATTAGGATAACCGGCGTAGCGGGTTATAGGGTGATAGATCTCTTCACGAGCTTTCTGACGCATTAAATGGTTTGCTAATCGGACACCCAGATCAAAAGTTACGGCCTTCGGAAGTTGGACCTTCTGTTTTGGGAAATGTAAAAATGTGTTGGACACATAAAAGCATTGTAAAGGGGAGAGTTACATGTGTTGGTGTGTGGTTTGGCACATCACAAGATATATTTGATTGGAGATAATTTGGGCGCCACTTTTGGGTGGTTTTAGCTCATGGTTTTGTAAGTACCGTTGGCGGTGTACTGTATTGTATCTCTTATATACTAGGAACTTGAGATGGAGGTTGTATGTAAGAATCTTATAGATGTTGAGTTACCTCCTGGATCTCTGGTTGGATATACTCTTGTAAAAGCTTGCTTTGCAAGTATATTGTAATCTTTGTGATTTCTGAATAATATATTGGGCGTCTTTGGAGTGTGGGGTTTTTTACCTAAAAGGGTTTTCCCCACGTATATCTTGTGTTGTGAGTTTTGTGTTTGCATTTGGAAGTTGTTATTATCTTTTTGTTAATGTGCATCTTAAACTGTAACTGTAAAAGTAAAAATTTGCATAAGTCTTTCCTCATTAGATCAGTGTAGGAAGCGTTTCCACATACCTTGCTTCCTTTCACAAACATGAAATCTTTGTTTTCCCTTGGTTGCCCTTTTCGATCTAGCTATGACCTCAATTACTATGCCTCCAATATGGATTGGGTTATACAATCTCCCATTTGTTATGAGGGATCCAAACCTAATTAAGAAACTAGTTGAAAAATTGGGTGTTTTCATTAGATTTGATGAGGAGCTCCGTGGATCTCAATCTAGATTTGTGATGGTTTGTGTCATGCTGGACTTATCTAAGCCCATCTTTCACACCATCAAGATCTATTCTTCCCAGGGTTGTAGAATCCAGTTTATAAATTTCAAGGGGCTTCCAATTTGATGTTTTTAGTGCAAGCAAATGGGGCACAAATTGGAGGAGTGCACCTCTAAGATTCCCTTGGCATCCTGCACTTTTCAATCACAAAAATGGACTCCAAAAGAAGGATGCCTGAATGCTAATTTTATTAAGAATAATATCACAAGGTCTCTTGTTTCTCATCCTTCCCCTCTATGGTTGAAAGGATAGATGTGGATAAGGGTTGAGGAAAGTCCCCTATTCTAGTTTCTTTGGTTTAGTTTGAGGGCTTGTCTCATATGGCTGATGAAGATGTTCTCTCTTGAAGGAGATTGAGGTGGTTGTTCACTAGATACCAAAATTTTTAAGAATTTGGAAGAAGGTGGACCATTGAAGGATGATGGCAACATTTTGGCCTTCACAAAAATCCTCACCATATCACAAATGAAATCTAAGAAGGCCAAGGGAAATTGTGGATCTTTAGGGAAATGTAAAGGAAGGAAGACTGATGTTGAAAGATTGTGGAGGCTTTGAACATAGTTGATGAAGGTTCATAGTGGATTGTGTTACATAAATTAGTGCGTGACATAATAAAATAAATAATAAATAAATTAACATACTAATGTTAATTTATTAAATAAGATCTGTTAGTATGGTAGTTTTGGGAGTTATTTTCCTATAAGTGGTTTTGTTCTAGAAATATAGGTTTTATAAAGTCAATACGTGTAACAATAAAAAATGTGTAATGATGACCAATCAAATTCTTTTTGAGAGTAATCTCAATTTCATTACTGTGGAGGCTCTCCTTTCCTAGTGAACATGGTTGATTCTAGCAAAATGTTGAACTCTCTTTATGCCTTGTTGAGTGTTTTGGTTTGATGATGCCTTTCCTAGCTCTAGCGAAATTTGTTATGATTACGATGTGCTATTCACCTCGTAAAGTCCTAGGAATTTGAATTGTAATATTTATTGTATATAATTATAACATTTGATGTTATGGAACCTAGGCAAAACAATAAATGTAATAGTATTGTTTAATGTTAGAATCCTCTTGGAATGAGACGTAGAATCCATGAGAAGAGGCTATGACACTCTTCAGAGAAGTGACATATTAGTTATAAAAGATTCTATGACATTGTAAGAGGTGTGTAAAAGATAGGAGTTACTTATGACACCTTATGATACATGATAAATTCTATGATGCATAAGAGCATGTAATATGAAAGTTACATTCTATTTTGGAGGCCACTTTCTAATAACATGTCATGGGAATTTTTAGCATGGTCTTTGGGGACCATTTTTGAGCCTCTGGTATTGTTGTATGGTGGTTTTTGGGCCTCTTTAAACCTATATATTAAGGGTTTGGGATGAAATTTGTTAGGAGTAGGTTGAGCAAGGTTACTTTGTTAGAATGCTACCAGAATTTCACCATGGAAGAGAGATGGTATAATATTGTTATTGTTCTTCATTGTAATATGTAATATATGGCTATGGATATTTGGTTGCATGTTTGATATGTGACAAGTTTTAGAGCTAGAAGATATTGCATGTTGTATTATAGGTTGAAAAACAATTGTTAGAGATGGGTGATGATCTCCATATTGAAATCAGTGTTTTGTATTATTAATATTTATTTATGGAATACTACAAGAGTTTAATGGTGTTTGGAGGGTGGTTTTCTACTCAGAAGGGTTTTCTCCACATACATCTTGTGTCTCTTCTCTATGGTGGATAATGTCTCTTCTTTTAATCTTCTCTCTTTATGTTTTTCTTTAAAAGTTGATTTTATAAGCCATTATGCTTTTGAATTTTATATAAATTTGTAAACTACACGGGAATGAGTTCTATTTTCCCAACATTTGGTATCAAAATTGGATGGTTGGTTTCATGGATTGCATGTGCTTGCATGCATGTTTTGTGGGTTGCATGTAGTTGCATGGATGGATCTATGATTTGCATGTAATGGATCCATGGTGTTCTAAGTTTTGAGAATTTCTTTTTATGATTTTTGAGCCTAACAAGCTTGTGGTAATGTGTAGGAAAGAATGAGCTTTTTTATTTTTAATTCCTGATGGAGTGGGAGTTTTGTCATGGGCCTCCCTAGCCTACTTGATTACATTTCATTTAATTTAATGATTTGAGTCAAATTGGTATTATGGTATAGTTTGAAATTCAATTGTAATAGACGTGCAAGATCTTTTGGTCGAAGGGAAACAACTACAAGTTTGTTTTGATTCAGTTAATCATTTTTAACTTGACTAGGTTTTAACAAATAAATTCTAGTTTACTTGACAAGTATACCGACCACATGAATATACTCATCAAAGGAAGGGCACTTGGTAGGTGTAAGATATTGGCCTGCTTGTTTTTGTGGACCCGAATTCAAGGGTTAATTGCGCCTTTTATGTGTTTTTAAATTTAGTAGTGTTGTTGACATATGTGGTCATCCAATTGGTTTGATCTTTGAGGATTGGTTATGTTCTAATTTTTCTTATCATTGTTCAACCAAGTCTTAAAAGATTATGGAGTTATAAATATAAATATACGTGCATACGTACATACACAATATATTATAAGGAATCAATGTGTTTAATTTATACCTATTGTTTTATTGAGGAGGAATTTTTTTGTAAAGAAAACACCATAGTTGTCATCCTTAATAATAATACATATGATATTAAAAATAAAATGAATTAATATGGAGAGGGACCGATGATCCCTAACCATATTAACTCATTTCCTTATGTTATGCATTGATTAAATATTGAATTAAAAGTCGAGTACTATTGTATTCATCCACCTCAAGGTGGTGGCATAATTGATGGTAATGGCCCCCTATTAATAGGCTAATCTAATAGCTTATATAGGGGTCTCTAGAGTCCTAAAGGACATGCATTATTGTGGCTCATTAATG
Source organism: Cunninghamia lanceolata (assembly GCA_027924645.1). NCBI lineage: Eukaryota > Viridiplantae > Streptophyta > Pinopsida > Cupressales > Cupressaceae > Cunninghamia > Cunninghamia lanceolata. The sequence goes on from BSBN01000948.1 coordinate 1,808,796, forward strand.
AGCCAACTCTCAAGTTTGAGGAGCCACAAGCTATCAACCATTTGATTTTGTTTTCTTCAGTTTTGTTGCTCTTTTCTTGTCTTCTTCGTGAAATGCTTGGCATGGTACACTCCTCTCCATTTGGTATGAGTTTCAATACCAAAATGCTCTCTAAAAGAATGAGGAGAAAAGGAGAAATAAATTGTGGAGTGTCAATAAGGGAATTAGGAGTGTCAATAAGGGAATTAGCATTGGTGACTGGTAACTTTCGGTTATGCATTTATCCTTTGACAATTTGTTTAGGCCTTTGGCCCAGCTATGCATTAAAAGATTATTTTGGCCTTCCAGCCTAGTAAAACATTTATGCATTAAAGGATTACTTTGGTCTTCGACTTAGATATACATTTGTGCTTAGGATAAATTTACTTTGGCCTTTGACTTGTTTTGTATGTTTGAGCGAGTTTTTCAAACTTTGGTAGATTACCCATTTCATATAAATGAGCTACAAAGCTTTTGGCTTGTTTTTGATATTAATAAAATTAGGTTTTGAAAGGGCTCGAATCCTTTTACAAAAAGTAGCCCAAAGGTAGACAAAACTAGTACCATGAGATATGGGAGAAACAACATAGCATAGAAACGACAACCTCACTACAACACAACAAAAACTAAAACACAATACCTAAAGATCATAAGAATACACAACACCTGACCTTGATCTAGCAAATCTTATCCCCTTGACTTGATGGTGGGAAGCAGAAATAGATTTTGGAAGGCGTTTTTTTCTTCTCTACACAATTGTCTAGGAAAGCCTCGAATCCAATTCTTAAAATGACGGGAGAGTCAACCGACGCCTCAACCATAGACAACTCGTGTAGAGAAGGGAGTAGTCCAAAATAAGAAGCTACAAGACTTGAAGATAAAGTTAGATTTGAAATCTTTGCACCGCCCACCAAGGGTGGTAACAGTCAATGAAGGGTCAATTAGAGCCCGGTAAGAAGGGAACTCAAGAGAAGTCGAGGGGCTTGTCAGAGCTAGTCGTGTCGCGGGGGAACTAAAGAAGAGGGCTCAACATCTTGAGAAGGCTCATCACTCTAGGAAGAACCATCCAATAGAGAGCCTAAAACACTGATAGTTAAGTGATCATCAAGGGTATTCTTCCACCACATAGCCATGCCCTTGCGATGAGAGTGGGGACAATCAGAGGTCAGGTGACTAATAGAGGAACGTCATCTACATCTGAAGTGGAGGCCCTCATAGTCTAGCTGTTGCACACAAGACCTTTCCTCACCATCAGAACTATATCTCCACGAAAAGGTTTGGAGATGTTAGTATCCACCAGAATATAGGCAAATGTAGAGTGTCCCATGAATGAAGTAGTGGAGTCAACCTTTAGGAAGCAACCGATTGCTTTACCAATAGCCTTGTGGCATAAATTTTCCTAGAACCAGAGAGGGAAATTCAGAAGCCTAACCCATATTGGTCTGATGTTAAGAGGTTCGATGAGTGGGTTGAAACCCTATCGTCAAGCACTAAATCCGTCTCCTCTGAGGTCACAAAAGTCACAATGAAGAAGCCCCTAACACAAGTGAAGAGATCGATCTTTCCCTCCACGAGGAGCTTCTAAGAATCGAAGACCCATTTGTGTAGGTCAAGAAGAGAAGGCCAAAAGCTAGTGAACTTGCATATCATCCCATGGTGAAGATAAAGTTCTTCATTCTCAATGACATCTTGGCCACACACCACAACTAGAGATGGATGAGCACATGACAGGGGCTAAAATTTCCCACTTAGTGAGGGGCGAGCTTGAGCCCATGAAGCTTGTTACGACTACGTAGGACCGAGAAGAATCACCATTCACGCCATTAGATCCATGGTGCCTAGGAGAAATCACTAGAAATTCTATCCTTTGCCCCTCTAGTTGCAGTGAAATAGTTCATGAAAAGCCACCCAAGGAACCACACATCCAACCTTAGGAAATAGCACACAAAACTCAAGCGAGATGTACCCTCCACCACGTAAGTGGCACTAGCATGAACAACAATCGACAAGTGGAAAGTGTTTCCTTCAATGGGTGGGAGTGATTCCATTTTAAGGCCTATTATGGCTTGATACCTATGTTATAACCATTGACTAGTTACCAGTTTAGTTATTAGGCATTTTGGCCTAATAAATGAGTTGGTTACATGGCCGTCGACTTATTATCAATGTCATTAAGTATTTGTAAGACTTTTATTCTATTTCAAGGTTTCATAAGATTTAATTGTTCTCAATTTATGTAGTTTAAATAGTAAGGCCGTCGGCTTGTTAAGATGAAGTATAAAACAATAGAAAGGCCCGTAGATTGTTAAATATTTCCATATAGAGCTTTGGTTTGTTACAAATATAGTTGACAAAATTCAAAGGCCCTCGACCTATTGCTTGAGAAATCTAAGGGATTAGGGATGGATCATCTTGATACATATTTGATTTATACAAGGCCTTTGGCCTAACGTGATTTTAGTTAAGGTGTGTTACATAAATAAAGGATTATAAATCTTTGTCCTGTTCCATATTTAGAACATTTTTGGGGCATTCTTTGTGTTCTATTCCTTGTTTATTAAATAAAGGCCTTCGACCAGTTAAAATGTTGTTTAGTTGATGTAGGGATTTTTGTTTGTTACATAATGGTGTATATGTAAGGGTAGGAGTTTGTTGGCATGCCATTTATTGATCTATTCAAGTGATTGAAACCTCCACATATATTGTGTTACCTTTTAAATTAGCATTATACTCTGTTGTGTGTGTATAGGCCTTTGACGTGTTGAGTTTATTGAGGTCAGTGGGGCATATTTATAATGTGGACATTTTTCTATGTATGGGTATTTCTTGGTCAGTTATGAGTTTATTAATGACTTGGGATTGAAAGACTTTGGGATAATAAAATCCTATAGTTATAAATGTGTGGTCATTGGTTGTGAACTATTTCTGCAATTTGGAAATTGAACGACTTCAGGAAGTAAAGCCGTGTGTTATTTATATTTTTGGTTAAGTCTGAAAAATTAAGTCATTGACGTGTTGATTGGCTTAAACCCCATTGAAGTGTCATTATTTTGGCCACAGTTTCTTGAATGTGGGGTTAGGGCAAGGCCATACAAGGTAGGGGTCCTTTGATGCAATATATTAAGGTAGTTTAACAAAATAAAATTTTGTTCGATGATTGGTATGCGTGAAAAGATGGAAATTTGTGGAAACATACTAAAGTTGTAATTTTTTATTATAAAAGCAATGTAGTTAAATGTTGAAGTTAGAATTGTAATAAGTCATTGCAAATTATGTATATTGTAAGATATTTATCATTTAGATTTAAATTCAAACTTGTAATAAAGTAGTTCAATTTTAATTTCAATTATAAATACTATTTAGTAGAGTTAATTATTAAGACCTTCTTGTAATATGTGTTCTAATTTTGAATTTTATGTATTAATTTGGTATGATATGTTTATCAACTATTCATTGGATGATAACTATGGATTTCATCTTTTCAAGCAAAAATAATAATTAAATATTTAAGAATTTGCACCTATTTGATCTAATGAGGATATAATCCAATTCTATACACAATCTAAACTCATAATTTATGTTGATTATGGATTACATACACAACTTGGAGATATTCAATTGAATGTAGTAGGGCACAAATAATTTTTTGTGTTCAAATTAATTCAACAATTAAGTATACTTGAAGCATAGCATACTTATAACTCACTTAAGTGGGCCGTCAGTTAGGTATGCTAATTTTGATTAAGTTGACAAGATAAATGGTTATAAATTAGGACATCTCATTGAATGTGTAAGTTGCTTGTGCAAATTATGGTTGGCACAAGTTCTAAAGACTTAATAAATGAATTTTTTTAGTTCTAAATTTTGGGTCATGACACGTTTTCATAGTTGATCTTGATTTTTTTAGGAAACAATGGCTTGCATTTGTGGGATAGAGATGAAGAAGTTTGAATAATGTTTATCATAGTACTTGGAAAAACTCTAGATCACATGAAGTGGGAGTTTTGAGTAGGATGTTATTATGTTTATCTGTGAAAAATGATCTTGTTGGGTATATTGGTTGTATTACTGATTTATGTGTAAAGTTTATTTCACTTTGAAGATGGTTTATTTTGGTTATAGTAGTGAAAATTTTAGATTTGGTTATCATTGTGTTTTATTGTTTGTAACCACTAATCAATTAATTACGTGAAGACAGGGGCACCTATCTTGGAATTTATGTTTTGTGGTTTGTAGAGGGAACATATGGGCTAATGGTGGAAATTAGATTTTTGACAAGATAAAATGGTAAAGTCTTCAAGAGCTAAAACCAAAAAAAAAACTAAATGGGCAAACACTATCTTTTGGAAGATGCAGGGGCTAGAAACCCTAATGATGGAACTTATGTGATGCCATGGTGTATTTGTTGATATTTAAGTCTAATATGTTACCCTTTTTATCATATTTTATTGATTTGGAAACAACTTCCTTTTATCATCCTACAATTTGGATTATTTGTTATGAAACTAATTGTTTCAAGACCTTGTTTTGTGAGTTCTCAATATTAATAAAAAAATTAATATTTGGAGAAGTTTCTATTACACATGAATGTTTCAAACTCATAGGTATTATATTTATGGATGGTAGATGAACGTATGTTCATAGATGTCTTCCATTTTTTTGAATAAATCTATGTTTTAAAGCTTGGGGGTTTGGTCCTAATTTCTTGCCTAATGTTTTTGATATTGATAAAAGTATGTTTTTGAAAGGGCTTAGACCCTTTTACAATGAAGTAGCCAAAAGGAAGACGACATGAGTACCATGCGATATGGGACAAATAACATAGCACAAAAATGATAGCCCCACTACAATACAACAAAAATAAAACAACAAAAACTCAACACCCAAGGATCAGAACATCACACAACACCTAATCTTGATCTAGCAAACCTTACTCCCTTGACACGAGGGTGGGAAATAGAAATAGATTTTGGGAGGCCTTTCTTTGTTATTTGAACAATCGTCCAAGATAACCCTAAATCTAAATCCTCAGAACATAGAGAGAGGAGGGAATCCTTAGCCAACACCTCTACCATAGACAACTTGCACAAAGATGGGGATGGTTTGGACTTGGAAATCGGAAGATTAAAAGATAAAACTAGAGTTGGGATCTCTGCATCACTTGCCAAGGGGGCAACAATTGATGAAGGGGAAATCAAGTCCTGGTTAGAAGCAAAGGACTCGGGAGGAGTCAAGAGGCTTGCCAAAGCCTCTCCCGCCACAAGGGAAATCCCCTAGGGACCATGTCTTTCCACAGGCGGAATGGGAGGAGAGGACTCAATATCTTGAGAAGGCTCATCATCTTGGGAAGATCCATCCACTAGAGAGTCTGAAGCACTGATAGTCAAGTGATCATTGAGGGTATTCTTCCACCACATAGCCATGCCCTTATGATGAGAGTGGGGACAATAAGAGGGTAGGTGACCGATAGAAAAACATCATCTACATTTGAAGGGGAGACCCTCCTAATCTAGTTATTGCATCCAAGGTCTTTCCCCCTCCATCAAAACTATATCTCCATGAAGAGGTTTGTAGATATCAATATCCACAAGAATATGGGCAAACATAGAGTGTTCTATGAATGAAGTAGTGGAGTCAACTTTTAGGAAGCGACCAATTGCATTGCCAATGGCCTCATAGTAGGAATCTTCCTAGAATTAGAGAGGGAGATTTAGAAGCCTAACCCATTTTAATTTGATGTCGAGAGGTTCAGTGAGTGGGTTGAAGGAGATAAACCATGGTTTGATTCAGAGGGAGTGCACAACCCACAACCAAACCTGCCATACAACATTAAATCCCTCTCCTTAGAGGTCACAAAAGTCATAATGCAGAAGCCCCTTGTACATGGGAAGAGCTCGATCTTTCCCTCCATGAACAACTTCCAAGAATCTAGGACCCATTTGTGTAGGTTAGGAAGAGATGGCCACTTACTATTGAACTTGCATATCACCCCATGGTGAAGATAAAATTCTTCATTTTCAATAACATCCTGGCCACACACCACATTCAGGGATGAATGAGCACATGTTATTGGCCAAATTTTCCCACTCAGAGAGGGGCGAGCTTGAGCCCTTGAGCTAGTTACAACTGCGTAGGATCAACTGGAACCACCCTTCACACCACCAGTACCTCAATGCCTAGGAGAAGTCACAACATCCATCCCCTACACCACCATCGGTAGCATAATAGTCCACAAGATACCATCCAAGCCAATACTAGGCTCAACACCTCCAACATTAGGAAAAAGTGTGCATAGATCAGGCAAAATGTGCCCTCCAGCTCCATGAACAGTAGAGGACACAATAATTATTGAGTGCGGAGGGTTTCCATTGTTAGAAATGAAGGTAAACAACTATCAATAGAAAATTGATTACAACTGTAATATAGATATTTAACTATGCAAAACCAAAATGGAGATGGTATGAAATCAACACAAAGAAATAACAGAACAGAAGATCAAAAACATAACACAGTGTTTACATGGAGAAACCATTTCGGGAAAAAATTCTACACAAAAAAGAGATGCACCAATATGTATTAACTTCAATAGAGTTGACAATACAATACTATCAATCTCCTCTTTAGTCTTCAATCCAACAATGCTTGTAATACTCATTCACAATTGTAATATAATGCCCTCATTAAAAGAGTGTTTCCTTCTAGGCAGAAACCCTAACATAACCTCTACCGTCATATCTGTGACCTAATGATGAATGGTTTAGATTTACAATGGTAATTTATATATAAAATGTGGTTTTTGGGGCCCTCGGATCCCCACTGTGGCGCGTGGCCCTCAGACCCCTCGCCGGGGGGATGGTCCCCTTAGACCTTGTAGGGGGTACCCCTTGCACCCCCTGGATAACCTATATCCGTCAGGTACTGGGATCAAACATGCAGCTGAAACAAGATTTCTACTTGGTGAATACTTCATCCCTTATGAATGATTTACAAACAATATTAGGAGTAATTAATTACATAGGATTTACAAGGTTGATGGCACCTTAATCCTAACATCCATCAATGGGTGGGAGAGGCGTATTTTAAAATCCACTGATAACAAAGGTACTATATTGTATCAACCTGCTTGCCTAATGTTAAAATGTCATGTTTGTGTGATTTTTATTGGGTAAAAGAGGGGTACTCTTTGTTGGTAATCTTGATATTGTGTGAGGGTATTGTGTATGGCTGAAATTAGATATGGTGGGCCTGGCATTCATGTTGAAATTTGGGAGCAAGGTTGCTTGTTTGTTGGAAGGTTGTATCAGTAAAATTCTCGTTGCTTGAGTTATATGTAATTAATAATTCTAACTTTTCAAGGTGATATTTTTTGTAGAAGTATGTTGCTAGAGAAAGAGTAACCCAGTCTATTAATGATGGTTATGTGATGCTACTTTTGAGGTTACTTGACTCAGGAGAAAGGACGATATGAGACTATTCATTGCATGACAATTTTTTAGTGAATGAAAGGTTTGGTTGTAGTTTTGTTTTTGTTGTATATTTATAGTGTTTCGTGATTCAGAGTGTGAATCTTGGTGGTAAAGGTTTGTGGGTATTTTGCATGTGTTTTGCTAATGTAATTTGTCTTGTGATGAGTGCTAGGTAGAGCTCACCAAAACATGCAAATATATCTCCCTTTTATGTCCTAAAAACCATTGCATCCTTTGATTTGTACCTTAAGGATTGTTAAAAACCTTATTTAATTGTGTTAAATGTGGATGTAATATTGCAATAACTATTGGGATTAAATGGTTTCATGTTATGAGTTTTGACTAATAGAAATATGCAGAAAAATATTTTTGAGTGTAGGAATCCTTTCACTATAAAGAATGAGGTCTTTAGGAGGCTTCAAAGATACTTCTGTCAACTTTGGAGCACTGCCACATAACTGTTTACAGAAGCTTTAGCGATTCTTCTAGCACTCCAGAGTTCTGTAGAAGACACTGAAGATTCTGAAGGAGACTATAGTATAGCATGCCAGCTCATATCCCACCTGAATTGTCGAGAGATAGGGTGATAACTGTTCTTGATACCACTGATCCAATTGCAAAGAAGTTGCCAGTTGATTGTTTTTGCATGAGTTGTAGAAGTTTCCAAACTGCTATTTTAAGTTATTTCCTTTTTATTAGCGACCTTCATGGCCTATTTAGACTTAATTTAAACTCTTATTTTAAAGTGACACCTTCACTGTCACTTTAATAATTTCTTTTAGTTTTTGCATGACTCTCTTTTAAGTAATAGTTGCATGTTTAGAGCGTGGAATGAGGATTTTGTATTTGATACAAAACTATGTGTAGAAGAATAACTCCAGAGATATTTTATTAGAAAAAACAATTGATATATATGGATGGAAGATATAGAATAGGATAGATTGATTTTTAGAAAAAGCAAGACATACTCTGTTTTTAAGTAGACTCTATTTTGAAGCATCGGAAATAAAAATAGGCAGTTCTATAATTATGATTTGAAGCATTGAATTGGTCTTTCTTCTAGAGGTGTGGATCAAGGGTCCACTCCCGCCAAAGGAGCAAAGACTGGTATTTAGTGGCTAGATTTCTTGCTTTATTAAATTTTGAAATTGCTTAGTTAAGTTCACTGCTTTGATTATCTTTAGATGAATTTACTGTTTCATTCTATTTATTATTTTCTTGGATCTTTGTTAAAGTAGTTTTGTTTCAGTAGCTGTTATTGTTAGATTCCTATATTAAGATTCTTTCAAGCAAGCATTTAAATGCATGATCATAATTAGATAAGTAAGCTTTGATTTTTAGGAGTAGTATTAGGAGGACTGCTAGTTATAGCCTTTACTACAGATAGCCATGGACACCGCCCTGGATTTGACAATTTACACAATTACTCTATTTAAATGTAAGTTGTACAACGACCCTTGTCATCTTTCATGATGATTTGGGAATCCTATGTTGAATGTGTATTTTGTAAGAAGTATTATGCAGATTATTTATGATGGGTGCTATTGAGAGACATTTGGTTTCATAAAAAAAAAATATTTTGTGTTTAGTTAAAATTTTGGTTAAAATTCTACAGATTTTGTTTAAAAATATGTGGTTTATTGTAGATATATAGATTAGATGTTGTAGATCTAGGAAAACCTTGCATGGAAGAGGAGTTTGGGAATGAGCTTGGTTGTGAGGCAATTCTTGAAATAGTAGGGTAAATGACATAATAGAAATATTAACTATGTAGTGATTTAATTTGATTATGGTGTGATTAAGCCAATACACTTATATCAATGTGATAATTAAGAAGCAAGTATAAATCAACAAAACCATAAAATGCAAACCATATTGACACCAAATATACATAGGGTTCAACCCTTGCGGGAAAAAACTCCACCCCAAATAGACCCGAGCTTGTATTATTCCAAACAATGTTGTACAATAATACAATCCATTTATCCCCATGACTCTAGTTTGACACCATAAGAGTAATTACAAAGGAACCTTACAATCCATTATTCCATGCACCCAATAAATAGAAAAGTCAGAAACAATAAACCATCAAGTGGTGTTTAAAACCATGAGTAAAAACTTTGAGCCATGAAAAAATTCCAACACCCCTATGGTCATGGTTAAGCATCTCATAATAGTATGCAAATCCCTTTACATCTCTTAAACGTATTACACCCCTCTTACACATCATAGATGTCATAGATTTTGTCATAATGGTTAAACTGACTAAGATTCCAATCCTAGGCACTCCATCATGGCATTCGATGTTTTTGTCATATCCACCAAATCAGGAAAATGCTTTGTAACTCTCAATTGACCTTTTCAATGTAACCTCCCTATTCAACATCTTTTTACACAATATCCCAAGTATCCTAGAGAATGAATAGTAAATAAATGATCTCTCTACCCACACATGGGCATCCCATTTTGTCCACTCCAACATGTTTGGAAATCATACATTATTTATCATCTACATAATTAAATATAATTAATTAAGACTTAGGATTGCAAGGTGAATGACACTACAAGTTATCCAAACACTCTCCCATCTTATATTTACATTGCAAGACATAAAGGGAAACTAAAAAATAAATCAAGTGCTAGAAGAGGCAAGACCCATGGTCTCTATGCACCAATTTAATTTCTCCATGCTCACTAGCTTAGTGAGAGAATTTGTAACATTAACCAAGGTGTCAACCGTCTATATCATGACTATCACCCTCAACCATCTTATGGACAAAGTGATACTAAACATTAATATGCTTTGTACAAGCATGGTACATCAATTTTTTTCCCAAATAGATGACACTCTAATTGTCACATATAATCTTGACTTGTCTTCACTCAAAGCTAATATTTGAACATAATCTCTATAACCATATTGCCTCCTTATAGGAATGTGTCATAGCCATGTACTCTACTTCTATAGTAGACAATGCAAGTGTAGGTTATTGCTTCGTCATCCAATTGATAACTCCTCAAAACAAAATAAACATGTAACTGCTTGTGGACCTCCTGCTATCCAAATCACAAACAAAATTTGAATCAACAAAGCCTATATCAAGCTACTTGCCCATATCATCAATCCCATGATAAAAATACAATAATTAGTAGTCCCTTGCAAATATATAAAAACCCCTTTTACATAAGTCTAATGCTCTCTACTAGGGTTAGACATAGACCTTCTAAGAGCTCCTACTACTTGGGAAATGTCTAGTCTTGTACAAACCATAACATACATTATGCTACCTACAACACTAGCATGTGGAACATTAAACATACCCTTCAAATCATCATAGAACTTAGGACACTAATCCAATGATAACTTAGTATCAATAGGTAAAAGAAAACTTACCAATTTACAATCTTGCATAGCAAACCTCTGCAAGATAGTCTAAACATATTTACTCTGATTGATCCAAAACTTTCTGTCAACTTGATCCCCACTAATCCCCATACCTAGAATGTACTTCACAACCCCTAAATTTTTCATGTCAAAGGCACTAGATAACTAAGTTTTGAGCACTCTAAGAATTCCCTTATTATTTCAAATGAATAACATGTCATCAACATAGAGAATAATGATTAGCATCCGACCATGAATTAATTTGAAATAAACACAATGATAACATTTGCTCCTAACAAACCCAAGGTCCAATGCAAAAGCATCAAACTTCTGATACCACATCCATGGTGACTGCTTTAGACCATACAATAATTATTTCAACCTAAAAACCAAGTTCTCTTTCCCTTTTACCACAAAACCATTAGGCTCTTTCAGATATATTTCTTCCTCAAGATCCCCATGCAAGAAAGTAGTTTTTACATCCATTTTCTCTAATTTTAAATCATAAGAAACAACAATAAAAAGTAAGAATCTAATAGAAGTTAGTTTTGCAATAGGAGAAAACATATCACCAAAGTCAACCTCTCAACATGAGAGTATCTTTTTGCTACCAATCATGCCTTATACCTTTCCAACTATCTATCAGCTTGAAATTTCTTCTTAAATACCCACTTGCAACCAATGGGCCACCTTTCCTTGGGAAACTCAACTAGATCTCAAGTCTCAAACTTGTCTAAGGCCATCATCTCATCTTGCATGGTCTGCATTTAAGATTCATTATCCTTCAAAGAAAGATCTTCCTTCATAGATTTAGGTTCATTATTAGTATAAGATAAAGTAAAAACTCAACAAAAATTTGGTGGACTATACTTGTCAACTGGTTTCCATTGCCTCATAGACTTTTTTAAGGGTGTAGTACAAGGATTTCGTTGTTCTTTCAAACTCTCTAAATCTAAACCTTCTTCTTCCTATACATCCTTTTGTCCAATCCACTGCTCTTCTATCTACGCATCTTTCTACTTCTCTATTTTGGTTTCAAAATGCACAATTTTCTTTTAGTTGTATATGATCAAACTTAACTCTAATTTCCCTAAAAATTACATCTCTCAAATGTACCATTTTCAAGTGATGATTCTAAAGCTTATAACCCTTAACATTATTACCATTGTTAGTGTGAATGAGGTATATTACCTAACTAGTTCCACATTAGGTCCTTTTCACACTTGTCTTGTTAAGTTCACTTAGGGTACACTAAGGATACTTATCACTTTGTGTCTCATGTCATAATATTAAGACACTTGTCATAATCTTATGTTGTTGTATGTTTCACCTTGGTATATATAACCAAGTGCTTCTCTTTGTAATTCATATTTGATGTATCATATTGTGTATTTGCATCCGTTGATAGAATAGAATTAATCTTTCAAGTTGGGTCTCTCTTGTGATTTCATTGAAGCTCCTAGATATTGGGTGGCTACCTTCATAGCCAAATCTTACAAGATGACATATTGATTCATTTTTTGTTGACAAGATGATGTGTAATGATTTCTTGATCTCTTGTATAAGGTGGGTTGTATCTTTGTTTGTAAAGGGGTTGGGAAAAGAGGGAAGATACCTTGCAATTGATGTGAGCAGATTTTCTGACAAATAAAGATGAAGGTTCCATGTTGTGAAAATTTTGTGTCAACGGATTACATCTGGTTGCTTTCTATGAGTGAAAAATTGTTAAGTATAATTGTCTCCTATAACTGCATTGCTTTTCTTAAGAGTATATATTCAAGGAATATGGTAAAATCTTGAACACACATTTTCTATATAAATTATTGTCTTCAATTAGTATGTATCCAAGGGATGTGATAATCTTTCTAAATTAGTAATAGGATTTGTAATGTTAGTTAAGGATAACTAATATATCCAAATGAGTACAATCAACTAGTATATATCATTATAAGGTAGTGACACCAAGAATTAAATCACCAAAGTTTTCATTGGTAGGATGACATTTGTTTTAACATATTCCTAACTTTGTAATTATATAAATAGACATTGATCAATTCCTGGTCCCCCAACCCATATCTCTATTAAAATGTGAAAATCTTCAGAATATAACCTATTAAATAATTTATTGTATTCATGTATGAGATTAAGGGTAAAAGGAATAGTTATGAATGTGTTTAGTCCTATCTTCGTGAACATTATATTTGCAATTCCATTGTGATATCCAATATGTGTTCCCTTACATTTATCTAGTGTCTAGTCATAGGGTGACCCCCCTGAGTCTAGCATAGCTTAAAGAGGCTTATCCACCTCTTGTTTGTTGGCCCACCCCTTCAATGATATTTATCATGGAGAGAATTTCTCATAAGATTTAGTATACCTCTTAGGGATAACTGATAACACCAGGTGGAAACTTGAAAAGGAACTAACACAACATTTACAAATTCATTAGGTGTTCATACTCAAACATCTTGTGTGGACATATCATCTATGGATGAGTAGTGTAGTCGAATGACATGCACTGGAAACTCATCTCCATTATCTCTGATTTCTTTAGAGTTCAGTGTTGCCACATCCATGGCTTCCAATGATTAATTATAATAGGATCTTCATATTAGGTTTTAGATATAACTTCATGGGATGAGTACTTGATAGATATATTAGGTTTTTTTGTGAGTCCCTTGAAAATTTCACACACACTTGAGGACATTTATCTCCTCTTTGATGTTATCTCCTATGGAGTTACATAATCTTCTTTGAATGTCATGAGGGCACATTCAAACTCTCTTGTTATTTCTTCACCTATATTTGCTTCTATAGTGATAGATTCTGTAGATACCCGTGAGTCCACATATCTGATTCAATCATCATTCATGTTGACACCTTCTGTAGGAGCATCATATTCTTATTAGTTTAGTTGTCTTACCTATGGTGAGAATCATACATCCATGATTACTGTACTTGAATCTTGCATGGTGCCTAACTCGTCTTGTCAACATTTTTCCTAGTTTGTCATTGGCTTGGAGATCATTGAGCAACATTCAAAGGATTCCTCACCGTCTTTGGATCTTGTTCTACATCTGTTTCCACTAGGTTTTAGACTGTCACATTTTAGTTAGTCCTAGGACTCTTGATTTGATTGTGTTACCTCTTAGCATTGACATGGTGGCACCATCATAGTTTCTAGAGACATCATACATTATATTACTTCTAAGAATGGGAAGATCTTCTCCATACTCCTTTAGTTTTGTTTCTTCTCAAGGGAAGAAATGTTGTTTGGCGATCCTAGACCATCTTCAAACTCAGTGTCAAGCATAGATACCATTGGTGTAGGAAACTACACATTAAGGGGACTGCATGTTCTCTCTTCTTCTCTATATTCTAGGAAGTAATCTTTTCTCGCATGAGGTTTTATCCTTCTCACTTCTTTTGAGGGAGGTCACTTAGATCTTCTCTCTTCATCCTCTCTTGGGGGAGTTTTGTCCTACACGTTTTCTCCTTCTCTTTGTTTTGAGGGGATCATTTTGTATGTGGGTACCTAACATGGCTACACATTTTCTAGGATCCATTCATCTATCTTTCCTTTCCTACCCACCTAAGGTATGCTTATGGGGGAGTGTTGGTGCATATTTATTTTTGTGCATTTACTTCATTGTATATTTGAACCTAGGATAGGATAAGCTTGCTTAGGTTGATATCTACTTGGGTAGGTTTCACAAGTGACTTGTACTTCCTAATTTGGTGGAGATGTTGTGCACACATGTAACTCCATCTCCTTTATCTCACATTGGTTGAACATTCACATATCTTGGTGATGTATACCATATTTATCCACTTATAGCTCATTATTGAGCATCTCTTTTGCACATGCATCCTTGAATACAATAACATTATTCTTTCATATTGGTCTTCTAATTCTTTGTGCTTTCTTTTAACTCTATTGATCTTGGGTGACCATCTCCATAGCCAAATCTTACACTTATTTCTCAAAAAGAAGAAAGTGAATTTATTATTGTGATTAAATATTAGAGTGGTTCCACATTAGAAAGATGCAAATGGACTAATCATTTTAAATGGAAGATTTAATATTGAAAGGAATCATAGGTGTCAAATACACTTCCTACACTAATCTATGAGAGGAGGTATGTGAAAAAATTAAAATAATCAAATAGTTACAAGGAAATGAACACAAAAACAATATACCATAACACAATGATTTACATGGGGAAAAACCTTTTTGAGGAAAATACCCCACACTCCGAAACAATGCAATGCAATATTCATTAATCAATTGTTACAATATACTTGCAGAGTCTAACCGTTTACAAGAGTATCATCGACAAGGGTTTTGGAGTAATTCAAGTAGCATAATAATACCTACAAAATTCACTATATCACCTCCATCTCAAGAACCCGATAAATAGAAAAATATTAGACCACAATCCAAGGGTACTTTTCCAAACCATGAGCCAAAACAAGGACTCAAAAGTGGCGCCATATTGGGCCCAAATTCCAAGGCCCAAGTTGGTCATGGTCTCCCTTTTCTAAAATAGAAGATGCTCTTACAACTATCATAGCTTGTCATAATGACGCCTCAATTTGGGCACTTGATACTTTCGCATATGCAAACCCATTCAAAGATGCATTATGATCCAACATAGGTCTAGGAGCATTTGGATAACATTTGCATGGTCAAGTCTAGGAAATATCAAAAATCTATTTTTTGATATTTTCTACATTTTAGTAATTTACATTTTTGAAAGCCTTTGTAGCATTTTTGGCACTTCAATGTGCAAGGTGGTTTTTTCATATTGACTAGCCTTTTGGAATTCTTTCCAATGCATCCAAAGTTATGACCCCACAAAGTTAGAGTACCAAATTTTTTTTTTTTCCTAATTTTTAAGTAATTAATAAATCAAAACATAAAGATGCAAGATTGAAACACCTTTCCCAACAAATACATTGATTTAAAATTTCAGCCTAGTGAATGAAAATTTCAATTTTACTTAAATGTGATGGTGGGCCTAAAAACAATAATGTATTAGGGTTTAATATGTTTAAAAATGCTTTATTTTCTTGGATGAGATCTATTTGGTGCTGGGCATGCAAACTAATGTTCATGACCTTTTAAAACTTGCATTGCTATTAGCAAATAGCTAAATTAGTTTGTGTGCTCATTTTTTATTTGTTGACAATCTTCAACCATTGAATTTATTGCCCCATTTGTTGGATCTTGATGTTTCAAGTCACGAAATATGCTTGTGTGGAATATTGAGGGTGTATGGGGTAGTTAAGACTTGGCACGTACAATATAAAATGACGTAGCATATTGAAAGAGGTACAAAGAATATTACATATGGTCCAAACAAAACAAACATGCCTTATATATGAATACATGTTTTGATGCATTTATTTCCATGGGCCACATAATCTTGAACTGAATGATTGTGTTGAGAGGATCATAGCAAGAAGGATAAGCAATGCAAAACAAAAAGATCAGACGAAGGTTTAAAAACATACGTCCAATTGTAATGTGTAAAGAAATTGTTAATGGTGCAAATTTTTTATATAAATCTGTATGATCTAGACAAGGAAATTCCAGAGCAACTGCTACAAATTATAGAAGAGCATTGTGTGCTTGAGGTCAGAGCATGAATCTTCCTAACAAGCATCAATCAAGGCATGCAATGTGAAGTGTAGAGAATCCAACATGACATAAGAGACAAAGAAGGTTGGCATTGGCATTTTGGAGGCATTCCCTCTATGAGAGGGAATGATCGGACTTTGGGCATCAATGGTTGACATGCTGTAAAAGCAGTAGAAGATGATGAAAGTCATCTCAACCAGTCATATTTTCTATCTATAATTTTTTTTTTAACAGTCAACTCAGAGAGAAAGCTGAAAACTGACCTGGCTCACCTATAGCCGTTGATGAGGAGACAAAAGGATTTTGATGGGGGCATATACAGTTAGAAGTGGGTATGAGAGAAATTGATGTTTCAGTGGTGTTTTAATGATTTTAAAGTGGGTCTGGATGGCATATATACTCACCATCTGTACCCAAATCACTTTACTTAAATATTGTTCATTTTAATAGTCAAACAGTCAATAGCAATTTTATACTTCATTCACAACAAAAAGTGGTAAATATTTGTCCTATTTTTATTGGCTAAAATTAATCTTTGACTGTTGAAATGGATGATATTTAAGAATAACCCTATACAAAATTTTCAAATCTGCATTCTCAGCGAGTATAGGTTCAACAGTGGAAAAGGGTTCAAATGAAAGTGGCTTTGAGGATGATGAATGGAGAGTATTACACAGCTCTGCAACAGATCACATTACAATTGTTCAGTGACTTTTCTGCACCTACCAGTCTCTCTGCTGGGTAGACCGAGAGTTTAGTGAGAGTACATTGGTGTCAATTGACATGAGTGGGAATAAGGAAGTGAGATTGAAAGCTGGCAAAAGACAGAGTGATAGTGATAGTTCATCGCTTAAGATTTCAATTCTGGATAAGAGACACTCCAGAGGAGTGTGTCACATGCTGTGGGGAAAAATGGTCTTTGTAGTCTTGTTGCCTCACCATGTTATATAATTGGAGTAAATCTTCACTACGTAGGCAACAGACACTTCATCAATTTCGCTTTCTTTTGCTTTCTTCTTGAGTCTATAAAATATTCTCTTTACTACTTTCTGGGGATTTTGTATTGTACTCTTTTTCTTCTTATTGTCATAGGTGCATGTGGCAGTATTTCCCTTTATTGTTGCAATTCGTGAGCTTCATTACTGGACGTACATGTTTGAACAATGTTGGCTATATAGGGTCCAGATTTTTTTGGACTCGTTGGATTTGTCCAATTTTGTCTGGACTTTGCAATGTGCTCTTTTGTAGTCTGAACTAATTGTGTTAATACTTATTATACCCTGAATTTTGTTTACTTTGGAGAATTCTATCTTATAATTGTCTTGTAACTTGGCTAAAAAGGAATGGATAAGGAGATACGATGGTACGATATGTTTGGCTAAATTTTAGTTGGTAAACTATTCAAACATCTTCGTGTCTGCTTTGCATGTACAATTATTGTAATTACCATGTAAAATTTCTTGGTAGGTTGTCTTGGGGGATGGGGGAATAGGAGGAGGGGAGAAGAGTAGGTTGGATTAAGGGATGGAGCTCCTTAGAATAGGTTGAGCTTTTTAATTATTTGTCAAATCTGTAGGCAGACAAGGGACAATTTGGTGAATTGGAACATTTTAGTAGCTAGAGGAAGAGAAAGCCAAAGTGATTCTCCTAGTAGCAATGAGTGAAATAGGATTAGCCTAAATTGTTAAGAGTTTGAAAAAAGGCTTGAGACAATGGAATATTTCTTTTGTTTGTTTCTGTATTGAACAAAATTGTAGATTAAAACAAAGAATGTAGCCACAAAAGGCTTCTCAAAAATATTTGCATGCGGGCCTTCACAAGGTGGGTCTCATACATTAAATTGGTGTTTCGTTTAGAGGGTGATCTAAAAATTATCTTTACCTTTACTTCTTGCTTAGACATCTTGATTTTATGTTCAAATAGTAGTGGCTACATACAAGTGGTGGTGATTTTAGCTACTCACATGGTCAAATAATGTTTTCACAGTTGTTGTAAGTGTTAAAACAATAAGCAATATGATATAACAAACATCTGAGAGAGAACATAATCTAGTCCTAAGTTGCCAAGTCAAAATTAAGAATGAGTACGGGTACGTGGGTACAATATATTAGCACGACAAAAAATTGGGGGGTTGGGTATGTTCTAGGTATGTCCATACAAAAAACATATAAAATTATAAATATAGACATATGTGTAGCTTCAAAATAGGAATAAGTTCAAAATACCACATATCATGCTAAAGAATTCTATATGGTATTTCATTTCTTTGCTATGGTATTAGGAATTTTGTGTGTTGTTAGATATAACTGGGATTTTTCACAGGTGGGTAAGAATATAAACAGTCATGAACATGACCAGGTTTATATATTTTTAGTATATTATTATATTAAATAACTGTATATTTAGATTAAATATTTAATATTTAATATTTATATATTTATTATTGAATTATATTTACTTTATTTATAAAATATTAAAAATGTTTACATTTATTACTGAACATACTTACTTTATATATAAATTATTAAATATATTTCTAATATTCTATTATATTATAAAATCATTATTTCATATTTACATATAAATTTGTTATTTCATGAGAGAGGTACATTTATATATTTTTCCCTCCCCCCTCTCCATATATATATAAAGAAACAAAGACAGAAAGAGAGATGAAGAGAGAGAAAGAGGAAGATGGAGAAAACAAAGGAAGAATAGAGAGACAAAGAGAGATGTACACATACATACATACATATTTCTCTCCTCCCCCCTCTCTCTCTATATAGAGAGAGCACACTTGAAAAAGGTAAAATTAATTGAAAAAAGACTCAACCACACAAGTCATCTGATAGAAGCTATATTGCACACCCTTTTGGAGTGAGTGCCACATGGTGTGACAGGGCCTACCACTTTCTTCCAATATATATCTATTAAGACACCAATGGACCAAAGTTTAGCTTGCTAAAAACTATGAAATTTCCATTTTATTACAAAAGAATGACTCATTTCTATCATCACAAAATAATATCAATACGAAGCTCAACATATGGTGCAACATAACTTAACACTAAATATGCTGTGGGAAAATATCTACAATGCCTTGCAATGCTTTGTGAAGACTGAAATTTCCCTCTTCCTTCTTATTGCATTGACTTCATCCATCAATGTTTGCTTCCTTTTCCCACTAATTGAATGTATTTCATCATCTATAAAAATGAGTTAGTAATGTCTGCAATTTTTGTATCCTACACACTAAAATTACTCAAAGAATATTAATTACATTTTAAGAAAATCTTAGATCAATGGAAGCAACTTGATAAATAAACTAGAAATAACACATGGCCAACCATATAATTCCATGTGATCTCCACCTTCCATAAAATATTCAAACTAGCACTATTCGCACAAGACTAATGGTTTCACTATACAATTTTCTTGCCAATAATCTAAAGACGACACATGTCCATGGGTGGCTAATTCATGTAGAACAAGAGCAACAACTAATGTTATTCAAATTTCTATCATTATTCCCATTTTAGCCACTACAATAACCATTTTTGTAATTAGTTCTTTTTAAATTTATTTTATTTGCTCGAGTTACTCCATATTTTAAATGTGGTAATCCTATAATGATGTGATATTACTTTTTCTTTATAGGGATTTGTAATTATATCATCTACATTGTTGGCAATTATTAAACAAGATTATGAAACACATGTGAAGATATCAACTAATGCATAATTTCAATCATCTCTTAAAATTTTGATTAAAAAATGTTGTTCTTCAAATCCTTTTTTCACTTGTAATGAGATTCACAATCTCTACAAATGGATTGCTTATTCTTATTATTGTTACAAACAAGATACTATTTAACATAAATGTATGTAATTGAGATAATTATTTTTGAAGGATACTGCTATTTGAACTTAATTTTTAGGTCATACATGTTTAGCTTTGTTATATTTGAAAAATGGGAATGATGGTGAGGTAATGTTTTAGATAGATTTAAAATCAAACCCGCCTTTCACATATAATCATTCAAGGACATAAATGGAGTTAAGTCACTTCTCTTGCAAGAGGACTTAGCTACAGGTTTGGTGTCACTTTGAGATGATGAGGAAAGTTGGAATGTATTGATAAATTTGTTAAACCCTAATTTGAATAAGCCTTAAACCCTAATTATATGAAATCATATATAAACAGATGAAACATGACAAATGATCACACAGGAAGGCACTAAATGCATATTAGAAACATACCAGGATTTAGATTCTGAAAAGAGAAAACTTTAGGGACATTGGGGTGGGTGCCCTAGTCCAACATGCTACTTTTTCTATAGATCTGGAACTGTAAGCTGATGAAGACAGCAACTTGCTTCAGAGTTTCTAACAATGGCAATCAGGAGGACACAGGGGCAAGTACCCTTGTCCAAAAGGGAATATTCTTTGTTGTTTTCTTCATATCCTAAATCTTCATCCTCTGCTTTGATCTCCTGCAACTCCTCTCCGCACGATTTCACACCTGTAACCTGCAATCACAAGAGAGGGGTTAGGAGTTGTGGTGTTTAGGAGCTTACCTCGATCAAGCCCCAGAATAGCATTCAAGCCTTCCAACACTATTGTTAGATATAGTGTGTGTCCTTAGTGGATAGAGGCAAAATCAAATGATAAGATAGATTGATTGAAACACAAAGTAGATATCACCTTGGAGGTGAAGCCTTCATGAGGAAATGAAGATCTTTCACACCATGAGGAGATGGATTGATGAAGCCAAATCTATAACAAAAACATACAAACACAACACAATACTACTTTGCAACACAATGAAAGCCTTGAATATCTTTAGCTCACTATCACAAGTTTGCATTATCCATCTAGGAGTAAAATGAAGTCCTAAACATGTTTATATATGCATTCCCGCTAACATTCATAATTCAAATTGAAAAGGCCGACAAAGGGAAACCTTTTAGCTGTCATAAACCAACACTTCAAAATTTAGGTCCCGACAAAATAGGTCTAGACTAGGGCATGGGTGCCCAAGTCCAAAGGCCTATTTTTGGTCTTGATTAAGCATTGAGATAGGCCCCTAAGCCCCATTTGTCATGGGTTTCAGGGGATTTTGTTTTGGGACAAGTATTACACATGCATGATTACATTAAGGGGACCTAGGAGCTAAACTTAGGAGGTAAAAGTCCTAGGGGACATTTTACGACATAACAACCTCATTCGTATGACCTCCAAGATTAGTGATTGTCTATCAAGTTTTTGTTTATCATTATGACCTATGATATTCAGTATTTGAAGATATCCAAATCATTTGTTGTTTGCATTTTTCCCCTCTACTCAAATGTACTTCCTGTAACTCAAAAAAGGAATTGTATGTCTCACAATGCATCCACATTCCTTGTGAACACAAATATGCTACCAATTTTTCTTCAATCAATTTACTCTTATAATGGGTGTTTTTCCTCTACATTAGAATATTTTGAGTTTATTTTATGGAATTCTTTATTTAATATTTT
Organism: Cunninghamia lanceolata; assembly: GCA_027924645.1. Taxonomy (NCBI): domain Eukaryota; kingdom Viridiplantae; phylum Streptophyta; class Pinopsida; order Cupressales; family Cupressaceae; genus Cunninghamia; species Cunninghamia lanceolata. Next base: position 1,830,830 of record BSBN01000948.1, read on the forward strand.
AAACATGTGAAATTTGTGTGAAACTCATTGAGCAAATTTTTTAAGAGCATTTTTAAGGGGAGAACAAAAAATTTCACCACTTAATACAAAAAAAATTTCGTACATAACCTTATCTGTAACTATTTGAGTTTTGCGACCACAAATACCTTCTAATTTTATATAACTTTTTATCTATCTGGGGTGTAGAGCATTCCAAGTTGGAGGTTTCCAGTTCAAATTTTCAAAATATCAATAATTTAGTACTGCATTGGTATGTGACATTTTTATTTGCAAAAGAAAAAACAATCAATCTAAAGCTGCCACCTGTCTATGGAGACATAGGTTGCACAAAAAAATCCCTTGCTTGATGGCCTTCCAATTGACCTCATGCATTACCCCACGATATACTAAAAAATAGTTAACTTAATGAATACAATCTGAAAGGAAGCAAAGGTGTGGAAAAACGCTTCCAACACTAATCTATGTGGAGGAGATAGTGCAAAAATTCATACAAATATTTAAATTGTTACAACGAATGAAACACATTCAAATACATGTGCATAAAATAATATTACCATAACACACAGATTTACGTGGGGAAAACCTTTCCAGATAAAAAACCCCACACACCAAAAGCACAGTACTTTGTATTATCAGTAATAGAAATTACAATACAATAACAACATTAAGCTTCTCCAGGTGTCGTCCAACTACAACAAGAATCTAGAACAATTTCGATAGCATAACGATACTTCAACAAAATGATACTCTACATCTCCAATATACAAGTGCTCAATATATAGGATCTTAGAATGCATTAATTAGACACTTTCTAAATCCAATGCCCAAGACTGAAAATGCATCATGGAAGATGCCAAAAACACTAAACATGCAAAATGGTAATATTCCAATTGTCAACACATGCAAACATGTAATTGCCAATTGTTACCAAACCTGCACATGCAAAACTATACCTGCCAAAAAATAACCGCACCTGCAAAAAAGGCATCCTTATCATAAGGAAAGTGACAACATGCATAACTCCACCTTTAATTGAAACTTCCAAACTTGACTCCTCCTTGGAAATAGAAACTGTACATTGTAACTGACGGGTTGAGACATACTAATCCCAACATTATCCCACTTGTCGAAGACCTGTCAAGAATCATCTGTAATCAACTGCTCAGGGCTCCGAGGCCCATGGAAACAACACACCATCTGAACTTCTCTGTGCTCACTGGCTTCGTCAGTGCATCTGCAACATTTCTCAAAGTGTCAACCTTCTCTAATATCACCTTTCCATCTTCTACCATATCACGAACAAAATGAAACTGAACATCAATGTGCTTTGTTCTGGCATGGAAAGTGGGATTCTTTGCTAAGCAAATGGCACTCTGACTGTCGCAATAGATAGTAATCTGTCCTGCATCTAAACCAACATCCGAACACAACCTCTTAAGCCAAATGGCTTCCTTGCAAGTATGAGTAGTTGCCATGTACTCTTCTTGAGTCGTAGATAAAGTGACTACAGCCTGCCACTTACTCATCCAAATTATAGCACCAACATACATCGTGAACACATATCCATTGGTGGATCTTCTGTTGTCAATGTCACCTGCCCAATCTGAATCCACATATCCACGAATACTTACAAAATTCTAAGAACTAGAAGGATAACCATGATAACATAGGGAATACTCGAAATTAGCTCGTATATATCTAAACACTCTCTTTACCGCATCCCAATGTACCCATCCAGGATTAGCCATAGACCAACTAAGAACTCCCACTGCTTGGGCAATGTTTGGCCTCATACAAACCATCGCATACATCAGACTGCCAACACCACTTGCATATGGTACTCTGGTCATGGCCTCCATCTTAGTAGGAGATTTTAGACAATCCTCCATAGAAAGCTTCATCCCCTGCATTACCGGAACAACTAACTGTCTACAAGCTACCATGCTGAATCTATCCAACATTGAATTTACATACTTGCCATGGCTTAACCAAAGCTTTCTGCTAGCTCTATCTCTTCTGATCTTTATCCCCAGAATATACCTTGCTGCACCTAGATCCTTCATGTCGAACTGTGCTGACAACTGAAACTTCAGATCTGAAATCAAACTCTTACCAAAACAACATATCATCTACGTACAATGCAATTATGAGAATGTGACCATTATCAGATTTGTAATATACACAATGGTTAGATTTAGATCTCATAAATCCCAAACATAACACATAGGTGTCAAATTTCTGGTACCATATTCTAGGAGATTGCTTAAGACCATACAAAGACTTCTTCAACTTGCAAACTAGATTTTCTTTACCTTTTTCCACAAAATTCTCTGGCTATCACATATAGATCTCTTCCTCCAAATCACCATGAAGGAACACCGTCTTCACATCCATCTATTCCACTTCTAGATCATACACTACTGCAAGTGATAACAGGAACTAAATAGATGTCAGCTTTGCAACAGGAGAGAATATCTCACCATAGTCAATTCCCTCCACCTGAGAATACCCCTTCGCGACCAACCATGCCTTGTGCTTTTCAACATTACCATCAGGACCACATTTCTTCTTGAACACCCATTTACATCCAACAGGTTTCCATCCTTTAGGCAAAGGTACCAGATCCTATGTAATGTTTTTATTCAAAGCAACCATTTCTTCATCCATGGCTTTCATCCAGGAATCTGCATCACTCATACCCATAGCCTCTCTAATAGTCCTAGGCTCATCAGTGTTAGCAAACAAAGAAAAAACACAACTAGAATCCAACATAGAATAGCCAAATCTTTCCGGTGAATAATCAAACCTTTCTGGTGGCTGCCTAACACATGTAGACCTCCTCAATTGTTGAGTTTGAGGTTCTTCTTCTTTGAAACTTTCAGAGGTACTAGGGCTCTACTCATCATCAGGTACAACAGGAGTACGTAGTTCACCTTTTGTCAGAGTAAGTGGAATCTGAACTACCTCATTCTACTTCTCCTCTTTCTCTAGCTATAGCTCAACTGTGGAAGGTTTCAACTCTCGAAATATTACACTTTTGCTGTGGAGAACCTTCTCGGCCACTAGATCCCAAAGCTTGTACCCCTTCACACTGACACCATAGCCGATGAAGATACACTTAACTACCTTATTCTCCAACTTAGACCTCTTTACACTCGGAACATGAGCATAAGCTTCATAACCAAAAACTCTGAGATGTCTCATCAAAGGCTTCTTACTAGACCATGCCTCCATGGGTGTCTTTTCAACAAGAGCTGATGTAGGAGATCTGTTGATCAAATAACATGTAGTGGCTACAGCTTCGGCCTAGAACTTATGTTCAAGGCCAACACCACTCAGCATACTCCTAGCCCTCTCCATCAGTGTCCTATTCATCCTCTCCGCAACTCCATTTTGTTGTGGGGTGTATGGAGTTGTCTCATGTCTCTCAATCCCATGCTCCTTACAGAACTTGTCGAATTCTACCGAACAAAACTCACCACCATTGTCAGTCCTCAAACATTTAATCTTTCTATCAATCTAATTTTCAACCAAGGCCTTAAACTCCTTAAACTGATTAAAGACTTTAGATTTACTCTTGAGAAAATTAAAAAAATGTCCTTCTACTGTAGTCATCTATGAAAGACAAAAAATATACAGATTTTCTTAACAAAGGAACATTCACAAGACCAAACACATCTGCATGAATATAGTCCAAAAACCCAAAAGACTTATGAGAACTAGAATAAAAAAGAAACATGGTTTTGTTTTCCATACACACAATGTTCACAAAAGTCAAACTCAAGATTACAATCATCAAGGCCTTCAACAAGGCTTGTATTTTTGAGGGCTTTAAGACCCTTCTCACCAATGTGACTGAGTCTTTGGTGCCATAACATTGTTTTCTCCGCTGGAAGCTTCATCTCCAAAGCATTTTCACCTTTAGGTACCCAGAAAGCATGACCATCAGATGTACAAACAACATACTTCTTCACTGTTAGATCTGATGGTGAGGATGAAGAATCCAAAGGCCTTTTCTTTGGCATATCAAAAGAACTATTGCACTGAACAGTGCATGCATCCAAATTGTATAGAGTGTCGATCCGAACACCCTTAGCCAACACCATAGCTCTTCTCGTCATCTTACATCCTCCACTAGAGAAAACAACTTGCACACCTACATCAATCAACTTAGTCACTGAAAGAAGGTTTCGTGCCAAACTCGGGATATGTAACACACCATCAATCCCCTTCACTCTACCATTAGGGAATCTAATCTTGACTCTTTCATGACCAACAATCTTTAGATGAGAGTCATCACCCAGATACACCTTCCCACCATCACACTCTTCATACTTTGAGAACCAACCCTTATGCAAGGTCATGTGGAAAGAAGTAGCCGAGTCTATTAACCACACATCTTCTGATGCATGTGTTGCCAAAGTTGTGACAAAAGCATCTAAGCTTCCATTAAACTTATTCATCTCAATTCTATTGGATGTGCTTGCCATCTTTTTTTGCAACAAGATTTTGAAATACTTCTACAAAAGGCTCCCACTCAAACAAAGATCAATACAAAAAACCCGCTACCCAACAACAGGACCAAAACTAGCTAGGCTCTAATACCAATTGAAAGGAAGCAAAGGTGCAGAAAAATGCTTCCAACACTAATCTATGTGGAGGAGATAGTGCAAAAATTCATACAAATCTTTAAACTGTTACAGCGAAAGAAACACATTCAAATACATGCATAAAACAATATTATCATAACACATAGATTTATGTGGGGAAAGCCTTTCCAAGTAAAAACCCCACACACCAAAAGCACAGTACTTTGTATTATCAGTAACAGAAATTACAATACAATAACAACACTAAGCTTCTCCATATGTCCTCCAACTACAACAACAATCTAGAATAATTTCGACAACATAACGGTACTTCAACAAATTGATACTCTACATCTCCAATATACAAGTGCTCAATATATAGGAGCTTACAATGCATTAATTAGACAGTTTCCAAATCCAATGCCCAAGACTGAAAATGCATCATGGAAGATGCCAAAAACACTGAACATGCAAAATGGTAATATTCCAATTGTCAACACATGCAAACATGCAATTACCAATTGTTACCAAACCTGCACATGCAAAACTACACCTACCAAAAAAAACTGCACCTCCAAAAAAGGCATCCTTATCAAAAGGAAAGTGCCAACATGCATAACTCCACCTTGAATAGTAACTTCTAAACTTGACTCCTCCTTGGAAATAGAAACCACACATTGTAACTGAGAGGTTGAGACATATTAATCCCAACACAATCATCATTGACATACCCATTACACACCAAAGTATAATTACTAGCATGATATCAACTAATTGAATCTAATGCGGCAAGAAGTAATAGATAAAAATGAATTGATAGAAAACCAGGTGGCATGTTCATATTGCTATGGAAGAATTGGTTGTAGCACCCAATTATCCTAGAGGAGCTTTAGTTTATCAGCTGCACACTATCTGTTGATCTCCATTCCCCTTTAACACTATTTGCAGATTTATTTTGTAATTGAAGTGTGTTTTATTCTTTGGTGGGGCTTGGATGATATAATGTTGGGATACATTTTAATATCAAATGTATTAACTAACTTTTCATATGGAAAAATGTATGTGGTATAAGCTTGGGTATGTTTTTCAAAGGGGGAACGATAATAAGGTTTTATTATTATTGATTTTGGCATATTAGTTTCTATGCTAAGGGGTAGTGTGCCATGTGATTTTAAGAGGATTATTTCCTAAATGAAATTAAAGTGGTCCTCACTAATTGCATTATGTGAGCGATAAAAGGGTGAAATTTATACTTTCTAAGGTGTAAATTCTTTGAGTAGAAAGATTTTCCCAACTTTTATTCTCACTATATAATATTCATTAAAATGAACATATGGTTCACCCAAGGGTGGAAATGCATAGTAAATTTTATTTTCTTGGAGGGAGGTGAAAGTTCAATCTTAGGTTAAAAGTTTTCACAAGTCTACTAGAAATGGGTATTTTACAATGAGTGTTTTATGTTAGAAATGGAAAACTTCTCATGTGATGGAGGGTAAAATCATTGAGAAGGACTGACAAATTATGTTAGAACAAAGTTATTGTCAAGTTATTTGGGTAATATGCATTTTATTTTCCAATGCTAAGTAGGAAGAGGTAGGAAGAATCATTTGAGTATATTATTTTCCTTCTTTGCAAAGGTAAAAGAGTATCTATATTAAATATTAAGATACGTTTTTCAATTGTTCTAATAAAGTTTTTTCAAGAAGGTTTTCTTATATTGACTAGCCTTTTGGAATTCTTTCCAATGCATCTAAGAACTTTAATTTCTAAATAGTAGGCTAGGAGTTATGACCCGACAAAGTTAGAGTACCAAAAAAAAATCTTATCCTGATTTTTAAGTAATTAATAAATCAAAACATAAAGATGCAAGGTTGAAACACCTTTCCTAACAAATACATTGATTTAAATTTTCAACCTAATAAATGAAATTTTCAATTTTACTTAAATGTGATGGTGGACCGAGAAACAATAATATATAAAAGTTTAATATGTTTAAAAATGCTTTAGATGAGATCTATTTGGTGGTGGGAATGCAAACTAATGTTGATGACCTTGTAAAACTTGCATTACTATTAGCCAATAGCTAAATTAGTTTGTGTGCTCATTTTTTTTTTAATGACAATCTTCAACCATTGAATTTATTGCCCCATTTGTTTGTTCTTGATATTTCAAGTCATGAAATATGATTTCATAAGAGTTGTGTTTGAAGTCATGAAATATGCTTGTGTGGAATATTGAGGGTGTATGGGGGTAGTTAAGACCTGGCACGGACAATATAAAATGTAGTATATTGAAAGAGGTACAAAGAATATACCAGATGGTCCAAACAAAACAAACATGCGTTATATATGAATACATGTTTTGATGCATTTCCATGGGCCACTTAGATTTGAACTGAATGATTGTGTCAAGCGGATCATAGGAAGAAGGATACGCTATGCAAAACAAAAGATCAGACGAAGGTTTAAAAACATACGTCCAATTGTAATGTGTAAAGAAGTTGTTAATGATGCAAAATTTTTATAGCACACTAAAATTAAATCTGTATCAGAGAAGTGGTGAGAGAAGTGGTGATCAGACAAATTGATGTTTCAGTGGTGTTTTAATGATTTTAAAGTGGGTTTAGATGGCATGTATACTCATCATCAGTACAAATCATTTTACTTAAATATCATTGACTTTAATAGTCAAATAGTCAATAGCAATTTTACACTTTATTCACAACAAAAAGTGGTAAATATTTGTTTTATTTTTATTGGCCAAAAATGATCTTTGACTGTTGAAATAGATAATATTTAAGAATAACCCTATACAAATGTTTCAAATCTGTATTCTCAGCGAGTGTAAAATCAACAGTGGAGAAGGGTTCAAAAGAAAGTGGCTTTGAGGATGATGACTGGAGAGTACTATACAGCTCTGCAACATATCACATTACATTTGTTCAGTGACTCTTCTGCACCTACCAGTCTCTCTGTTGGGTAGACCGAGAGTTTAGTGAGAGTACATTTGTGTCAATTGACATGATTGGGAATAAGGAAGTGAGATTGAAAGCTGGCAAAAGACAGAGTGATAGTGATAGTTCATCGCTTAAGATTTCAATTCTGGGTAAGAGACACTACAGAGGAGTGTGTCACAGGCTGTGGGGAAAAATGGTCTTTATAGTCTTGTTTCCTCACTATGTTATGTAATTGGAGTAAATCTTCACTATGTAGGCAACAGACACTTTATCAATTTCGCTTTCTTTTGCTCTCTTCTTGAGTCTACACAATATTCTCTTTACTACTTTCTGGGCATTTTGTATTGTACTCTCTTTGTAGTCCAGATGCTTCTTATTGTCATAGGTGCATGTGGCAGTATTTCCCTTTATGGTTGCAATTCGTGAGCTTCATTACTGGATGTACATGTTTGAGCAATGTTGCCTATATAGGGTCCAGATTTGTTTGGACTCGTTGAATTCTGTCTTATAATTATCTTGTAACTTGACCGAAAAGGAATGGATAAGGAGATACGCTGGTAGGATCTGTTTGGCTGAATTTTAGTTGGTAAACTATTCAAACATCTTTGTGTCTGTTTTGCATGCACAATTATTGTAATTACCATGTTAAAATTTTTTGGTAGGTTGTTGTGGGGGATGGGGTAATAGAAGAAGGGGAGGGAGAGTGGGTTGGATTGAGGGATGGAGCTCCTTAGAATAGTTTAAGCTTTTTAATTATCTGTTAAACAAGGGACAACTTGGTGAATTGAAACATTTTAGTAGCTGGAGGAAGAGAAGGTAAAAGTGATTCCTATAGTAGCAATGAGCGAAATAGGATTAGCCTAAATTGTTAAGAGTTTGAAAAAAGGCTTGAGACAATGGAAATTTTTTTTGTTTTGTTTATGTATTGAACAAAGTTGTAGATTATAACAAAGAATGTAGCCACAAAAGGCTGCTCAAAAATATTTGCTTGTGGGCCTTCACAAGGTGGGTCTCATACATTAAATTGGTGTTTCGTTTAGAGGGTTATCTAAAAATTATCTTTACCTTTACTTCTTGCTTAGACATCTTGATTCTACGTTAAAATAGTAGTGGCTACATAGAAGTGGTGGTGATTTTAGCTACTCACATGGTCAAATAATGTTTTCACAGTTGTTGTAAGTGTTAAAACAACAAGCAATATGATATAACAAACATTTCCAAAGAGAGAGCACTAATCTAGCCCTAGGTTGCTAAGTCAGAATTAAGAATGACGTACAAGTATATGGGTACAATATATTAGTACGACAAAAAATTGGGGGATTGGGTATGTTCTAGGAATGTCCATACAAAAAACATATAAAATTATAAATATAGACATATTTGTAGCTTCAAAGTAGGAATTAAGTTCAAAATACCACATATCATGCTAAAGAAATCTATATGGTATTTCATTTCTTTGATGTAGTATTATGAATTTTATGTGTTGTTAGATATAGCTTGGATTTTTCCAAGATGGGTAAGAATATAAACAGTCATAAATGACCAGGTTTATATATTTTAGTATAATATTATATTAAACAACTGTACATTTAGATTAAATATATTATATATTTAATATTTATATATATTTATTATTGAATTATATTTACTTTATTTATAAAATATTAAATATGTTTACATTTATTACTAAACATACTTACTTTATATGTAAATTATTAAATATATTTTTAATATTCTATTATATTATAAAATTATATATTTCATATTTACATATATTTGTTATTTAATGAGAGAGGGGTATATATATCTTTTTCCCTCCCCCTCTATATATAGAGAAACAAAGAGAGAAAGAGAGAAAGAGAAAGAGAAAGAGAAAGATAGAGATAGAGGTAGAGAAAACAAATAGAGATAGAGAAAACAAAGGATGAATAGAGAGACAAAGAGAGATAGAGATAGAGAAAATAAAGGAAGAATAGAGAGACAATGAGAGATAGAGAAAACAAAGAAAGAATAGAAAGATAAAGAAAGAGGTACATACATACATACATATATCTCCTCTCTCTATATATAGAAAGAGAGTGCACACTTAAAAAAGGTAAAATTAATTGAAAAAAGACTCAACTGCACAAGTCATCTGATAGAAGCTATACTACACACCCTTTTGGAGTGAGTACCACATGGTATGGCAAACCCTACCACCTTCTAGTGTCTAATTTGTCTATGTAATTTGTATAAATCATACATTTTGTAAATAGATAATAATTCTTCCAATATATATATATATATATATATGTTAAGACACCAATGGACCAAAGTTTAGCTTGCTAAAAACTATGAACTTTCCATATATTACAAAAGAATGACTCATTTCTATCATCACAACATCATATCAATACGAAGCTCAACATATGGTACAACATAACTTAACAGTGAATATGCTTTGGGAAAATCTCCATAATGCCTTGCAATGCTTTGTGAAGATTGACATTTTCCTTTACCTTCTTATTGCATTGACTTCATCCATCAATGTTTGCTTCCTTTTCCCACTAATTGAATGTATTTCATCATCTATAAAAATGAGTTAGTATTGTTTGCAATTTTTGTATCCTATACACTAAAATTACTCAGAGAATATTAATTACATATTAAGAAAATCCTAGAACAATGGAAGCAACTTGACAAATAAACTAGAAATAACACATGGCCAACCATATAATTCCATGTGATCTCCACCTTCTATAAACTATTCGAACTAGCTCTATTCATACAAGGCTAATGGTTTCACTATACAATTTTATCACCAATAATCTAAAGATGACACAAATCCATGGGGAGATATGTACAACTACTTCAACGTACGCATGGCTAATTCATGTAGAACAAGAGAAACAACTAATGTTATTCAAATTTCTATCATCATTCTCATTTTAGCCATTACAATAACCTTTTTTCTAAGTAGTTATTTTTTTAATTTTATTTGCTCGAGTTACTCCATAATTTCAAATGTGTTAATTGTTACACATATGGTGCCTAAGGTTGTTGTCATTGATGTCAACACTGTCATAAGAATGAGAGAGTCTTCTAAGGCTGTCATGAAGATTGTCATTGATGTCAACATTGTCATACAGTTCATGGTTGGATGTCATGTTCCTAAGGAAGAGAAAGCTCATGGTTGGATGCCATGTTCCCAAGGAAGAGAAATCTCATGGTTGGATGTCATGTTCCTAAGAAAGAGAAAGCTCATAGTTTGATGTCATGGTTGGAGATTATAAAAGCTACATCCTTGATCAAAGCAAAGTTGAGTTTGAAGCCTTATTAGTATGAGAATTAGAAGCACTAAGAGAATCAGTTGTGTTGTTGATGTTGAGGAAGTATTCCTGGTGGCTTGAAGCATGTTATATGATCTATCCTACTGATCCTAAGTTGTATGTAGTGATACAAAGAAGACTTGGCCTCCAAAAGTTGGTGATAGTCTTTGTTTCAGGATGACTGTTCTTTGAAGACTATCGGGAAGATTGCTTCACATTATCATCATTTTGATGTTGAGCTTCTGTGGTTTGGAGCTTAGCTTCATATAGTTTCATTATATGTATGTTCCAAGTTTCATGATGTCTTGATCACTAGAAGGATGTTTGTTTACTGACAGCTTGAAGACATCGTTGGTTCTGTGAAGGTGTTCCTAACTAGGTGATGGAATGCTCTGCATTCCTTCACAGTTGTAGATTTGACTATGCAGTTCTAGAATTGTTTCAAGAAGGCAGTGAAGGTGTTGTTTCCAAAGTTTCAGATCGTATCTCCCTCCGTTGTGAAAGTTATGTATGATAGAAAACCAGTATGTGTTTTGGTAGAATGAAGTAGTAATGAAGACCCACTGGAATGCTCTGCATTCCTCCAGAAGTGAATGATTGTCCTTGCGGTTTTATGAACATGTTCTTGGATGTGCATTGCATTCCTCTTTTTAGTTTCAAGCTTCTTGGTGGTCCACATCTCAGTTTTTCAATTGACAGCATGTTGCAGTGTGTTCCGGATGATAGAGTGTTTTCAGAGTAAATGTTTTGTAGTGGCAAAGGAGTGTTTGAGGATGTTGTATGAGTCATGTGGACTCATCTAGAAAAGTTTCATGAAGATCTTTCTTATTTCTAGTACCGCTCAAGGTTTCCCAAGTTGATGTGGTCGTTATACTTCAAATCTTCATGTGTTTTCCTTAAAGCCGTCCTATTTCCAAATGAGCAAAGTGTGTGGATATAATTCCTTGATGTTTGAAGCTATGAAGGATGATTTGGACCTAGATAAGGAAGTGTTGGGGTCCGCAAGGCCTGGATCTTCTGCTGGTGTAACGTGTTGTTTCACTTAGGACCTATCTTCTACATGTTTCTTATTGTGTGTTGTCTAGCCGACTTGTAAATGTATTTTTGATGTTGTATCTAGCCGAAAAGCTATGTAATTAGTGTAATGTCATGTATAAATAGGAAATCAAATTGAGTGCAGAAGGTGTGATTGCAAGTTGATAAAAGAGATTCGCAAGTAGATACAAGGCAGAATAAATGTATTATTGATGTGCAATTGAAGGAGAAAGAGTAGAAGTTGTTGATGTTGTTTGGAATAATCTTGAAGACATATATGTGACAATGATCAAGTTTAGAGTGTGCCTAGTTGATCAGATCATCAAAAGAAAGCATGAAGAGGCAGAAGTGCAATCATCAAAGGTGTGAACTTCAAGGTCAATTTTCATATAGTAGAAGGACCATCACAATGTAATCTTTTGTGAACTTATGCTAAAGTTAGGGAGTAATTGCTTCCTTAAGAGTGACCCTAAAACAAAGTCTTCATGGAGTTGCAGCTTCCTTGGGTGTGACCCTAAAAAAAAGTTAGTAGCCCGAGTAGTTGCTTCCTTGGGCTGTAGACCTAAAACAATGTTATTATTTGAGTTTCATATATTGTGAGTTAATCCTCGCCATGGTTTTTCCCTTCTAGGGTTTTCCACGTATATCTGGTGTTATGTGTTGGTGTGCATTGTGTTAATCTTTCATGTTCATGTTAGTATTGTGATGTTTAAGGATTAATTTGCTCTAGATAAGTAAAATGTGTTTAAATTGGGAAATTGATTAGAATACTTATTCACCCCACCTCAGTATCCTTGTGTGTCTAACAGTAATCCTATAATGATGTAATATTACTTTTTCTTTACATAATTTGCAATTGTATCATCTACATTGTTGTCAATTATCAAACCAGATTATGGAACACATGTGAAGATATCAACTAATGCACAATTTCAATCATCTCTTTAAATTTTAATTAAAAAATGTTGTTCTTCAAATCCTTTTTTCTCCTGTAATGAGCTTCACAATCTCTACAAATGGGTTGCTTCTTCTTATTATTGTTACAAACAAGATACTATTTAACTTAAATGTATGTAATTGATATAATCATTTTTGAAGGATACTGCTATTTGAACTTATTTTTTAGGTCATACATGTTTACCTCATTTGTACAATCCCTAAGATTAGTGATTGTCTATCACTTTTGTTTATCATTATGACCTATGATATTCAATGTTTGAAGACATCCAAATCATTTGTTGTTTACATTTCTCCCCTTTGCTCAAATGTACTTCCTGCAACTCAAAAAAGGAATTGTATGTCTTACAATGCACCCACATTCCTTTTGAAAACAAATATGCTGTCAATTTTTCTTCAATTAATTTACGCTTATAATGGGTGCTTTTCCTCTACATTAGAATATTTTGAGTTTCTTTTATGGAATTCTTTATTTAATATTTCAAACATGTGAAATTTATGTGAAAATCATTGAGCAAATTTTTATGAGCTTTTTTAAGGAGAGAACAAAAAATTTCACCACTTAATATAAAAAAATTCTTCCTACATAATCTTATCTATAACTATCTAGTTATGTGACCACTAAGTACCTTCTAATTTTTATATAACTTTTTATCTATTTTGGCTGTAACAAGCATTCCAAGTTGGAGGTATCCAGTTCAAATTTCCAAAATATAAATAATTTAGTACTGCATTGGTATGTGACATTTTTATTTGCAAAAGAAAAAATAATCAATCTAAAGGTGCTACCTGTCTATGGAGAGATAGGTTGCACAACAAACATCACTTGCTTGATGGCCTTCCAATTGACCACATGCATTGCCCCACAATATACTAAAAAATAGTGAACTCAACGAATGCAATCATCATTGACGTACCCATTGCACACCAAGGTATAATTACTAGTATGATATTAACGAATTAGATCCAGTTTTAGAAGAAGTAATATATAAAAATGAATTGATAGAAATCCACGTGGCACATTCACATTGTTGTGGAAGAATTGCTTGTAGCACCCAATTATCCTTGAGGAATTTTAGTTTATCAGCTGCACACTATCCGTTGATCTCCATTCCCCTTTAACACTATTTGTAGATTTATTTTGTAATTGAAGCGTGTTTTATTCTTTGTTGGGGCTTGGATGATATAATGTTCGGATGCATTTTAATATCAAATTTATTAACTAACTTTTCATATGGGAAAATGTATATGTGCTATAAGCTTGGGTATGTTTTTCAAAGGGGAACAATAATAATGTTTTATTATTATTATTATTGATTATGGCATATTAGTTTCTATGCTAAGGGGGCAGTGTGCCATGTGATTTTAAAAGGATGATTTCCTAAATGAAATTAAAGTTGTCCTCAGTAATTGCATTATGTGAGCTTAGTAAAGTAAGGCTAAATGTTGTAGATAAAAGGGTGAAATTTATAGTTTCTAACATGTAAATTCATTCATTAAAATGAACATATGCCAACTACATATGAGGAGTGAAATTTATGTTTTCATGGGCAAAATAAATTTTCATGGCAGAACATTTTCATGCAAGGGCGAAAGAGTAAATTTTATTTTCTTAAAGGGAGGTGAAAGTTCAATCTTAGGTTAAAAGTTTTCACAAGTCTACTAGAAATGGGTATTTTACAATGAGTGTTTTATGCTAGAAAGGGAAAACTTCTCATGTGATGGAGGGTAAAATCATTGAGTAGGACAGGGACAAATTATGCTAGAGCAAAGTTATTGCCAAGTTATTTATGCAATATGCATTTTATTTTGTAATGCTAAGAAGGAAGAAGTAGGAAGAATAATTTGAGTATATTCATTTTCCTCTTTGCAAAGGTAAAATAGTATCTATATTAAGACATGTGCCATTGTTGTATACAATACAAGTATGTTGTATTTGATATAAACTAGCACTTGCACCCTTAGGAGGTTCAAGGAATATGCCGATAGGAACAACCGACGAGTTTAGAAAATTTCCAGGCATGATTTTTTTTTACGGCGTGAGACAATTCCGAGCACTATAATGCTCACATCTAAAAGTCTATCAGCTAATTATAAATTTCTCTAAGATGGGGTTGGCTCATACTAATTTTCAGCTGTTCTAATTAAGTTTGAGTCAAACACTAGTCAATTTTTTTATTGGAATTGCAAAGTGTCCTCTAATTAGTGTTTCAAGGGTAACACTATTTAGATTCATGTCATTTTGTAATAAATGTTCCATTTGTTTTTAACAAATTTGGAAAAGATGTTTACAAACAAATTCCTCTCTATGTTTGGATGTCTCTAAGGTGATTGACAATTTTAGGGAATTCAACAAGTTTTTGGCGCCACATTTGCTACTTTAATGGTATATTTTGGGTAGTATTTTGTCAGTCTTTCCATTATATCATATGGGATTTTTTGATGATCTTCTCAGACAGAGAAGCATGTTCAGATTTGTGAAGTTCTTAAGTCTTTGAATCTTGTGTTTGAATGAAAATTAAGTAAGGTTGGTATGATTTCTTGTGCAAATTTTCTAGTTCTTTGTTTGTGTTTGCATACAATGTTTGCTTATTATTTTTGGATTTGACTTAGCTACCTAATGGATCAAGATACCAATCATTTCTCAGTCATTTTGAATCATGCTTTTCATTAACAAATCCTTTACCATGTTGTCTTTGTAAATTATTCCTTAATTATGCTTTGCTAGTTCACATAACTTAGTGTTACAAATCTATACTATATCCTTGGTGAGTTACAAATTTGTTAGTGATCCTTAGAGAGTTATGTTTCTAGGTTGTGGGTAAAGTATGGAATCATGAAAGTTTTATGTATGGGGATTATTAACTAGTTAGTATATCTAAAGTTGCACCCTAATGTTTGATAATCTACTTTATTCAGGTTCATGAATTGTAAGACTAGTAAACAAGTATAGAAATATGGAGTGACAACCTATTTTAAGAGTGTCTTTTGTTAGTGTAGATTTTTTATTCCTTTTCATAAGGTTTTTCCTACACATATTATTAAGCTTGCTTAGGTTAATAAAGTGAGTTTAATTAGGTGAGTAGGTTATGAGATGTCACCTTCCTACAAGTGAGCATCCATTAACTATATTAGGAAGATGCTTTTGCTATCTTTAGTTCGATAGATGGTTGCTTCCTATTGGTTGGTGTTACCACCTCCACCCTCTCTCTCTTCTATATAAACTCACTACCTAGCTTGTATTTAATATTCTGGATATAATATTGTAATGCATATTTTGTTGCAACTCCATTTCTGATCTCTTTTGCATCCTTTATTTCGATCTTCTCTTTGTGCTTGCCTTTAGCTTTCTAGATTTTGGGTTGTGATTTCCATAACAAAATCTAACATGGTATCAGAGCAGGTGAATGGCTATGGTTAGTCATTTAGAAGATCTAGGATTTGAGATCTTGGTTGCTCTTAAAAGTTGAGTATGCTCTTCTCTTGCATCCTGTGATGACCTAGAGAATAAAAAAAACTTGATAGAAATACTAGTTTTTAGGGAGGGTTTTGTATGTGGCTTTATGTTGCATGTAGCTTCAAGAGATTCTTGGAGTAAATCTGAGCTCACCATTGAGTTTAGAGCTGCCAAAAAAGTCAAAATGGCCTTTTGTTTCATCCAGATTGGACACCAGAAGCTATTTTTATGAGGGTTTGAAGTTGGAAGGTGCATGCCAGATCTGGTGGGTACCTAATCTTTCAGAGTTGTTTGAGACCAAACAGACCTTGACATCATGTCTAGAAGGCCTAAAAACCTTAAGATCGACTATCAAATTGTCAAAATCGGCCTCGTGATCATCTGGGGCAATTTTGTTTTTGCTAGGCAAGTCATACGACCTGCCTAACACGCAGATTGAGGTGAAGTTTTTCAAAAATTTTTTTTTTTTCCTGCATATAAATTAAAGCAATTGTGAAGCATTATATTAAAAAGTTATAGCTATTTTTTTAATTTTAAAAAAGGGGATGTATTTTTGTTTATAGCACTAAAAAGCGTTGGGCAGGAGTACCCTGTACCCTATCACGACAAGGTATGACCCTACTGTGAGCAAGGTTGTGGGGTCATTCCCCCACCTCCCTTTAAGGGGTCGGCGAGAGACCTTGGCCCCCTTGCCACCCACATGGGTGGTGGCGGGCAAGGCCTAAATTTGATGGCTGTATGACTTTATTTATACATTTTTACTGTAAAATACAATCAAAATTTTTAAAAGATTGTATTACATGAAAGGAGAGATTTTGGATAGACTGCCAAAATTTATATAGAATTATGATGATATATATATTGGGTTTATATATAATTTTACTTATTTTAAGGGCACCTTTGAATGGATAACCGTCATTAAGAAATTGCTTGAGAGGCAAGGTCAATCGTCAAAATTAAGCCCTAGTGGTGGGTGCCTAAAGGGGCGGAAAAAAGTTATAGCTATTTTTTTAATTTTAAAAAAGGGGATGTATTTTTGTTTATAGCGCTGAAAAGCGTTGGGCAAGAGTACCCTGTACCCTATCACGACAGGGTACGACCCTACCGTGAGCAAGGTTGCGGGGTCATTCCCCCACCTCCCTTTAAGGGGTCAGCGGGAGACCTTGGGCCCCCTGCCACTCACATGGGTGGTGGCGGGTAAGGCCTAAATTTGATGGCCGTATGACTTTATTTATACATTTTTACCGTAAAATACAATCAAATTTTTTAAAAGATTGTATTACATGAAAGGAGAGATTTTGGATAGACTGCTAAAATTTATATAGAATTATGATGATATATATATTGGGTTTATATATAATTTTACTTATTTTAAGGGCACCTTTGAATGGATAACCGTCATTAAAAAACTGCTTAAGAGGCAAGGTCAACCGTCAAAATTAAGCCCTGTGGCCGGTGCCTTAAGGGCTCCGCCCCTTTTTATTTTTTTAAAATAAAAAATTAAATATTTTTTTATATATTAAAAAAACATGCAGCATTTTTTTATGTGTTTTTTAAATTAAGAAAAAAAAACATATGCAATATTTTTTTATGTTTTTTTTATTAAAAAAAACATGTGCTATTATCTGGTGTACCTGCATGCCCTGTACCTGGAGATTTTTTTGGCACAAGTTCTACAATTGTTAGATTTTCAAATTTGGCAGTGTTCTTGCTAAACTTGGCGGAGATGTTCTTTTGCCCGTCCCAACCCCTCTTCGTTGGGCTTTTCATTTTTGCACTCCATCTTCTAGAGGCCATATCTCAGTCATACGGTGGTCGTTTCCAGTGCAATATTTTTTGAAATAGGGTAGAATTTTGTGTTATTCACATTGGTGAGGTAGTTTCTAGTTTTGACTTCTAGTTTTTTTCTAGAAATTCAGTTTTCTCATCAGATCTGAAGGACAGTCCTTGTTTTTAAACTTCAAATGGCTGTAACTTTCACATACTTTGAAAGTGGATATTTTTTTGAGAACTATACATTGGTGTTGGTTTAAGGGTCTAATTTTGAGATATTTATGTATTTTCAATATTTGGGTCCTTTTTGGACATTGTAAAACTCTAGAAAACAACTCCAACATTGTAAATGCACTAATCTATAAAGTGCCAAATCATTTTTTTTGGGAGATTCTTAATTGAGTGAAAGGGGGGTCTCCGTGTGTTGATCTTTTGCTCTTGCTGGTGTTTTGGAATCATGTCTTTCACTCACAATCCTTTTCATTTTAGCATTCTTCGATTTCCTCCAAAATAATCGAAGGTAAAATGCAATTATTCTGGTTAGAAAAATCACACCGAAGATGAATGCATGATAAGGGATATTCATGAATTGAGACAACTCTTTATAGACAATGATATCAATTTGCCAAAGTCTTCTAATCTAGCATTAGTAGATATTTCACATGTTCATACTAAGCCATCTTGTGTGGACACATCATTTGGGAATGAATAATGTAGTCCAATGAAATGCACTAAGATCTCTTCTCCTCCTTCATTACCTATTGCTATATCTGAGTCCAATGTTGCTCCTTTCATGACTTCCAGTGATTCTATGCAGCAGGCTCACACTGATCTTCTAAAGATGGTTGCCTGGGACATATTCCTACCAGACATATCATCCTTGTTTGTAGAGTCCCACATTTTAGATTTGGGAGACACTATTGATTTCATTCATCTTCTCTTTGATGGAGTTAATTCTTCTTTAGATGTTTTGAGGGTACATTTAGACCCTCCCATTCCTTCTTTGCCTACATTTACTCCTACAGTGACAATTTCTAAAGATATTCATGAGTCAACATATCTGACTCAGTCATCATTCATGTTGACATTTGAGCTGCAGAAGTACCAGATTCTCATTGGTCCAGTTGTCTTACCGATGGTCAGCACCATACATCCATGGTTAATGTACTTGAATCTTCTATGGTACTTGATTCATATTAATATTTGTAACAATTTTGCTTTGGCTTAGAGATCATTGAGTAACATTTGGAGAAGGCATCCTTGTCTTCAGAGGATAAATCTTCATCTTTGGATTCTATTCTATTTCAATTTCCACTTGGTTCTAAATTTTCACATTCTTTAGTTTGGCATGAGACTCCTAATTGAATTGTGGCTTCTTTCAGCATTGACATGGCAACACTTGAGCAAAATTTAGAGACATTTATCCTTCTTCCTGTATATTCCTATCTGGAATGGGAAGACATTATGCACACATCTGTAGTTCTATTTCTTCCCAAGGGGAGGAATGTTTTTTGACATTCATGGGTATTCATCTTTATTCTATGTCGAGCATCATCCAACATTGCAGGAGTCATCTTGAGGAGTGGCTGCATGGTCTCTCCTCATCTCTATTTTGGGAGGGAGCATTTCCTCGCATGGGGTTTCATCCTTCTCACTTTTGGGGGATCACTAGACCTTCTCTCTACTGCCTCTCTTATTGTGGGGGGGGGTTCTATTCCTTTGTTTGGGGGGGGGGGCTTCTTCTCTTTTGGGGGGCATCATTGTACATGGGTACCTCATCAGGCTTCATCTGTCGGGGCCCATCATTTCACCCACCTAAGCTACGCTTAAGGGGGTGTTAGTGTAGGTTTTTTATTTCTTTTCATAAGATTTTTCCTACACATATTATTAAGCTTGCTTAGGTTAATAAAGTGAGTTTAATTAGGTGAGTAGGTTATGAGGTGTCACCTTCCTACAAGTGAGCATCCATTAGCTATCTTGGGAAGATGCTTTTGCTATCTTTAGTCCGATAGATGGTTGCTTTTTATTGGTTGGTGTTGCCACCTCCACCCTCTCCCTCTTCTATATAAACTCACTACCTAGCTTGTATTTGATATTCTAGATATAATATTGCAATGCATATTTTGTTGTAACTCTATTTTTGATCTCTTTTGCATCCTTTATTTTCTCTTTGTGCTTGCCTTTAGGTTTCTAAATTTCGGGTTGTGATTTCCATAACAAAATCTAACATCTTTATGCATAGGATTTGGTTAAGTCACGTGACTACTTTCTATTTGCATATCTTACAAAGATCTCTAGGAACACCCTCTTCAGTTTTGTAGAACTTGAAGAGTAGACAAGTCATTGTGTTCTTGTTAATTAGTTTGTAAGTGTTCATAGTCTAATCATGGGTTTGTCTTGAGGTTCATCTCTTAGGATTGTAGAGTATGTAGTTTTGGTCACCAATAGAACTGAGGTGTGGTATTGGGTGATCCCACAATAGTGTGTCCTAGTTATGGGACAAGGCAAGAAAATGAGCCCAAGGTACCAAAAATTGTAAAGCACCTTCAAATAAACATATAACTTTGAATGAAGGACCTTCATTCAAAGGTGATGTCATCATGACCTTCAAATGAAGGTAGGTACCTTTGAATGAAGGTATTTTTTTATTTTTAAAAGTTTCTTATTCAAAATGCTTTATGGAATGGACCTTCAAAGGTACCTTCATTAGAAGGTCCTTTTGATGTCACCCCCTATTGCTCACAAAGTTTTCAAAAGAAATTTATGTTTGAAAGAAAGGGTTCGACCATCAAAAAAAGTCCTCATGACATGAGATTTTAAAAGATCATAGCCCTTAGAGTAAGCTTTTTAAAAAGTATAATTTCTAATATATTTTATTGAATTATTATATTTATTTTTATTTTCTAGTGAACACAAGTTTTTTACCAAACATAAAGGTCTCTGTTCGATGCACATGGACAAATAAAAAAGGTAGGAAAAATTCTAAAAAATATGTGTGCACTCCATATTGAATTCCCTTATTTCAACATTTTTTTGGATATATAAAAAAAAGTTATGCATTATGGAATAAAAATAACTCTAAATTATAATTAATTTAAATTAAAAATTAATAAAAATAAAATATGCAAGAAAAAATTATGAAAAAGTATGAATGCACTAGATATAAGTGTTAATGATCTATTTTTAAGAAATTATGAATTTATCTTATTTTTTAAAAAAGTTATACATTATGGAATAAATATCACTCATTAAGCCCCCATTCATGGGGATCACTAGGCTCATCCACTTTCAAATCCAGGGAAAGAAATTTGATGGATGAACCCTCATGAGGGATGGTGCAAGTTTAATTTTGATGGGGCATCCAGAGGCAATCTTGGTGTTTCTGGGGTAGAGTGCATATTGAGAGACCATGATGGTCATTTGATTGGTCATGTCTCAAAAGCACTTAGGCATGGAATTGTAACAAGTCATCTCTTGTTAAACCAAAATTAACCAACTTAATCATAAACATGTCTATAAACATGATTAGTATAATCAAAGTAAAACACATATTATTCAATTTGATAATCTCAATCGTATGTATATCTTTTCTGGACACATCAAAACTAAAATTTACAATCATGCCAAAGATATCATATTAGTGATTTACTTTCACTATCCATTTACAATGTTCTTCTCATAGCATCAATGATAAATTATACATAATGATGACTATCAAGTCATATAAGATAATATACTGTATCTGGAACTTTGACATTTGTCTTCTTAAGCCCCGGCTAGTCTTCTGCTTGGAAAGTAGAGCATCACCCGAGAGCTTTTCCTCCAACCATAGACAGGCGGTCCCCCGCACAACTTCCTACTTGGAAGTGACCCTACCCTTCATGAAGGGAATAGATATAAGGAACCAATTGGCTTTCCATCTGAGAATCTAGTGTTGTGTCTTTCACAATACTTCACAGTCATACAACTACAGATTCACTCTAACTATGTATGACACTATTGGAAGCATTGTGCCATCTAGAGCATAGTGAACTGACTAATGCATGCAGAGACGGATGCATTACTTTGGCCAAAGACTTATCTACATGACGTTTTGCAATGAACGTAGTCGAATATTCACACACCTTGACTCGACTTAGAAGCTGTCTCATCCTACAATTTTCAATTTTGACCCTCCTAGGTCATAGTAGAAAAGTTAGGTTTATCTTCACCCTCAGTCCATCATTCTTGGACTTTTGATTCCATTTTCCAGGAGTACATCTAGTGATTATTTCTTGTCTATGAAATAGGGAATCCGTGACTCCACGTCACTCTATCCCCATTTTTCCTTAGTTTTAATTCCATGTTCATAGTTTCCAAACTTGAAAGACCATTCTTGGTTTAAGTTTTTCTATGTTTACTTGTGTTCAAGGTTTTCATCAAATTCATATCGATCATACTGTTACTAATTTTTTGTTCACACTGAAAATTAGTTGGACCTAAGTGTAATTGTTCAGAAGGAATAATAGAAAACTTTAAAGTTATGCATTCTTGAATGGTTGATACCTTGACAAAGTTGAAAAGAAGATCCAGTTGTTAGGATAACCCATCAGTCCAATCAGGACTGATAAGTTATCATGACAAAAGAATTGATCATTAAAGGATTAGACATTCAAGGAGATACAGTTGCTCTACAAAGTTTGATCTTTCGGGAGTTATAAGTTAAATTGATTATTCAGATTAATCAGTTTTGAATAAAGAGAGAAAGATATGGTATTACACTATTATTTCATGTCATGTTTTGAACATACATCCAGGTATCTGTTACTTTATCTCATACATTGATTAAAAAGAAAATACATATGCATCAGAGAAACTAACTGATCATGTTTAAAATAAATGTTCAAATGTGTCCCACACAAGCCGTGGGAGTAACTAGACTAAGCAATTGCAGACATGCAAGCTATGTATCTGTTTGATAAAAGAAAAGAGAAAAGAACATATGATAAATCTAAACATCCATCATTGCCTGATGATGGAGGTTGTTGTTGAAGTTGGCCTTCAAGTATTCAATCTTCATTCTTCACTCCAAGCCACCATCTAGTTGAAACCTGCAAAATTTTGGGGACAACCCTATTAGTGCTCCAGATGTTTACAATTATCACATGCTTTTTATCAAATAGAGACATCTACTTATCATATCATGCATTTAGATAAGATTTTAGATTAGATAATGATACAAATCAGGAAGAAATCATGAAGGAGATCAATCAATGCTATCAGGTACTTTTTATGCTAACTTGTTTGTTCACTGTGCAGGTATAAGACAAATTTTGTTGCTGATTTGAAGACAAATAAACATGTGGATTAAATGTGGCTACCACAAGGGTTTGAGCCCAGTATGTTTCTTTTCATTTTTTGAAAAGAGTATCAGAAAAAGATAGGATACATCATTCTAAGAAAAATCATGCATCATCTAATCAACTTACATAAAGAAGATGTCATCATGACATCATTACAGTTGATTGAAGCAAATCAAAGCTATATGACTGAGTCAAGATTGACAAAAGGATAAATTTAGAAATCAAATTACAGTCATCTAAGGAGTGATACAAGTTTTCAGTTTATTATGCTTGATAAAGAGAAGAGAGACAGAGTAAAGGAGGATACAAGAACTTATGTATCATTTGAAGAAGTTGCAGAATAAATCATGTGAAGGGTCATCTCATTATGACAAAGGAGTAAGATGAAGCAGCATTTTATACCAGGTATTTCTCATGTTGTTTTCATACTGTTTAAGATGATCAAAGTTTAAACAGTTATATCACATTCAAGGTTGCAAGTGTCTCGTAGAAATAGTCAAGAAAAATGCCACATGAAATAGCAGATGGAACAGTGGAAGGCAAGACAATCATAAACAATATGCCAACTTGACTGCCCTAAAATAAAAATTCACAAGATGTATGAGATAAGTGTGCAGTCATCCAGAAAGAAGATATAAACTTTGCAAAAGGCTGTCACCAATGCCTTAAAACTTCAAACCATCAAAAGATACATGAAGATGCCATGAAACAGTTCTATTGGAGCATATGGGTTTTATTTTCTCAAGGATGAAACAGTTAGGCCAAGAATCTTATATGATTCAGGCATTAAGGCGAACCATTAATGAAGATGAATGCTACAGTCTAAATGGAGTTAGATATTCAAATAGTCAAGCATCCAGGATGAAGCACATAATGCATAAGCAAATAACCCAACACAATGAATGGTCATCACAGAAATGACAGTCAACTTTCAAGATCAAATGAGAGACAATCATGACTAAAGTGGAAAGATGCAAATAACAGATACATACAACATGCTCACAATCCATCAAATGATAAAGACTGTCACTAACCATCTGTGATCTTAAAGAAAGAACAAGCTATAGAGTAGCTATGTATGTCATCACTTACATGACAGTCAGGTACATATCCAAAAACAAGAGACTATCATGTATAGAGTTGCAGATACAGTATACATAGAGTACAGTAGAGCATCCAGATACAACAGTTCAAGGATGAATAAAGTGGATTCCATGCATTTCAATATTATTGTGCTTTGACAAAACTTTATTCCCATGCCTAGAGATACAGTGCATTAAAGAGAGATACAATCCAAGAGAAGTGAGATACCATGAAGATCAAGATACAGATACAGTCACCATCACCATGGACAGTCAGGGATAGTGACCAATGAAATGGCTTATATAATCAAGAGACATTCATGATATATCATAATGGTCATATCCATCTACAAAAGAGCATGAAAAATGATAAGATAGGCAATCAATGTGCACAAGAATGACTACAGATAAATGAATGGACAAAGAACACATATCTATAATACAGAGGTGCATAAATGATGAAAGAGGAACAACTAGAAGAGATATGAAGATGCACAAGGAAGCTACAGGTATACCTTAAAGTATGCACAAAGATGACTACAGGTGAAAGGATACACAAAGGCATGCTACAGGTGTATTGAAAGAAGGCATAACAACCAAGTAGAAATAAGAACATGTGTCTATGCTACAGATATGCCTTGAAATACATAAGGATAGCTACATGTATAGGAGAAATATGCACAATATATACATCACTATAACATTCAAATGATGAAATGAGCAAAAGAGAAGGTAGCAGTGATATGCCATAATGATGCAGTTGTAGTAAACAGACATCAAGAGACAAAAATGCATGATATCTATGCACAGAACAATCCCAATACATATGACAGTCAAGAGATAGCATGACACCTGTGCCATAATATATATCCAGTTGCACCAAAGGCAATAACTAGTCAAGGATGTTCCCACATGACATACAGTCCACCACATTACAGTCAACAACCTGAAGAGATATGCATAAGAAGCCATTTATGCTACAGGTAAAATGGAAACAGATAAGAATATCACATGTTTTACTGCCATACAAAATACCAAAATGTGCTTCTACCCAGTAGTTATAGTGGGACAAGTAAGGTAAAGTGTATCATTAGAAAATGTGAGGAGACATGGGTATGAGAAGTAGAGGTGTTATGAGAAGTAAAGAAAGAAACCCCACTTGCTAATACTTCAAACTCCCTATATGTTTTGCCAACAGATGGAGATAAAACCACAATCAAGGTGGTGCGGCACAGAAAGAGAAACTGTTTTTAAAAATTGTATACCCATGTCAAATATCAAACCCTAATGATATTTTTTGTAGACACAGTTAAGAAACTTCAAATAGATTCCATGATACATTCATAACCATGCCAGAAGAGCAAGAAACAAGAAGGAAGGTGTACCCATCTACAAAATAAACAAGATCTCTTCAAGGATATATCAAGCCTTTCTTTCTTTACAGATAAAGAGAAAGAGATTAAGTAAGAGTATTGTTGTGGCATTATAAATGTTTTTTGTGCAGGATTAGGTTGAAACCCTAACTTCAAAGCTCACAAACCCTCGAGTGTCTATAGATTTTGATGCCTATTTTCAAGAGAAGCATAGCCATGATAGGTAGAGGTTCTGAAAATGGAGGAGATGTCAAAACTGTCATCTTAAAAAAACTTTAAAACCCTCAAGTTTCTGCATGATGAAAACAGATCAAGGCAAAAGAAGAAATATACAGTCATGGCTGACAGTGACATCATTTTTTGCTATAAAATGCAATACCCATGTCTACCTACAGACTTGTCATGCTATACAGAGTGAAACCAAAGATAAATGAAACTACAAAGATAAAATGGCAAGTGCTTACCCTTGTTTCTATCAAGAGGAAAAATCTTCCACGGCCTCACAATGGCTTCAAACTTCCAGAGAGCAGATAAAGATCGTCAAGGAAGAAGCACACAGAAACAAATATGGGGGTGTTAAAAGATTGCACAGCAATAGAGAGCAATGATTTAAGAAGGCCAGGACCATTTAAAAGAAATGAGCTACAGATCCATTAATGTTTCATATTAAGCTCATATAGGTGTTACCTTCTTCCTAAATCATGCAGAGTTCCATGGCAATGACAAAGAAGAGCCGTTGAAAGGAGAAGACCAAAGCCATGATGGATATAGTTGAAACCCTCACTCGGCATAGAAGCTACAGAGCTCAAGGAAGGAAGTCAAATGAAGAGTGAATGAGCAAGTTAGGGTTGTTTTCCTTCTTTTGTTCGAAGGTTCTTTGCTCGAGTGCATTTTTTGACTTACAAAAAACCAATATTTACATTATCCACAAAACAAATGTCATGGTCAAGACTTGATCCTAGCCATCATAATATGGAGTGGCCAACAACAATACTTTAGATTTGTTTTTCTTAAGTCAAGAGGCCGATGTGATGTGTGGGAAAGGCTCCAAGCCTTATAAAACCTTTTGAAGATTCCTTGGTGGTCGGATGGTGAATGAACAACAATACACATGCTCAAGTCCCTTGTCCATTTTCAAAGCATCCAAAGATAGGTATCTCCTCATTATGCATGGTGGCTAATACCCAAGAGGGTGTATGTTTTGACATGGTATATGCATAGGCTATACATGGAGTTTTCAAAGGTAAGATTTCATGCAATGGTGGAGATATGATTTCATGGAGTGATAAGGTATTGTCTTGTAGTGTTTTGATTATTGCATAAGGGCAATTATAGTAGGAGATTGCTTGGTGGCAGTACATAATGGTGGCAGCATATGATGGGCATTTTTTATGCATGGGGTCAAATTGCATAATGGAGTTGTTCTTCCTTCCTTAACCTCAAATTGCATATGGGGATATAAGGAGATTTAGAAAATGTGATGTATGTGCACAATGGAAAAAAGGGGGAGTCATAAGGATATTTATGCATTTTTGTTTTGTGCATGGAATGTTATAGGAGTGACTCAGTTTCTTTTTATTTTCCTTGTAGAGGGAGATATTTTTTCTCATTCACGTATTGGAGTGATAAGGAATTTTGTAATTATTCCTAAGTCGTATTTTGCAAAATAGGCAAATGTATTGGAGTGATAAGGAGTGATATTTTCTTCTAATCATGCACGATTTTACACATGAATTAATTGTATATAAATAATAAAGTAATACTCTATAAATTACTTTATTTTTTCCAAAAGTTGTAAAATAAAAAATAGAGCAAATTGTAACCAATAATAGAGTAATATTCTATTACTTTATTATTTACTCACAATCAATTTTGCTCATGCAAATTGATTAGTTGAGTTAACTAGACCACCTAGGAGGTTTTGCATGACTTTTAGGAGCATTTTTAGGGTCCTTGGTCAAAATTTTGGTCAAACATATGGAGAGGCCCAAATTGAAGCTATTTTTGTTCATTTGTGGCAGTTTTAGACCCTAATTTTGAGGATTTTTGAGGTTGCTCGGGAATGAGTATTTTTTAGAGGCAGTTATCTACAAGTCCATATTTTTTGCATGCCTCTTGGAGAGAGCAGTCCTATATATTGTAAAGCAAAAGTTTGTTTTTGCTAGTTCTTGATTCTCATTTTGATTCAGACAGGTTGGATGATTCTTGTAGCTCACTTTTACAGTTTTATTGAGAGATCGGTAGGTTACAGGTTATCTTTTGTCTTCTTGCAAAGATTTCCTTTGTTTATTTCAGATCAGTTGAATTACCTTTCCTTTTAGTGCTAAATGTTGAAGTGATTTTAATGCAATTTTGCTGTGTTTTATTATTAAACCTTCAAAATTATTGTCTCACCTCCTTGTTTACAACATTAAAGCATATATTCATCACAAGTCTTAGGTTGTGTTAACCAGAAATAGTCTTTTTATGCTGTGAAGAAACCATTTCCTTCATAAAACCTATTTTCAAACCTTCCTTGGAATCATTTTTGTGGTATTTATGCCAAGTCTGGATTGTGTAGAAGTTAGATTTCTGAGTAAACATTGTGAATCAGATTGCATTATTTTTATCCATATCAGGTGCATCACCATTTTACCTTTAGTATCCATTTAGTTTCTTTCTTCCCTTTTCCCAAAAAGTAAAAACATACATCTCAATAGAACATTTGAAGGGAACCAGCCCACAATCTACAGGTCTAATCTTGTCATAGGGCACCCACAACCTGAGATTAGTCCCATGTTACATGGAATTGCAATGCTTTAACTAGCCTTGCATACGGGTGCAATTCCTAGTGATAACACATACGACTTGCCGATATAGGCTAATAAGTTGTCAATATTAGGACATCATTGTCTACCAGTTTATATGGGTTCTTGAAACCCTTAGCTTCATCCACGAAGATTTGCTATATCAAAAGAGACATATATATTATACGTACTTCTACTACAAAGTTATCACACTCGTTCTCAATTCTTTCCTTCATGGAAATAACAATAATAATGAATCAGGGTTTACTTCATTAACATGCAAATGTCGGCATGCACTCAATGCAACCTTAAGCAAGGTTTAACATTAATAAACTAGTTTTAAACCACGGCATGAGAAGTCTTGTTACTCTCTTAAAACACAAAAAGCTTACACCTGAAAGAATATGGTTAACTTTCATAAACACTATGTGTGCCCTTTTCCCTATAAATGTCTCGACCATCTTATTAGTTTAAAAACTGTCAAAGGCAAGGTTATCAAGAATATCTCGTTACTCATATGAATGGCCATCAACCTTCTTTTAGACTGTGTTACCTCTCCATGAGGCACTAGCTATTGGCCATCATAAAAGGCTCATGATGCTGTGTTACAAGGCTCACAACCTGGTCGAGGGTAATTATTTGAGGTTATGGCTCTCAGCCTACCTAGAAGATAATCATTTTATAGTGCTTGAAAATAAATTATCATTCACTCTTAGCTTTATTGGATTCAAGATCTATAGACTACTACAATAGTGTTTAAAACCAATCAGCCTTTTGGCCTCAACGAAAATAATTCTTTGGTTATACTAAAACACATTCCTTTATAACTCTTCAGCCATGATGGCCTTAACAAAGTTATACACATATTAAAATCTTTGAAAATGATAACATGGTCGGCCTATGACCATATCTTATGATAACACTTGAATGCTACTACATTCCACAAAAGAATATGACTGTGATAATAGTCTTACCACAAAAAGTGTATAGTTTTTACGTTATATCCAGCCGAGAGCAGCTGTAGGATCCACTGCTCACTTCTCCTCATGGGATCCCAACAATGAAGTGCTACTCTCTTTGTAGCTTTCCTTCCGAGCACTCCTCAGATAAGATAACTGATACTTAACAAAAACATCACCTAACAATAACAAAAAACAAAATCCTTCTCATTTGAAAAGGCTCTTCTTTGCATGTCGATCCACCACCTTCCACGATACCCACCACCTTCAACATGGGGTGTGGGTTCGAATCTAGTGGGTATCTTTCCACCCATGACCAAAGACTCTAAAAATAACCAAAAACTACTTCCCACTTAAAAGCCAAGACAATTGTTCAAGTTTATGGCAGCTCTACCACCGTTACCACTCCCTCCACTCATCATGGATAGTGGTATGGTTGGTGACATAATATGAAAGATTATATCACCAAGTGCTCGACCACTTAGAGACATAGACATGTCTCACATACTATCATTCATAATGAAAATATATTAAAGGAATATCAAATAATCTAGGATATTGCCTAGCTATATTGTCATCGTAAAGGTGGTAACATAACCATGTGATTATGGGGCCGAGTCTTACTCCCCCAATTCACTATATTAGACCTAGATAAGATATTATAAAATAAACACTAGGTCTAAAAAAGAAAATTTACATAAACATAAGAAAACTCAGCATCTCTCAAGCTTACTATCGACTAACTCGACATCACACAAGCTTATTATCGACTACAAGAATGTTCTAAGAACATCACTTAGTCGATCTTACGTAAATAACGTCAAAAGACTAGGTAACATGACTTTATCAATTATAGTCGAATTGAAATCAACTTGCAATAATAGAAAGACTTATACTCACCCCGACTTACTCAGTTCACGAATAATCAATTCAATACTCAGATGGCATTCTAATCTGTTTCAAACATCTAGTTCCTTCTTCCCCTATGATACTCTCCTTCCATCTTCGAAGGTAGATTATTTTCCTAGTTACAATCACAACCATATAATCATGATCAGTGTATCATCATTTAATTCATAAACCATTATGATAAAATAATCTTAGCAATAAGTAATCTCATGCTTAATATAAACATAAATCAATATCTATGTAATCAATGATTTCGCTTGATATTTTCCACAAACATCAAATCATTAATCTAAGATTAATTGTCCTATTTACCACATAAAAGTGAGATTAGGCTAAATCATGCATTGGGGATTTAACATATCTCGCCCAATAAGAATCATCATCCTCGATGATTTAATGTCTTCAAAAGTCAAAGCAACACAATGAAAAAGTGTTTACTCAACATAGTAAAGAGTTTTTAAAAGAGATGGGGAAATCTTGCATAAATATCCTCATAGTTCTCCCAGATGGCATTTTCTTTTGCATATTGGTCCCACTAGACCTTTCACCGAGTTACCTCTTTGTTACATAATCATAGCTTACGTATTTCAAGCATCTTGATGGGCTTGATTACTACCACCCCTGGGTCCTTCACTTGTATAGCATTCCAATTAAGAATAGGAATATGATTATCTCCAGAAATAAACTTTTTCAAATAGGAAACATGGAAAAAATTATGCATTATGGCAAGAGCTAGCGGCAAAGCAATCCTGTATGCAACTGGGTTGACCTCTTCAAGAACTTCAAAAGGACCCACATATCTAGGAGTCAATTTGGATGTCTTTCCAAATTTAATGGAGCTCTTTTGGGGTTTGACCCTTAGGACTTTTTCTCCCACTGAGAAATGCCTTGCGACGCATTTAGCATCCGCATAACTTTTCTACCTATCATTGGCTTATGCTAGCCTTTTCTTAATTAGATGGACTTGCTCTTCCATTTCTAACAGCATTTCTGGACCAAGGCTAACCCTATCTTCTAGCTTATCCTAGCTTATAGGGGTTCGACACTTTCTCCCATATAATGCTTCAAATGGATCCATCTTGATCATAGAATGATAGGAATTATTATAGGCAAATTCCACCAGAGGAAGATAATATTCCCATTTATATTGTTGATCCATGCAATACACTCTCAATAAATCTTCTAGCACTTGGCTTACCCTTTTAGTTTTTCCATCCGTCTCAGGATGATAAGAAGAGCTTATATTCAATTGGATTCCAAGTGAGGAAAACAAGGTTTGCCAAAACCTTGATGTCATACAGGCATCCCTATCTGAGATAATCTTCTTAGGGATACGGTGCAATCTAAAAATTTCTTGCTCAAATTTGTGAGCTATGACAGGTGCCCCATCTGTTAAATTCCCAGGAATAAAATGTGTCACTTTTCTGAGTCTATCCACCACAACCAGAATAGCATTGTGCTTATTCCTTAACATAGGGAGTCCTTGCACAAAATTCATGCTTATGATTTTCCACTTCCATTATGGAATTTCATGAGGGTATAATAGTCTCACCAGGTGATGGTGTTCCACCTTCACCCTTTGGCACTCTAGACATGTAGCTACAAATTTTGCAGCATCCCTCTTTATTCCCTTCAAGAAGTATAAGGGTTTCACATCAGCTAGTAACTTTGTTACTCCAGGATGTCCATAATAGGGTGCAGAATGAATCTCTTTCCACACTAAATTCCTTAACTCCTCTGAGTTTCAAACATACATCCTTCCTTTATACCTCAATAACCCAGCTGGTTCAAGGTAAAATCCATCATATTTTGTATTCTGGGTGTTCTCCAAAAAGAGCCTATTTTACCTGCTTGTAAAACTCATCTCCTTTAGACTTTTGTAATACTTGATTCTTGAAATCTAAATGTATGGATATCATTGAGGAGATATGTCTTCTCCTACTTAGGGCATCTGCCACTCGATTTTCCTTGCCTTGAATATATTTAATCTCAAAATAATAATCTGAGATTAGCTCTAACCACCTTCTTTGGTGAGCATTTGAATGTGGTTGAGTGAATAGATATTTAAGCCCTTGGTGGTCTATTTTTAGTTCAAAAGGTTTTCCAAGCAAGTAATGTCTCCACATTTACAATGTATGAATTACTGCTACCAATTTTAGATTGTGTGGGGCATAGTTTTGTTTATAAGTTTTTAGTTTCTTGGATTCATATGCAATAACTTGTCCATCCTGGACTAGTACACCACCTAAGCCTTCCCTTGAGGCATCGGTAATGACTACAAAATGACCTCCTGGGTTAGGTACTTTCAAGATAGGTGTTGTAGTCAACCTTTCCTTAAGTTGGTCAAATGCATTCTGACACTTTTATGACCACTCAAACCTCTTGCTTTTTCTCTACAAGGAAGTAATAGGATAAGCAATTTTTGAAAAGTTTTTCACAAATTTCCTGTAGTACCATGCTAGGCCCATGAAACTTTAGACCATGAACATTCCTTGGTGCTGGCCATTCCAATATGGCTTTAATCTTGGCTGGGTCCACAGCTATTCCCTTAGCCGAAATTATATGGCCCAAATACTTCACTTCCTTTTGAAAGAAAGTACACTTAGAGAGCTTGCCATATAGTTTATGCTCTCTCAATGTCTGAAGAACAATCTTTAGATGTTGAAGGTATTCTTCATCACTCTTAGAGTAGATTAGGATGTCATCAAGAAAAAATAGAACAAATTTGTCCAAACAGTCTTTGAACACACTGTTCATTAAGTTCATGAATGATGCAGGTGTGTTTGTTAATCCAAAGGGAAAGACAGTGAACTCGTAATGCCCATACCTTGTTCTGAAGGTTGTTTTGTGGATATTCTCATCCTTTAATCACAATTGATGGTACCTAGATCAAAGGTTGATCTTAGAAAACATAGTTGCTCCTCTCATTTGATCGAAAAGATCATCAATGCAGGGCAATCGGTATTTGTTCTTTATTATTGCTTTATTTAACATACAGTAATCTATGCATAACCGCAATGTACCGTCTTTCTTTTTCACAAATATTATTGGTGCTCCCTAGGGTGACATGTTGGGCCTTATCAGCTCTTTATCCAACAATTCCTACAATTGAGCCTTTAGCTCCATTAACTTAGTTGTGGTCATTTTGTATGGAGCTTTAGATATAGGTTCCAATCTTGGAACTATATCTATAGAGAAGTCAAAAGATCTTTTAGGAGGTAATCTTTGTAGCTCATCTAGAAACACATCCTAAAAATCTCTATGAAAAGGGTACCTATCCATATCTGATCTCACCTGATCTATGGACTCCCTCTTCTCAACTCCATTGAGTTTTTGAGATTCATAAAACATTAAGTCATCTTGAAAATTAGTTTCCTCAAAATTATTTAGTTTCTCCATTTTGACAACAAAAAGCTGGCATCCTTTTCTTTGAGCTCTTTTCATTTGTAAGGTAGAAATTTTGTCTTAGTTTGACCTCACTAGGGTTTCCTTTCAAAAAAACTTTGTTCCCTAGATCATTTAGACATTTTATTGTTTTGGCATAACGATCCACCTTAGCCAGGTGTCTCCATAACCATTTTATCCCAAGGATAACATCGTATGAGCCTAATGGGGCTACATAAAGGTTCACCTCAATGGAGAAAATTGGAACTTCAACCTTAGCCTCAAACAAGCATTGCTCTACCTAAGCTTTGGTCTGATTTGCATATTCAACTGACCAAGTGTTTGTCATGTATCCATCTTTTCTAGAATTTTTATTTAAATCTTTTGGGGAAACAAAACATTCTGTAGCACCAGTATCTATCAAAACTGAAATTGGGAAACTAGATAAAATACCTATAGTTTCAATGGGAGTGGTTTGATATTTAGCTTGCCTATTATCTAGGCTTGCATGTATGTGTTGTTGGAATGTCGCCTACTGAGAGGGTAAATGATTTCCTCGTGGCTACATTCCTTGTGTCTTGTTAGGACACTAGTTGGCATAATGATCTTCGCCTCATGTATAACACCCTCCCATGGGTCCTCGCTTCTCATTAAGCTTCCTAGAATTATCTCCATTTTTATTAGAGTTATTATTGCCCTTCTTTTCCCCCTAGATTCATTTTTCTTATTCTTGGACCCTTTACCATTCTTCTCTGAAAAGTTTTGCTTTTTACCCTTTTTATTAGAGGGTTGGGAGGTTTGAGACCAATTATACCTTTTACGGTTCGTTTCCTTGTAAGCAAACATAGATTTCAATTTTTGTTCTTGTTTAATAGCTTTTCATAAACCTAGTCTAATGAGGTGGGACCATGCACATCAACTTCTCCCCCAATCTAGGTGTTCAATTGTATAATCAACTTTCAAATGTGAAACCTTTCATCCTATTGATATTTCAGAACATACTTGAGTAGGTGAGTGAACTTTTTCCAGTATTCATTCATAGTTAATTCACCCTGTTTCAGATTCTAAAAATCTATAAGCTTTTGGTCTTATACAGTTGAGGCAACCATCTTTGCCTAAAGAGTTCCACAAACCTGTCCCAAGTTAAACTCGTAGACCCCAACCCTAACTCCATTTTCTTATTCATCCACCATGTGGATGCTTCACCCACCAACTGGTATGCTCCCCATACCACTTTGGTGATTTCAGTATAATTTCTTATTTTGAAGTATTTTCCATCTCTGTAAGCCATGCCTTCATAGTATCTCTGCTTATAGACCTATCAAACTTGGGAGGCATAACTTTCTTCATATCTAGGGATAATTCTAAATCCAAGTGGCTTCTTCTATCCTCTTCATGTCTGGCCTCAGAGTTATTCTCTCCTCGTTCACTTTGGGTGGTGTCCTCATGACATGCCTTGTCATCACCCCCATAATAGGCTTCTGGCCTAGGTCCATGCTGACCCCTGACTTCCTGCTCAAGAGTTCCAATTCTCGCTCTCGTCTCTTGGATCATAGCAAGGATCTGGTCGAGTTTAGACTCAGAGTGGCCTGAAGGTTGCCCTTCTTCCTGGCTCTCTCCCATACTAGTTCTTGTCTGAATTGTGCTGCAATCTACTTCTCCTAAAGTTTGCAAATTGATCATTCAATTAGTTTCTCACACCATTAAATCCATTCATAAATGTGAATTCATGCTCATTCAAGTAATCTTTAACAAGAAAGGAAATATTTGCCAAAATTTTAAAATGCATTATAGTTTTCCATTGATTACATATAATCCATCCATAGTTACAAAATTTTTGTTTACATCTTGCTACTGCAAGTCATTATCCGATTTGGATATCTACCCAAGTTCATTTCTCATTCTTGGGATTTATCAAATCAATTTTAGGAGGTGGACGTATTTGCAGGTACTTGTCCATAACCTCCCGAGTAACATTAGGATTCTTAAGATCAGTTTCCAAGATTAGTTCTTCAGGTGCAGAGGGTTTCACTGATTCATTTTTAGAGATAGGAGTAGTAATCCTAACTGCTTTCCTCATCTCCTGCTTGATGCATTTAACAACATCAGTGATGGTCTCATCATCATCCAACCATGCGCCTACCAAGCAACTGGTTTGTTCAAGGCATTTAATTCTTGAGACTTTCTCCCTCAAGGCCTTAAGATAACGTCCATTTCTTGTTACCTTATTTCTGGGTGTCATACTTATTCTTACCATTCTGGCATAAGAACATCCAAACATTAGCAATCGTTAATTTTGGAGAGAGAAAAAAAATTCATGTAGTGAGCTCATAGGTCCATGTATTGAACCCGGTAGCTCTGATACCATATGTAACAAGCCATCTCTTGTTAATCCAGAATTAACTAACTTAATCATAAACAAGTCTATGATTAGCATAATCAAAGTAAAACAAATATTATTCAATTTGATAATCTCAATCATATGTATATCTAATCTGGACACGTCAAAACTAAACTTTACGATCATGCCAAAGATATCATATTAGTGATTTACTTTCACTATCCATTTACAATGTTCTGCTCATAGCATCAATGATAAATTATACATAATGATGACTATCAAGTCATATAAGATAATGTACTATATCTGGAACTTTGACATCTATCTTCTTAATCCCCATCTAGTCTTCTGCTTGGAAAGGAGAGCATCACCTGAGAGCTTTTCCTCCAACCACAGATCGATGGTCCCCTGCAAAACTTCCTACCTGAAAGCGGCCCTACCCTTCATGAAGGGAATAGATATAAGGAACCGATTGGTTTTCCATCTGAGTATTTGGTGTTGTGTCCTTCACAATACTTCATGATCAAACAATTATAGATCCACTCTAACTATGTATGACACTACTGAAAGCATTGTGCCATCTGGACATAGTGAACTGACTAATGCATGCAGACACAGATGCATTACTTTGGCCAAAGATTTATATACATGATGTTTCACAATGAACGTAGTCGAATGTTCACACACCTCGACTCAACTTAGAAGTTGTCTCATCCTATAGTTTTCAATTTTGACCCTCCTAGGTCATAGTAGAAAAGTTGGGTTTATCTTCACCCTCAGTCCATCATTCTTGGATTTTGACTCCGATTCCCAGGAGTACATCTAGTGATTATTTGTTGTCTATGAAATAGGGAATTTGTAACTCCACATCATTCTATCCCCATTTTTCCTTACTTTCAATTCCATGTTCATAGTTTCCAAACTTGAAAGACCATCCTTGGTTTAAGTTTTTCTATGGTTACTTGTGTTCAAGGTTTTCATCGAATTCATATCAATTACACAACTTGCCGATATAGGCTAATAAGTCATCAATATTAGGACACCATTGCCAAACAGTTTAAATGTGTTCTTGAAACCCTTATCTTCATCCACGAAGCTTTGCCATATCAAAAGAGACATATACATTATACATACTTCTACTACAAAGTTATCACACTCATTCTCAATTCTTTCATTCATGGAAATAATAGTAATAATGAATCGAGGTTTACTTCATTAACATGCAAATGTCGACATGCACTCAATGCAGCCTTAAGCAAGGTTTAACATTAATAAACTAGTTTTAAACCACGGCATGACAAGTCTTTTTACTCTCTTAAAACATAAAAAGCTTATGCCCGAAAGAATAGGGTTAACTTTCCTAAACACTATGTGTGCCTTTTTCCCTATAAATGTATTGACCATCTTATTAGTTTAAAAACTGTCAAAGTCAAGGTTATCAAGAATATCTCGTTATTCATATGAATGGTCATAGGCCTTCTTTTAGATTGTGTTACCTCTCCATAAGGCACTAGCTACCAACCATCATAAAAGTCTCATGATGATGTGTTATAAGGCTCACGGCCTGATCGAGGATAATTATTTTACGTTATGGCTCTCAGCCTACCTAGAAGACAATCATTTTATAGTTCTTGAAAACAAATTATCATTCACTCTAAGCCTTATCAGCTTCAAGAGTTATAGAATGCTACAACAATGTTTAAAGCCAATCGGTCTTTTGGCCTCACTGAAAATAGTTCTTTGGTTAAACTATAACACATTCCTTTATAACTCTTCAGCCACGAAGGCCTTAACAAAGTTATCCACATATTAAAATCTTTGAAAAGGATAACATGATCGTCCTACGACCATATCTTATTATAACATTTGAATGCTACTGCATTCCACAAAAGATTATGACTGTGATAACAATCTTACCTCAAAAAGTGTATAGTTTTTATGATATATCTAGTCGTAGGGTCCACTGCTTGCTTCTCCTCACAGGCTCCCAACAATGAAGTGCTACTCTTTGAGTAGATTTTCTTGTGAGCTCTCCTTAGATAAGATAATTGATACTCAATAAAAACATCACCTAACAATAACAAAAAACAAAACCCTTCTTGTTCAAAAAGGCTCTTCATTGCATGTCAACCCGCCACCTTCCACGATACCCGCCACCTTCAATGTGGGGTGTGGGTTCTAATTTGGTGGGCATCTTGCCACCTGTGGCCAAAGACTCTAAAAATAAGCAAAAACTATTTCCCACTCGGAAGCTAAGACAATTGTTCAAGCTTATGGTAGCTCTACCACCGTTAGCACTCCCTCCACTCATTGTGGATAGTGGTACGGTTGGTGACATAATATGAAAGCTTACATCACCAAGTGGTTGACCACTTAGAGACATAGACATGTCTCACATACTATCATTCATAATGAAAAGATACTAAAGGAATATCAAATAATCTAGGGTATTGCCTAGCTATGTTGTCATCGTAAAGGTGGTAACATAACCATGCAATTATGGGGTTGAGTCTTACTCACCCAATTCACTATATTAGACTTAGATAAGATGTTAAATAATAAACACTAGGTCTAAAAAATAAAAGTTACGTAAACAAAGGAAAACTCAACATCTCTCAAGCTTACTATCGACTAACTTGACATCACACAAGCTTATTATCGGCTATGAGAATGTTCTAAGAACATCACTTAGTCAATCTGATGTAAATAACATCGAAAGACCCTAACATGACTTTACTGACTATAGTCGAATCAAAATCAACTTGCAAGAATAAAAATACTTAAGCTCACCCTGACTTACTTAGTTCATGAATAATCAATTTGATACTCAAATGGCATTCTAATATGTTCTAAACATCTAGTTCCTTCTTCGTCAGTGATACTCTCCTTCCATCCTTGAAGGTAGATTATTTTCCTGGTTACACTCACAACCATATAATCATGATCAGTGTATCATCATTTAATTCATAAACCATTATGATAAAATAATCTTAGCAATACGTAATCTCATGCTTAATATACACATAAATCAATATCTATGTAATCAATGATTTCACTTGATATTTTCTACAAACATCAAATCATTAATCTAAGATTAATTGTCCCATTTACCAGATAAAAGTGAGATTAGGCTAAATCATGCGTTGGGGATGTAACGAGAACAAATAATGAAGGAAAGGCCCATGTGCTCCTATTAGGCCTACAAACATGTATCTAATTTAGAGAAAAAAAGAGTATAGATAGAAGGAGATTCCATGATAATTGCAAATGCCATATAGAACAAAGGTGCATAGAATTGGAAGATTAACAAAATTTTAAGTCAAATTTGGCACTTGATTAACAAACTAGAGGCATTCACCATCAAATAGGTGTATAGGGAGGCGAATTATCATGTTGATTCCTTGGCCAATTTTGGCATAGATCATGATATGGAATAAATTATGGAAGATAACTTAGATAGATGGATGTGTTGAATGCCTGAATTATTTAATGATGACCCTATATCATTAAGAGCATAGGTTTCTAACAACAACAATGTACGATGAGATTCAAGCATGTGAAATTACTGATTTCATCCCTTTGAGGCTGAGGTATTGATGAAGGAGGAATATTATGGCTAGATATGGTGAAAGCGTTATTAAAAATGGATTTCATTGCCTTCTTTATCAAAGGATTCTTGGTTGGTATACCATGGATACCAATGTTAGACTGAATGCCAAGAAGAGGCAAATTTCCTTCCTTGGGGAAATATCCAATCTGCATTTAAAGAAAATATTTAAAGCAAGTGCGGTGATCATGATCCATGCTATCTAGATGGTTCTTGGGGATTTGTTCTTATTTATCACACATAGGTATCATGTTAATATTGGTATTGAATCTATGTTTGTTGTTGTTTGTTTGGAGGAAAGGGAGTCAAAAGGCATAGTAAGGTTGGTATCCATGGCTTTGATTAAGCCTCACTAACATGTGGGTCTCAACTTGGTAATGGACATCGATGTCTTTGGGATGAGATTTCCCTTGGAAGTGGATTATGACCATCATTCAATACTTTTTCTGCAATGCAATGGATTCCATTCGTTATATATGTACACGACCACAATGACATCCCTCACAAACACTAGGTGGAGTGGGGCATCGCATTTCTCAAATTTTTGACAAGAGATAATACTTCTACTGGGATTGACTGGGCATTTGTAGTAGATGATGACACACCAGACATTGGTGGAGATGATGATATTGGATTATAGGGATAAATGTTGGTCCATTGTTATGGTGTGGATATGGTAAACTAAAAATATTATACGAGTGAAAATGTAACAATTATATCATCTTTGAGGTTTTTGTAGAATTTTGATTCCTTAGGAAATTTGTATACAAGCCCTCCATTAATGGAGCAATCCTCTTTGTAAATTTTCTAAAATCAATATAAGGATATGGCCCCCAAGGCCAAGTTTATCTAGCAAAAAAAATCACTCATTAAAAATATTATAAAGTATAAAAGCAATTTATCAGGAAATGCTTAAAAAATAAAACAAAATATTTTTTAAATTTAAAAATATACATTTAGAATCTACACAATTTTAAAAATCACTGGTTCACATTATCTTCAAATTCTTAACAATTTGCTTTCTATAAGTGACAAAAAAAGAAATTTTGGTTAAAAATGTTGGTTTCAATATCCCACTTAGGCCAAAAACCAAGACAAGCTATTGTGGGATCACCCGATTCACCTTGCAAAGTCATAAGAAATTGAATTGTAATATTTATTGTTAATGGTTATAATATTTGATGTTATGCAACCTAGGGCAAAACAATAAATGCAGTATTACTATTTAATGTTAGCAACCTTTTGGAATGGGGTGTGGATTACATGAGAGGAGGCTACAACACTTTCAAACACTTGGCATATTGGTTATGACATATTGTATGACATTGCATGATGTATGTTAGAGATAGGTGTTACTTATGTCATCCTATGACACAACAAATTCTATAGCACATAAGAGCATCATGAGAATTAGATTCTATTTTGGAGGGCATTCTCTCATAGAGGGTTGCAAAAAGACTACCATTGTATTTTGGGTCTAGTTTGAGCCCATGGTATTATTTTATGGTGATTTTTTGGGCCTCCTTAATCCTATATATTGAGGGCTTGGAACATAGGTTGTGTGGAAGCAGGTTAAGCAAGGTTACTTTGTTGAGATGCTACCAAAATTCCACTATGGATGAGAGATGGTATAATATTGTTATTGTTCTTAATTGTAATATGTAATATGACTATGGATGCTTGGTTGCATGTGTAATATGTGACAAAGTTTCCAGAACATGAAGATATTACATGTTCAGTTATAGGTGAAGAACATGTGCTAGAGATGAGTGATGATCTCCATATTGAAATGAATGCTTTGTATTCTAAATGCTTATTTGTTGTATAATACAAGGGTTTCATGGTGTTTGGAGGGTGGTTTTTTCATTTGAAATCTAGATCTTCCATGTACATCTTGTGTCTCTTCTCTATGGTGGATGATGTCTCTTCTATTATTTTCTCTTTATGCTTTTCTATAAAAGTGAAATTTACAAGTTGTTATGTTATTGAATTTTTTTATAGACCTTTAAAATACACAACTTTCTTCTTAGGATTAATGGTAGAAATGAACTATATTTCCCAACAAAATTGTGATCATGGTTTTTTAGGTTTCTCTCTCTTTGATAGGATATTTTAGTTCTAGTAAAAAGCAAGCATTTTTTATTTTTGTACTTCTATCCTATTGGATATGGGTTATGGACCCAATAGATTCCCTCATTTACGGATTAAAAAATACATTATAATATAAGAATAATTTAATACATGTTACAATATAATATTGAATATATATATAATAATATAGTGATGTATATTATAATATAGTAATATATAATACATAATATAATATAATATAGAATAATAATATTTAATATATAATATCTCTAATTAATGGGGTAAGTGGTAAGCAATTTTCTAGAAGAAAATCTATAAGGATGATACTCTTTCTGATTATCAACTTTTATGGAGCATCTAATGGCAATCTGGATCTTGTTGGTGCAAGTGTAGTGCTTAGAGATGAGCATGGAGTCTTTATTCATGGCAGTTCTATTTTTCTCAGCTACCAAACAAAAAGTGAATCAAAATGGGAGGCTATGGTTGCCAAGCTTTTGTTGGCATCTTCCCGTGGTTTTAAAAAAGTTGTGGTTGAAGGGGACTCTTTTAACATCATCAATGGTCTTCATAAAGGCTTTTGTCCTAATTGAAACTTTGAGTTTTCAGGAAGAGTTGCAAGCTCTTTGTTCTTCCTTTGAAGAAGTGGTTTCTCACATCATTTTTGTGAGGTGACTTTGGCAATGATTTTTTTAGCCAACTTGGGAGTCAATCAGGGGCCTTTGATGACATCATACATTATGCATCTTGATTCTTGGTTAGGACTTTGGGAACAATTGGATTTTAAGCTGCCATAGTGCCCTTTTATTTCTTTCTTAGACCACATGGTAACATCTTTTCTTGTACCTTTCTATCTCATTTCATTTTATTGATGGCTCTTGTAATTGGTGTGCATAGGGGGTGATTTAACAAAGGATGATACTTTAATAAATTTATAGTCCATGTTTTTATGGCCACCATGTGTTTGATGATTAATTAGTTGGTTATTTGGCTTCTTTTCTTCATTGTGTTTCAAAAATATCTCCACATTAATCCTACGAGGAGAATATCATAGTAACTAACTTACAAAAAAATTAGTAGGATTTCAACATATAAAACAACATCTAGAAAAGAGTAAGAATGTGAGAAGAAGAAGATTAGAAACAATAGAACAAGAGTGACACAAATATACCTTGGGAAAACCCTTTCAAGAAAATCCAACCTCCAAAGCAATGAATCTAATTTATTCCCACCAACTTCATAGTTTCAATACAATATTAGTCTTCGCTTTCCATGGAGATTAACTCTCTTTTATGCTATAGGAAAACTAATAGTATAGTCGTACAAAAAATAGGTCTCCATCTCAATCCCTCAATATATACTCATGGAGGCCCAAGAAACCACCAAAAGAAAATACCATGGGCCCAAATAAGGTCCAAAAATACTATGGTAAGAATTCTCACAACCCACTCAAGAGAGTGTCCTCCACAATATAGTGTAACTCCTCACTCAAGCATCTTTGACTTCCATTATGCAAGTTGGTATATGTAACACCCAATAACTCCCCCATGAAGCACTAATTACATCCCATGCCCAACTAATAATAGAAAATGCTCTTACAAGTCCACCATGTAACCATCTATTCAATGCCTCATTACAAACAATATTTCCAAGTCCTTGGAGAATAATAAAATAATTACATATGTCCCCACCCTCACATGGGCAATCCATTTGCCCACTCCATGAACTTTGGAGATACATACATAATTAATCATCTATGAATAATTAAAACTTAGGATATACGTGGTGACTAGAATACCTAATCCTAAAATTCTCACATTTGATATTCACATTGCAAAAGCATGAGGGGTTCCAATAAAATAAACTAACTATTAGGGACAAAATGTCCATAGCCTCAACTAACTCCTCTATGTTCATGAGCTTAACAAACCAACCAACAACATCCATCAAGTGACCACCATCTCAACCACAACACTCATCCTCCATCATGCCTAAGAAGGAAAGATCAAAAATCAAAGCCAAGTTCACACTCTAAATGTCTCACAAAAACCATTGTATCATGCCTCAACTTTAACACAAACACCAAAGTCTATCTCATTGATAATAGGACTACATATTTATCAAATAATCAACAAAAGATGGAATACCAACCATAACACATCTAAATAACCACACCTCAAAGTGGGTTACATACACCACACATAGACCTTCTGGTATTAATATATCTAGCCTAATCTACAATCACAAGTCTTTGTATATTCACTATCTTGTACAAAGTCTATCTCCATTAGTAACAAACACATAGACATGAAAAACTACTTGAAGATATTTGTACCACAATCCAATGACACATATACCTTTCGAGGACTCCCATTGCATGGGAAATATCTAGTTTAAAACAAACCAAAGCATCCAAAGTCCAAAATCTTGCAAAATACTCTTCCTTGACCAC
The DNA here is from genome assembly GCA_027924645.1 of Cunninghamia lanceolata. NCBI lineage: Eukaryota > Viridiplantae > Streptophyta > Pinopsida > Cupressales > Cupressaceae > Cunninghamia > Cunninghamia lanceolata. The sequence continues at coordinate 1,875,228 of BSBN01000948.1, forward strand.
CTTAGCTCTCCAAATTTCTTCACATCATATAGAAAATAGAGAGTAAAGAGCCCTAGCAATCCATGCTATTACTAGAAAATAATCAAGTATAATAACACTAAATTATCAATTCTACATGCAAATATCAAACCTAGCATGAAATGATTTGGGGTACACGACATACCATAGAAAGAAAACTTGCAAATTACACCATGTCCTTCTACCAACACCGACACTACTCTAGCCATGACAAGTCTTAGATATTCTCCAAAACCCCACAAAAAAGTCATCAACATTGGGATTTTTAACCCCAAGGTTGAACATAATAATAGTAGATGTAGGATTCTCAAACTGAAAGAGGATCACACAAAACAACCATTCATGTAACAAGGGAATATTTCCAAAGCCACTAAACATCTCTTGTACTCCTCCAAACAATCCTCATAACTAATACATAGCTCAAGACCCAAACTATGGGAACAACAAAGAAATAATAACCATGCATATAATCCTCATAACTAATTCATAGGTCAATACTCAAACAAATGAGAAAACAAGACACAAAGAAAAATGCATATGAAAACCATGTGAGCAATACCTATCAAATCATTCACTGCCAAGTAGACCAAGAGTGGGGTATGAGATTGTTCTACCCATGAAACACCAAGTAAAATTGACTCTTAAAATGGACAATCTCCTCAATAAGTCCATGTTGATTTCATGTCTACCTCTAGGTATAGGCTCCTCAATAAGTCCATGTTGATCTGATGATCTCTCAAATCCAAGAGATATCTAGCCTTTCCTAAATTTAATATAGGTGCACAACCAATCATCATGCCAACCAAACTCCAACTACAACACAACAATAACCAGAAGCTCACAAGACAAAATGATCACAACACTCATCTAGCAAATTTACCTCCCAAACCATGACCAATGCTTGTACTACAATTGAGAAAGAATGTAGACTCTAGAAACTCCCACTAGCCCCATGATTTGCATCTTTACCAAGGAAGATCATCTATCCCCAATTGAAAAGTATGCTCTAAAGCATCATCATCATGCTACAATTCCAACTCGTAATCAAGAGTCCATCATGACACAATAACACCATCCTCTAAACTAAGAATAATTTGTCAAAACTAATGGATCATAACTAACAACTCAACCAAAGAATCCAAGAGCCCTCCAAGGGAACATGTTGTCTACATCTTCAAAAACATGAAGATCACTATCCTTTACTAGTGGAACAAGCAACTATAAAAAATTGTCGCTATTCATATGTAGGAAGAACTAAGAGCTCCTCATGACACCAACATCCACCACGAAAGATCATACATCACAAAGTGGTAGATTCACATCACTACCTAAGCTCCCACTAAAAGTAATCTAGAGCTACCCATGGCACAATGATAAACATATCCTAATTAAAGATCATCCATGATCCCCACATAGTCACATAACTCATCAATGATCATGCATTTCTCTCTTGGAGACTAACTCTATTTTGTTATTTTGATCTCTGTATCATTTACATTCATAGTTTATTATATATTTGTTGCACTAAGTTTTCTAGGCTATTCATCTTTTCAGATTCTAACACATTTCTTACTTTAAAAAGAATAAGCATTTTCATTCTGTAGTTAGTCTATTTAATTCAGTACAAGCATTTCAATTCCGTAGTTAGACCTAGTTAGCTCTTTAAATTTCAGCTAATTAGATTAGTGTGTGTGCATTCCCTTTCAAGTAGAGTAGAATGACTTGTAGGGAAAGACTTCATACCACCCCTTTTGCAAACAACCTTCAGACACCCCTTGGATTGAAAAGATGATTTTTTGTTGAAGTATGAGGTTGAACAACATCTTGTCACTTGTTAAGAAAGATAATGTTATTTTTTATCTTCCACCTTCTACCTAGCACATGGTCCAACATGGTGTGGTTACCTAACATTTTCACAGTATGTTTAGTCTATACATGTATGGCCATGATGTTTAATGTTGATATCTCTAGAAACTAACTACCAAGATTTTAATGGGAGCACTCATTTCCTTTGCATGGTAGGTTGTATTCAAGTAGCTAACAAAATTTTGTTAGCCAACCATGTTTATATTTCATCCTACCTACCTTCCAAATCTTGTTACCTCCAATAGATGAAACTCATCTAGAGTTTCATATGGTCTAAATGAGGTGCTTTTGTTAGGATTAGGTGTATTATTCACTTTGCAAATCCTAAGTCTTAATTAATTGTATTTAATTATGTAGATGATAAATAATGTATGATACCCAAACATCATGGAGGGAAAATTATGATGCCCATGTAATAGTGGGGAAATTATTTATTCTTTGGTATACTTTTATTATTGTGTAAGAAGGCATTGAATAGTGACTCTGATACTTGGAAAAACTCAAATTGGGAGTTATAGAGGATCTTCCCAATTTTGGTGCTATAACAAGGTATTGATTCCCCTCACGGAGTGCCTAGATTTGGGAAATTGGTCAATATGATGGTTATGATGGAATCTATAATGCATAAAATAGGTGTAAGAGATGTAAGAGGAGTTACTTTCAATTATGAACTACTTGACCATGACTATGGGGTGTTGGAATTTTGCCAGTGGCTCATTATTTTGACTCCTAGTTTTGGGATTCCACTTGGTGGTTTCTTGTTTGTGATTTTCCTATATAAAGAAGCATGTGATAGAGCTTTGTAAGGTTCTTTTGCAAGTACTATTATGCTATTGGATTACTATCAAAGAGATAAGTGGATTGTATTGGTGTACTCTATTATTGAGATTAATATAAGCTTGGGTCTATTTGGTGGTGGAGTTTTTTCCCACAAGGGCTTCTTCAAGTATATCTAGTGTTCATATGGTTGTTACATTTGTATATGCTTCCACATGTTTCATTTATATATTTAATGGTTTAATCACATGTTTAATCAGATTTAAATATTTTATTGTTAATATTCTTATTGTACAACTCACCCTATAATTGACATTTGGTAGCTTGATTTTAGAGGAGCAACTTTCTTGTAGTGTTGTGGGGTTTTTTTGGTTCTAGTGTGGACTAGCATAGACCTACTTGTACATCTTTTTCATCCTTTCCACTTAAGAATGTATATTGTGCTCTTCTTCTTGCCTTTCCCATGGTTGACCACCTCAATACAAAATGGAATTGCTCCCTTTCAATCATGCCACCTAGCACACTCTCACAACTCTTGTCTCTATTCTTATAAAGTTACTACTCAAACTCAACTCTTAGCCAGGAAACTTTTACACTTTAAACTTTATATCAATTACCACCTTTCCAATGATTACAATCCTTGTCCTTTTTGCCACAAATAGGAAAAAATTAAGCATGTGTTTTAGTTGTACTTGCATGATCACCACCTTTGGTTTCTCTTCTCTTCCTTGTTTATTTTTTCCCCTTCATGTAGACACCTAAAATTCATTCCTATATTTTAACTAATTCCCATCATTAAACCCCATCACTTCTCGCATTAATTAATTAAAAAATATTTAATGAATTAGGTCATTATATTATCACTAACTAATTAATAATTAGTTCATTCTAACATTAGTTAATTAAATAAATCATTTTATTTAATTAACTAAGCTAATGTTATTTATTCCCTTCACCATTTAAGAATAAAAAACATTTATTCTCCTTCATCAAATCCTAAAATACACGTCACCTATTTATTATAATTAAAAATTCTTTCAATCCAAAATGAAGTCAACTTTTAATCTTAGCCATCAATCTAATCAATCCAATCCTAGCCATCCATCTCCAACTACCTTCAATAAAAAATGAAATCAATTTGCAGTCCTAACCATCCATCTAATCAATTTCATCTTAGCCATTCATCTCCAACTACCAATCTTTAAAAAATAATTTTAAAATTCACATCATCAATCCAAAGTCAAATCAACTCTAAATCTTAGCCATCCACTTAATTGATGCAATCTTAATCCTCCATTCACCAACCACCACCATTTATTTCCACTTCCCTCTCAATTTCAAATTAACAAATCTTCTCATCAAATCGTAGTCATCCAATCCAAATGAAACTCAACCTTCCATTCCTCTCATCCCAACTCTATAAAGCAAATATCTTCTTCAGCCAAAACATATGAAGAGTCCATTATAGGAACATGCTACTACATTGAGGACTTCAAGGAGCAACTCAACATCCAAGCATGTCAAGAGCACATCTTACACACTCCCAAGGTTTGTGATGGTAATTGATTTTCTAATGTTCCATTATTTTTGCATTCCTTGTTTGCTATATTATAAGGTTTGCATTAGTTTATAATAGGAAGATTTTTATTACATTTGTTTTCCATTTTTAAATTCTGAATTCTTACATACACTTTACAAGTGGTCTTGGAAACATGCTATTCTTGGCCTTTCTATTTTTGGTAATATCTCTAAGTCTTGTCATCGGCTATTACTTTCTATCCTATGGAGGCTTTGTTGTCTTTGCCATGTTTTATCCTATTGATATTAAGTTGTGTTGTGCCTTGCACACATGCCCCATTTTGACAAATGGAGACCCCCTTTCTTTGCTTTGGCTTGGAGTCTTAACCTTTCTTTCTTATGGCAATGAGAAGGAGGATTTGTGCTTAGAATGCAGGAGTTGTTTCAAATTTGGTCATTTCGCATGTTTGGAGTCATTTGATGTCTTGCATGATTGATTTGGAGGAGTCTTGATTGGGTTTGTCCTTAGAAAGTAACCATTTGTCGCCTTTTACGCTGAAAATGGGGTGTTACTACATTCTACTCCAAAATCCTGTCGTTGAATATTGCCCTTGAAACTGCTTCTGTAGGATGTGTCATGATGGAATTCCCAGTTTCCACATCTTAGAGTTGCAAAATTATGTCAAATTTCACAAGATTTCACTAAGGGGTTCATATACTTTCATCCTGATGCATAGCCTTGAGGCCCTGACTTGGCTAAGTCTGAAACCCTGAAAACCCTGAAAAATGGCTAAGTTTGAAATCTGGTGGAACCTTAAAAATCTAGAATCTGCATATCAAATCCTATGGATCTGGAACCTATCTCAAACATCCTAACAATATATTTAAAAATATTTAAAGTATATTAAATATACTTCAACCTAGGGCTTTCAAAAAATTGGTGCTAAAAATGCCTCCTACTGCCAGAAGTGAGAAAAATAGCTTGCACTGCCTAGTGCTAAAAGGATCACCTATTGACTTGCACTAAAAACCCACTTCACTGACTTGCACTAAAATGGGTTCCTGCCAACTTGCGCTAAAAATCGCTTTCACTGCCTTTGATCGATAGGTCATCCAGACCAAAAATTAGCGCCAGGTCAGTGGGACCTCAAATCAACACTAGCGCTAAAAAATGACCCTACTGACCTGCGCTGAAAAGTGCCCTCACCGACTTTAAATCCGCACTAAGGTTGTAGTCCATGAAATTCACGCTAAAGGAGTTAGCGCTAGAATTGCATTGCATCGACTTTTAGTCCGTGACACCCAAAATCTGCGCTAGGTTAGTGAGACTCAAAATCATCACTTTTTGCCAATTTGGGCCAAAAAACACATTTTTGAAGGGGAAACTTGGATTTTCTTGATGAATTTGAATTGCATATCAATCTATCGCATCATGACCAACATTTTTACCAAGTTTGTGTGGATTTTAGGCACGTTTTACAACAATTAATACTACTGCACCTGAAAAGTCAGTACCCCCTAAAAATCTTTTTTTTTGCAAAAAAAAAGCTATAAAAATATGAAATAAAAGCCCCCAAATGGATCCTAATTGCTACAAAAACCTCCCAAATCATCATATTGGCCAAATGGGTACTTTGAAAATGGTAAAAAACTCAGAAAATCATACAAAAATCACTGGATTGTGAAGAGGTCTATAAGGAAGCAACATTAAGTTTGAGTTGTTCCTGACTGATCCATGACTACAAATGGACATGTTTTGATCCAAATTGATGAAAAATGATTGTTTAAGATAAAATTGATGCTTTGCATTGTGAATTGTAGGCTTGGAGGACACATGAGCCCATGACTGCAAATAGACATATTTTGATCCAAATTGATGAAAAATGATTGTTTAAGATGAAATTGATGCCTTGTATTGTGAATTGTAGGTCTTGGAGGACACATGAGCCAAATGGAGTTGTTTTGGAAGGTGAACATAGAGATGTAGTGCTGACCCAGAAATGTAAAATAGACATTTTACCAACCAAATATGATGTTCAAGATGATGGAGATGAGCCCTAGGGGCTTGAAGACATAGAAGATCAAGTCTACTTCATTGTTGTTCCTACAGATCCAACCCAATGTCCAAGGCATATTCACAGCGATTCCAACAATCCAGTCATCAAAAGTTGTATTTAGCAAGCATCTAGTTGGATGTGCTTTCACATAAAACGTGTCACACACTCCTTTTGACCAGTCAACACCTTGGAAAAGTCATTTGTCCCATTAGACAACTCAAAAAGTTGTTATTTCGTCTTGTTCTCATGAGCTAAAAAGCTATTTTTCATCTTTTTCCCACAAGACAAACAAATCCAGGATTGTAACTACCCACTGACCAAATTAAATGCCATGTAATCTGGACCATTGGTGTTGAGTTAATCTCCACTGTCCATAGAAAACTCGGTATGGTGCGTTGTCTATAAAAGGGCCATCATTCTCTCATTGTAAGAAGTAAGATTTGATAATGAATTGCTAAGACTACCAAAATTCAGTCAATACAAAGCAAGTTTTGCAGGTTACTCAGAATTTGTGTTTGTGTTGTCTCATTTTGGATTTCATGGTTCATGTCAATCTAAAATCAGTTGATATTCAGTTGCATTTGTGATTAATTATTCAGATATTTGATAGATTTTCTGTCCCTGCCATTGATGGCTTGTTGATTGTATCTCATTGTGCATGGTTAGGCTAGGCATAGTTTATGAGATAAGTTCGATTGTATGAATTCATGGTGCTGCGCCAGGGATTGGGTGTTTGATGAACCCTCTACAATTTGAAAATCATTGCATTTCCTTAGAAGATTGCACAATCTATGTGGCATTGTGGGCTGCTTGGTTAAACAAAGATTTGTTTGTTGGGAATCGGTCTATCTATTTGTTGATCATTATTGTAATTGTCTATAGGATCTCTATCCTTTTCCCTTTCTTCCTTTTCCTTTTGTATTTTCTTTGTCAGATCTTGTTAGATTAGGTTTCATCAACTTGCATAGTGTTGTCTCAGGATCCATATATGGTAAATGCAAGTTAGTAAGTAGCATCACATTGTTTATATGTTGATAAATTTCAGACTTCACAGTTTGAACCTTCATAGGGCATCAACTTGCATAGTGCTGTCTCAGGATCCATATGTGGTAAATGCAAGCTAGTAAGCAACATCACATTGTCTATATGTTGATAAATTTCAGACTCCACAGTCTGAACCTTCATAGGCTTTTTGCATACATACTGCCTTCATATCTTATAAACCCTTTCATTGTATGTAATACCCCTTATTGGCACAACTAAACATACCAACTAAGTTATTCCTGCAAGCTAAGACCTAACTGTATTATCCTTGGGGTAGTCCTATCTAGGATAGGATACCTTTTTCAAGAGAGGTGATATACATGTATTTCACCTACGTTGCTATGTGCTAAAACCACCATCAACAAGTTGCAAATGCTTCTTGCCTCTTATTCTTTACAGATGGCTAACTTATATGAGCTTGTTATGGAGAATACCTTCACATCATGGGAACTCACTACTCCAATTTTTAATATAAAAAAGTAATTGCTCATCCTCTAGGACAAACATTAGGGCCATAATTCTCAGATTGTTTCTCTTGCCAATAGCGCTCAGGTGCTTGCCTCTATAGGTTCCACTCTCAACAACAATGGCAAGCTAGGCCACATGAATCATCTTTACACCAAGAACATCCAAGCTACACTAATAGGCTAGTCGGTTGCGAGGGGCTCTCCACGAAATGGTTGGTGGTGGAGGAATTCAAATGATGATCATTAGATTTCCCTGTATGTGAGCTCTTTGTTTCCTTTATCTATTACATGTTGACTATTATGTGTGCATGGTCTCTACTTAAATCATGTTTCTAGTTAACAACCATCATAATTCTTTGTCTATTATAATTTATTATATTTATCAATTTATTTGCTCTGTCATAATCTATTATTAATGCTCCAATTAGTAGTTTTTGCTCAATCATAACCTATTGTAATTACTACAATTAGCAATCATATTATCTACGTATTACTTTTACCTAAAAGATATGTAACTACACATATTTCGAAAACTCGGCAAAAAAACAAAACAAAAACAAACCCGTAGCATTCATGTCATGGCTTTGAAATATTCCTCTGCAATAATTTGCAATGTTGCATCTTCAAGTAAAACCCAATACACATGGCTACAACTTAAAAAAGACACTAGAATACACTTTAACATAGGTCATTTAAAAAATACCCAAATCACATTTTCCATTTTAAATCCCCCTTTTGATCAAACTTATCCACGAATTTAACCTCTTTACAACATGTATTCTATTCTATTAATACTTAATTAAAAATTCCCTAGAGGTACCCAATAATACTAGTCAAATCAGTTTTGTTTTTTTAAAGCTTTCTCACAAAGTAGAAGCCTTGTCCTTAAGACAAAATCATGTTTGTCTCCCATGTCTTTTGGTGACTATTTATGTGCACATGGGATAAAAAGAATAATTGGTTTGAGCAAGTTGATGCGTGGTCCTATCTAATAAAGAATATGTATATTGCCTTTGAATCTGGTTAGACTTTAAAAAGCAAAAAAGCATCTTATATTAAGGTATATTCCATTAGTTGCTTAGGATATCCTATTGCAACACTTTCCTCTTCAATTCCATAACTTATGAATAGTAGTCCAATCTTTCTATTATAGATGGAAAAGCCGTCTGCCTTTTGTCAGCTTACCCAAAATCTCAACAAAAATCTTAATTAGTATCTTTATAAGAATGTTATCATTGGACAACAAATTACTCATTATTGTATACTTGTTATTTATAAATATGAAAGGTTAGCAAAACAGTCAAAGAATGTTCCACCACCTGTTTTCAAGGAGGGAATGACTGTAATTGTTCATCAACCTGTCAGACAATTCAATCATTAGATTATTTGTCACACACCTAATAACAAATTTAAATGGAGACTAATCAATGGCAGCCAAATCCAATGCTTGGAAACAATGGGTTAGATTAAAAACTAGGAAGAATTAATCTAATTGAACAACCAAATCCAATGCTTGGAAACAATGGGTTAGATTGAAAACTAGGAAGAATTAATCTAATTGAACAAAACTAATGTCGTTAGTGATAGAAATTACTTCTTGTAAATCAAGGTTGATCATAGTTTGATATAAGACGTTAAGTGGTGCAATCAAAACATACCACTAGAAAGTTATAAAAAATTTAAGGTTGGAATAATCTGCAGATTGTATTTGAGCTGGAAGGACCGAAAAAAAGCCATTAGAAATACAAAAACAGAACAGCAACCCAAATGCTGTTTAGTATTATAAAACATAAGTTTGCAGCTGTACATTTGTTTATACAGAACCAAATAATGATTAGTAGTAGTTAATAACTGTATAGTATGGTTAATCTCAAACCTGGCTTTCCAAGCCGCCAATATTACTGCTTCATCTCACACACAAGAAGTCAGCTCAGACAGCGAGATTGAGCCAGGCTTCTTCTTTTTCTTCTGTCAATCCAAAAGATTTTTCCTCAGGTTGCCTGTCACGGATAATATCAAAGGTTAATACATAACTTTTTTTTGTTCTCAAAACTTCTGCAGAGGCTGACTGATGAAAATGCTTCTCGAAAGATCACAGCCTAGCCAACAAGCACAACTTGGTGTATGAGACCTCCAGTTGTGGTAATGGGGACTTCTTTATTTCGATCTTGCCTCTCAGGGATAAGGATCTCATAACCAAGCAAACCAAAACTTGCCAATCCAACTAAGCTAGAGTAGAAAATCATATCTACCATATACTTATTTATCAGTGGCACTTTTTTACAATCCTCTAGTAGTGATTAATATGGTAGCCTCTAAGTACAAAACCATATAAAAACATCTGACACTCTTGACTCTCCATCAACATGTAACTGACAAACCGACAGTCTCGCACAGATTGACCTGCAGGGATACATTTGTCTAGGAACTACAAAGACGAACAGTACAGGCCACAGCTTGAGCCCAAACTTTCAGTCTCTCCTTGACCTGTTGTGGGTGATCACCTGAACAAGATATTCACAGATCCATTAGAACTTGGACATAATCTTCTCTAATGATCAAACTAGATGAATATTAGCAAGATTTATGTAAACAGTGTAACACCCAAAATTTCACTCAGATCCAAAATTTTGCACAGCTTGGGCACCCTTAAGTTTGAACCATTTCACTTTACCTTATAGGATTGGGGCGGAGACTTTATTTTGAAATAGTGTACCAGAGTATCTGAATAAGGGTATAGCTAAGTTACATTTAAATGTCATCAGCAAGGGGACAAAGGTGTGTGTACCAGGCCTCTCTCCCTGAAACCAACTTTTGTTGTGACTGACTTTTATATGTTGTTCATATTTTGTAACCTTTAAGTATTAACCTTGTGACCAGTGACCAGTAGTCTTGGCCTTGCCAATCTACCCACAACCTTAATTCTACCAGACCCACATACTGTCATGGTGGCTAATCCACTTATATAATACAATACAAGGATGACTGCCTCTTGATGTTGCCTTTCTTCTCTTACCTATATAACAGAAATGCACTGTAATCTGGCCATTCACCATCTCACAAGACTAGAGAATAATTTTGTTTCAAAGATCTATGTGACTGCATATTAACAATATATCTGTGATTACTTACTTTGTGTAAGTCTATCTATACAATACCGACAATATTCAAAATTCAAATAGTTAATGTAACCCCATTATTCTCCAACATTTGCACTGATGAAAAGGGTCTCAGAGCAGAATCTAATATAGTCTAAAACACACCCAAGACCCACTAAACAGAAGGTAAATTTGTTCAATGGATTCAGGCAGAAACATTTCATATATTTAAGATTTAATGACATTCTTCTTGAACAGAATTGAATGACTAACCTGGGCTAGAAATTTTCCAGTTGGCAATAGGAGATTGTCCAAAGCTGTCACTTTTGGGCGAATCTGCATTATTATCAAGGGTAGATACAGGGGAGGATTTATGATGCAGCTGGATATCATCTTGGAACTTCTGACCCATAACATAGCACAACTCCAAAGCTGGCAGAGTATTAGAGAGCTCTGGCATTTCCTCATAGTTGAAACCAAATCCTAAGTCCAGGCAACCTTTTAATTCATCCAAGTCCACATGTGTGAAGCTTTTGTTTCTAGTTGCACCGGGCCTAGGAGAACTAATCCTGGCCTCTTCACTACATGAATCATGAGCTGTTTTAGAGGAGTGAGAATCACTGTAGTTGTTATTATCAGAAAAACCAAATTCTTCTGATAATACTTGATCTCTCTTTTTTTCCCAAGCCTTAGCAAGCCTGTCTTCTCTAGCCTTGAACAGATTTCTTCTGGCTTTGGTCCTAGTTGATGCATGATAAGCTTTTTGCACAATGAAATCGCCATGGCCACCATAGACTATATCTATTGGTTGACTTGGAGAACTAGCCCTAGATGGTGGGCATGAATAATAACATGACACAGCAGATACCCCAGCGGCAGAAGCATTAGAAGCTTTCACTTTTTTATGCATTGTATTAGAAGGATACCTTCTTTTCCAAAGCTTCCCTGTGTGATGACTCCCATCATTACTGGGTTTGAAGGAATCAGACCTTATACTTTTAACACTATCCGATTCATCGTCCCCATCACCCACAATATCTTCTGTGTCTGTTATGATCTCACAAATCTCCTCATCATCCTCAGAGAAAAAACCCGCCAAGACCACAGAATTGTCATCATCATTGCCAACTCCTTTGCTTAATCCTTCTTCATTGGACAAACAGACCAAAGACATGTTCTCCTCCATATCTCCAAGCTCCAAATCCTCCTCTTCAACATCAGATGAATTCATTTCATCATGTGTTTTCCTCATTGGAACAGATTTCATCATCACCCAAAAACTGTAATTTTTCTTCTGAAATCTGATATATTACTTCACAATAACTAGGACTCAAGTGATCAAAGCTTAAATCAACTCCACCCACAAAACCATGTAGCAAACAATCTAGCTCTTACTCTTACTTATAAACTTCTGGAAATCATATAACAGAGGATTCAGTTGAGACCTTAATCAACACCCCCAAAAACATATTACACACAATCTAGCCCTCAGCTAAAAACTGTACCAGATCCTCACACAACAAACCACAGTGCAGCAAACAGTACTACTAGACCTTAAAACCTCACACTTAGATCTCTTACAAACTCTTTTACAAACACCAATTGCAGAAAGAACTCTTTTCCAATTCATGCATTTATGACTGAGCTACAGCTCTAAACCCCACTTCTCTCTGCTCTTTATATCAATGCTGGAACCAAATCACTATGGAAGAAATAAATCCAAAACTAGATGGGTGATTGTTATTTTATTTCATTTCATTTTTTACAATATTCAATTTTAACTCAGGTTACCAAAACTACAGTCAACAGTTTCTGAGTCTAGGTTGCATTCTTTATTACGTATCCTGTTTCTCCTCTTTCATTCTGTCACCAGACATGACAACCGACAATAACAAATTGACAAGCACCATGGTCAATCTGATCTATGTTACCCACCTGTAACTTCACCAGAATTCCAACAGCAGCCACCTGATTCGATGCTCTAGTCTTAAAATCCTTGATTCTGGTAAGATTATTCCTAAGATAATCCTACATTCATGCTAATAACAACAATTTCGTATCAAATTCTTATCAAAATAGCACAAATTGGTTTACAAAATAAAATTAGTTGGCCAACCATACAAAATTAGTGGAGGGAATTGAAGTCCATAATTAATTTAGATTTGCCATTCGATGATTTCAATGTTAAATTTCAAGTAACCTTAAAAATTTATCACTAATTTAGATCTGCCACTCGATGATTTCAATGTTAAATTTGAAGTAACCTTAAAAATTTATCACTAATCCGAAGTTTAAACATCACTTAAAGTGTTGAAATTCAGATGCATGCAACATAATTCACGTTGGACACTAACTTATCTCTCCCGTATATGTGGGACCCACCTCATGAATACAGGCTAGACCCCGCGTGACACGTCATGCATGGCATGTGCATGAACATGCCATCGACTTGCATGCCACTCTAGGCCCTGCATGCCTACAGCCCATACATGATGAGCATATCTCCCATGCATAAATATTATAATAATAATTTGAATTAGAAAAACCTGGAAATAACATAGAACATTTAGATAGCCTTATGTAGATAAGACGTTGAAAGTTGAAAGACACGGAGATTGGTCACAAGTTTCAAATTTGATTTATTTGGGATAATAGTCACAAGTTTTAAATTTGATTTATTCGGGACAATGGTCGTAACAAGACAATGGTCACAAGTTTCAAATTTGATTTATTCAGGGTAATAGTCACAAGTTTCAAATTTGATTTACTCTAGACAATGGTTAGTTTCCAATTTGATTTACTCTAATGATCATAAGTTCTAAACCTGATTTACCCGTTCTATATGTTTAAATTAGATAAACCTGGAAATAACATAAGACATTTAGATAGCCTTATGTAGATAAGATGTTGAAAGTTGAAAGACACGGATAATGGTCGCAAGTTTCAAATTTGATTTATTTGGGATAATAGTCACAAGTTTCAAATTTGATTTACTACGGACAATGGTCACAAGTTTCAAATTTAATTTATTGGGGATAATAGTCACAAGTTTCAAATTGATTTACTTCGGACAATGGTCGCAAGTTTCAAATTTGATTTAGTTGGCATAATGGTCACAAGTTTCAAATTTGATTTACTCTGGACAATGATCGTAAGTTCTAAACCTGATTTACCCGTTCTATATGTTTAAATTATAAAAAACTTGGAAATTGCATAGAACATTTAGATAGCCCTATGTAGACAAGACGTTGAACCATTGAAAGACACGGACAATAGTCACAAATTCCAAATTTGATTTACTAAGACACAGACAATGGTCGCAAGTTCTTGATTTACTACAAGGATGGTGCCAGTTCAAACTCAATTTACCCACTCTGTATGTTACGAAAGCGATTTACCCACTATATATGTTACTAGCGGCATGTGCAACCTAAAAGTTATAGAAGACACAAACTCACCTTATAATTAGCCAATAGGCTTTTATATGTGAGCATTATGGTGCTCGGAAAATTATCTCAGACCTAAAAAAAATTAACACCGAAAAATTCTCTAAACTCATTGATTGTTCCTATCAACATATTCCTTGAACCTCCTATATGTGGAAGTTGTGCAAGTACTAATATTAGAGCTACCTCTCAAACTAACTCCAAATTGCTGGACTACTGATTCCTCGGATTTTAAAAAAAACATAAACATGGAGCATTTAGATGCCTCCAGGTTTAGTATTTGGAATGTTTGCTGTAGATATTATTTTATTAAATTTTTTTTTATGGTTACCTCTGTTTGAAAAAGACATTCACGTGGGGCGCGAGGAACATGTGAAGCGGCACGACCTATTGCTGGCCTTATATCTGTTCAATCATTGGTATTGGGAGAAAATATTTGTCAGGTTTATTGTTATAATAATTATGGTAATAAATATTAATAAACTAGTTTTTCTCACCATAAAGGGTGGGGGATGAACGTGAATGGATGCTTTGAAAGGAGTTGGTAGTAAATGATTGGGGTTTGCAGGGTATAAGGGATTAGAGAAAAGGATAAATTATAGTGCTTCTTGTAAGGTCAAAATATGTTTCTATCGATGTGGAGTGCAAGGCACATTCAAGGAAGTTGCTTTGTGTACAGGGGTCTTCCTTATATCAAATGCAGATTGGAAAAGAAAGTGTTTTATTACTTTTTCAACATTATTTCTATAGAGGGAGAATGAAAATAGTTTTACAAGCAATAAATATTTGGAATTAAATGTAGGGATTGGAATATTTAGTTTTGGAATTGATGAGGGAAGAATGATGTATATGTGATAGTGAGATAATTTGGCATTGCTCAAACATTTATGTTTTAGAATTGATGATTGTCTTAGAATTTGTAATTCTAAGTGCTACAAGTTTGGTCTCGATTGCACACCCATGGGATCAATCTTTTGGTAATTGAAGTTGTTAAGGTGATGTCTAGGGACATTGTTGGACAGATTGTTGACTTGATAGGTGAACATGTTTTGCTAGACATACCCTTTGGCAAACTAGATTAACGACGATGAATGATATCAAAGACAACATTCACTAATATGTTGATGACCTATATGTAGATCATGTGGATCTGATTCTTCACCTATTTTATAAACTGAAGTGTGCTCTAATGATTCTTTTTTTAATTGCCTCTTTATTCTTCTTATGAAATTAAGTGCACATTGAATGTCTTTAAATGTTATGACATAGCAACATGTCATACAAACATGTATTTAGTTGGCTTATAATGTCTAGTAGAAAGGGGTAGGAACGTTTAAATTTGAAATTAATAATTTGAATTTTGGGTTCATTGCTACACACCACAAGATTGAACCAAGTCAATCCCGAGCCACTTGGAAATTAACCTTGGGATTAGTTGGTAAACCTTGAGGTATGGAGCAATTGTATGGAAGTAAGTTGAAGTGAAGGTACATAATGATAAGTAAATGACAAATTATAGAAAATGATGCAAATAGGGTGAAACAAATGTGAATAGGCATTGGATTATGAACCAAACTTAATACAAAAATATGCCACTTGTTGATACATGTTATTGTGTTAAGGACGCCCACCATTAAGGTGGGCACAAAATTGAAAGGAAAATTGCATGGGTATTTCAAATTTCACCATTACAATAGCCTAGGTATGGGTTTTTTGTTGGCTACATATGTTTTATTTTTATTAGATTTAAAAAGTGTATAATTGGGCATTAAAAAACAAATTTCAAGCTTTTATTAAAAAACCAAAACATTAATGCCTTTTTACATTTCAAAACTTGAAATTATATAGAATCAACCAACAATCAAAACCATGACCAAGAACAAGTCCCATTTAATGTTGGGTGGACTCCAAGGGACTTATGCAATTGACATTTATAATATTTAATGAGGAGATATTTTCAATAGTTTAATGCAAAGGTCCATAGCATTAAACATGGATTTTATTTGTCTTCTTTGTAGGATCCACTAAAATACTATCATCACATAATTTATTGCTCTCCTCCATATCTATCATTTCCCAAAGCATGAGCATATTTGACACAAGAATGCAATTCTTTGATAATTAAATCCTTTCCAACTTGGGTAGAATGTGTTTGCTATGACAATCCAAACTCATTGATACCACTACCATATTCTTAAAAACCCACAAAGTGGTTGATGCGAATGATAAGGTCATTAGATTCTAGTCTGCTTATAATTGACATAATTATCAAATTCACATGTTGTTGCAACTACAATGAGCATGACCTTATGAGCAATGTGATAATCATGATTATAGTCCCAAAAGCACTTAATGGACCATGATGACCATGTTTTCTCGTTTGGCAATTAACCTCAAGACCAATAAATCATCCTCTATAATAAAGTTACCATCATGTTGTTCAATCTTCACACGTGGAAGGAAGTTGGAGAAATGCAAGCAACATATATGAGACATATCTAAGGAAGGGGACTATTTATGAATCTATCATAATAACTTTATAATCATGCCTAACAATTCTTCTATGATAAAAGGATGAATCCACACATCTTAAAGAAAAAACTTCAATAAGCGAGTTTGAACAGATCTATGTTAGGTTTTTGCAGGGGACTAAGTATCCTTAGAAAAAAGGTCCAATAGATTTATTACAATTGACATGTCCTTTTCAATTCATAGCTTTAATACTTGTACACATTGTTTCCTTCTTGAAGCTATTGATTCTAATCCATTGTGTATGAAAGTTATGACTCTCAAATCCTCCATACATCTCATGCTTCTCAAACCTCCTCAACATCTTATTGACATATGTGCCACATGTCATTATTTATTGTTGTCTACCCAAGATCATACCCTTGGATGTGATTCATAAATATTGTGCTTACATTTTACAAGGTCTTTATGTTGCCTCCCCAACTTGTATCCATTCTTTAACCACTACACATCAAACCAAAAACCTTGACAAGTGTCCTCCTTGGTGCAAAGTGCCATATTAATTTTCATCACCCGCTATCACTTTAATTTGTATCAGAAGTGTTAGTTGTCTAGCATATATTTAGGCACAAAGTATCACATCTATTGAGACCAAACATCTATATTGTGGTCAACCCTACTATAATTATAAAGTGGTGGAGGACTCATGAGTCTCTTTGTATTCTATAAGTAATACACTAGTCTAGCCCTCACCCCCACTTCTATAGTTCCCTATTGAACAACCCACTATATACCTATTGAATTCTTATTCCTACTTGCCTAGTTGGATAGATAGAAGTGGTGTCTAGTACAAGATACATACATACATTGGGAATGGGTTGGCCTCAATGATGGATTAGCCTCACTTAACCCATTTCATTCATAGAATTATTTTAAAATAAATAGATTCAAATGGTTCTTTAAATACCCATTAGTTCTAATACAATAAACCATTTCACTAAATTGATTTTTCAATCATAGACATTAGAATTCTAAATAAAATTATGAAATAGTTAGAGCAATGGTAAAAAAAGTAGAAGATTTAGAAGTTTGAATTATTCTATAAATACTAGGATAATGTTGAAAGACAAAGCCATGCCTTTCAAATCCTAAAGCAATTTTGACTTAGAAGTTATGGGGCTCCCAACCTAGCAAGGCTCAAAGTACAATTGTTTTTACCAAAATCCAGTAGAATTATAAGGAGTGTTATCAAAACTAAAGTCTACAAAGAGGAGAATACCATTGCAGTTGTGATTATAGGTTAGAATATATTTATATTGCAATGGTGGAACCACATTTTCAAAATTACAATCAATATATGATAAGTTCAAAGAAGATATTTTTCTAAATTATAGTGAATAATGTTGAAATTACAATAAAAAATAAGTAAGCATAAAGGTTGTGAGGAACTATAGTCCTAATAGACACATTCAAAGAAGATATTAATTCCTTGTGGTGGGTCAAAGGACGAGATTAATATAATTGTAGTGGAATGTGTTCATTTGAAATTTCTACTTCAAAAATTATATTTAAAATGAGCACACACTTTCAAATATTATAATTAGCCGATAGGCTTTTATATGTGAGCATTATAGTGCTCGGAATTGTCTCACACCATTAAATTCTCGCCAGAAATTTTTCTAAGGTCGTTGGTTTCCTATCGGCGTATTCCTTGAACCTCCTATGGGTGCAAGTGCTAGTAGTAATAAGATTGCATACATTGGTAAGATACATCATACAAACTTTTCAGATATATCTAAAATACATGACTAGTGATTAACCATTATATATGTAATGTTGAAATTTGTATACACACGCAATTTCCATTTAGTTTTGTGTCTATTTTGATGTAATGTCACTTAATACACATACACAATGACAAATGACATGATATTGTGTGAAGTTCAACTCATTCCTCTAGCCCCTTTATCCATTTAAACACATACACCTATCCCTCGACATTTGGCCTTGCCCTATTCATTTATACACACTCATATATATTCATCTTTCTCGTCTATTTATCACAAATACCTATGCACCTACTTCTATATAATCATTTTTCCACTTGGATTTAGTCGTTATCCCAATCTTAGACAAGTTTGTAGATATGGGGTGACTTGTATCTAATTTAAAATTTAATTTTAGTGGACTAGTCCCCTATACTCTTCTACTTTAAGTCAATTAAACACACTTTGGTGCAATTTGATGTTATGTGCTAGTATTCAAATACATTCATTCAAATTATCAAATAACCATCCAAAGAGCAATTTAAGTAATCACTCGTTCTAGAGAGCAATTAATAGTAACACATTTTGATTTGGTGTAATAAAATGACCAAAAATCTATATCTTAGGTGCTTGCCTATTTTAAATATTGTTTAATTTTAAGGGGGTTGATCAAGGTGTAGTGCCCTCACAATTGAGTCATACAACATCCCTACTATAGCCCTAATTCTTAGAAGAGGGAGAGCATAAGGTCACACATTAGGTGAAATTGTAGAATAAATCTTGTAGATTCCCTAGATAGATCCAAAGCACAAATGCAAATCCGTGATCATGAATTCATATGTCCTAGATTTTCAAACATGCCCTTTGACATGATAAAGATCCAACATGAATTTTAATGGATTACATTGATAAAGGTGCATCAATTTTTAGGGTTTGACATCAACACATATTCCAAAACCTATCCCTTTAACATCCATCACTCATCAAGCTAAATACATTTATTTTCTATGCATATTTCCCCTTCAGTAT
Organism: Cunninghamia lanceolata; assembly: GCA_027924645.1. NCBI lineage: Eukaryota > Viridiplantae > Streptophyta > Pinopsida > Cupressales > Cupressaceae > Cunninghamia > Cunninghamia lanceolata. Next base: position 1,894,783 of record BSBN01000948.1, read on the forward strand.
TATCAATTACCAATATCCAACTCATGACTATTAGTCCAAATCAATTATACATATATATTTTATTAAATTAAAAAAAAAAACTTTGTTTTTCTTTTCAATATAATAATAATTTTTTATATCATAAAAAAAAATTATCTATAAGATTAATAAAAGTTATATATAATACAATTCATAGATATTTATTAAAAAACCCTCTTATTTTTGTAACCACCATGTTACCTTGTCTAATAAAGCTCTATTATTATAATTATTTCTTTATCCCTAACTAAATCCATGACTTTTTATCTTGTAACATTCAACCAACTCATTTACTTTCTAATGAGGCTTACTCTAAAATAATATTTTTTTATAAAAAAATTGTACAAAAATCATATATTATTGAAAAAAAAACAAATTGGGAACCTTGCAGTTTAAGGCACATAGTCTTACAGTGTGGATCCATTGAGATCACTATCATAACACACAAATGTGGAAAAGGAAGGACAAATGAGAAATTGAATTTAATAACACCGTCTCCCCACTATTAACATGATGATGCTTTCTAAGGCCACATGTACTAATCACCTTCAATTGCCGGTCTAGAGTTATTATCCTTGGTTTCCTTGGTCCTTTTCCCAATCTATGCCTTGAAAATATCAAGGCATTTAAGAGGGTAGGAAGCCTTAACTTTTTTTTTTCCTCATAGTGGCTAGAACGCGGAGATGAGGTGAGCTCATATTTCATTTAGAAAAATGGGTCAATATCTATCATTGAATTTTAGAGATGAGTCACAAGACTTTTAAGATTAATAAATGCTATGGACAATTAAATAATATTTGATTTATAGCTATACAACAACAATGTCATTTAGAAGGAAAGTGCTTCTATTTTTTGTTAAAAAGATAATAATAAAAACAATATATAAAAGTGAATAGAATTGGATTGGGAAGTAAGACAGCCACATCCAAAGATCCTATAAATTTTGGAATAAAAAATAATAATAAAATACTAACACTAACACATGTCCTATGGTTTTTTTTAACATATATCATAATTTAATGATAAACTTTTGAGTAAGTAAAATTTAATATGGGTATCAAATAAGTTAGTTTAGGGGATAAAGACATGTATTGGAGTCAAGTTTTTTTTGAAAATAAAATGCTTCTACGTAGTCTCATACTTGTATTAATTCTCATTTTCTATTGAGACTCCAACCACCTTATAATAATAATATACAATGTGGTGTTCAATTTTCACAAGGATTCTTGTGATCTTTCTAGGATGAGATGTTACAAATATTTAATAAAATAAGAGCACAAGATAGAATTGCAAAGCATATTGATTTTTTAAATTTTAATTTAAAGATAAAATCTCCATATAAAATATTAAATCTAGGGGACAATTTTCTATTATATCTCTAGATTATATAAGTGTGGACAAATAAAAGTATCATCTTAATTGAAATGATTAAATAATGAATAAACAAATTAAATGTTGATATATTGAATAATTAAATAGTAATTAAGATGTATATTTGTTTTTATGAGGTATTTTTTATTTTGCAATTGAATTTTTAGTATGTCGTGTTGATGGTTAAATTCAAGATTTAGATATGGAACAATAGTCAAACAATCGATGAGACTATATATGGAAAAGTTTGATGCTATTGATTAAGTTGCACTATGTAGCTTGGTCTTAGACTAGGCCTGCCATACATGCCAATTCAATTAGTGTGACCTTGTCCTCTATTGTTGTGGATCTATAGATTCTGCTCGTCTTTGCCTTAGACCTATTTCTAAAGAAGGTTATGTTGAAACGTTAATAAATCGAGTAAATTACTATAATGAAAGCAAGTGCAAATAGTGAACAAATATACTTTTTGATTAAATTTTCATGTGATAAATCATTTCAATAACATGGAGATATATGTAGAAATTCATATTAGAAAATTAAAATCAACAAGCACATCACACTATTTAGATAAACACTATTAGCAAATTAAAATCAACAAGCATATCACACTATTATGAGTTTGTATCAATCAAATAAACACTATTACATCAATACAATTCCACTATGTCATATAGTATAACAACATTCTAGCAACATAATAGTACTTACACCTACAAAAGACCATGACATCTCCATCTAATGCATCCAATTTATAAAGAAGTGAGAACAGAAAACCACGAGCACCTAAAACCATGGTCTATGGAAAAAACCCACACCTCCATGTGTAATAATGACAACACTCAAGATGTATATCTACTCACAAAGGCATCTTTGACCTCATACTCTGTTAGTGACACGTACCCAAGTCTAGCACTCCACTATGGAGTGGGCCAACTAATGTGGACCCACTTGTCATAACAAGATCATCCACTCTTTTCAATGTAACTCCCAAGTGCTACATAAAGGAGAGATGATCAATAACTTATTACAATGATGACTATAACTTTTGCCAATTGTAAATCCCCTTGTAAATGTCATTACAATGATATTCAAGATTCTTAAGAGAATAATGATAATAAATATTATTCCTTAACACCTCATGTGCATCCAAGTATCCATTCTAAGAGTGTTGAAGACACATACAAACATTAGACATAGGATTGCAAGGTTAATATCAACCTTATCCTATCATTATCCCACTTGATGTTATGCATTGCAATGACATAAAAATGAAACATAAAATGAATCAAGTACATGATCAAATAAGGCCCATGGCCTCCCTATACCAATTTTTTCCCCTACTCATTAGTTTCATAAGAGAATTTGACATCTTACCTAAAGTGTTAACCTTTTATATCACGAACTCACCATTCTTATCCATGTTGCAAAGAAAGTGATACTGCACACCTATATGCTTAGTATGAGCATAGTTCATGGGGTTCTTGGCCAAACAAATAGTAGTCTGACTATCTAAATTGATCCTCACAACCCTACAATCAAAACCAATACATGCACATAACCTCTATAACAAACTACATATTTATAGACATGCTAGTAGTCATGTACTCTATTTATGTAGTAGACAAATCAACCATGGGTTTCCTCTTACTCATCCAACTAATAGCTCCCCCCAATAGAGAAAACACATAACAGTTTGTGGACCTTCTGATATCCAAATCATTAGCCCAATTTAAATCAACCAAAGCAATATATGTCCAACATCTTGCAAACATTATTATCCCATGATAACATAAATACTAATGAGAAGCTCCTTGTAAATATCTAAACAATCTCTTAACATAATTCTAATCCTCTCTACTAGGGTTAGACAAACTTGCTAAGAACTCCATTGCTTGGAAAATATTTGATCTAGTACAAATCATTGCATACACTAGGCTACCAATAGTACTAGCATAAGAAACATTATACATCTTTAAATTCAACATCTAACTTAGGACATTATTCCAATGTAATCAAAGTGCTTATAGGTAAAGAACACTTACTAGCTTACAATTTTCATAGAAAACCATTGTAAATAAATTTTGTTGACCTGATCCCTATTGATTTCCATTTCCAAAAATGAATTTTGTAGCCGGGCCTAAATCCTTTATGTAAAACATACTAGAAAGCTGATTTTTAAGTTCTCTAATCATTTCCTTGTTGTTTCTAATAAATAAACATGTCATCAACATACAAGACAATAATCAACAATTGATTATCAATAATTTTAAAATAAACATAATGATCTTCTTTGCTTCTTACAAACCTAAGCTTTAATGCAAAAGAATAGAGCTTTTAATACCACATACTTGGAGATAACTTTAAACCATATAATGACCATTTTAACCTACAAACCAAAATTTCCTTTCCATTCACCACAAAACCATCATACACTCTCAAATAAATTTTCTCTTCAAGATCTTCATGAAAAATAGTCTTAACAACTATTTTCTTTACTTCAACATCACAAGTAGTAGTAATAGTGATGCAAGAACATCCTGGGTTGTAAGAACAATCTTGCATCAACCAAACAAATTTTCTTTCTCTTTTTTGTTTTGTTTGTAGGTTTTCATTTATATTCCAATCATATCTGGTCACCACAAATCCTACCACATTTAACTACACTTGCACATTTTACTCTATGGTTTGGAAACATGTTCGACACTAATCCATTCATGCCATATTCACTTTCCAAAAGTTTATATTGACCACAAATACATAATTTGGTTTCTTAACCCTACCAGGATTGACATGCTTACACTCATTTTCACTATTCACAGCTTGTAGCAACGTCCCAAAGTTTACAACAACAACGGAACATATATCAAGGTATGTTGGACCCAAGAGTTTTATGGTGTGAAATACACAGAGATTCATCATTCCATTATCACCACACTCAATTTGGGAGATTCATCTACTTGTTTGGCTGACTACAAGTTTTAGTAGGCATTAAACGTTATGCCATCTTGTGGTTGAATAAGATCATTTATAAGTTTTGAGGCTACTATATAAACATTGTTCATATTCATTGTAAATGAGTTAAGCTAGTAGATATAATTGGGGACTCAAGTTCGAGCTCTGAATTTTAATATCTTTCAAATTTTCTAATTTGCATATTTGTAAAAAATTAACTAAGGGCTAGCATGTTGGAAGCCTATTACGATATGTTATAATTCATTCATGACTAAGAATAAAAAAAATTCATGTTTTTATTTCATTGAGTTTCCATTATGTGATTGTGTATTGTTCCATTTCATTGCATAGTTGGATAATCCTTCATTGGATCCTTTGTCCATGACTACATTAGATGGTATCAGAACATAAGTTTAGAATCCTAAGGAGAGAGAGAGAGAGAGAGAGAGAGAGAGAGAGAGAGAGAGAGAGAGAGAGAGAGAGAGAGAGAGAGAGAGAGAGAGAGAGAGAGAGAGAGAGAGAGAGAGAGAGGAGAGAGAGAGAGAGAGAGAGAGAGAGAGAGAGAGAGAGAGAGAGAGAGAGAGAGAGAGAAGAGAGAGAGAGAGAGAGAGAGAGAGAGAGAGAGAGAGAGAGAGAGAGAGAGAGAGAGAGAGAGAGAGAGAGAGAGAGGAGAGAGAGAGAGAGAGAGAGAGAGAGAGAGAGAGAGAGAGAGAGAGAGAGAGAGAGAGAGAGAGAGAGAGAGAGAGAGAGAGAGAGAGAGAGAGAGGAGAGAGAGAGAGAGGAGAGAGAGAGAGAGAGAGAGAGAGAGAGAGAGAGAGAGAGAGAGAGAGAGAGAGAGAGAGAGAGAGAGAGAGAGAGAGAGAGAGAGAGAGAGAGCTTGACAACAAATCACCAATTGATAGGTCAGTTTGCAAGAAGTGATTGTATATCGATCACCAACTTAAGGTAGTTTCCACCAGATCCTAGGGAGAGGTTCCACTATAAATAGTTTAAAGTGTTATTAATATTGCTAGAAGGATGGAAGAAATGTTTGAGATGATGAAGGCGATACAAGTTCAATTAGATGCTATGGAAGAGGATAGAGAAAGAGGTATAAACCCTAGAAATGATGATGAGAGTGATGAAGATGTGAGTGAACAAGGAGATACACAAATTACTGAGCAAGACCTAGAAACTCTAGAAGAAGAAGAAATAGATCAAGTGAAAATGTTGAATGATATTTCCAAATTTGATAAGAGACCTAGAATTGAGATCTAATTATTCTGGTAATTTGAATCATGAAGAATTGATTGACTAGATAAATGATTTTGATGAATATTTTGAGTACGAGGAAATTATAGATCCTGAAAGGGTTAGATTTTGCTAAAACTAACTTGAAAGGACATGCTTCTATTTGGTGAAATAAGTACAATTAGAAAGAAATAGGATAGGTAAAGAAAAGATAACTTGAAGTGGGATAGGATGGTTGTGAAGTTGAAGAAATAATTTATTCATTTTGACTATGAGTTAGAATTATTGAAGAGATTGCAAAAATTAAGGCAAAAAGATAGTATTGTAAATGAATATATTAAAGAATTTTACAAGATGATCATTAGGACAGGGCATAGTGAAGCAAGGAAAAGGTCCCAAGATATATAAATGGGTTGAGATGAAGCATTTAGGAAGAACTAAGTTTGGTAACATTGACGACCATAGAAGAAGCATTTCAATTTACAATCAAGGTAGAAGAGAAATTGAACAAAATATTTGAGAGTAGACAAAACTAGAAGAGAGGAAGAGGGGGGAAGATTCTAGAGAGAAATATCATAGTGTGGTGATAGAGAAACATATGTGGAATCAAGGATGATTGATAATACATATTGTAATGATAGTTGTATATAATGGGATGGAGGAAGCAATGATACCTACCGTAGAGTTAGGGATGATGGTAATTCTTACCACTATACGAGAGAAGGTAGTAATTCATTCTGCAATGATAGAATAGATGGATATCAAAGAGGTAGAGGAAGATATGGCATAAATGATGGAAGGCAAAACTATAGTTAAGCCAAATTACATAGCCTTTGCCAAGATCATCATTACCTATGCCAATATGGCATAAATGATGGAAGATATGATGGAAAACCCTCACCCAGTATTGACAGATCTAGAGAACAAATGTTAGACATGGACCTAAACATGAAATAACCTATCTTTGGAAAAGGTACTACTATAGCCTCTAAACATATCTTTGTGTTGGAATCAATTTAGAGAAGGAATGTAATTAGAAGTAATCAGACCATAATATATAATTATGTAGAAACCTTAATGAATGACGCCCTCAATGGTATATTAAAATATGCCCACAACATGATAAGGAATGGTAAGAGATAAAAATGAGTTTCTATATAACTGTGGATCTCCTGAGATCCCATCAAAGAGTGTTAGCAAGATGAGAGAAATGGTATAAGAGGAGGGGGAAATGGTTAAAGAATTTGATTGTAGATTTAAGGAAGTGGTAAGGAAAATGGAAAAGCCACTAATTGGAGAAATAAAGAGTTAAGTGGTTCATGTCTGGGCTATTACCAGAAGTTAGAACTACTTTGAATGGAAGAACCTTTGATACATATGAAAGTGTAATATAATTAGCATGTAGGATAGAAACACAACCTTGGAGAAGAAGAATAAGGAGGTAGAAAGTAAGTAATTAAAAAAGATGAGATTGGAACTATAATAGTTAAAGATCAAGAAGGATAGATTGGCTAAGAAAGAAAACAACCTAATATCACCATTGGTCCAAGAAGAGAATTTAGTGTACCTATTGTGTGGAAGAAGGTTGCCTATGGAATGAGTTCCCAATGATGAAAGGAGAAAAGAGGGCTATGACACTCAAAGTTTTCAATCAACTCCTAGAAAGTTGAAAAGCATCTACTATGGAATTTGTAGAGAATGGGATGATAGTGAGATAGATGATTGCTCATCCCTTTTGTTCAAGCTAAGGGGTCATGAAGAACATGAACCTTGGTGCAACCACCACTATGAAGACAATGATCGTATCCACAAAGGAATAGCTAGAACTAAAGGATTGATTGAAAGATCTTTTTATGGCCATGGTTACAAAAAACTTACATGAAAAAATTAATGCAATGCCCATGCGATATAGTTTGATCCACCACAAATTACTACGTAGCAAACTTGAGCTAGTTGTCCTTCAAATGATAATAGAGAATATTACAATAATTACAGATGAGGATGCAATAGAGGAAGAGGCCATGGACAAAGAAGAAGAGATGACACAACCTACATCAGGTACGACCAAATGGAGCATTATGCTAATGAATTTTAAGAAGAAACAAAGAAGCATTGTGGTTTTTGTGGTGACTCTACTAATGATCTATTCACCTATATTAGGGCATAACAATATTTCAGAAATGCTCCACCGCAAACAAAAAGTGAGTTGTCTGGTGCTAATGCAACAAAAGAAGTGAAAATCACAAGGAAAGTACCTAGACAAGATGCTCAAGGAGCTAAAAGATGTGGAAAAACTAGAATTAATGAAGAAGAAACAAGAAACCAAACCCTCTTCACAAAAGAAGAACAACTTGATAATGAATATCTAGGAAAGAAGGAATAATTGAGAAGGAAGGCCATTACAAAATACATGAGGAAAAATAAAGTTGTAATAACTAGAGGGGGAATTGACACCACAAAAGGGAGAATACAAGAAGATGAAATAAAAGATGATGATGAATGGGAATACTTCCCAATCAAAGCAAAACATGCTCAAATAGTTGAAGATACTAGAAGAACAACTTTACAATAAAAAAAGAAATGAAGAATATTGCAAAGCGTGTTTTTTAGAAAAAGAAACTTATCTCTTAAAGAAATTAGCAAACTTACAGAGAAAGAGAATATTTTGGAAAAAATAAAATAGATCTCAAAATAGAAGAACAACAAAAGAAATCCAACTTTTTTAGACTTCAAATTAGAAGTGTGGTAAAAACACTTGGAAGATGGAAGAAGAAATTGATTCTAGTAGAAATCGGAGTAAACAATTGACATTTTAAGAATGTACTAGTTGACCTTGGACCAAACCTCAACATTATATCTAAAAACATCTGGGAAGAATTTGAGAATCCAACACTCTATGATACCCCTTATAATATTGCCCTTGTGAATGTACTTCTATCAGTACAGTTGGAACTTGGAGGAATGTAGAAGTTAACTTAATGGGAATCAAGAAGAGAGTAGATTTTGAAGTAATAGAGATGAAGGAACTCTTTGACACCTTCAACGTACATTCTAATAAAGTTAGAATGGTTCCTAAATTACAACAAGACAATAGACTCTTGTAAAGAATAAATATCATTTCTTGATAGTGAAAAGGTAGTACTATACCTTTATACATTGATATAAGTAATGCATACATTGAGGAAGTAACACAAGAGGAAAGTGAAGCAGAAGAACCAAAGGCCCTATATTATTTGAGAATACCAATCAAAGATACCATGCATGAACCTAATTCAGAGGGATAAATCATGCTAGATAGCATAAATTATAGCACTAATAGTGAAGATGCTATGGAGGCTTGGCTATGGAATGAGCCAAAAGTTAGATCGAGAAAAATATTAGGCACAAGAAGGATGTACAGTCTAAGGAAAGTTTAAAAAAATCACATCCAAGTTACTGTGATGATGGAAACCCACCACAAAATGTAGAAGTTGAAGGCCACAATGGAGAAGAATAACATACTAAAATTTTATGATAGTTGAACCACATCTCATGTGGTATTTCACATATTAAGCTTCCCTAGTACTTTGGGAGGAGATTTGTTAACATACATATAGAGTATAAAAATTATATTTGGGAAGGAAGATTTGAGCTTAGAATTCCTTCAAGGTACTCTAGTATGTAGTGCGACAAGATGGTGGTACACCCACAAATGCAACATCCCAACTTGGAAAGCATTTTTAATTCTTATAAAAGCTAGGTATTTTACTAAAAGAAGACTAGAAACTCACTCTAGAATATTGTGGCAAAATAAACCCGAGTTACACATTCAAAATTGTATTAGGGAATGAACCAATAGAAGATAATATGATGAAAGACTAAATACTCAAATTTTCTACTGGATCTTATCACCCATTGAAAAAACTTGGTACATTAACCAAGAAAATAGAGGAGAAACTAGAAGTTGGGTCATGGTACAAAATGACTTTTGTGAAATATTTGCATTCCATAGTAATAACGAGTTGATCCACAATGCACTCCAAAAGATAAAACAAATAATTCTATCTTTGGTAGAAATAGTTAGTAATAAGGAACATCAAGTTATACCACTAAAGGAAAAGGCATTTGGAACTTGATAGAATGGATGGATAAGGTCAAAACCCGACAACAAAAGTTGTGTGACACTTCTAGGAAGACTATGGAACGTACCTCAAAATTTAAAAATAGAAGTAGAGGAAGGAGAAAGATAGATAGTTATTACTAATGTGCCAAAAAATAAGTACTTCAATGAGCCATTAAAGGCTAGAGAAGAAAATATAGCTTCAGAAGAAAACCTCAAATTAGCCAAAATTAGAGATTATTGGGATGAAAGACAAGTAATGCAAGTGGTGGAAGTATTAAATAATATGAAGACTTATTTCCATAGACCTTCATTAACCTAAAATGCATTAAAGAAGAGGTGAGAACAATGAAAATACAATTGAGGGAAGGAATGAAACCACAAAGGAAGAGACCATATTAACTAAATCCTAATGTCAAAACAAGAGTGAAAGAAGAACAGGACAAAATGTTAGTAGGAGGGATCATCAAACCAATTGAAGATGTAGAATGGATAAGTCCTATGCTGGTTAAGAGTATGTGTTGATTTTTAGGAATTAAATAAATCTTGCATCCATGAACCCTTCCGCATTCCTTTCATAGAAGAAATACTAGAATCAGTAGTAGGAAGGGAGATCTACTCATTTATAGATGGATTGTTAGGATATCACCAATTAAAAATCTAGGAAGAAGACTAGTCAAAGGATACATTTGCAACTGAATGGGGATATTTTATGTATACTATAATGCCATTTGGTTTAAACAATGTCCTTACAATATTCAATGGACTTATTATAAATTCCTTCAAAGACTTTATTCATAAATTTCTAGAAGTATATGAAGATGATTGGACAGTGTATGGACTAATTAAAGATCATGTTCAAGTACTAAGGCTAATGCTAGAATGGTGTAAAAGCCTACAAGTTTCATTAAATTTAAAGAAATGTATATTTACGGTACCTTTTGGAACACTCTTAGGCAAAATAATATACAAAGAAGGTTTGATGGTTGACCATTAAAAATAGCTACAATCTTAAATCTACTAGCTCCAAGATAGTGACAAAAGTAAAAATATTTTTGGGATACACTGGATACCCTAGAAAATTCATCAAGGTATATGCAACAATAGTTGGACCAATAGAACTCCTTAAGAAAAAGAAAAGCAAAACTTTCCAATGGATAGAGCGGTGTTAAGAAGCCTTTGACACACTGAAAAAGAAGATTGTAGAAGTACTAATTCTATTTTTTCCAGACTGAAATATCCCTTTCCATGTACCTTTGGATGCATCAGGAACCACAATTAGAGCAGTAATAGTGCAACCAAGAGGAAACAAAGACCATACAATTGCTAATGCTAGCTACAAATTATCACAAGAAAAAAGAAATTATACTACCACCAAGAGAGAGGCATTGGATATGGTGTATGCACTACAAAAGTTCAGACACTATCTCTTATCCACCCCATTTATAATCTTTACAGACCATGAGCCACTTAAGTATTTGATGAGTAGACCAGTAATATAGGGAAGAATCTATAATGACTACTATTATTCCAAGAATTTGATTTCAAATTATGGTGAAACTAGGAAGACAAATCAAGGACCATACTATCTATCTAGAATTGACATAGGAAAGGAGCTGAGATAAATGGAAGAAGAATTACTTGGCACAAATTTGTTTAGAATCCATACAGTACCGGAAGAACTGATAGAAGTAGCACAACTACTATCCATAGGATAGTTTTTAGAGCATTATTCCAAAATGATACACGAGATTTTGAGAAAATCATTACCATATACCTTAATTGAAGGAAAACTCAACATCATAGATAGGGATGAAATTTTAAGAGGAGTTGTTTTAGAATGTGAAAGAATTAGTGTTTTAATAGAAGCACATGAAGGATGAGGAGGATGTTAACTTGGGAGAATGCATTGTAAGGAAGGTACTACTACTAGGATTAAGGTGGCCTACACTATTCAAGTATGCTAATAAGTATGAAAAATAATGT